>ML994611.1:2377152-3577152 GCA_010093925.1 Zopfia rhizophila CBS 207.26
GCGAGCAGCAGCTTGACCACCGCCTCGCGCCCGTTCGATGCCGCCCACGACAGCGGCGTCCGTCCGTCCTTGTCCTTGGACTCAGGGTCGACTCCATCATTCGCGAGCAGCAGCTTGACCACCGCCTCGTGCCCGTTCGATGCTGCCCGCGACAGCGTCGTCTGTCCGTCCTTGTCCTTCAAGTTGGTTTTGGCCAGGTATTTCTCAAGGAAGTATCTTAATATGCCCTCATGTTCGAAATCTATAAGAAAGAAGAGTAATCCAAGATCTTTGTGGCATCGGAAGTCCCTTCCGTGCGGAAGACGATCAAGATTACAACGCAGATGCGGCAAAGTGTCTGGCTGATTTGGCAGAATGGCACGTACAAGTTCTTGGACTGCATCGTCACTCCTAAGCACCGCCGCCGCAATGAAAGGGTAGGTATAACGTTCGCCATATATATCAAAGTGGTCAGGCGCACGTGGATGAACTTTGATCAGACTTCCCAAATTGCGCTCTGCCAAGATGTAGAGAAGACTGGCTTGGTCTGTGTAGCGCCGGACCTGGTATTTCTCAAAAAGATTGCTCAGCTTGATCCAATGCTGCAAGGGAAAAGCGGTGATAAAAGCGTTCTGCGCAACCCCAAAGCTCTGCGCTTGGTTCGAATGTATAAGAGCCTTTGTTGTAGCATATTCCAGGAATGGATATTTGGTTTGGATGGTTCGCCGTAAGTCCCCAACAGCTCGGGAACCCATGGATTCACCAGGGTCAGCCAAACGAAGATTGATATCCAGACTAGCATCAATCTGTGCTAAGCAGCAATTCTTGAGGATTTCATGGCTATGGCCCACAAACTTTTCGCCAAGACTAGGCCAGAGCTTCATTTTTCCATCCTTGAGAAGGAGGAAGTCGCGAACAGATTCATGGATAAATTGAACGGTGGGCGTTTTAGACTTGGTAACCTCGGCTAGACCTTTGGAAGAGCTCTGCACGAATCGATGCATGTCGTCGAGGGAAATGCTATCTGTATCCCAAGGTGTTGACATGCTTTGGCCAACCCCAATGTGAACCGCGAAGTAAAGTTCCTGTAGTTTTAAGGGGCGCGCCGCAAAGAGGACCCACTGAATGCAGAGTTGGAGCTCCTGCATATTCTCGTAGTCCCTCATGAGGATCACCTCGAATAGCTCGTCTAACCCTTTCGGGATGTCCTTGAGACGGTTTCGGAGATCACTGACATGGCCCTTGGCATATTCCTTGTTAAGGATTTCGATAACCAGGGCAACCCAGAGAAAAATCCCCGCAGATTTCTCCAATATGTCAGATCTCAGAGCCTCTGCTTGTTTCAAATTTCCAAGTCTCAGTTTTGACTTGATATAACGGGTGATATCTGCCGCATGATCCTTCTCGTCTTCAAGGATCACTTCGAACCCTCTCTGGATGACAATTGTTGGGTAATGGCGGCTTGAAAAGCAGACATGCAAGCGAGTGTTGGCATCGGCAGCACGCTCTCCAACGTCTTCGAAGAATGAGATCATATCTGCAACCTGCTCTTTGTTACACTCATCCAAAGCGTCAATGAAACATATTAGGGTTCGGTTCCCCAGGGCTTCGACAGCTTTGCCTAATATCTCTTTGAGAATTTCGATTTGCCATCCATGTTCTTGAATTAGGCGTTGAGCATTGCGGTCCAGCCCAGCTAAAACGCCTCGCAGATCCGGGGCCTTCTCGAATATCTGTAATAGGAGAGATCGATAAAGGCCGACGGTTGACATCTCCAGACGATCGCCTCGCGCGTTGAAGAAGAACGAGATTACCATGGCATTCGGATTAGACTTAGCTGATTCCTTCGCCTTTGAGAAAAGAAATTTCATCAATATCGATTTGCCAGCCCCAGGTTTTCCCTTTATCCATAGGAATCCATGATGCTCTTGCAATTTCTCTGCGCTCATCCAATCTGTGTACTCAAGCTTCCGGAGGAACCATTGGCAGGTTTTGGCCTGTGCAGTTTTCAGTGTCATAAGCCGGGCATCTATCTGATTAAAATGCAAAAGATCAACCAAATTCTGTATTGCGTCGGCTTGATCACAGTCATAGGTTTTTGGAATGGGACTGAAATTGTCCATGTTGCTGTTGTTCTCAGTGCAGCTCCATTGCGGTGAGATATCTGGTGTATGGTCGCCAGTAGAATTACTCGAATCCATGCGGTACGGCCTGAGCAAGCCAGGCTGGAGCCTCGTTGGAACATTTTGCGGTATTCGCTCAATTGTTGCTGTAACCTGTCGATATTCCGGATATCGAATCCCAAAGAATCGACACATATCCATGTGGTTACCCGAAATATGCTGCGGCGTTTCGATATTCCCGCCGTTCTCCATACTATTCCGTGTCTCTCTACCTGCGGTCTCCATAATGCTTCGCGCTGTACTTGTAGTGGCGACCTCGATCGCAGGCATAGCCGACAAGACCTCCTTTGCACACGCAGCTGCCGTTGCTGCAGCATAAGGCTGCCACCTCTTGTTCTTGTGTGAGTCCGCATAGTCGCAGATTCCTCGTATTACCAGGCACGGAAAGCTGTTCATCAGTCCTGCAGCTTCCATCTCAAAGCAGAGTACACCGCCTAACTCTGAGCTAAACCTGTCTCTAGTGGCGCCATCTCTCATGACTTGATTACCGGAGGCTACCGTACCGTAGTGGACTACAACGTCTTGATCCCCACGCGAGGGCCGCTCCACCAATCTGTCGCTGCTACACAATTCGCATGTATCCCCTCCAATATGATCGTAGGTTGATTTGAAGAGATTGTCGGGCCCTGCATTATCGCGTGCGAATTCCGGTAGGTGATTGAGTTCTGAGAGGTATAAAGAGAGACTGCTCTTGCGTCTAAGGTGTATGGCTCGTACCTTCACCAGCGCGTTTAGGAGAAGGGTTGGCGGTGTGTTGAGGAAACCTGTCCGTGCAAATCCTCTAGGCGTCCTTTTCCCAAAATCACATTGAACCACTCCACCATGCTCCATACACGGTTGACTAACCACCACATCCCCAAGCCGTATGTCTGCCTTGGCACTTGGGACACCGCCACCAATGCCTACCATCAGGCCGAACCGGATTGATGTGAACTTTGACTTCATCTGAACGGCGACTGTGGCGGCTGAGTTGGTTCCTGTCTGGCCTGCCGGCAAACAAGCGATAACAACATTATGTTCACCAATACGGCCGAGCGTGTAGAGGTTGGTGTCGTTGGGGTCTTGGGGTATGTCTTCATACTCTTCATCTAGCAGCTCCACTGTCGCAGCGAGCTCAACCGGCAAGGCACAAACCCATCCCACCCTATAGTCTTCGACGCACGGACGGGGGCGTTTTGCCATTTAAGAAATATCCGTAAGTCTACCCACCTGGAAGTCGCGCACCCCTGGTACTCGCGCACCCCACCAAAATCAATAGATCGGACAAAATCGTAAATTACATCAACGCAACGTTCTATATTTGAAAAACGATTACATGGTCATCAATTTTTGCTTGTTCCATAAGTGCAGCAGCCTTTTTAGCTTCCTCTTCTGGCTTCTTTTCAGCCCTGGCCGCCTCAGCAGCCTTCTGCTCTTCCAGCGCCTGCTTGATGTCATTGATGCCACAGAACATCGCATTTGGATCAGCGACTATTTTCCTTCTCTTATTCTGGCCCTGTAGTTCCTCTAGTCTCGATTTAAGGCCTTTAATCTCTGCGTCCTTGATTGCAATCGAGGCTTGAAGCTTGCCAATGCTCCTTCCCACTTTATGCAGCACAATATCAGTCTCGAATGTAAGCGATTTAGCCTTTCGCAAAGCCGTGTGAGCTTCTATTATATGTACCTCGTGCGTAGGAGTAGTAAAAAGGCTTAGGGCACTGGATTTAGCGTTGCGCTCGCGTTGAGGTGGTGTAGTAGGCTACTCTAAAGCAGTCTTCTTCAATTGTGAAGACTCAAGGCCTTTTGACGGGTTCCAGGGGACTAAACTAGCTGCTTTCCATCCATTTTTGATAACAGAAGATGTCAATCCTTCCTTCCTAGCCATGCTGTAGTACTTGATAAATCGATTCTTCTTGACTGGCGCCGCATCATCGATAGAAGCTAGCTTGGCAATGTGGTTACGGTACTTTGATTTAACGGGCGAGAAACAGGAAAGATCGAGAGGCTATAGTACGTGGGTTGCATGAGCTGGAAGAAAGATGCAAAAGACTTTATTCTGCATGCAGTCGTAGAGGAAATCAACCGTAACGTAGCTTCCATGGCCATCAAGAAGAAGAAGTCGCCATTCGTCACCATCTGGCTAAGTTTCAGGTAAAAACACTTCGTGTAGCCAATGTAGGGCTATGTAATTTGACGTCCAGCCGTTCTCAGACGTAGTGTAGTGCCAATCAGGTATGTTTTGAGCGGTAAACCAGGAGGCTTGTGGATTCTTTCCTTTAAAGATAGCAACTGGCCGGATGCATCGTCCGTCAGCACTAATTGCCTCAATTATTAACACCCACTTGCGATCTTGAGGAGATTTTAATAACGTGCGCTTTTTTAATAAATCCCCTAGTACTTTACAGTTCGTACAGACTCCTAGCGCGCAGCCTACCTCATCCATATTCCAGGTGTTCTTAATCTTGACGTTGTATTTCTTTTCAATGGATTCATAGTACGAGTAGAAGGCTTGTATAG
Source organism: Zopfia rhizophila CBS 207.26 (assembly GCA_010093925.1). NCBI lineage: Eukaryota > Fungi > Ascomycota > Dothideomycetes > Zopfiaceae > Zopfia > Zopfia rhizophila. The sequence goes on from ML994611.1 coordinate 2,381,811, forward strand.
CTTCTTTTGACGTCCCATTAATGCGAGCTGCTTCAATAGGCTTGCCAATGATAGTAGCAATGCGTGGATTGCGTGCAGTCAGCTTCAGCACCCATCATTTCCCAAGTGGTTTTTGGTCTCCCTTCTCCCTGCAGATTCGAGCTGCCATATCTCGTACACGCGCGTGCGCTGGAGGGAATCCTTGTGCATCCTGTTCAAGTATCCAATTACAAAGGTATTCCTCCTCAGTAGGAGTCAATCGCTGTTGAGCTCGGTGTACGACGTCGCGCGTAGGTAGGCCTTTCAATCGATCACGGAGTGTAGATAGAGGAATGTTGTAAGCATTAGCGGCGGCTCGGCAGGACGAAAAAATACCGTTATTGAATTCCGTAATAGCTAATTGTATTTGTGACTCCATGGGATCGCGTAAATTTCGACGTTGACGCGTAGGGATAGGCGAAATAGAGGGAATTCATGGATTCGTTTGATTTTGGTGGGGTGCGCGAGTACCAGGGGTGCGCGACTTCTAGGTGGTTAGACTTACTCATTAAGATCATGGCAGACTCCGATGTGAGAAACGCGGATTCCTGGCCACAGCTGTAGGAGAAAGGCGCAGTAGCTAGGGTAGTTGGCATCAAATTAGCCCGTAAGCGATGAGGAAGATTTCTCGCAGCCTTTCATCTCGTTCTGCCTCAATAGGCACCACCGAGGACTAGATTTTCAGTTGCCCGGGACAACAAATAAGAAGTGGTTTTGGCGCGCTTTGACTCAGCTTGGCACCGCATCACCCGTACGGAGGTGTTTTGCAAAAGAAAGGGCCGCTGGCCCGTGCGCAAGCATCAAAGCGTCAGATCGCCGATTTACCAAGCCAGGACAACACACCTCTGCACAATGCGCTGTACGGAGCAAGTTTATATAGAAAGAACATATCCCTTTATAATTTTATCCCTTATACCATTATATACAATTAAAATCTTTATTTTTTTGGCCAAATTAGCTTATCTAAAATATTTTAATATAGTATATTATGATTTTATAACTTAAGCTTAATATCTTATACTATAATCTTATAAAGTTAGATCTATAGAAGTTAAGAATATAACTAGAATTAATAATTATACTTAAAGGAAAATTATAGAGAAAGCTAAGAAACATAAGTTTAATTATAAAATAAATACTATTATCTATAATTTCTATTTTAAAAATATATCTAAACTAAACTGTACACGTAAAAAAACTCTGTCTTTTAATATTATAGTAATAGAGAAGGTTTATATTAATTAATATAACAAAAAGAAAAATACTAAGAAGTTAGAAATAGAGTTTAAAAAAGAGAAAAGAAATATAGACCATACTACTATATAAAGAAACTTAAAATAATAAAAATTAAAAAAAAATTAAATCTACTAAAAAACCTAGTCTTATACTTAAGATGAAAAAAGATCGGCTTAAATTCTACTTAAAATATAAGAATTAAATACTAAAGAACTAGAAGAATATAATTTAAAGTAATAAAACTAGTATTATATTAAGTATAAAGTATAAAGCTATATGTATTTAGTATTAGCCTTCTAAAAAAATTTAAAAAATCATATATTTGTTATGAGTTGCCTTAATTAAATGGTACGTTTTATATTAGCAACTTTACTCTAACTAATTACTTAATAAGTTCTTAGCTCTTTCCGTATCTAGAATAGATAGCTCTAGGTTTAACAGAATAGAGTTTAGTCTTTATCGCAAGGTAGAGAGAGGGTGTATAATAGATTTAATAAAATAGTATCAAACTATTTCACTCAAGGTCAGGTCTCAACTTTAGAGAGAAAATCTCAATTTTAGAGTAACTATAAAGGATTTAAAATATCTTAGAGCTAGTTTATGTCTTATATTTATAGAAAACCCTCCGTACGTATATTACATTCTGGTTGGTAGTATTTTAGATACTATCTAAAGAAATAGAAATATCTAAAGTCTCTAGTTTCTCTATTTCTTCTACCTGCTAAGTTCTTACCTAGTCACGTAAGTAACTGCTCCCAATCCTATAGTATAGTTCTATATTTCTGTTCTTACTTTTTAGCTTGTACTTTAGCCTATACTAAAGCGTCCTGTGTATGCTTATAATTCTTTCTTTTCAGCTCAAACATGCGTTTCTATTCTAGAGCTTTATTAGCTATTATTACTAGTTCCCTTAACTTCTTAAGTATAGTTACTTTACTATTACTGTCCGTAATACTATCCCCCTTCTCTAAGTCTTCATCCTGGAAGATAGTTTCTCTCTTTTATAAATAGTATAAAGGTAACAGGTCCTCTGGCTTGTGTTCTAAACTATAAGACTTTTAACTCCCTTTCCGTCCTGCCTAGCTTTTTAATGATAATATGTCTTAAGTTATCTCTAATACGTGCTTGCTGTTTAGCTTTTTAGATTTATACTATACCCTATTACATGCTAACGCCTTACTTAAACTATTCTTACTAAAGTAATAACTACTTAGTAAATCTAAGCTCTAGCTATTATTTAGCTTATAATAACCATAATACGAAATATAATCTAGTTGTTTTATAACTAGAGTAGGATTATATTAACTATAATAAGAAAAAACTTCGTCGTTAGCTTAAGAAAGCCTAGGATGAGACTATTAAGACCTGTTATTATCTACTTCTAGCTAATTAAAAGGCTTAAACTTAAAAGTATTATCTCCGCCGTAAGTTTACGCAAATCAATTCTAAGGAAAAAAAGATGTTTAATTAGGAGATAGCCTCAATCCATAAGGTTTAAGCTTTTAAATAAAAGAAAGCTTATTCTTAAAGTTAAGGACTTTATACACTATAATCTGTAGTGTCTGGTACCGCTTCGTCTTTCTTCTCTAGTTTTAAATAGAATATTCTATATTCTCTTTATGCTTTAGACCTAGTCTTAGAGTAAGCCTTTACTACTTCTTCTAGTAATACTAGTTAATTAGCTTTAAATTATTCCTTAAGTTCCTAATTAGTTCCCAGGTGTTGTCTTTAGGTTTGTACTTTTTTTATCTAATTAAGTACTTCTACTAATGCCTAAACTGTTAGTAGTCTAAAATCTGCTAGACTTTATACTTAGTATGATTTTCTTTAAGCTTAAGTTTTATCTAAAGTTTAGCATTATGTGGTGCTGGTTCTAATTTAGAGATATGAAAAACTAGGTAAATTCTTATGTTCTTAAGTAGTTATAGTTTATAATTCACAGGTCCTGTTTATTATCTAACCTTAAATGGTCCTAATTTAACGTGATCCAGTTTTCATGATGGTTGCTTTATTTCTAAATTTTTCTTTTTTAAGAAAACCTTATCCCCCTCCTTAAAGGTTAGTCCCTTAACTTTAGATTTATCTTTAATTTACTTGCTAAGATTGCCTTTATAGGTGATTTTCTATATAATTTCTTTATATAGTATCTGTAAGTCTTTAACTCTTCTTCTTATAGACTCTAATACTTTATCTAATGTTTATAGTTTTCAATAAGCTGTTAGCTTATAACCATAATTCATATAGAATAGTGATTTTCCCGTTGTTGATGACTTTATAGAGTTATATATAAACTTAGCTATTAGTAATAAGTCAATCTAGTTATCTTATAGTTCATTAACGTATATTTATAAGTATTATTCTAGTATTTAATTTGTCCGTTCTGTTTATTTATCTGTCTGTGGGTGGAATACTGTTAAGAGATAGTATTCAGCCCCTAGCTATTCTATAAATATTTTCTAGAATATTAACGTGAATAGCTTGTTTCTGTCTGTGATAAATTCTCGTGGCATTCCATGTTATATAATTAATATTTTAATAAGTAATAACGCTAGTTTATCTGCTTTTATTTCCGTATGGGTTGGTTTAAAGTAAGTATACTTTATTAGTCTATTAATAATAACTAGTATCATGTCATACTATTAACCTGTTAAGATAGTAATTATTAGTATTCCTATAATAAAGTCTATTATAACTAATTCCTATAGTCTATTTAGTAAAGGTATTAGTTATATGAGTCCGTACTTTTTATATCTTAATGCTTTATTCTTTTTATACTTAATATATTCTAAAAGAATATTCCTAACCTTACTCTAAATTTCTGGAATCTAGAAGTGTCTGTTTATTCGTTCTATAGTCTTCTTAACTCCTTAATATCCGTGTATTTCGGCTGAGTGTTAGTTCTTAATTAGCTTTATTTATAATTTATCTAGTACGTAAATTATTTCTTAGTCTAGGTTTTAAAATAGTCGTCTATTATTAAACTTCTTTATTTATTTTTTCCAGGTATTTTTGATAATGACTACTGATTTAATATCTATTTATAAGCTTTCTAGAAATCCGTCTTATTACTATTTAAGTATTGTGTTGTGTATTTTAGGTATATCTTTTATATAGTCTGCTTATTAACTAAGTGCGTCAGCCGCTGTGTTTTCTTTTCCTAATTTATAAAGTATTTAGAAATTAAAAATTAATAGTGTTTTTTATTATCTAACTTGTTATTAATTTAACTTCTTCGTTATTATAAATGCTGTTAGATTTTTATGGTCTGAATATACAACAATTTAGTGCTTAGCTCCTTCTAAGTAGTGTTTTCATTTCTTAAATACTTAAACTATTACTAATAATTCTTTATTATAAATGTCGTAGTTTAACTCGGTAGTTGTAAGTTTATAAGATAAAAAGTCTACTAGGTGCTTCTATCCGTTATTTTATATTTATAAGAGAATAGCTTTTATAGCTCCGTCTGATGCATCTGCATGTATTTCTATTTAAAGTCTTAAATTAAATATTTTTAATATTAGTGGCTTCTTGAATCTTTGCTTTAGTATTATGAAAGCTATGTTTTCCTTATCCGTCTACTTAAATTATTAATCTTTTTTAAGCAATTTCGTTAAGGGTGCTGTGATTCTTGAATACTCTTTAATAAATTACCTGCAGAATCTCGTGAATCTAAGGAAAGAATAAACTTCTTTCACGTTTATTAGTGTTAGCTATGATAGAATATCTTTAGCTTTATCCAAATCAACTGCTATTCTATTTCTAAATATAATATATTCTAGAAACCTGATTTCTTTTCTATGGAACATATATTTCTCTGTTTAAATATATAAGTTATGTTCCTTAAGCTTCTATAGTACCTTTCTAGTATACTTAATATACTTATCTAGTATCTTATTCGTGTATACTAAGACATTATTAAGATATGCTAGTATAAAGACGTCTAGATATTCTCTTAGAATATAATTAATAATAGTCTGGAACGTTACTGGTGCGTTGGTAAGTCCTATAGACATAACTATATATTCATATAATCTATAGCTTATTTTAAAAGCTATTAGCCATTCGTGCCTCTTAGTTATTTATATTTAATAGTATTTATCTTTAATATTAAACAGACTGAACCATTTGGCTCCTCTAAGTTTATACATGAGTTTTAAGATTAAGGGTATTAGGTAGCAATTCTTGACTATTATTTTATTCAATTATTAATAGTCCATACAGAGTTATAACTTTCTGTTTTTCTTTAGTATAAATAGTGCTGGTAATGTAACTTTACTTTTACTTTCTTATAAATATCCTTTTTTAATATTATTATTTAGATATTGTCGTAACTCCTCTTATTACTTAATGGATATTTAATATAATAGTGCTGGTTTTGGTTTCTCTTCTTCTTTAAGTGTAATTTTATAATCCTAATCTTTATATTCTAATATCTAGTTTTCTTGTTCTTCTGTAAACTATTTCCTGAATTCCTTCTAGTATTCATTCGGCATAATAAACGTGGTATCGTGAAGAGTTACTTTCTTTATCTATATTATAGCTTTTATTTATTTATAGTAGTTTTTCCTAGGTTCTATAGACTTCGTTCTCTAGTTAATTAGTAGATTCTATTATACTAGCTAGTTCTATCCTAATATAAAATCCTTACTACCTAAATCTATAATCTTAATGCGGCGGTTATCTGTGTAATTTGCTACCTTAATAGTTACATTTTCTATTTCGAGATTTATCAGATCTTTTCTAAATGTTACTGGATTATTATCTATGCGTATTACTCTTATAGGTTCGTTTAAAACTCTAGTTAAGATATAGTATCTCTATATCTATTAATTAGATATTAATGTTTTACTAGCCCCGCTGTCTATAAGTGCTTAAGTTTAAAAGCTATTAATATATGCGTTTATATATAGCTTGTTTCCATATTTTCGTCTAAGTCCTGTATAGTTAAGTAATAACTTTTTTACTTTAATCTTAGATTAGTTCTCTAGTGGTATGGTCGTTACTTACTAGCCTTCTAGTTTTTTATTTATAGTATAATTCTAACTGTTAATTACTTTTTTAGTATTTCTTCCTTAGGTCTATGAACAGGGCATTATTGGAGTTAGTATTTTTCTTTTAGTAATAATTCGTGTTCCCTTTTGGTCTCTTCTCTGTAATCTCGGCACTTCTATTTTAAGAAATATTCTTTTATTATTAATTTGGCATGTAATTCTGTAGCTAACTATCTATCTTAGTGGCGCTCAGCCTAGTGATATTAGCATTCTAGTTAATACTTATTCTAGTCTAACTATTTGTGTTTCTCTGTCTTTAGGTCTTAAAGCTTTTTTTCAGAATCCATGTAAATTAGCTCTTATTCTGTATTAAGTTCTTATCTTTATACTATTCGTTTTAACACTTTTCTTATCTTTAGTTTTTTGACTTTTATGGTATAAGCTGCCTATTTATAGTTTTATCTAGTATGCGTTTTTTTTTTACATATCTAGTATTTTCCTTACATAGATCTTTCAGCGGCATTATTATTTTATATCTATAATACTAGTAAGGTAAGTTCCTTATTAGATTTCTTATTCTAATTCTATTTAAGTTTAGGTTATCCTACAGGATAGTAGTAAGTCATATAGCTTATAAGTAGTATTAGTTCTTATCTATAAATCTTATTTATCTACGTGGCTAACTTTTATTTACTAAGTTTTTTATACTACTTATTACTAGCTGCTTACAGCGCTTATTAGTATTTATATATTCTATCTTCTAAGATAACCTTCTAGTGCTTAGTAACATAATATTCCCCTATATAGTATTCTAATTTATAGATTTAGTAATGTCCCTAGCTTACTTACTGTTGGATTATAGTAGACATTAATTTCTTACTTTTTATAGTTTCTAGATTTTGTTATTATCTGAATTTCTAATCTTCCGCTTTGAAAGGTCTGTTTTTCTGTTAGATTATTTTATAGAACCTATTAGCCTCCTCTATAGAGCTAGCTTAGTGTTACTTAATAGCAGCTTTTTATATAGTAGTAATTATATTACTAGCTAGTATTACTAGATAATTTTTAACCTGCTAATATAGTACTTCGCATTCTTATCTAAGATATATATAGTTTCCGTAAATTCAGTATTATTCTTTCTAGATTCGTTGTATTATAGCCTCTATTATTATTCAATCCTTAGCTAGTTCTATTTAGACTATGGTAATCTTAATTTCCTTTAGTGCTCTAGTCTAGACATAAGTCTGTTTAACATCCACTGTTTATTATTTATACTCTTTAATAAAGTGTTTTTGTTTTCCGTATCTAAGGCATGCCTTACGCGTATAATGGTCTATTTATTCCTTAGTATATTTATCTTATTTTCTCTTATTAATCTATGTATTCTTGATTGTGACATGATTAATTTCTATTATATTATAAATTTAGGTATTTTTCTTATTTCTTTGTTGTATATAGATCACTGGCCTAGCGTTGTTTTTCTTTTCTTATTCTCTCTAATACTAATAGTTATTAATAGTTACTACTTATTTAATAATTCTTAGAAGTATGCTAGGTTACTTTCCTTATGAAATTTTATCCTTAATCCTGTCTTTTAGTCCTGTATAGTATATCATAACTAATAGTTAGTCTGTCTAATTAAGTTGTAATTAGATTTACTTAAATTCTGCTATATAGTTAGCTGCTGATGTTTATTACTTAAGTTATTAAAGCTTTTAAATTACTTCCGTTTCTTTATTAATCTTGCTAAAGACTATAATTAATTCTTTTTTAAAGCTCTCATAATTTTCGAAGGTTTTTTTGATATTATTATTGTAGTTTATAAGTCCTATTAATCCTCAGTCAGGGTCTTCTTTTACTAGATAGTTTTTTATAAGCGGTTTAAACTACTTTATAGCTCTTCCTATTATATTCATACCGGCTGCTAGAATCTAATCCTAATTAGTCATAAATAAAGCTTGGTTAAACTGATAGTATAGGTCTATTACGGCTAAAAACGTCTTAAGTTTATCCTAATTTCTATTAAATTTAGAGGGTGGTTGGATCTTTGTGATCTCTTCTCTCTTATTTTTTCCAACTTATAGTTACATGCTGATTATAGTATTACGTAGTTCTATAATAACTATTTTCTATTTCTAGATAACTTATTACATGCTCTTAGTCTCTTTTAATGTACTTCTAGTAGTAAATAAAGATTCTACTATAACTTCTTCTTTACTGCTACTATTACTTAACAAGTAAAGTTCTTATTTATTTTTATAATAGGTTATTATAGACTGTAATTAGAAATTTATTATTAGAATCAATCCAACGTCCTCTCCTACGCTTTTAAAAAGGGTAGTTATAATGTTATAAGTTACCTTAATTAAATAGTATGTTTTATGTTAGTAACTCTGCCCTAACTGATTACTTAATAAGTCCTTAGCCCTTTCCGTATCTAGAATAGATAGTCCTAGGTTTAATAGAATAGAGTTTAGTCTTTATCACAAGGTAGGGAGAGGGTGTATAATAGATTTAATAAGATAGTATTAAACTATTTCACTTAAGGTCAGGTCTCAACTTTAGAGAGAAGATCTCAATTTTAAAGTAACTATAAAGGATTCAAAATATCTTAGAGTTAGTTTATGCCTTATATTTATGGAAAACCCTCCGTGCGTACATCGCATCCTGGTTGGTAGTATTTTAGATACTATCTAAAGAGATAGAAATATCTAAAGTCTCTGGCTTCTCTATCTCTTCTACCTACCAAGTTCTTACCTAGTCACGTAAGTAACTGCTTCTAATCCTATAGTATAGTTCCGTATTTCTGTTCTTACTTTTTAGCTCGTACTTTAGCCTGTGCTAAAGCGTCCTGTGTATGCTTACAATTCTTTCTTTCTAGCTTAAACATACGTTTCTATTCTAGGGCTTTATTAGCTATTATTATTAATTCTCTTAACTTCTTAAGTGCAGTTACTCTACTGTTACCGTCCGTAACAATATTTAGCTTTAATAGAAGAGTTACTTAGAGTTTATATTTTAGGATTACTTTTTTTATAATAAAAAAAAAACTCTGTTATATTTATAAAGTAGAGATAACTACTTAAAAAAAAAACTAAAAAGCTTATTATAAAGCTTAATAAAGATATTAAATTTAAAAAAAAGCTAGAATAAAAACTTACTAATAGAATATTATGTATTAGTTTATAAAATAAGCTAGGAAAAAAAACCTAAATAGAAATAAAATAAAAAATATAAAAAAATTATATAAAAAAATAAAAAAGAAGTTAATTAATAGTACTATTAAGTTCTTTTAGTCTTAGCTAAAGTATTAAATTACTAAAAAAAATATACCTATATCTACTACAGCTATAAAAAAAGTCTAGCTAGAATAATAAAAAAAGCTTAATTAATAAAAAATTTAGTATTAAATTAAAAGAATTCCTTACTATATATAGAAGATAATTAAACTAGAGAGTAGTAATAAGTATTAAAAAAGAAGATTTAATAAAATATTCTACTATAAACTTCTATTTAAGCTAATTAATAATAAACTTATATTAGAACTTATTTAATTATAGTTATTAAGTAACTTGTTTAGCTTAAAGAAGAATATACAAAATTAGCTAGTATATAAAGATTTTAGAAATAAGATAATATAGTTAAAACTTAAAAAGCTTAAAGTACTAGAGAAGAATAAAACTAGTAATAAAAGCTTTAAATTAAATATAAAAAAAAAACTAATAATAAAATTTAAACTACTTACCTACTAAAACTTAGAAGAGTAAAAAATTATAGATTAAATAGCTTTAATTTAATATAGTTAAGATTAGAGTATATTTTAATTTCTAGAGCTTAGTAACTAAGTAAAATAGGTCTATATATATATATATAAGCTAGTAGCTTTTTCTTTTATAAAATATTTTTATATAAGCCTTTATATTTTATATACTAATAAAGTTATTATAATAGCATATGGTCTTAGTAGCTATAATTATACTTAGTATTATAATCTTCTTTTTTTATTAGTAAAAAAAGAAGGCTTGTAAAGTACTTATTAAATTATTAATAATAGCTAAATAGTAAGTTAATAAAACATACTTAGTTTTTAGCACAAACTAATATAAACTTAAATAAGAAATTATATAGTTACTATTTATAGAAATTAAGAACAGAACTAGATTTACTAATAAAAATATATTATTAACTTATATATAAAATAGATGTACTATTACTAAAAATAAAAAAGTATTAAAATATATGTTTATAAAAAAAGCAATTAAGTAAAGTAAAATAAATAAAGTAAAACAAGACTAAATATTTTTAGCTTTAGAATAGAATTACTACTAGTTCTATAAATATTAAAAAATCTAATATAGAGTATGTAAAGAATATTAAAAACTTCTACTTAATTAAAATTATATTATAATACTATATATATAAGTAACGAGAAAGTTTTACTACTATTAATAATACTATTTTATAGTTTAGCTTAAAGTTATTACGTGTTTTTATTTAAAAAATAAGAGTTAATACAGGCTTTATTTATTAAACTATTTCTTTAGAATTCTATAGAGTTCTTTATCTACGTAATCTTATTTTTCTTAATAGAGATAAAACCTATTACTAATATTGTAAAACTTATAGTACTATATTTTTAGCTACTAATATATGTAGAGATAGGGGTACAAGTGTCACATAATAATATACTAAAAAATAATATATTTAGATAGTTTTATACTAAGTAGTAGAGTTATATTATATGTGTTTATTATCTAGTTTTAGGCACCCTAGCCCTACTTATTTACAAGATTTTCATGTCAGGATTACTAATGCAGTTTGATTCCTTAGGCTCCACCGAACACTTCCTTTGTCCAGTCAGCGGCATTCTTGAATGCCTTGGCTCTATCCAGAAAGGTATCCTTGTCACCAGTCATGCTCCAGCCCTTGATACCGCTCATGATCCTCCATTATACAATTCCTAATTTTGAGCAAATCCATGCTTAACCGATATTTGGAGTTTGCTAAAATCTGCTAAGGGATAAGGATTTTTGTGCTGGCTGACCCTTGGCTCTGCCAAGACGGCAGATCCCGCAAGCGATTTCAAGCACGACGAGCCCAAGGTATTGTGGCTGTGCCACACGGCTACCTCAGACCTGGCGTTCGTACTCTACCTAACATTTTCCCAAACGTCACGTTCTCCCAGAATCTCATCCCGCAGAGGCGCTGTGCCTCGGAACTGAGTAGCTCCGATCCGCAACACTTGTTCCGTGCAGAGCGGGCACAGATTCTTTCCGAGTCCATCTCTCTAAGGCGCCATCGCATGTGTGGTGCAGCACTGGTGATGATCTAGGTAGAGTTCAAATAATCAATTACACGGTTTTACTCATGCGCTCTTGGTTAAATTAATCCAACGCTGTTTCTGCGCAGTGATTTTCGAACACAGTATATCCAAGCACGAGTTGTTTCACCATCACCAATATCTGGACTAATTCTTAGTCTACTCTCGAGGCCCAAATCTGGGACAGCTTCTAATTTTAGTCTACTCTCAATGTCCCAAATCTTGGACCGCTTCTATTGAAGGCGATGGCAGTACATTAACGACTCAGAATGGGTCATCTTTGGTGGTTTCTCCTTTTCTCCTCACTTTCACGAAAGTCACCAAAACAAACCACCCTATCCCACGCTAAATAGCCTAAAACAGCCTTATCCAACCCCTTCCAACCCCCAAGCAACCATAGGTTACCGTGGCGGGCTTTACCGTGGCTGACTGCACTCAGGCCTCTCGACCCGACTTGCTCGTACCTCAGTGTGTACCGTCCTTCTACCGGTACCGCCCGAGTCCGCTATTCACGGCAAGCGCAAAGAGATACGCCGCTGAGTTGAACCTTCCCCCCCTCTCCTAACCCCGTTTCCCTGCAGAAGGCACGACTACTATCTCACCGTGCCCGCCATGTCTGGAGGACCAGATGTGCTGAACGCCCTGATGGGCCAGATTACTACTAACGATCTGCAGTACAACCTCCAGACCGATGCCGTGGTCAAGGCGCGCGCCATGTACGAGAGAGTCTCGCGCTACTCCAGGTTCCGCCTTCCCCCCACCGGCCAACACTACTTCCGCCTGCTCGACATCGCGACTGACCCAGACCCCCGGGAGCCCAAGGCTATGCGGTCAGCAAGACCCTGGAGGACTACTGCCTCCGGGAAGTCCTCCCGCCCCGTCTGAAGCTGCTCGGCGACTTCTGCACCTGGTTTCTCAAGCCTTTCAAGCACGACCGTCTCTTGAGGGACCTCAACGTCGAACCTAAGGATCCCGCCTATCCCCTCCTGAACTTCGGCCTCACAGAGAAGGGCCCCCTGCGCTATCCCAAGATCACGGAGCTTCCCCCTCCCGATATTGAGCAGCAGAGCCTCTTCATCCACGATGCCCTGCACCATCTCAGCCCCGCCAATGTACTGATAATCTTCTCTAGGTCTCCGTATCTCACCACGCTGATCGGCACGGTTGAGTATCCTGTTCCCCTGCTACTGGGCGTCCCCTCCCTTGAGAGTCCCGCTTACTCGTACCGGCTAGTGCCCGAGGACAAAATGATGTTTGAGTTCGCCCCCGATGGCGTCTGGAGCGAGTCCTACGTGCAACCCGTGTCTGGTTCCTGGCTGCTCAAGACCGCCCCCATTCACGGCGATGGCCTCGATCTCTGTGTCTCCATCAACTGGAGTGCCGACCGCTGCCACATTGTGGTCATTACCCGCGGCCTCAGTGTCGTCAAGGGGCACAACACCCTCCAGGTGCCCGGCTGCGACCTTGTCCATACCACCCGCGGACCGCGGCTGCTCAATAGCAAGGCGTTGAAGTTCCTGCTTAACTATTCCTTCCCCGTCGGCCACGCCAACCACAGGAGGGTCGCCGCCGCCTCAACATGTGGTGCAACGACAACAAGCACGAATTCGTCCCGGCGAGCGATAGGTACCTTCTTTCCGACGTGGCGTACCGAGAGAGGCTGCGCTTGGAGAGCCCTTTGGCCTCGGGATTCTTGGGCAGCGTCCAGACCCCCCTGGGAGCCCTGCCGAATCTAATGCTCCAGGCTTGCTTTGGCCCCGTCCTCCACCTGCTCCCGAGCCATCCTGACCCTGGCCGCGGAGTAGGCCCAGCCACGTGGACCTCACCGCGCCAAGTCCTGTACCGCCATGGTTCGTACCAGCTTGGCCCGCTCTGGAACCCGGTTCGACGCTTCGACAAGCGCGATCTTCCCGACGCCCTGGAGTCCATGATCTGGCCCGACAAAGTGGACTGGAAGCTCGTCGCGGTACTTCCTCCCGCTCTCGGCTCTGGGTCTCCGCGCCGCCTGTCCGACGAGGCCCACGCCCCCTCATGTTTGGCTTGCTCTTCCTCCTCGCTATTATCGCCGTCCTGCTCCAGAGAGAGCGCGTCATACTGAGGAATCTACCCAACCTGTTCTCTTGCATCTGGAACTCTTGACTTGTCACCCTGCTGAGAAACAGGTCCCTCTTGGTCCCGTCTTCAACTTCTTCGACTACCACTTGGTCGCCCTGTTGCCGCTCCTCTGGCGTGGTGTTTTCCGCCCCTTGATCTACAGGGCTGACGAAGCACTCGAGGAAGCAATTGCCAGGGGCCTCCTGCGTTTCAAGGCTCGGCTCATTCCGCGCTTCCCCATTTTCATCCGCGTCCTCTAGCAACTTAAAAAAGAATAAAATAAAATAAAATAAAATAAATAAATTTAAAAAAAGGAACAAACGAAAGATAAACAGGGTGAGTAAAAGCCGTCACATATCGCCACAGTGCCTTCATCATCATCTTTAGGCGTATGCCCGTTACATAGAGGTATGTAGTATACGATACCTTTAACCCTGCTGGCCGTTTTACCTATCGGCTGCGTAGGAATTCCACCCTCGTTGCCTGAAGTAAGCGGCGAACACCATGGCGGCCCACCGCCACGCCCCTGTTTCAGACCTCTCCTCTCGCCTGGTAACTCGTTCCTTCTTTCTTTCTTTCTCTTCAGATTCAAAGTCTTCGTTACTATCACCATTACTCTACCCGTAACATGGGTATAAGAGGCAATGAGAAAGCAGATGCCCTGGCTAAGCAGGGGTAGTTAGCTGAGATGGACCCATAAACGTCGGGGCCGACGTTTGTAGGTTTACGATCGGAAATGCGAAAACGGTGTAGGGAGAGACAGCGTGAGTTGTAGTAGGAAAGGGCGTTGGGATTCTCCGCCCGTTAAAGAAAGTGGAAATTGTCGTACGAGTTGAGATGCTCGTTGGAGTTAACTATAACGGTTTGGACTCCAAGCCCTTACCATTGGGCCAAACCCCAAAAACAGTGGAGTATCGACCCTCAAGTCTTCATAACAGGCAAGCTCAAGATATCCAAGGGCACGTCGTCCCAGACGGCCCATCCGTCCTCTCCTAAATCAGACCCAATTTCATTACCCTTTAGTTTGACAACAAAGGCATCGCCAGCGAAAGCTCGCTGCCTTCCATATATAGCGTTAGGAAAGTTGCTATTCTCGGGCAATGACTCTTGATCAAACGAGTAGAAGAGAACATATAAACCATTACAGTTGCTGAGCGGCTGATTTTCGAGTCTGAAGGTTTCAATGTCTCGCCATTGCCATGCTCTTGGAGTCTTCCAAAAGTCTCGCAAATCGGGTATATGCCCCCAAAAACTATCAGGCCCATTATTTACTCCGTGAGTTGTTGTTGTAAGAGATAACACGTGTGGTTTGGACCCATCGGCAGGAAATCTGATGCCTGTGATAGTTACAGGCGAAGGAAGCAGCCGTTGCCCAAAAAAGGATCGAAGATAGTTCCACATGGCAGTATTCCTTGCCGACTCTGAAATTCAACTCAGCCCTGTCAGCACATCCGTGATAGGGAAGAAAGGAACAGGCCGCTTACACCTTGATGAGGAGCGCTCTCGTTCGTTTCGATGTTTTGCTTCGATGTTGCAGCCAGGTTGCGGAGTGCGGGGTCAATGCACTGCCGTAAAAAGAGCAATGGCAGCATGCACAATGGTACCAGGTGGTCTCACTCCTGTTGATCAAGGGTGATAAGATAGATGGAGAGCATCTTCTGAATTCTGAAGAAGTATGCTTTAGGTATGCTGTCGTCAGGCTTCAACTCCCGCTTGTGATCCTCGTCCTATTGTGAGCAGAGTGCTTGGGGCTGATCCAACTTAGCTCCAGAAAAGAACCTTGAAACAGAGTGGTACGGAGAAATCGTGTGTGCGATCGTAAGGTTCCCGATCATGGAGAGCGCATGAAAAGTATGGAATAAAAGATGCGGATAGGAGGGGAACTGGGGAGGAGCGGCATTGACCACACAAAGAGCTGAGGTGGCAGAAGAAATCCTCCGCGGAAGCTTACAGCATTGCACAGCCACATCCTTAGTCATACTTCCTTTGTGGCTGAAGATTACCCAAGCTACTAATTACAAGTACTAAAACCTTCTTCTAATATTATTATATAAATCTTTTTTAAAAAATTTCTACTACTAATAATAATAGTAATTATAAAATATATAACTAAAATATATATAATAATTATAATAATTAAAGTTAGTTTAATAACTAATAAATAATATAATAATTAATAATAAGTAATATAGTTAGTAATTTTTTTTAAAATAATTTTATAGTTAATATAGTAATAAATAAACAATAGTAACTAAATTTTTTTTATTATAAATATATAAGTAAAGTTAAAAAAATTATTTTAATATATAAATAATTATAAAATTTAAATATAAATTAATGATATTAAAAATAATTTTTTACTTTAAATACATTTACTTATAATATATTTTTTTAATTTTTTTTATATAATATTTTTATTTATTGTTTATTATTATATTTAGTAATTAATTAATGCTTTTTTTAAATATTTGATTTTTTTATTTATAGTACTACTATAATACTATATTATATTACTTTTTTTATATTATAATTAATTTACCTAAATTAAATATATTTATAATTAAGTTTATAATTTTAATTAAAAAATAGTTTATTATATAATAAAGCTAAGTATAGTAGTGTTTTTAACTAAATTTAGTAAATTTTAATATTACTTTAAATAGCCTTAACTATTATTACAAATTGTAATAGGGAAGAAGGCGTAGTTGAAGAGACATTATTATAAAAAAAATAATATAAGAAAATATATAAAAGATACTAATAAATAGAGATAAACTAGTATAAATAGAATCTATAAATAAGACTACTCTATAGTAAGTTTAATTATTATAGAAAATAATATTTAGACTAGCAAGTAAATCAGGTAACTAAAGCTTAGTAAATAGTTTAAGATTAAAAAAATAAAAAAGCTATTACCTACTATTTTTTTTTAGTAATATTTAATATACTTCTAATTAGTATATAATATATATATAAAGGATTTACTATAAGTATAGAATATTAAACAGCTTATAGTTACTTTTAATTCTTTATAGTTACTCTAAAATTAAGATTTATATCTTAAGTAATATAGTTTAATATTATTCTGTTAAATCTTAATTTACTATGTTATTTCTTTCTAATTTAACTAAATAAAATTATCTTCTACTAAATCTAATAAGCTATCTAATCTAGATATAAGAGAACTAATTAAAGTATTATATAATTAATTAAATAACTAGTTACTAGTTTAACTCTATATTAGTAAGTTAGTAACTTATAATATAGTAATTATTATCTTAAAAAAGTAAAAAAACGCTATTAGATAGATTCTAATATTATATTATTTAAACAAAATCTATAATAACTTATTATAAGAATAAATAAGAACTTTATTCATTAAAAGAAAGCAGTAGTAAAGAAGAAGTTATAGTAGAATTTTTATTTATAACTAGAAGTATATCCAGAGGCTAAAAAAGTACATAATAAATTATTTAGAAATAAAAAATAGCTATTATAAAGTTACGTGATACTCTAGTTAACTTATAGTAATAAATAGTAATAGAAAAGACTATAAAAAAAAGAATAGTAAAAATATAACCTTCTATAAAATTTAATAGTAATAGGGATAAACTTAAGATTTTTATAGTAACTATAAACCTCTACTATTAGTTTAATTAAGTATTATTTATAACTAACTAAGATTAAATTTTAGTAGCTAGTATAAATATAATAGGAAAAGCTATAAGATAGTTTAAACTACTTACTAGAAACTACCTAGCTAATAAAGATTTTAATCTAGGAATAGCAGAACTTATAGACTATAATAGTAACATATAATAAGTCTTTAAAAATTATAAGAGCTTTAAAAAGGAAATAATTATAATTTTTAGAAAAATTAATAAAGAAATAAAAGTAATTTAGAAGTTTTAATAACTTAAGTAATAAACATTAGCAGCTAATTACATAGTAGAGTTTAAATAAATCTAATTATAACTAAACTAAGTAAACTAACTATTAGTTATAATATACTATAAAAGACTAAAAAATAGAATTAAAGATAAAATCTCTAAAGGCAAACAGCTAAGCACACTGCTTAGAATTATTAAATAAATAGTAATTATTAATAATTATTAATACTAATAAGAGCAGGAAAAGAAAGTATGTAGAAGACTAATAATTTATATACTTAAAAAAAATAAAAAAGATACCTAAATATATAATAAAATAGATATTAACTATAATAAGGTATTTATTAATAAATAGTAAGGAATATAAGTTAAAGAATAAATAGAATACTACGCACGCAAGGCTTACCTAGAATATAAAAAATAAAAATATTTTATTAAAAACTATAAGTAATAATAAGTGGACGCTAGAAAAGCTTATATCTAAATTAAAATACTAAAAGTTAAGATAGCTATAGTCTAAGTAGAATAAGCATAAAATTAGATAACTAAGAAAACTATTATATAAAGAATTTAGTAGGAATAATATTAGATTTATAAAAGCCATACCTACCTTAAATAGGAATATAAGATACTATATTAGTAAGTAAAAGATTATTTAACTAAATAACCTAATAATATAATTTCTATAATATAAGGAGTAGTAATTTAATAACATAATACAGAAACTAATAAAAACGTATAATAATTCTGTGATATTATAAGATAGGAAGGAGAACTCTTTTAGAAAGAAAACTAAAAATTCAGATAAAAAAAGAATTATGAAATAGAAAAAGAGAAAGAATTTATATCTATAATAATTATATAGTAAGTACACTGGAGATACTGTTAAATATATAAATTAAAATATTATTTAAAGAAATATTATATTATAAAGCACTAGAAAATTACTTTAGAAGTATTATAAACTATAATAAAGAAGAAAATATAGCTAAGAAGGTAGTACTATAAAAGACATAGTATAAGAAAATATACAAATAATACTAAAGAGTAGAGATAAATTAGTAAAAATAGAACTTACAAATAAGATTACTCTAAAGTAAGTTTAAGTTCTATAGGGAATAATACTTTAAGTAAGTAAATAAATCAGGTAACCACCTATAACAAGACATAATAAAGATAAGTATAAATAATAAAAATAAAGACTTATCTTTTCTTATTTTCTTTAATAGTATTTAATATACTTCTAATAGATATATAATATATATATAGAGGATTTATTATAAGTATAAGGCATTAAACAGCTTATAGTTACTTTTAATTCTTTATAATTACTCTAAAATTAATATTTATATCTTAAGTAAAATAGTTTAATACTATTCTGTTAAATCTTACTTACTATATTACTTTTATTTATCTTAACTAAGTTTAACTACTTCTCTATTAAGTCTAATAAGCTATCCAATTTAGATATAAAAGAACTAATTAATATTATATAATTAATTAAATGACTAGTTACCAGTTTAATATACGTTAGTAAGTTAGTAATCTATAATATTATAATTACCATCTTAAGAAAATAAAAGAAGCTATTAGATAGATTTTAATAACTAATTATTAAAAGTCTATAACAACCCACTATAAGAACGAACAGGAACTTTATTTGTTAGAAGAAAATAATAGTAAAAAAGAAGTTATAGCAGGACCTTTATCTATAACTAGAAATATATTAAAAGAATAAAAAAGTATATAATAGATTATCTAAGAATAAAAAATAGCTATTATAGAATTATATAACGCCTTATTAAACTTATAATAGTAAGTTAGAGTAGGCTGAAAAGGAAAAATAGCTAAAATATAACCTCCTAAAAAGTTTAATAATAATTAGGATAAACTTAAAATCTTTATAGTAATAATAAATCTATACTATTATTTTAATTAAGCATTATTTATAACTAACTAGGATTAAATTCTAGTAGCTAATATAAATATAATAGAAAGAGTTATATAATAGTTTAAACTACTAGTAAGAAATTATCTAGTTAATAAAAACTTTAACTTAGGAGCAATAGGATTAGCGGACTGTAATAATAATATATAATAAACTTTTAAAAATTATAAATACTTTAAGTAAGAAATAATTATTATTTTTAAAAAAATTAATAAAAAAACTAAAGTAATTTAGAAGCTTTAATAACTTAAGTAGTAAATATTAGTAGCTAATTATATAGCAGAATTTAAATAAATTTAATCACAACTTAATTAAGCAGACTAATTATTGGTTATGATGTATTATAAAGAACTAAAAGATAGAATTAAAAATAAGATTTCTAAAAAAAGCAGCTAAGTATCTTACTTAAAATTATTAAATAAATAGTAACTATTAATAATTACTAGTACTAACAGGAGCAGGAGAAGAAGATATATAGAAAATTAATAATTTATATATCTAAAAAAAATAAAAAAGATATTTAAACCTATAATGAAATAGATATTAATATTAAATAGATATTTATTAGAAAGGGGTAAGAGAAGTGAATTAAAACATAAATAAAACACTATACACATAAAGCCTGTCTAGAATATAAAAAACAAATAACATTTTATTAAGAATTATAAATAATAATAACGTATTTTATAATTGAGCTGGATAAATAACTGAGCTGGACACTTTACCAAGACTTTATTAAAGTACTATCGTTCACAGTACCATTACTTAATAGTACTGTTAGTTATAGTACTATTCTTATTACTACTAGATTCTACAGTACTATCTTCATTAATTTCGCATGTTCGAGCGTTATGCCTAGTCCCACTATAGTTACTACAGCGCCTTTAAGTTAGTTTAGCCCTATCTACCCTTGCCTTCCCACGACCTTTCTTACTACTAGAACTCGTAGTAGTAGGGTCCTTGGTGGATTTATCCTGGCCAGCACCAAAGCTAAGTACTCCTTCTTTCTGGATACGTTTTCTTTTGCGCTGCTTTCGTTGAGATACGGCCTTATTAGCTGCTTTAAGCTCAGCAACACGATCACGTATAAGCACCATCTCTTAAGCCATCGCGAGGGTGCCTTTAACAAGCTGCTGGTACTTATCCTTCAAAGAAGAGAGTAAGCTACCTAACTTATTCGTAATTAGCTTTGTTTGCGACCCAAATTCTCAATAGTTCTTAGGGGTTTTCAACTGCCAGGTGACCTCTTGGTTAGTGGGTGGTATAGGCGTGCGTAATTAAACATCAAGCTTTAATATCACCTCATCCAGGTTGAATGGAACTAGGCTAGTACCTTGAAAGCTTCCTTGAATATTACTCTTAGTAATTGACTCATTAAACGCGTCGCGGAAGGCTGGTAAGAACTCTAGTTTAGTGATATAGTTGAACTAGTTACGCATTAGCTTTTCGACTTGGCGCCTATAGGCCCTCTTTAAAGGTGAAAAACAACCCACATCTAGTGGCTGCAGGATGTGTGATGAGTGTGCCGGCATACATAGAGTGATAATCTTGTTCTCCTTGCAATATTCCGTGAATTTGAGAGAGTTGTGGCTCTTATGGCTGTCAATAATTAATAATCAGTACGTGCCAACATTACGCTCCTTTGTACACGCGTCAAAGTGCTTTAACCATGCGAGACTAAGCTTATTAGTTGTCCAGCCGTTATCAGAGACACCGAATTGCCATTGACGTGGTATACCAAGTTCCTGGTACCAGGCAGAGAGGTGATTCTTGCTCTTATAGATGACGAAGGATGGAATTATATACCCTAACGCGCTAATGGCTAGGATTGTTGTAACCCACTCACAAGTACCTGGCTGAAGGGCCTTTGGTTGATGCCGTCTCTCAGAGCCTGTAACAACCTTTTGGGTTGTTATTATACCTATCTGAAAGCCAGATTCATTAAAGTTGTACGTGTCTTCATCCTGTATACCGTATATAGCCTTTACGTTATATATAAGATCAAACTAGCCTTATATAATAGCTGGTTCTTCCTGTTTATAACGCTGGTAGTCTAGCTTCTGATTGTACTTCATTTGAATCCCTAACGTACGCTTGACAAAGTTGTGTGGCCAAAGTTTACTAACTAGGTCTCCCCCTTGCTCAGCCAGTAGTTTATCAGCCATCTCTCAAACAGCATTAAGCGGAGGGGCAAATTCTCTTGAATTTAGCTTAAGAATATACTCCTTTATCGCCTTCTCTTTAGAGACCGTGAGTTTCATCTTATTCGGTAAGGTATCGCGTCATAAGGTAGTTCCGTCGCGTCGTGTCTTTAGGCTTAATTTAGGTACGTTATAAATGCGTGCAGCGTTTCGAAGGCCATGAATTTAGTCTAGATTAAGAGCCTGGATAGCAAGCTGTATTCTGGCTTCTTGAGAAATCGATTCTAGGTTGATGGGTGGCATAATGGTACTATGAATAATAGTACTATTAAGGTCTTAGCAAAGTGTCCAGCTCAATTGTTTATCCAGCTCAGTTATAAAATACGTTAATTAGATATTAAGAAGACTTATGTTTAGATTAAGGCACTAAAAAAATATTAAAATAGCTATAGTCCAAATAAAATAGGTATAAGATATAATAATAAAAAAAACAATTATATAAAGAGTTTAGAGAGAGTAATGCTGGATTTATAGAAGTTATATATATCTTAAATAAAAATATAAAATACCGTATTAGTAAATAAAGAATTATCTAGCGGGATAATCTAATAATATAATTATTATAATATAAGAAGCAGCAATTCAATAATATAATACTAAAACTAAAAAAGAAATATAAAGATTTTATAAGATCATAAAATAAGAAGGAGGACTCTTTAGAAAAGAAAACTAGAAATTTAGATAAAAAAAATTATAAGATAGAAAAAGAAAAAGAATTTATATCTATAATAATTATATAGTAAGCGCACTAGAAATATGTTACGGACGGTAATAAGAAAATAACTATACTTAAAAAGCTAAAGAAGCTAGTAATAATAGCTAATAAAGCTCTAGAATAGAAATATATATTTAAGCTTAAGAAAAAGAATTATAAGTAAACGTAGGACGTATTAACATAAGCTAAAACACAGGCTAAGAAGTGAGAATAGAAATATAAAATTATACTAAGAGATTAGAAGTAATAACGCACGTAACTAAAATAAGAGCTTAGTAAATAAAAATAAATTAAGATAATAAAGTCTCTAGCACTTTTATTTATCTCTAGTAGTATCTAATATACTATATAATAGTATAGTATATACGCACGGAGAATTTACTATAAGTATAAAATATTAGATAGCTTAAGATTACTTTTAATTCTTTATAATTACTCTAAAATTAAGATTTATATCTTAAGTAAAATAGTTTAATACTATCCTGTTAAATCTTAACTTATTATATAACTTCTTTCTTATTTTTACTAAGTTAACTAATATCTACTAAGTCTAATAAGCTATCTAATTTAGAAGTAAGAGAACTAATTAATAGTTATAATAATTAGTTAAACAGCTTATTACTAGTATAATTTACGTTAGTAAGTTAGTAACTTATAATATTATAATTACCATCTCAAAAAAGTAAAAAGAACAGTTAGATAGATTCTAATAATAAATTATTAAAAGTTTATAATAATTTATTATAAAAACGAATAGGGACTTTACTTGTCGGAAGAAAGTAATAGCAAAAAAAAAGTTATAGCTAAACCTTTATCCATAACTAGAAGTATATTAGAAGAATAAAAGGGTATATAATAAATTATCTAGAAATAAAAAGTAGCTATTATAAAGTTATATAATACTCTAGTAAACCTATAATAACAGGTCAGAGCCAGTTAATAAGTAAAAACTAATTATTTAGAAGAAACAGTAAAAATATAATCTTCTAAGAAGTTTAATAGTAACTAAGATAAGCTAACAACCTTTATAATAATAATAGACCTATATTACTAGTTTAATTAGAAGTTATTTCTAACTAATTAGAATTAAATTCTAGTAGCTGGTATAAATATAATAGGTAGAGCTATATAATAATTTAAACTACTAATAAGAAACTACCTAGCTAATAGAGACCTAAATCTAGGAGTAGTAGAATTAGTTAACTATAATAATAATATATAACAAGCCTTTAAAAACTATAAACACTTTAAATAAGAAATAATTATTGTTTTTAGAGAAATTAATAAGGAAACTGAAGTAATTTAAAAGTTTTAATAACTTAGATAATATACGTCAGCAGCTAACTACATAGCAGAATTTAAATAAATCTAATTATAACTTAATTAGGTAGACTAACTACTGGTTATGATATACTATAAAAAACTAAAAAATAGAATTAAGAACGAAATTTCAAGAGAAAAGCAGCTAAGTACCTTGTTAGAAATTATTAAATAAGTAGTAACTATTAATAACTATTAGTACTAATAAAAGTAAGAGAAAAAGATACGTGGAAGATTAATAATATATATATCTAAAAGAAACAGAAAAGATAACCAAACCTATAATAAAATAGATATTAATATTAAACAGATATTTATTAGAAAAGAATAAAGAAAGCAAGTTAAGAAGTGAATAGAATACTATATCTATAAAGTTTATTTAGAATATAGAAAACAGAGACACTTCGTTAAGAATTATAAATAATAATAGTTAGATATTAAAAAAGCTTATGTTTAGACTAAGGCGCCGAAGGAAATTAAGATTACTATAGTTTAAATAAAATAAGTAAAAGACACTATAATAAAAGAAATAATTATAAAGAGAATTTAAAGAGAATAATGCTGAATCTATAGAAGCTATATATATCTTAAATAGAAATATAAAGTTCCGTATTAGTAAGTTAAGAATTATCTAGTAAAGTAACTTAGTAATATAATTCTTATAATATAAAAAGCCGCAGTTTAATAATACAACGCAAAAACCGAGAAAGAAATATAAAAGTTCTATAAAATTATAGAATAAGAAGGTAGACTATTCTATAAGAAAAACCAGAAATTTTAATAAAGAAAGAATTAAAAGATAATAAAAGGTAAGAAGTTAATATCTATAATAATTATACAGCACGTACGCTAGGGATACTGTTGAATATATAAATTAAAGTACTATTAAGAGAAACACTATATTACCAAATATTAGAAAATTATTTTAAGAGATAGGATGTATAAATACTGATAAGTACTATAGTTAGTAGAAAATAAATAGTATAAGAGACTAAGTAAATAAAAACTAGCTATATAAATAAATAAGATCTACTAATAAGAATCTATACTAGTTATAACTAATATAGTATACTATTACCCTATTAGATACTATTAGAAGAAAGAAGAAAACTCTTTGCTAATATTATAGATACAAGATAATAACGCCGCAAACAGAGTAATAAGAAAGAAATACTAGATATATATAGCTTTTAATTATATAGGAAAGAATTATAAATAGAATAAACACGCTATATATATTAAGGGACTAAGAATAAGGAAGGTATTATAATAACTAGTAAATAAAAAAAAACTTAACCTACAATAAGAACTAGTTTATATGGATTTAGAAAACGAATTATAGGACCTAAATTCGGATAAACACAAACAGCTATTATAGAATAAGTGTTAGATAGAATACTGAAAATACTAGGCTAAATACTATTAAAAAGAATAGTTAGTTACAGACTCACATAAAAAACTCACATATTAAGAATATTTCTTGGGATGGAAATATCAGGATTATGGAGAACAGACTAAAAATATATATAAAATACTTAATAAGAAAGCGTGCTAACTCTAGAGATACCTAATTTATAGACCTAAAAAGAAAACATTAAAAAAGCAACTACCACTTAGAAGTTAACTTTAGATAAAAAACTAGAAAACTAGTGGACTATAACTAAGCCACTAAAGGGCTAAGAACTAAAGATTAGAAATAATATATTAATTATATATACATAACTAAACTAGAGGAAATATGAAAATAAACTATATATAAATATATATATTAACAGTAATTAGATACTAGCACTTATAGATAGTAGGGCTAGTAAAACACTTATATTAAATAAATAAATATAAAGATACTAAATACTAACTAGAGTTTTAAATAAATTTATGTAAGTAAAATATATAGATAATAGTCCAGCAGCATACAGAAAAAGTCTAATTAATTTTAAAATACGGAATATGACTATTAAAGTAGCAGATTACACAGATAACTGCTGTATTAAAATTATGAATTTAGATAATAAGAATTTTATCTTAGGATAGGACTAGCTAGCATAATAGAACCTAACTATTAATTAGAAAAAAGAAAACTATAGAAATTAGAAACAACTATTACGGATAGTAATAAACTAAAGTTATAATATAAATAAAGAAAATAATACTTTACGACACCACGTTTATTGTGCTGAACGAATATTAAGAGAAATTTAAAGAATAGTTCTTTAAAAAAGCTAAAGACTAGTTATTAGAGTACTAGAACTAAGACTATAAAATTATGCTTAAAAAAGGGACGGATTTAAAACCAGAACTATTATATCAGGTACCCATACATTAATAAGAAGAATTACGGAAATTCTTGCAGGAAAATTAATAAAAAGGATATATATAAACTAGCTAAAGTAAAATAGCTTCACTAATACTCTTTATACTAAAAAAAAATAGGAAACTAAGGTTATATATTAATTACAGACACCTTAACGAGGCTATAATTAAGAATTAGTATCTAATACTACTAATATTAGAACTTATGAATAAACTTAGAGAAGTAAAATGGTTTAGCCTCTTTAATATTAAGAATAGATATTACTAGATATAAATAGCTAAAGGACACGAATAAATAACAGTATTTAAAATAAGATATAAATTATTTAAATACTTAGTCATACTAATAGGACTTACTAACGCACTAGTAATATTTTAGGTAATTATTAATTATATGCTAAGGGAATACCTAAATGTATTTATAATAGCATATTTTAATAACGTGCTTATATACATAAATAGAACGCTAAAAGAACACATTAAGTATATTAGGAAAATATTATAAAAACTTAAAGAACATAAGCTATATATTCAGACAGAGAAGTGTATATTCTATAGAACTGAAGTTAAATTCTTAGAGTACTTAGTATCCTAAGACGGAATAGTAGTTAACCTAAATAAAATAAAAAATATACTATCTTAGCCTATACTAATAAATATAAAAGAAGTTTATTCTTTTCTCGGATTTACGGGTTTTTGTAGATAATTTATTAAGGATTATTTAAAAATTACAGCACCCTTAACGGAATTACTTAAGAAAGATTAATAGTTTAAGTAGGAATAACATAAAAAAAACGCTTTCATAATACTAAAAGAAATGTTCTAATAACTACTAATATTAAAAATGGTTAATTCATGACTTTAGATAGAGATATATATAGATACATTAAACAGAGCTATAAAAGCTATTTTACTATAAATATAAAATAATAGATATAAATACCTAGTAGACTTTCTATCTTATAAACTTATAACTACTAAGCTAAACTACGACATTTATAATAAAAAACTATTAGTAATAGTTTAAGTATTTAAAAAATAGAGACACTACTTAGAAGGAACTAAGTACTAAATTATTATATACTTAGACTATAAAAATCTAACGGCATTCACAATGACGAAGAAATTAAATTAATAATAAATTAGATAATAGAAACTAGTTTCTATATTTAACTTTTAAATACTTTATAAGTTAAGAAAAAAGAATATAGTGGTTAACGCACTTAGTTAATAAGTAGACTATATAAGGGATATACCGGAAATTTATAATATAATACTCAGACAAAAACTAGACGGATCCCTAGAAAGCTTATAAATAGATATTAAAACAGTAGTCATTATCGAAAACACCTAGGAAAAATAAATAAGGAAATTCAATAATAGATAACTATATTAGAATCTAGATTAGGGAATAATTTATGTGCTAGATATATTATAGGCTAAGCTTATTAAAAATTAGCACTCAGCTAAAATACACGAACATTAAGGAATTAAAAAAACTATAGAATGAATTAACAGACACTTTTGGATTCCTGGAATATAGAAAAAGGTCAGAACTATTCTTTCAGAATGCATTAAATATAAGAAGAATAAGGTATTAAGATATAAGAAATATAGACTTATATAACTAATTCCTTTACTAGACCTACTATAGGAATTAGTTATAATAGACTTTATTACTAGAATACTAATAATAACTACCTTTAGAGGTTAATGGTATAACATGATACTAGTTATAGTAGACTAACTTATAAAATACGCATACTTTAAACCTACACATATAGAGGTCAAAGCGGATGAATTAGTGACACTACTAATTAAACTTCTAATAGCATAATATGAATTACCATAAGAATTTATCACGGATAGAAATAAATTGTTTATATTAATATTCTGGAAAATGTTTATAGGAAAGCTAGGGGCTAAACACTATCTCTTAACAGCATTTTACCTATAAATAAATAGATAAACAGAATGAATAAATCAGACACTAGAATAATACCTATAAATATACGTTAATGAGTAATAAAATAATTGGATTGACTTACTACTAATAGCTAAGTTTATATATAACTCTGTAAAGTCATTAACTACGGGGAAATTATTATTTCTTGTAAATTATAGTTATAAGCCTACAGCTTATCGAGAACCACGGATTCTAGACAAAATATTAGAATTAGTAAGAATAAAAGTTAACGAACTATAATAACTTTACCAAGAAATAGCAGAAAAAATTACCCAGAAAGGAATCCTCAGCAAATAGCAGAAAAACAAATCTAGAGTTAAGAGACTAATTTTTAAGGAGGGGAATAAGGTTTTCCTGTTATAAAAGAATTTAGAAATAAAACAACCATTAAAAAAACTAGATCACATTAAATTGGGACTATTTAAAATAAAAAGACAAACAGGACCCGTGAATTACGAACTACAACTATCTAAGTACATAAGGATTTACCTAGTTTTTCATATTTCAAAATTAGAACCAGCACCACAAAATGCCAAACTGTAGACCAGACTTAAACTCGAGGAAGACACTACCGAGTATAAAGTCCAATAAATTTTGGACTACTAGTAGTTCAGGTGTTAGTAGAAGTATCTAGTTAGATAGATAGATTACAGACCTAAAGAAGATATATAGGAGCCAATTAGGAACCTAAGGAACAGTTTAGAGCTAACTGACCAGTATCATTAGATAAGCTAATAAGGGCCGTATCCCACGGAAAGGACGACTAAAGCGCATTCCAGTCCAAACCAAAAGAAAGGGAAGGCGAAGCGGGTTAGGAAGAAGCCAGCGCTGCAGGTTACAGTGTGCGAGTTTCTTAACCCCAAAAACATGCTTCCGCCTCTTCAAGAGCTTGAACCTCACGAATGGAGGCCATCTCTCAATCAAACATCTCTTTCTTCTTTGAATCCACCTTTGCAAGCTCACGGCGAAGCTGAAGAGTGTAGAAGCATACTTTAAGAGCATTCTCTTCAGCTTTTTTAAGCTAACAGCGAAGCTTTTCCTTATCACGATCAAGCCGATCCCATTCTAGCTACAAAATAATTAAGTCGCATTTCACGCCACGAGAAACGCAGGCTGAGTAACGACCAGAACTCAGATTCATAAGGCAGTCGTCGCCTCAACAGGAACAGTTCAAATAGGGCGTCGGCATATGACGGGGTTCGTTATAGATCCGAGAAGCTAAACAGCAAGCGCATATTAGAGACGACTTAGAACGTGTCATCATTAGAGAACTGGGCAGAAAAGAAAGGAAGTCAAAAGTCTTACAGTCTGGAACACAGAGCAGAAGACCTGCTGCCTTTATACTGCTTATAGAAGAAAAAAACTATCTTCCAGGACAAAGACTTAGAAGAGGGGGATAATGTTACGGACAATAACAAAAAGGCAACTGCATTTAAGGAGCTGAAGGAGCTGGTGATAATAGCTAATAAAGCTCTAGAATAGAAACGTATGTTTAAGCTTAAGAAAAAGAATTGCAAGTAGACGTAGGACATATTAGCACAAGCCAAGGCACAGGCCAAGAAGCGAGGATAGAAATATGGAACTATGCCGGGAGATTAAGAGCAGTAGCGCACGTAACTAAAGTAAGAGCTTAGCAGATAGAGATAGATCAAGGTAATAAAGCCTCTAGTACTTCTATCTATCTCTAGCAGTACCTAATATACTGCACGACGGTATAGTATATACGCACGGAGAATTTACTATAAGTATAAGGCATTAAACAGCTTAAGGTTACTTTTAATTCTTTATAATTACTCTAAAATTAAGATTTATATCTCAAGTAAAATAGTTTAATACTATTCTATTAAATCTTAACTTACTATATAACTTCCTTCTTACCTTTATTAAGTTAACTAATATTTACTAAGTCTAATAAGCTATCTGATCTAGAAGTAAGGAAACTAATTAATAGTTATAATAATTAGTTAGATAGCTTATTACTAATATAATTTACATTAGTAAGTTAGTAACTTATAATAAAATACTATTAAATATATAAATTAAAGTATTATTTAAAAGAATATTATATTACTAAGCACTAGGAGATTATTCTAGGAGATAAGATATATAAATATTAATAAGTACTATAATTAGCAGGGAATAAGTAATATAAAGAACTAAGTAAATAAAAATTAGCTATATAAATAAATAAAATCTATAGATAGATATTTATACTAGTTATAACTAATATAATATACTATTACCCTATTAGATATCTAGAACTAAGATAGAATTAAAATAGAAAGAAAGAAGAAATCTTTTTACTAACTTTATAAATACAAGACAATAATATCGCAGACAGAATAATAAAATAAAAATACTAGATATATATAGTACTAGATTATATTGGAATAGAATATAAATAAAATAAAAACACCATACGTATTAAAGGACTAAGAATAAAAAAAATATTATAGTAACTAGTAAATAAGAAAAAACTTAACCTATAATAAGAACTAGTTTATATGAATTTAGAAGATAAACTACAGGACTTAAACTCAGACTAATATAAGTTATTATTATAGAATAAATACTAGATAGAATATTAACTATACTAAACTAAATACCGTTAAGAAAAATAGTTAGTTACAGAATTACATAAAAAACTCACATATTAAGAATATTTCTTAGGATGGAAATGTTAGGATTATAAAGAATAAGCTAAAAATACACATAAAATGCTTAAATAGAAAGTATGCTAATTCTAAAGATATCTAATTTATAAACCTAAAGAGAAAATACTAAGAAAGTAACTGCCATTTAAAAGTCAGCTATAAATAAAAAACTAGAAGGCTAGTAGACTATAACTAAGCTACTAAAGAATTAACTAAAGGTTAGAAAAAACATAACACTTATATATATATAACTAAACTAAAGAAAACACGAGAATAAGCTATACGTAGATGTATATATTAATAGTAATTAAATACTAGCACTTATAAATAATAGAGCTAGTAAAATACTTATATTAAATAAATAAGTATAAAGATACTAAACGCTAACTAGCGTTCTAGATAAATTTATATAAGTAAAACACGTAAATAATAATCTAATAATATTTAGAAAAGGTTTAATTAATTTTAAAATAAGAAATATAATTATTTAGACAGCAGATTACAGAAATAACTGTTATACTAAAATTATAAATTTAGATAGTAAGAATTTTATCTTAGGATAGAACTAGCTAGCATGATAGAACCTAACTATTAATTAGAAAAGAAAAACTATAGAAATCAGAAACAACTACTATAGATAGTAATAATAAGTAATAATATAAATAAAAAAGATAATACTTCACGAGACTAAATTTATTATACTAGAAGAATATTAGAAAGAATTTAGAAAATAGTTCTTTAAGAAAACTAAAGATTAATTACTAGAATATTAAGACTAGGACTATAAAATCACGCTTAAGAAAGAAATAGATTTAAAACTAAAACCATTATATTAAGTACCTATTTACTAGTAAGAGAAGCTACGAAAATTTTTATAAGAGAACTAATAAAGAGAATATATATAAATAAATTAAAGTAAGATAACTTTACTAATACTCTTTATACTAAAAAAGAATAGAAAACTATGGTTATGTATTAACTACAGATACCTTAATAAAACTATAGTTAAGAATTATTATCTTATACTACTAATATTAGAACTTATAGATAAACTTAGAGGAGCTAAATAGTTTAGTTTTTTTAATATTAAAAATAAATATTACTAAATATAAATAGCTAAGAAACACAAATAGATAATAATATTTAAAATAAGATATAAATTATTTAAATATCTAGTTATACTAATGGAACTCATAAACGCACTAGTAATATTCTAGATAATTATTAACTATATACTAAGGAAATACCTAGATGTATTTATAATAGTAAATTTTAATAACTTACTTATATACTATTACGAACAGTAATAAAAAGGCAACTATACCTAAGAAGTTAAGAAAACTAGTAATAACTAATAAAGCTTTAGAATAGAAATATATATTTAAGCTTAAATAAAAGAACTATAAGTAGGTATAGAATATACTAGCATAAGCTAAGGCACAGGCTAAGAAGTAAGAATAGAGATATAAAATCATGCCAATAGATTAGAAACAGTAGTACACGTAACTAGAATAAGGCTTAGTAAATAAAAAAGATTAAGAAAATAGAACCTCTAGTATCTTTATTATCCTCTAGTAGTATCTAATATACTGCTAGTAAGTATAGAATATACGTATAAAGAATCTACTATAAGTATAAGACATCAGACAGTTCACGATTACTTTTAATTCTTTATAGTTACTCTAAAATTAAGATTTATACCTTAAGTAAAATAGTTTTAATACTATTCTATTAAATCTTAACTTACTGTATTACTTCTCTCTTATTTTTTACTAAGTTAACTAACTTCTACTAAGTCTAATAAGCTATCTGATCTGGAAGTAAAAGAACTACTAAGTATTACTTAAGTAATTAAACAGCTTATTACCAGTATAAATTACGCTAGTAAGTTAGTAACTTGTAATATATATATAAATAGAGTGCTAAAAGAACACGTTAAGTATACTAAAAAGATACTACAAAAACTTAAGAAATATAAGTTATATATTTAAACAGAGAAATGTATGCTCTATAGAATAGAAATTAAATTCTTAAAATACTTAGTATTCTAAAATAGAATAGTAGTTAACCTAGATAAAGTTAAAGATATTTTATCTTAGCTAACACTAATAAACATAAAAGAAGTTTATTCTTTTCTTAGATTTATAGAGTTTTGCTAATAATTTATTAAGAACTACTTAAAAATCACAGCACCTTTAATAGAATTACTTAAGAAGAATTAATAATTTAAATAGGAATAACACAAGAAAAACACTTTTAGAATATTAAAGAAAATATTCTAATAACTACTAATATTAAAGATGTTTAATTTATAACTTTAAATAGAGATATATATAAATACATTAAATAAAGCTATTAAAGTTATTTTATTATAAATATAAAATAATAAGCGTAAGTACCTAGTAGACTTTTTATCTCATAAACTTATAACTACTAAGTTAAATTATAACATTTATAATAAAGAATTATTGGCAATAGTTTAAATATTTAAAAAATAGAGATATTACTTCGAAGGAGCTAAGCACTAGATTGTTATATATTTAGATTATAAGAATCTAACGGTATTTATAATAACTAAAAAGTTAAATTAATAATAAGTCAGATAATAAGAACTAGTTTCAACTTTTAACTTTTAAATACTTTATAAAGTAGGAAAAGAAAATATAGTAACTAATATACTTAGTTAATAAGCAGACTATATAAAGAACATACTAGAAATTTATAATATAATATTTAAGTAAAGACAAGAGAGATCTCTAGGAAGTTTATAGATAGATATTAAAATAATAGTTATTATTAAAAACACATAGAAAAAAAGAATAAGGAATTTCAACAAAAGACGACTATAATAGCATAAAACAGGAACTATTTTTGTATTAAAAGTATTATAAACTAAACTTATTAAGAACTAACACTCAGCCGAAATGTATAGACATTAAGGAATTAAAAAAACTATAAAATAAATCAACAGACATTTTTAGATCCCTAGAATATAGAAAAAGGTTAGAACTATTCTTTTAGAATATATTAATTATAAAAAGAATAAAGTATTAAGATATAAGGAGTATAGATTTATGTAGCTAATTCCTTCACTAAACTTACTATAGAAATTAGTTATAATAGACTTTATTACGGGAATACTAATAATAATCACCTTTTAAGATTAATAGTATGATATGATACTAGTTATAGTAAATAAATTTATAAAATATACATACTTTAAACCCACACACACGGAGATTAAAGTAGATAAATTAGTAACTATACTTATTAGACTACTAATTACATAATATGAATTATTATAAGAATTTATCACAAACAGAAATAAATTATTTATATTAATATTCTAGAAAATGTTTATAAGAAAACTAGGGGCTAAACACTGCCTCTTAATAGTATTTTATTTATAAATAAATAGATAAACAGAATAGATAAACTAAACATTAGAATAATATCTACAAATATATGTTAATAAATAACAAGATAATTGGATTAATTTACTACTAATAACTAAGTTTATATATAATTCTGTAAAGTCATTAACAACAGGAAAATTACTATTCTTTATAAACTATAGTTATAAGCTAACGGCTTATTAAGAACCACAGAAGCTAGATAAAATATCAGAATCTATAAAAATAAAAGTTAAGAAACTATAATAACTTTACTAAGAAATTACACGAAAAATCACCTATAAAGGCAATCTTAGTAAATAAATTAAGAATAAATCTAAGATTAAGGGACTAATTTTTAAGGAGGGGAATAAAATTTTCCTAAAATAAAAAAACTTAAAAATAAAACAACCATTAAAAAAACTAGATTATATTAAATTAGAACTATTTAAGGTTAAATAATAAATAGAACCTGTAAATTATAAACTATAACTATCTAAAAATATAAGAATTTACTTAGTTTTTTATATTTTATTATTAGAACTAGCACTATAAAATGCTAAACTATAGATAAGACTTAAACTTAAGGAGAACACTACTAAGTATAAAGTTTAATAAATTCTAGACTACTAATAGTTTAGGTGTTAGTAGAAGTATTTAGTTAAATAAAAAAATTATAGACCTAAAGACAACACTTAAAAGCTAATTAGAAACTTAAAGAATAGTTTAAAGCTAATTAACTAGTATTATTAAATAAAATAATAAACACTTACTCTAAGGCTGTATCTAAGGAATATAGAGAATATAAAATATTTTACTTAAAACCTAAGAAGAAAGATAAAGTGATACTAGATACTATAAATTATAATATACTAAATTAATTCTAACAGTTTTACTCTTTCTTTTTTATTATATAAACTTCGTTAATTAAGGTAAGCTTATGCTGGAATATTTTCTTTTTTTAAGAATCTATTTAAACTAGCTAGTAATAAAAGTAAAGCTTGTAAAAACTTTATAGTAATTAATTTCTCTTCTATAGTATAGAGTTACTACTAAAGTTTTTTTTTATCCTAGTTAAAATAATTCTACTTAAGCTAAGTTACTATAAAATTATATTTTATATTATAATTAATACACTTAGAATACTATCTTAAGGATAGATAAACTAAGTAATAACGGCAGTTATTATAATAATAAGAATATAAAAAGAGTATATAATAAATATTCTTTTAAACTCTTCTTACTAAATAGTAAGCTTATATTAAGGACGATTCTACTCAAGTTATTTTTAGAAAATTAAAAGAATAGAAAAGATATAAGAAGTTTTTATAATCTTAGCTTTCATATAAAGAACCTACTATCTTTATATTACTTATAAAAAAAAGAATAAAATAACCTTCAGGCTAAAGACTTAAAGAAAGAGAATAATATTATAGACTATAATAAAAAAAGAAATATAGTTAAAGAAACGGCGTTGTAGAAAATACAGTATAAAGAAATATATAAATAATACTAAAAAGTAAAAGTAAATTAATAAAAACAGAACTTACAAATAGGATTACTCTAAAATAAGTTTAAGTTCTATAAAGAATAATACTTTAAGTAGGTAAGTAGATCAGGTAACTACCTATAGTAAAATATAATAAAGATAAATATAAATAATAAAAATAAGAATTTATCTTTCCTTATTTTCTCTAGTAGTATTTAATATACTTCTAATAAATATATAATATACATATAGAGGATTTATTATAAGTATAAGGCATTAAACAGCTTATAGTTACTTTTAATTCTTTATAATTACTCTAAAATTAAAATTTATATTTTAAGTAAAATAGTTTAATACTATTCTATTAGACTTTATTTACTGTATTACTTTTACTTATTTTAACTAAGTTTAATTACTTCTCTACTAAGTCTAATAAGCTATCTAATCCGGACGTGAGGGAACTAATTAACGTTATATAATTAATTAAATAACTAGTTACTAATTTAATATATATTAGTAAGTCAGTAACCTATAATAAGGAAATAGAATATATAAATATTAATAAATACTATAGTTAGTAGGAAATAAGTAGTATAAAGAATTAACTAAATAAAAATTAGCTATATAGATAAATAAGATCTACTAATAAACACTTATATTAGTTATAACTTTTATAATATACTATCACCCCGTTAGACATCCAGAACTAGGATAGGATTAAAATAAGAAAGAAAAAGAAACCCTTTTACTAATATTATAAATACAAGATAATAATACCGCAAACAGAATAATAAAAAAGAAATATTAGATATATATAGTATTAGATTATATAGGAATAAACTATAAATAGAGTAAACGCGCCATATATATTAAAAAACTAAGGATAAAGAAAGTATTATAATAATTAGTAAATAAAAAAGAATTTAACTTATAACAGGAACTGGTTTATATGAATTTAGAAAATAAATTATAGGACCTAAATTCACCTAAATATAAGTAGTTACTATAGGACTAATATTAACTAGAATATTAATTATATTAAGCTAAGTACTATTAAGAGAAATAGTTAGCCACAGAATCACATAAGAAACTCATATATTAAAAGTATTTCTTAGAATGGAAATATAAGAATTATAAAAAACAAGCTAAGAATATATATAAAATACTTAATAAGAAAGTATGCTAACTCTAGAGATATCTTATTTATAAATCTAAAAAAAAAATACTAAAGAAATAACTGCTACTTAGGAGTTAACTATAGATAAAAAACTAGAAAACTAGTAGACTATAACTAAGCTACTAGAGGGCTAAGAAAAGGTTAAAAAGAATATATTAATTATATATATATAACTAAACTAAAAGAAATACGAAAATAAGCTATACGTGGATATATGTATTAATAGTAATTAAATACTAGCACTTATAAACAATAAAGCTAGTAAAACACTAATATTAAATAAGTAAATATAGAGATACTAGATACTAACTAGAGTTTTAAATAAACATATATAAGTAAAATACGTAGATAATAATCTAATAGTATTTAAAAAAAATCTAATTAATTTTAAAACATAAAATATAACTATTTAGGCAGTAGATTATAGGGATAACTGCTATATTAAAATTATAAATCTAAATAATAAAAATTTTATCTTAGAATAGGATTAACTAGTATAATAGAATTTAATTATTAATTAGAAAAGAAAAACTGTAGGAATCAGAAACAACTACCACAGATAATAATAATAAGTAATAATATAAATAAAAACGATAATACTTTATGATATTAAAATTATTATACTAAAGAAATACTAAGAGAAATTTAGAAAATAATTCTTTAAGAAAGCTAAAGACTAGCTACTAGAATACTAAAACTAGGACTATAAGATCACGCTTAAAGAAGAAATAGATCTAAAGCTAGAACTATTATATTAAGTACCTATTTATTAACAGAAAGAATTACAAAAATTCTTATAAAAGAACTAGAGGAAGGGATATATATAAATAAGTTAAAACAAAATAGCCTCACCTATACTCTTTATACTAAAAACAAAAATAGGAAATTAAGGTTATATTTTAACTACAGATATCTTAATAAAGCTATAGTAAAAAATCATTACTCTATACTATTAATATTAGAACTTATAAATAAGTTTAGAGGAGCTAAGTGGTTTAGCCTCTCTAATATAAAAAATAAATACTATTAAATATAAATAGCTAAAAAACAGAAGTAGATAACAGCATTTAAAATAAGATATAAATTATTTAAATACTTAATTATATTAATAGAACTTACTAATGCACTAGTAATATTTCAGATAATTATTAACTATATACTAAGAGAATATCTAGATGTATTTATAATAGTATATTTTAATAATATACTTATATACATAAACAGGATGCTGAAAGAATATGTTAAGTATATTAAAAAAGTATTATAAAAACTCAAAGAGCATAAGTTATATATCTAAATAAAAAAAATATATTCTATAGAATAGAAGTTAAATTCTTAGGATACTTAGTATTTTAAAACGGAATAGTAGTTAATTCTAATAAGGCTAAAGATATTCTATCTTAGTTAACACTAATAAATATAAAAGAAGTTTATTTTTTCCTTAGATTTATAGAGTTCTGCTAATAATTTATTAAGGACTATTTAAAAATTATATTACCTTTAACGGAATTACTTAAGAAAAATCAATAATTTAAGTAGAAATAACACAAGAAAAATGCTTTTAGGATACTAAACATTTTTTTCTAATAACTACTAATATTAAAGATATTTAATTTATGACTTTAAACTAAGATATATATAGACGCATTAAATAGAGCTATAGAAGCTATTTTACTATAAGTATAAAATAATAAATATAAACACTTAGTAGATTTTTTATCTTAT
Organism: Zopfia rhizophila CBS 207.26; assembly: GCA_010093925.1. Lineage (NCBI taxonomy): Eukaryota > Fungi > Ascomycota > Dothideomycetes > Zopfiaceae > Zopfia > Zopfia rhizophila. The sequence continues at coordinate 2,420,260 of ML994611.1, forward strand.
AAACTTACAACTACTAAGTTAAACTATAATATTTATAATAAAAAATTATTGGTAATAATTTAAGCATTTAAGAAATAGAAATATTACTTAGAAGGAGCTAAGTATTAGATTGTTATATATTCAAATCATAAAAAGCTAATAGCATTTATAATAATAAAGAAGTTAAATTAATAATAAGTTAGATAATAAAAGCTAGTTTCTACTTTCGACTTTTAAATACTTTATAAATTAGGAAAAGAAAATGTAGTAGTTAATACACTTAGTTAATAAATAAACCACATAAAGAATATACTAGAAATATATAATATAATACTTAAATAAAGACCAGATAAATCTCTAGAGAGCTTACAAATAGATATTAAGACAGTAGTTATTATTAAAAGTAATTAGAAAAAATAAATAAGGAAGTTTAATATTAGATAACTATACTAGAATTTAGACTAAGAAATAATCTACGTATTAGATATATTATAGACTAAGTTAATTAAAGACTAATACTTAGCTAAAATGTATAAATATTAGGGAATTAAAAAAACTATAGAATGAATTAACAAGCACTTTTAGATTCTAGGAATATAAAAAAAGATTAGAACTATTCTTTCTAAGTGTATTAAATACAAGAAGAATAAAGTATTAAAATATAAAAAATATAGACTTATATAACTAATTCCTTTACTAGACCTACTATAGGAATTAGTTATAATAAACTTTATTATAGAAATACTAATAATAACTACCTTTTAAGGCTAATAGTATGATATGATACTAGTTATAGTAAACTAATTTATAAAATACATATACTTTAAACCAACACATACGGAAATTAAAGCAGATAAATTAGTAACTATACTTATTAAATTATTAATTATATAATATAGATTACCATGAGAATTTATTACAGATAGAGATAAATTATTTATATTAATATTCTAGAAAATATTTATAAAGAAACTAGGGGCTGAGTATTATCTCTTAATAGTATTCTATCTATAAACAAATAAACAAACAGAACGGATGAATTAAACATTAGAATAATATCTATAAATATATATTAATAAATAGTAAGATAATTAGATTAACTTATTACTAATAGCTAAGTTTATATATAACTCTATAAAATTATTAACTATAGGAAAATTATTATTCTATATAAACTATAGTTATAAGCCTACGGCTTATTAAGAACTATAGAAACTAAATAAAATATCAGAATCCGTAAGAATAAAAGTTAAGAATTTATAATAATTTTATTAGAAAATTATATAGAAAATCACCTATAAAGGCAATCTTAGCAAACAGAAAAAAGATAAATATAAAGTTAAGAGACTAATTTTTAAGGAAGAGGATAAAGTTTTTCTATTATAAAAAAATCTAGAGATAAAACAACCATCAAAAAAACTAGATCACATTAAATTAGAACTATTTAAGGTAAAATAATAAATAAAATCTATAAATTATAAACTATAACTACTTAAGAATATAAGAATTTACTTAGTTTTTTATATTTTAAGACTAGAACTAGTACTATAGAATGCTAAAGTATAGACAAAACTCAAACTTAAAGAAGACACTACTAAGTATGAAGTTTAGTAGATATTAAACTACCAGTAATTTAGGCGTTAGTAGAAATACTTAGTTAAATAAAAAAATTATAAACCTAAAGATAATATATAAAAGCTAGTTAGGAACTTAAAGAATAGTTTAGAGCTAATTAATTAGTACTATTAAATAAAATAGTAAACACTTACTTTAAGGCTGTATTTAATAAGTATAGAGAATATAAAACGTTCTATTTAAAACTAAAAAAAATAAATAAAATAACACTAAATACTGTAGATAGCAGTATATTAAATTAATTCTAATAATTTTACTTTTTTTTTATTATATAAAATTTATTAATTAAGGTAAGCTCGCGCTGGAATATTTCCTTTTTTTAAGAATCTATTTAGGCTAGTTAAAAATAAAGGTAATACTAATAATTTTAAGTCTTTAGCTTCTTATTTTATGTTTACTCTAACTTTATATAAAGTTTTTCCTTCTTATAATCCAGGCGATCCTATAAGAACTATAATACTATAAGATTATATAAAATATTTTAATTAATATACTTAGAATATTATCTAGAAACTAGATTTATAAGATAAATATAATTATCTTTCTAGTAATAGGAATATAGGGATGACATATAACAACTATTCTTTTAAATCTTTTTTACTAGATAGTAAGCTTATATTAAGGATGATTCTACTTAAGTTATTCTTAAGAAATTAGAAGAATAAAAAAAATATAAAAAGTTCTTATAATCTTAACTTTCACGCAGAGAACTAGCTACCTTTATATTATTTATAAAAAAAAAAAAGACTAACCTTCAGGCTGAAGACTTAAAGAAAGGGGATAATATTATAAATTATAATAAAAAAAAACACAGCTAAAGAGATATTACTATAGAAAAAGTAATATAAAGAAATATATAAGAGATACTAATAAGTAGAGATAAACTAGTATAAATAGAATCTATAAATAAAACTACTTCGTAGTAAGTTTAATTACTATAGAAAATAATATTTAGACTAGTAAGTAAGTCAAATAACTAGAGCTTAGTAAATAGTTTAAAATTAAAAAAATAGAAAAGCTATTACCTGCTATCTTTTTTAATAATATCTAATATACTTCTAATTAGTATATAATATACGCATGAAGGATCTACTATAAGTATAAAACATTAAACAGTTTATAGTTACTTTTAATTCTTTATAGTTACTCTAAAATTAAGATTTATATTTTAAGTAATATAGTTTAATACTATCTTGTTAAATCTTAACTTACTGTATTACTTCTCTTTATTTTAACTAAGTAAAACTATTTTCCACTAAGTCTAACAAGCTATCCAATCTAGACATAAAGGAACTAATTAAGGTGTTATATAATTAGTTAAATAACTAATTACTAGTTTAACTTTACGTTAGTAAGTTAACAACCTGTAATAACTACTTACTTTTTTTTATTTAATTTTTCACTTAAATTCTTAAATTCTAATTAAAAAGAAAGTAGTATTAAACTATAACTTTTTATAGCTCTTACTTTTTAATTTTAGGTACTAATACTTTTTAAACTTTAGTTTATAAATATAAATATAAACTATTTTTAATACTAGTTGTGTTAAGTACTAATTAGTATTTTATAAGTTTTTTTATTATTATATTTACTACTAGTATTTTTTAAGTTTATAATTTATGAAATTTTTTTTAATACTATTTTTACTACTACTTACTTTTCTTTCTACTTTTCTTTTTTTATTAACTTGTGTCTACTTTTTTTAGAATATAATACTAACTTACTATTATAGTACTAGTTATAAGTAAAGTTCTTTACTTAAATATTCTAAATGCCTTTTAAAATATTATTAAAAAATATAATAAAATTACCATAGTTTATAAAAAACAGTAGACTAAAAAACTTAGTATATAAAGTTACTATAAATTATAGAAAAAGTTAAGTAAAATAAAGTTTATTTTTTACTAAATGCTAATATAATACAGGCTAATATTTATTATATTAAAAAGAAATTTATAAAGTAAAAACTTATAGTTTTTAAAATTTATAAAGCAATTAAATTAACATTTTATAGTAAATTAAGTTTTATTATAAAAATAACTAACGTATTTGATAAGTGAGTGGCCTAGACAAGCGAGCGGCCCACCTCACTAAAAAATCGCAACCTACCAACTTTCAAGCGCGATGCATCAACGAAGCAACACTCAATCAATTTATACCGAAGGCAGGCTATCCTTAGCCATCTTAGTAATTAAGAAAAGCCAACTACAAAGTGTACGACACGCTGCAGCAGTATATGATATCCCCTAAACAACACTAAGACGATGACGCGCTGGAACTACCTTACAACGTAATTACAAACCCAATTCAAAGAAGCTTAATAAACTAGAAGAATCAGTTATCATTTAACATGTACTCGACTTAGATTCACGAGGGTTTCCCCCCAGGCTCGGTGCTGTAAGAGATATAGCTAATTAACTACTTACTGCGCGTTCTGATAGCAAGGTTGGTATTAAGTAGCTAGAGAACTTTATACGGCGAACTCCAGAAGTCAAGACAGTATACAATCGAAGGTACGACTACCAGAGAGCTTTATGTAAGGATCTTGAGATTATTAAACCGTGGTTTGAGCGCGTGCGCCGTATCAAGGAAAAGTATAGCATTACTAAAAAAGACATCTACAACTTTAATGAGACTAGCTTTCAGATGGGAGTTATTTCAGGTGGTAAAGTTATTACAAGCTCTGACAGACGTAATTAGCGTAAAGCAGTCCAGCCAGGCAATCGTGAGTGGGTTATAGTAATCCAGGGTATCAACACTCAAGGATAGGCGATTCCATCATTCATCATCTTTGCAGGAACGTACCACCTCTCTGCATGGTACGAGGGCAACAATATACCATTAGATTAGCCTATTTCATTAAGCGACAATGGCTGGACGACGAATGAGCTTGGTATTTAGTGGCTACAGCACTTTAACAAGCATACAAAGCATCATACAGTAGGCGTACATCGTCTACTAATAATTAATGGCCACGAAAGTCACGATTCGCTTGAATTTTAGTAGCTTTATAAGGAGAAGCAAATTATTACGCTCTGCATGCTATCTCATTCGTCGCATCTACTTCAGCCACTTAATGTAGGCTGTTTTTCGCCTTTGAAAGATGCGTACGGCCGCCAAGTTGAGGATCTTATCCGCAACCACATCTACTATATTACGAAGCTTGAGTTCCTACCAGCATTCAAAGCAGCCTATTAAGACACAATTACAGAAAGCAATATTCGCGCAGGTTTTGAAGGCGCTGGCTTAGTTCCATTTGACCTAGATGCTGTACTCTTAAAGCTTGATGTTCAGCTTCGGACGCTATCTCCCCCCCTGGAAGAGGACACCCTATGGGAGTTGAAAATACCCAAAACCACTGCTGAATTAGGGTCTCAAAAGGCTTTAATTTATGAACAGATTTAAAAGCATCAAAATAGCTCACCTACCCACATTTTTGAGTCAATTCATCGGCTTACAAAGGGTGCTGAGCTGATAATGCATGAAGCCGTCTTACTGCGCTCAAAAGTCACTAAGCTTTAGAAGACAAATAAGGCTGCAACACAACGCAAAAAGCGATAAAAAAAGCGAATTCAGAAGCAAGGAACACTGATAAAGGCAGAGGGCTTAGAGATAATTGCTCAAGCTAATGTTAATGCGCAAATTGAGGGGGAAACGTGCTAGAGTAAAAAGCGTGCTAAGGTTAATACACCGCAGCAAAGGCGCTGTGGGCGCTGCGGCGAGACAGGGCATAACTCAAGGACATATAAAAAGGCTAATAAATAGGATAGCTATCTACTAGTCAAATATTATGGCGATAGCTGTTAGTGTTGAATTGTTGTTTATCTGTAAAGTTGTTGAAACTTGGTGGGGTAGGCCGCTCGCTTGTCTGGGCCACTCACTTATCAAATACATTATAAGCTGTTAATAAAAGTAATTAAAACTAACTATAATAAAATTTTTATTATAATATTTTTATACTAAATTTATAAAACATACTTATAACTTAAGTATAAAAAGTTAAAAAAAAAAAAGACTATTAACTAGTATTAATAGAACTTTAAAATACTATACTAGTAAGCTAATAAAAGTAGAGTTATAAATATAAGTAATAGTAAAAAAGTTATTAAAATATATTAAGCCTTTTTCTTATATTTTCTTCTTATATAATATACTAACTATTTTAGTATATTAATAGTATGTTAAGAGTAAAATTTAGTTTAAACATATTACTTAAACTTAAGTTAATAATAGATGTAAATAATTTATTATTAAAACTTACATATTACTAGTTTTATAATAAATTTATTTTTTCTACTAAAAATAATTAAATTAACTTACTAATAATAATATTTTTTTAAGTTTATATAACTTACTAAATAATAAAACTTATTAATAAATTTAAAAGTAAAATTAATAAAAATTTATTATTAAATAAACTTAATAACTAATACTTTAATAAAAATAGTATATTTGTTATAGTACAGTTTTATAGAAACTATTACTTTTAAGTTTATTTAAATTAAGTACTATATAGAGCTTTTGTATAGATTATATAGGCTTTTTTATTTCTAGAACCTTATATATATTTTATTTATAGCTTTTATATGTAGCTTTGTAAGCTACGTTTTATAATCTATTTTATACTATATACTATTATTATAGTTATTAACTTTATTTATACTCTACTGCTCTCTACCAATATTTAATTTTCTAATTACTAGTTATAATAATATAAGAAATATAAAGAATAATAATATAACAGTACTACTTGTTTAGTTTATTATTAATTATATAATATTATAACTAGTTATATTAGCTATAATTTAGTATAGAGCTTAAAATATAGCTAGTTTATGCTTAAGCTATATACTACTTTATTTAAAAATAAGCTCCCCTTATACCTTTTTTTTTCTATCTTAGTATAGCTAAAATAGAGCTAATTTATTTTATTAACCTATATTTATACTATAACGCGTGAAGATTAAGTCTATTATTATATTACACTAAATCTCTCTAACTTAGCCGGATAACGGTGACATAATATTAAGGTTAAACTATATAATTAATTTAAGTATTTAATTTATTAATAACTGCACCTAAAGAATTAATTATATAACTATATTAAGTTATTAGTTTGTTAATTATATAATCTCTACTAGAAAGCCTTATAGTAATAGGTAATTAAAATTCTAAATAATAGTTTATATAAGCCTTATATAGCAGGCCTTAAGAGTAACTTAATAGATAATTAAAAAACTTATAGTAATAAGTAATATACCTATTAGATTAGAAAAAAGCTATAAGAGTTTTAGTAAACTCTTTTTTATTATTTTCTTTATGCTAGAAAAACTGATCTCTATAAGCACTATTAACTTATTTTTTTTTTACTAAAGAATTAGCTAATTACATCACCCTGCTAGAAACTAAAAGCTCTATATATATATATAAATAAATAAATTAGAACTATAAGAAAGCTCTTTATACTAAAGATAAAAGTTAATCTTAAGATAATAATTACTAATAATAACTATATATTTATCCCTAAGTCACTTAGGTGTGCTGTTATGTACTATTTTAATAATATAATTAAAAAAAACTACACTATTAAAAAGCTTTGTATTTAGGTATAATATAATAAGAAATTTTTTATAGCTACTACTAAAAGCACTATCTAAAAAACTAATATTTATAAGTCTTAAAAGATAGAGATTACACTTTCTATCTTAATAATCTTTAATTAAGTAATAATTATTAGTAAGCTAGAGTGTAGCTATCTTAAAGTACTTATATATTATAACTATACTAATATACTAGAAAAAGTACTTAATATAGCTAAAACTAAGCTTAATAAAGCTAGAGATAAGTTATTAAGCTTTATTAGCTACTAAATAACACGCTTAAGCGCATAGCTAATTAAGAGAATAAAATTAAAATACTAAAAACATAAATAAAGAAACTTATATATAATATATACTTTTTTCTTTTTATAAAGGCCAGCTTAGTACTATTATTAATACTAGTAAAAAAAATATACTTTATAGCTCTACTATAGACCTCTTAAAACTAGACTAGCTATATTACTATAAAATCTAATAATAGTTCTAATATAGAATATTTTAGTAATTAAATTTTTTAAGTATTATGTTATTTATTTACTACTTTACTAGTTATGTCTACTATAGGTAGCTATTAAAGTAATAATTACTTAACATAATTTCCTAATCTACTAATACTTAAAGACAGTAAGGATATTACCTTTAATTAATAAAAAGATATCTTAAAGGATAAGGTATATACTAACTAAGACTAGTTTACTAAAGCTAGTAAGTAAGTTACTTAAAAGAATATTATCTTTTATATACATACGTATATAGAGAGTCCTGTTAATTAATATCTCTTAATACTTATATATATAGTAAAAGAGAGTAAGCAGCTAGTTAGCTATTAATATATAATAAATTATCTAAAAAAAACGTATAATAACTTATATAAGAGATTTAATACTTACTATAATTTCTAAAAGCTCTATCTTAGAGACCTTACTAATTTTATTATATTTTAAAGTAATTTTTTTTACCTAGCTTAAAAACACAGCCTACCTGTAAATTAATAAATAAAAGAATTCTATAAGAAGCTTTTAAATGCTTTATGTATATAAATAGGCATTTACTAATAGCAGTACTATAACTAGTATAATAAGTATATAAACTTAGTTTAAGACTTTGCTAGAGAGCTAGCTTTTAGCATTAAAAAAGCTACTAAGCAGATTAATAAAAAAACTAAAAAAACTTAACTACTACTAATTTAGTAATTTTACTTAAAAATTAAGTGCCTAATTTATATAGGAGTTACTATTATTCTACTAATAACTATTCTTAAGCTAGCTAGTTACTATAATTACGGGAAATTTAATTACTTTATAAAAAACTACTAACTACCTATTTAAGCTACAGTTAAAGTAATTAAGCTTATAAATACTAATAAAGAGCTTTATACACCTTAAGATACTAGCAATAATAAAGAGTTTTAGCTTATTATAAAGGAACTATTAGAAAAAGACTTATCTTAAGAGAAGTTTTTTTTCTAGAATTACTCTCTAAAGCTATTAACTAGTTTAATTCTTATTAACTACTATTTAGTAGACTAGCTTTTACTTTATTTTATTATATCTTTATTAGTAAACTAGCTATTAAGCTAAGCAGCTTTTTTAATACTAAAGCTAGTAATTATATTCTAGTGTATCTAAAGTATATACATGTTATTAAAAAAGAACTTAAGATAAAAACTTACTAGATAAAATCTATTCCCCTAGCTAGCTATAATAATAGACTAAATAAATAAGTAAATAAGTACTTTTAGACTAATCTAGTACTAGATAACTACTATTTATTAATTTACTTTATTTTTTATAATATTGGCCGCTACGACCTTATAATTAGTTATAAGCTATTTAAAAATATAAGTATTTTAATTAATTATAAAAAGCAAGCGCTTAAATGGCTAAATAATAGGCTAATTAACTATAAGCATAATATTATTATTCTAATATAAAATCTATTAACTAAAATTAATTCTTTATACTAAGCTAATACTAACTAACGTAATAAGCTAATAAATATAGTAATTTTATAATATATCTATAAGCTACTTTAGCACTCACCCTAGTAAGTTATATAGTAAGAGAATTTTAGAAAAATAGAAAAGTAGCTTTACTTATAATAGTAGCTAGAGCTAAATAAGTAAATTCTTTATTCTTAATTTATTTCACACAAAAATCTCTTTAAGACAGGTCTTAAAATTAATATTATAGAAATTATTACCTATATAATATACGTATAGTAAAAAGAAACTATACTAGAGTATATTAATATTTATAAAATAAATAAGCTTATTTAGAACTATAGAAATAAGCTTAATCTACTAGACCTAAAGTCCTTCTCCTAAAACTCTAGGAATCTTTTAGTAAAGGCTTTACTAGAAAAGCCCTATTAATTAAATAAGAATCTTATAAAAGAAGAGAAATTTTAGTAGCTTATTAAATAGAAACTATCTTACTCTAGTTATACTAGTATAACTTAAGTTTATTTCTTAAAAAAAGACTCAGACATACTGCCCCCGTATTATAAAAATATTAACTATAATATTAAACTAATAGCTAAGAATATACTAATATTAAGTTTACTATATAGCATATCTTTTAAGCAGTTATAGCTTATTAAGATCTATCTAAATAACTACTTTTAATAAGGTGTTATTACTTATAGTAATGTTTTATATATTTTTTTAATACTATTTACTAAAAAGCCTAGAGAAGGGTGGCGTTTCTATATTAACTACTATAAACTTAATACTATTATAAAAAAAACGTTTATTTAATTTTATTAATTTAGAAAACCCTTACTTAGCTAGCGCGTGTAAGAGTATTTACTAAATTTAATATATAATAAACTTTCTATTATATACGTCTAAATAAGAATATAAAGAACCTAACTATATTTTATATTTAGTATAGGAACTATAAGTACCACGTGCTATTATTTAGTTTCTATAATAGCTTTACTATATTCTAATATTATATTAATAAGGTACTTTATAGTCTACTAAATAACTTTTATATTACTTACTTTAATAATATTTTAATCTACTCTAAAGACCTGCTATAGTATGAGGAGTATATTATTTAAGTACTAAAATATCTTTAAAATATAAGTCTCTAAGTAGATATTAAGAAAAGTAAGTTTACTATTACTAGAATAAAGTTCTTAGGCTTTATTATTAGCATAAAAGGGATTTAAAAGGACCTTAAGAAAGTTACTATTATATAAGAATAGCTAGTACTTATGTTAGTTAAAAGCCTGTAATCTTTTCTAAAATTCTAAAATTTCTATAAAGCCTTCCTAAAGAATTATAGATGTATTATTTAATTACTTATTAAGCTACTTAAAAAGAGTATATAATACGCCTTTAGTAAACATAAGCTAATAGACTTTTAGTAAACTAAAAATTTAATACTATTAGATAATATCTTAGTTTACTACTTATTTTATTATTAAACATGTATAGAGATAGATGTAAGTAATAGAGTTATTATAAGAGTACTATTATAGCTTTAAAAGAATAGTCTTTAGTAACTTATAGTCTTCTACTTTAAAACTATAAATAAGCTTTAAATAAACTATAATATATATAATAAAGAAATATTAGTTATAATTTATAGTTTCTAAAAATAGTACTCGCAGCTTATAGGCCTATAAACTATAGAGTTATTTAATATCCTAATTAACTATTACGTGTTAGAGTACTTCTCTATAAAGTAAAAGCTTACTCCCTACTAGATATACTAGATAATAAATATAGTAAACTATTACCTAATATTTATTTATTACTTTAATATGGCTAATATAGTAGCTGATATACTCTTATATAAGTAAAAGAAACTAAAGACTTAAAAAAATAAAAATAAAGCAGCCTAAACACGTGTTTTTTTTTTAGTAAAGTAAATTAACATTAGCTTTATTAAAGCCGTAAGTGATAATCTAGTTATATTATTAGTAAAAAATATACTAGCTACTAATATAATTAAAGTAACTACTATTAATACTTTTATAATTTTATTACCTCTAAATAACCCTTACTTACTAATTGATTATATTATTAAGGTAAATTATAGTTATAAGAGTTTATAGCCATTCTAAGAGCACACCTTTTCTAGTAAATATTTAGTATAAAAACTTAACTAAAACTTTTTTATATACTATAATAAGCTAGTAGTCTCTACTATATATTTCTTAAAAACTTATTTTATTTAAGCTATTTATACTACCTAGGTGACTACTTATTTAGGTAAAAGAAAAATAAATAAATTACTTTAAAACTACTACTACTAGAGCTATATAAGTAAAGATATAGACTATTATATAGTTATATATAAAGCTTATAGATAAAGCTATATACCTTATAATAAAACTCTAAACTTATTTAAATTACTACTAATCTCTAAGTGAGTATAGTGAAATATTTCTATAAACTTTAAATTCTTTCTTTTAAATAAGAAAGAATATAACTATACCTTTGTTATTATAAACTAGTTAAGTAAGTACTATTTCTTATTATTTTATTATAAAACTACTACAGCTGCTTAAGTAGCTAATATATACTATTATTATATCTAGTAAATATTTAGTCTGCTTAAGTTAATAATTTCTAATTATAATCCTTAATTTACTTTAGTATTTATAAATAAGTTATATTAACTAATAGGAATTAAGTAAAAGCTCTTAACGCTATATTATCTCTAAACTAATAAAAATACTAAGGTTCTAAATTAGTACATTAACTAGTACTTATGTTTATTTATTAATTATTATTAAAATAACTAGTTAGACTTACTGCCTTATATAAACTAGACTTAAGTAATTCTACCATATAAGACTATAGGCTTATTACTTTATTAAATTAAGTTTAATTACTAGCTAATCTATTACTAGGACTAAGAGAAACGTATGAAGATATTTATTATAATCTATAAATAAATATCTTATAAGAAAGCGTAGAGCTATACTAAAGCTTAATATAATATAATAAAACTAGTTATAAAGATAGCTTAATAAGAGATTATTTAAGTATAAGAGTAATAAACTTAATAGGCTAATAAAAAACACTATAAACTAGACTTCTTTATAAGAGATAAGATATACGTTATATTTAAGAACTTTATTATTAATTAATCTAGCCAGAAGCTTAACTAGCAGATATATAGACTCTATTCTATTATAAACATAAAAGAATATTTCTATTACCTTAAGCTGCTACTATATATGCGTATGCTTAATATCTTTTATATAAATTACCTATAAAAACTTCTATTTACTTACTATTTAGCTAAATTAAACTTAAGGAACTGCCTATTAAGATTAATGAATATTCTAAGTAGCTAGTATAGGAAATCCTTAATAGCTATCTATTCTATAGCTAACTATAATATAAAGTATTCTAACTAGCTTATAATCTAAATTCTATCTAGTATAACGCCTAAGGCTTTATAGGTACTCTATATAAAATAAAAGACTACTATAAGGCCTATTTAAAGAAAGTAGAACTACTAGTATAATTAAACGCCTAGTTAAAAGCATATAAAGTAAAGAAGAATCTGGAAGTAATAGAGAAGAATAATAAGACAACTTTAAAAACAAGAATAGTATAAAGACTAGTAAGAAGAAGACTATAACCTAAAGACTTAAAAATAAGTCTCTTTTAGAGAAGGGATAATATAACAGTATTACTTATTTAACTTACTATAGATTATATAATATTATAACTAGTTATATTAGCTATAATTTAGTATAGAGCTTAGAGTATAGCTAGCTTATACTTAGACTATATACTACTCTATTTAAAAGCAAGCTCCTTTTATATCTCTTTTCTTTTTATCTTAGTATAGCTAAAATGAAGCTAACTTATTTTATTAACCTATATTTATACTGCAACGCGTGAAGACTGAGCCCGTTATTATAAATAATAAGAAAATAAAAAGTAATAATTAAAAAAAAAGATAATAAATTTATATTTAATGATATTAATAGAAAATAATGGTAATATAATAAATAATGCTAATATTAATAATAAAAACTTTAATAATATAAGTAGTAATAATAATATTAAAGTAGTAAATACTAATAACTTAAATAACTTTAAAGTAAATAAGTTTAGAAACTTAATTTAAAAGTATAAAGTACTTTACTATATAAATATTATCTTTTAAATTATTAAGAATTTTAAGTAAAAAAGTAGAAATATTTTTATAATAAAGGTATATTCTTAGTACTATAATAGAGTAAACAATAAATCTAAACTATAAAATTAAAATATTACTTATAATTTAAACTAGTAGCTTTATTTAGCTAATACAATTTTTTTAATACTATTTTCTTATTTTATAAATACTTTTTAGCTATTTTTCACTTTATTAGCTATATTTTAGCTTATGTAATTTATAATAATACTATTTAATTTAATAGTTATAATAAAGTTAAACTATTTTTTTTATATAATTTAGTAAAAGTATAGTAAAAGTATATTAAAAGCTATTTAATTTTAAAACACTAATCTTTTACATATTTATATAAATAGTAAGTAAGAAATTAAAAAAAAAAAAAAATAATGTTTATAAAGTACTTTATATATACATTTTATTTTAATTATATTAAAATAGATATTAAATTTAAGAAAAAATAAACTTTTTACTATATATAGTATAGTAATGTAAATACTATTTGTTATAATATAGTTTTATAAAAACTATTATATTTAAGCTTATTTAAATTAGGTATTATATAAAGTCTTTGTACAAACTATATAAATTTTTTTATCTCTAAAATTTTATATATATTCTATTTATAGCTTTTATATGTAGCTTAGTAAGCTATATTTTATAATCTTCTTTATACTATATACTATTATTATAGTTACTAACTTTATTTATATTTTATTATTTTCTAATATTATGTAGCTTTATTTTTTACATATTAGCTTTATAATCTCTACTAGTTTTATAAAACAAAAATAAATTCCTGTAATCTATATAAAAATAATTATAAAAATAGCTAGACTATATTATAGTTTTTTATAATATTTATAAAAGCTAATTATAATAACTTGCTACTACTATAGTAGAAATAGTAGACCTTTATAAGTAAGTTATAATACTTAAAGAAGTTTATAACTACTAGAAAGAAAAGCTATAAAAAGCTTAAAAGTAAATTATAAACTTATATATATAGTTATAGTCTAGAAGTTTAATACTTACTGTCTCTATTATTTCTATTATTTTTACTTTTATTTTTATTTCTATTTTTACTATTATTCTAATTAAACTAAACTACTTATAATAATTTTATTTATTTATTTATTTTATTTTTTATTTATACTCTCTTCAAATGCCTATTTAACTTTAATAAGTTTAATAGTAACTAAAATAATTTTTAATACTTTATAGTATAGATCTATATAAAAATAATTATAAATTAAGACTATTTTTTTACTACTAAATCTTATATAGCTTATGTAAATAAATAACTTAAAAATATACTATATAAATAAGTTCTCTTATATATTACTAACAGTGTTTACTATTTACTAGACTATTTTATAATACTAGAAATTCTAGAGTAAGTTTATAGAAACTTAAATTAAGTTTATAATATCTAATAGAATCTATTTAAACTCTACTAGAAGAACTAAGAATTTAGTGTTTTTTTAGTGGAATTTTAATAGTTAGCTTTTAAATTTAGCTTACCTAAAGACTCTCTACTAACTCTTTTAGAAAATACTGTTTCTAAAGAATTATAGAACATACTATTCTATAATTTATTACTAAATTATTAATACTATTTACAAGTCTACTATTTATAAGACTTTAAGAATTACTACTATTATTATAACTTAGCTGCTTTTATAAGTAGCTATAAAACCTATAATCTTTAGCTTATAATCTAAAAGTATATTATTTTTTATTAATAGCTATTTTTACTGTCTTTATTATTAAATTTATAAATCTAAGTTACTACTATTAACTAAACTCTTTAAGCTAGGGCTGTAAAGAATACCGTAAATACTACTATTATAACTTAAAAAGTTATTTTATTATTTACTACTTTTACTCTAATATTTATTAGTTTTAAAGTATTTTTACTTACACGCTATTTAGTTTACTATTTTTGTTTTTTATTTACTTTTTTACTTGCTTTTATACTCTACTATATTTTCTATTATATAGCTTAGTAAAAGTCCTAAGCTATAGCTAAATTATACTCTAGCTTTAAAACTATATTTTTATAAAATCTTTACTATTACCATCTATAATATATTAATTAAGAAAGAGCTTAATTTATAGTTCTATACTTTTATATTATCTACTAAACTAATTTCTATTACTACTAAATACTTAATATAATCTACTAGCTATATTACTACTATCTATAGCCTTATTAATAGTAGAGCTAAAAAAAACTTTGTTAACTAAAATTAAATTATTTTTATAAGCTTTTAACTAAAATAGCTAAAAAGACTATTCTGCTTTAATATTATAAATAGAACTAAGTTTTATAGTAGACTTATTACCTTATATATTATTATAAAACTTTATATTAATAACTATACTAAAATAATTTGTCTGTTTATAACTATTTTAGGGTTGTACTCTATTATACTAGAAGTATACTAGCTATAATACTATAACTCTTAAATTAACTAAGTTATAAATACTCTTATATTTAATACCTTATTTTACTATAATTATTGTAGAATTTTATTTACTTTAGTATAAACCTATAGAGTTACTTCTATTCTATAGAAATTAACTTCTAAATTCTACTATAACTAAAAAAACTATAGAAAGTTAGATGTTTATTTTATATTTTTAAAAGTCTATACTATATATACTTACTATAACAGCTATTACTTATTTACTATTTTTATAAAGAATATTAAGTAAGCTCTTATTATAATTAAAAGTATAAACTTATAAGAAAAGCTTTTACCTAATATTTAGAAATTTCTATTTTAGTTCTGTTAGTTTTTTTTACTAAAAGAAACTAAAAACCTATTACTGTATTACTTATATAACTATAATATTTAGCTAATAAAAGAAAAAACTCTACCCTTTAGCTGTCTATACTTAATATTTTATATAAAGTTATAAATACTTTATAAATAGCTTAATAAGAACTTTTAAAAAGAATTTATTTACTTTAGTAGCTTTCTAACTATATTTTTAGTCCTATTTATAAAAGAGGTAAATAAAGAACTTTAATTCTATATTAATTACTATATACTAAATAAGATTATAGTAAAAGACTATTATTTACTACTTCTAACTAAGAAACTATTAAATAACTTAAAGGGGATATAATACTTTTCTAAAATTAATATTTTATAAGCTTTTAATAACCTCTATATTAAAGCTAGCTAAGAATAGTTTACTATATTCTAGACCTATTTTAGCTTATATAAGATACTAGTAATGCCGTTTAAGTTAATAAGTACTCTTATAACTTTCTAGTAGTATATAAATAATATTTTATAAAAATACCGAAACTACTTTTATACTATTTATATAGATAGTATTCTAGTTTATAGCTGTACTTATTTTAAATATAAAGAATACTTTTATTTAATACTAAAAAGCCTATAAAAGGCAGGCCTATATGTAATAGTAAAAAAGTATAAGTTTCTTATAACTAAAACTTAATTTTTAGGCCTAATTATAAGCTATAATAGTATTTATATAGACTTAAAGAAAATTAAAATAGTAGTTAACTAAGTAATACTAACTTATATTATAAACATATAAGTATTTATTAGCTTTGCAAATTTCTATTATTACTTTATATAAGGTTTTTTTTTATATTACTACTTTACTAGTTTATTTAACATAAAAGAATATACTATTTAACTAAGATAATAGTTATAAGGAAGCTTTTTAGAAACTAAAAATAATATTTATTATAGCACTTGTTTTAGCACCATTTAACTAAGAAAAAAAGTTATTATTAAAATAAATACTTTTAACTACATCTTCATAGAAATACTATTATAATATAAAGATAATAGTATTTTATAATTTGTTACATTCTTTTTAAAAAGTACTTAATAATAGAGTATAACTATAAAATCAATAATAAGAAACTACTAGTAATTATTTATTATTTTAAAAAATAATAGCTAGAACTTAAGAAATGTACCTTGCTAATTATAGTAATTACAAACTACTATAATTTAAAGTACTTTATAATAATAAAGTTATTAAACTACTATTAAGTTTACTAGTCTACATTTTTATTCTACTTTAACTTTAAGATTATATACTATTCTAGAAAGTAAGGTATAAAGCTAGACTTTTTAACTAAAAAATTAACTAATTTATTATAAAAAAGATATAATAGGCTCTACTATTAAAGCTAAATTATTTTAAAATAAAAAAACTTAGAATAGCTTCTAGCTACTATTTTGCCTATTGTAATTAATTATAAGAAAAAAATTAATTTACTTCTCTAACTTATTAAAGATTTTTATTTATAGTATTATTATAATAACTTATAACTAGTTCTATTAATACGTTGCTAAACTATTATTATCTACTAAATTTATTTCTATTTTTGTTTTTACTACTATTACTACTAGACTTACTATTATTTTAGAATTTAAATAAACTAAGAACCTACTACTACTAAAAATTTAGACTTTGTTTTAGAAAGGTTACTATACTAATTTTATAATCAACTCTATACTAACTAATTTATAGAATAGAAACTATAAGAATAAATATTTAATACTAGCTAAGTATACTAAAATAGATAGATATTTATAATATAAAGAAAGACTCTATATACTTAATACAAATAAGCTAAAAGCTAAACTACTTTATTTCTACTATAAGAACTCTATTACTAGTTATATAGGCTATAATAAAATATATAAACTACTATTTTATAAGTACTATTAACTTTATATATATAATCTTATTATTTATTAGCTTTATAACTACTTTACCTACTACTATACTATTCTATTAAAAGAAGTTTATTAAGAAGTTTTAAAACTACTATCTATTTTAAACTATGCCTAAAAAAATGTATTTATAGACTTTATTATTTATTTACTATTAAGTAGCTATTATAATGCTGTAATAACTATAATCTACTATTTAATAAAGATAAAGTATCTAATTTTCTACTAAATATATTATAATACTAAAAATACTATTTATTTATTCTTAATATATATATAGAAGCTTTATAACTTACTAAGTATTATTCTTTTTAACTGTAGACTTTAGTTTATTTTTAAATTTTAAAAGTATTTAAATTACTAGCTAAAGATTATAATTCTGCTATTAACTATATACTATTTTAAAATTAATAGCTAGTTAGAATAGACTAATATAGTTCTTAAATAGTATCTATAATTATATATTAGCTATTTATAAAATAGCTAGTTTAAATAGCTACTATTAGCTAAGTTTATTTTAAACTTTATTTACTTAAAAAACACTACTATTTTCTTATTTTTTATAAACTATAATTTCTACTTAAAAGTTAAATTTAAACTGTTAGCTACTACTTACTTTATATAAAGCCAAGACTTTAAGGAGCTTATAGTTAAGATATAAAAAATTATAAACTACTTACGTACTAAATTATTAACTATATAAGTTTATTATAAAAACTAAATAAACATACACTACTATTCTATCTATTTATTTTATATAGAAAATTCTGTATAGCTAAATACTTAGAATATTAAGACTTTATACCTTATAAAGAAACTAAATTAAAAGAATTTAAGCCTGTTCTAAGTTACAGAAATTATATTACTATATATTTACTATTTTAAATTACTAAATAGGCTTTATTTTTCTAACGTGTTTTATATTAGCTTATTTTGTTTTATTATAATTAATTTATTACTTTACTAGTAAATACTACTCTCTTTATTAATAGAGATTAACAGTAAGTAAAAGTAGTTTATTAAAGAGATTATTAACTTTTATTAAAACTACTATAGCTGTAATAGCACCCTATAACTAAAGTATATAATTAAATAAATTAAATATAATAAGTTAACTAAAACCTTTACTTACTAATTAAAAAATACTATAAATGTAATTTAAGTGTTCTATTAGTAGTATTTTAAAAAGCCTAGGTTTTAAGGCAACTATAGAAACTATAATTATAAAAAAAAAGTACTATTATAATATAGTTTTATAAAGACTATTATTTTTAAGTTTATTTAAATTAAATACTATATAAAGCCTTTACATAAACCATGTAGGCTTTTTTATTTCTAAAACTTTATATATATTCTGTTTATAGTTTCTATATATAGTTTAGTAAACTATATTTTATAATTTACTTTATACTATATATTATTATTATAGCTATTAATTTTGTTTATACTCTGCCGCCTTCTAACACTATTTTTAATAAAACTTTTAATATAGTTATTAATTAAATTATATATTATAACTTTATAACTAAATATTTAGCTAACATTTATTTTAACTATTAAGTTAAATTTATATATAGAATATGTTTTTTAAAAAAAACTTATTAATTAATCGTTTTACTTAAGTTTTTATATATATAAGTATTAAATATAATTTAAGAGTATTTAAAGAAATTTTAAAAATAGAACTAAATAAGCTTTCTTTTAACTTAAAAATTATTAACTTTTTAAAAAAAGTAAAATAAATATTAATTAGTATTTAGTAGAAATATAAGTTTATTAAATTAATTTTTAAACTAGTTTATAATAAATATTAATAACTTTAGAAATTTTTTAGAAATACTTAAATTTTTTTTTTAAAATAAAATAACTAAAGTATACTAAAAAGCTTATTACTATTATATTTATAATAAAGAGCTAAAGTAATAGTTAAATAAAATAATAGTAAATAAAAAAACTAAATCTATAGTTTAATACTACTTAAAAAACCAAAATTAAGTATAAGTAATTTTATATAATTTTAATATAAACTTTAATATAAAGTATATTATTAACTAAAAATTTTATACTATTAACTTTATAGTAGTTTTTATATTTTAGTAAAAAATTTATTAACTATACTTATTATAACTTTATAAAAAAAGTTTTATAGAAAAACTTTTAAATATAACACTTTTTTTAAAGTTTAAGAAAATTTCTTTTATTTTAAAAAATTTATAGTATATTTATTATAAAAATAAAATACTATTATATAAAAACTATATATATACTTTTAGCTATATTTTTTATATAATAAACTATATTAAAAACGTTTATTTAAAATATAAGCTAGTAAATGAAAATTTGTTTACTACTATTTTAATTATAAGCTTTTAGGTAACTTTTTAAAAACTTTAATAAATTTAAAAACTATATTTAAAAAGTTTAGAATATTAAGTTTTAAATATAAGAATTTAGGCTAATAATAGTAATTAAGTAAAATAAAGTAAATTTAATAAAAACTTAATTATATATATTATAAAAACTTAATAGTTAATTTCTACTAAGTTACTAAAGTTACGTAATTATATATAAAGTTAAGGCTAGAATAATTATTTTAGTTAACTATTTTAGACTCTAGCTTATTATATTACTTCTCTTTTTATAAACTAAATAAAGGCTTTTTAATAAAAAGTTTACTAAAAAAAACCTTATAAGCTTATTTTAAATTTTATTTACTATAGCTTTTTTTAAAGTTTTTATTAATAGTTTACTAGTAAAAGTTTATATTTACTTTTTTATAAAAATATTATATACTTTTTTAATAGTTTATTATTATTATATTTTCTAGTTAGCTTATTAACTCTATAGTTATTAATATATAGCTTTTTTACTTTACTTTATATTATAGCTAGTAGCTTTACTTTTATTTTATTTATATTTTAGTAATAATATTTTATACTACATGCTTTTTATAATTATTTACCTAAATTAATAGTAGCTAAAAGTTATTTATAAGTTAACTTAGTAATAAGTTATTACTAGCTAGCTATATTCTATTTATATAATATATTAAGTTTAGCTTTAAAATTGTATTTAGCTTTATAGTATATAAGTTAATTATTTTTTTATAGTATATTTAGTATTCTTTTAATTTAGCTTCTTATTTTCTTATTTAGTAGAAAGTTAGTTACTAAGTTTTAACTATACTTTATTTTTAATATATAGTTATAGAGCTTTATTTTAATATTAGTTTATTTATTTATTTTACTTTTACTCTACTTTAGCTATAGTTATTTATGCTAAGTTAATATACTTTTTTAACTTTTTTATAATTTGTAATAAGAAGTTAATATAGTAGCAAGTAAATACTTATAGGATAAACTAAAGCTAAATTCTATTAAGCTAAAATATAGATAATAAGCTTTTTATTTTATAACTCTAAACATTATTAAGGTGTGGGTGTAATATAAGTATGATAATAATATTACGCTTATATAATAACAGCACTATACTAGTATAATAATAATATTATACTTATATTTTAAAGAATATCACGTGTGGTAATATTTACTTAAGTGTTTTATATTATTATAATTATTCTTTTTTTCTTTAGATAACTGTCTCTAGCTATTAGTGTAAAAGCAATTTCCATATATAAAAAAAATAAAATAAATAATACAAATAAACAAAACAATATTATTAATAGTAAAAGTAGGTAAAATAGTAATAGTAAATATTATTATTACTAAGAGAATATATCTTATAATAAAAGTTTACCTGTCCCCTAATTTTAAGACTTTAAGTATAATATTTTTTAAAACTTAATCTCTTTACTAGTGTTTAATTAGTGTTTATCTAGCATTAATATAACTTCTAATATATAAAATATAATTAAGAATCTAGTATATACTAGTATTACTATTTTATTTTAGTGTTATTAATTTATTTAGTTTTAATCTCTACTTAACACGCTGGCCTAGCTGTTAAATTTAAATAAAAAATCTATTTTTAATACTTAAAAAGGATTAATTATACTACCTCTCTATATATCTTTAAGAAAAGTAAAATAAAGTATAAATACTACGTAAAGTAATATAAGCCTTATAATAAGGTATAGTTTTTATTATATTTACTTATTACTTCAGCGTTGTTCCTTTAGGTGTTTATTAATAATAATATTAATAAATTTCTATTAAATTCTGCTTAGAGATTAACTACTTTTTTATTTAGCATAAAAAACTAAAGGCTAAGCAGAATAAGAATCTTTTTATTTAATTAAATAATATTTTAATATCAGCGTGTCGCTTCTATATTAAGTATATAAAAACAATAATTAACTTAAAAACTAAGTAAGAGTTTTAAAATAAATCTAAAGATAATAATATCTAGTTAGCGTAGCTGAATATATTAGAGAAAATTATCTTTTCTATTAAAAGCCTTTTTAATATTAAGTAATATTAAATAAAACTTTTCTTTTAAGTAGCGTTTTAATATTATTTTAATAATATTTAAACTAGTCTTCCCCCCTTTAGTAATAGTAATACAGTAAGTAAAAAAATAAAGAAAAAAGAAATAAAAAAAAGAAAATAAAGATAATAATAATAAAAGTTTAGGGCCTAGCACTTATGCTTTTTAGAAAATAAAAGCTAAATAAAAGTAGAGTGCTAGTAGTGTGCTAAAAGATTCTATTTATAAAAAATTCTAAAGCCGCTAATAAGTAAAGAACTAACTAAAAGAAAAGTTAAAAGTTATAAAAATAATACTAGCATGATAATAGAGTAGTAATAGAATAATACTATATATATAATAAGTTTATAATAATTAAGTGCTGTCTCTTCTGTTTAATTTTATAAAAAAATAAAGTTTTATAATTTAATTCTTTATTTACTTTTTAAAGAGATAATTTTTTACTTACTTTTAAAATCTTAAATAAGATTTTAAGTAATATCTTATTTTAATATCTATTTATTATACTGTGTAGACTAGCCTTTCTATTTAATAAAATATTTTAAGGTATTCTTATCTTTTTTCTTTGCTAGTAGTGCTTTAATAATATATTAATTTTTTTATTTTTATTTTTTAGTTTTAAAGACTCTAGTATAAGCTTTTTTTCTTCTAGGCAAGGAGTATAAGGTCTAAGTAAAAAGATATTAGAAATAAAATATATTTAAGAACTAGAAAATAGAAGCAGGTAATACACTTAAGTTCTAATAAATTTAATAATTTAATAACGTATTCCACAAGTGAGCGGCCCACCCAAGCGAGTGGCCCACCTTATAAACAAAACGCGACCTACCAACTTTCAAGCGCGATGCAACAACAAAGCAACTCTCAATCAATTCATAACGAAGGTAGGCTATCTTTAGCCATCTTAGCAATTGAGAAAAGCCAATTATAAAGCGTGCGACACGCTGCAGCGGTATATGATATCCCTTAAACAACGCTTCGACGGCGACGCACTGGAACCACCTTACGACACGATTGCGAACCCAATTCAAAGAAGCTTACTAAGCTAGAAGAATCGGTTATTGTTTAACATGTACTCGACCTAGATTTACGAGGATTTCCCCCTAGGCTTGGTGCTGTAAGAGATATGGCTAATTATCTACTTACTGCGCGCTCTGCTAGCCTAGTTGGTAAGAACTGGCTAGAGAACTTTATACAGCGAACTCCAGAGGTCAAAATAGTCTACAATCGAAGGTACGACTACTAGAGAGCTCTATGCGAGGATCCTGAGATTATCAAGCCTTGGTTCGACCGCGTACAGCGTATGATTGAGAAGTACGGTATTGCTGAAGAAGACATCTACAACTTTAACGAGACTAGCTTCCAGATGGGGGTTATTTCAGGCGGTAAGGTTGTTACAGGCTCTGACAGACGTAATCGACGTAAAGCAGTGCAGCCAGGTAATCGCGAGTGGGTTACGGTAATCCAGGGTATCAACGCGAAAGGATGGGCAATCTCACTATTCATCATCTTTGCAGGAACGTACCACCTTTCTGCATGGTACGAGGGCAACGATATACCACCAGATTGGGTTATTTCATTGAGCGACAACGGCTGGACAAACAACGAGCTTGGTATTAAGTAGCTACAGCACTTTAACAAGCATACAAAGGGTCGTACAGTAGGCGTCCATCGTCTGCTAATAATCGATGGCCATGAAAGCCATGATTCGCTTGAATTTCAGCAGCTTTGTAAAGAGAAGAGCATTATTACGCTTTACATGCCATCTTATTCGTCGCATCTACTTCAGCTACTTAATATGGGCTGTTTTTCACCTTTGAAAGATGCATATGGGCGCTAAGTTAAGGATCTTATCCGTAACCACATCTACTACGTCACGAAGCTTGAGTTTCTACCAGCGTTTAAAGCAGCCTATTAAGCCATATTTACAGAAAGCAACATCCGTGCAGGCTTTCAAGGTGCTGGCTTAATCCCATTCGACCCAGACGCTGTACTCTTAAAGCTTGATGTTCAGCTTCAGACGCCATCCCCCCCTGTAGCAGAGGACACCATTTGGGAGTCAAAAACACCTAAAACGGCTGCTGAATTGGGGTCTCAAAATGCTCTAATTCGTAACCAGATTCAGCAGCATCAAAATAGCTCACCTACACACATTTTTGAGTCAATTCATCGGCTTACAAAGGGTGCTGAGCTGATGATGCATGAAGCCGTATTACTGCGCTCAGAGGTTACTAAGCTTCAAAAGGCAAATAAGGCTGCAACACAACGCAAAAAGCGCCAAAAAAAGCGAATTCAGAAGTGAGGGACGTTAATAAAGGCAGAGGGCTCAGAGATAATTGCTCAAGCAAACGTTGATGCGTAAATTGGGGTTGAAACGTGCTAGAGTAGCGGGCGTGTGATGGCTGACGCGCTAAAGCAAAGGCGCTGTAAACGCTGCTGCAAACCTAAGCACAACTCAAGGACTTGTAAAAAGGCTGAGAAATAGACTAGCTATCTACTACCCAAATATTATAGCAATAGCTGCTGGTGTTGCGGTGTTATGAGTGTGTAAAAGAGTTGAAACTTGATGAGGTGGGCCGCTCGCTTGGGTGGGCCACTCGCTTATAGAATACATTATAGTTTTATAAAAAAAGAAGAGAGCTTTTTGCTTAGATGGTAGAGTTTTAAATTTTTAGTAGAAAATAACACTAAATTACCTACCTTAAAAAAATAAGGTTTATATTTCTTATTATAGTTTCATGCCTATTATTTGGTAGCATTTTACTAGTATTATACTATTAATATCTTATTATAATATAAACGTGTAATCCTATTAGCTGCTTTAGGTACTTAAATATTAAATTTTAGCTTATAATTAAAGCTTAAATAAAACTTATAGTATGTAAAGAATAAACTTATTCTAATTATAAGTTAATAAAAGTTATTATATGTAAACTTTATAAAAGAAAGGAGCTTAGCTTAATTACTTTATCTTTTTTCTATATAGAAATATAAGTACTATTCTAGAGTTTAATTTTATTATTCTGTTTAACTATTAGTTTAAAAGTAGAAGACAGTGTTTAGACAGCACTAAACTTTTATTATATAATAAAAATTAGTTTAGAAATAGCTAGTAAAAATACTACCTTTATTAGAAATAACTCCTTACAGTAGTCTAAAAAATTAAATGATTTTATTTATAAAAATATTAGCTAAATTTATAGTAGTAAAGTTCTTAGTTATAGAAATATATCTTACTATTTTAATATAATAACCTATAAATATTAGAATTATGTTATAAATATAGGCTCTATAACAGCCTAGCAGTAAGCCTATAATAAAATCTATTATTAACTACTTCTAAGGTCTTTCTAGCTAGGGAAGTAGTTATAACTTTTTATATAAATAATACCTAAACGCCTTTATACATTTATATGTATTATAAGTATTAATATACTTTTTAATATTCTTTTTAATTTTAAGCTAGAAGTACTTGTATGTTAATAATTTAAGTATTTTACTACGCCCAAAATACCCCATTAAAAAGTTATTATAATAAATTTAAAGAAGTTTTATTCTTAAGATAAAATCTCTAAGGACATATAATTATCTCTTATAGTAGAGTAAACTAAACTAATTAAACTTTTATAAAGTACTTTTTATATATCTATTTTACTATTAAGATATTACTTAAGTACTTTTATTATACTTTTAAATTACCTAAGAGTCTGTCTTTTAAAGCTTTTAAATTATAATAATAATTAACTTAAAAGGCTACTTATATATATTCTTAGAGGTAATAACTTTTCTAGCCTATATTTAAGTAATACAGTAGGAAATTACTACTTTTTCTTATAAATTAAGCTTAATTCTAATAGGATAAAGGTATACATCTATTAAGTTAACTTTATAAAAAAGTTAATTAAAAGAGATATTCTCTATAAGATAAGGCATATTTATTTCTTATTAAGCTATTTTCTAGCTATTCTTTAGCTCTTTTTTTTATAGCTAGTAGGGACAAGAACTAGCTTTAGTTCTTTAGTTATAATTTCTTTTATAAACTAGATAATATAAAGTTAGAGCTCTTATATATTACTTTACTAGACTCTAGTAGTTTTTATAATAGTCTATTAGTAGAGTTAGTCTTCCCTAGATAGTATTTAATTTTAAAATTATATAAAATAAATAGTATTACTTAGTATATTTATTTATTATTAAGAGTCTTAACATTTATAAAGCCTTTTAAATTATTATAATTTATAAGAATCTTAAGATAAAATAACAGGCCTTTAATATAGTAATACTAGTATTTTATAGTATTTATAATCACGCCTAGCTTAAAGTTATAAGTCTTATAATACTGTTCTATAGTATATAGCTTTTAGAACTAGAAGATAATAGAATACTAATTACTATTATTAAATTTCTAAAAGTAAATTCTAGCATGGCCTTAGTTAAAAGCATTTATTTCTAGATATAAAAAAAAATTAGGCTTATAATATTAAAAGAGAAAAGCTATTAAGAATGTAGTATAAAGTCTATATTTTACCACCTCTACTTCTAGAGTCTAGTTAAAATGTTCTATCTTCTTCCCGTTTTAAGAGCTTTTTAAGAGATTTGTAATAGAATAAATAATTATAAAGAAATACTTAATAAAGTACCTGTAGAAATTAGTGAACTTTAGAAAAACCTATATATCTTAAAAGAAAGCTAAAGTAGCCTAGTTAATAACTATTTTAACCTATTAGAGATTTATCTTTATGCTGTTAGAATGAATAATAAATTCTAGAAATTTAACTTTATTAATAGTAAAAACATACTTTTTAAGATTAATAAAACGTTTGTACTATTATAAGCGTTTTAGTATATATTAAATATAATCCCAATAATCCTCCTTATTTCTTAAAAAATATAAGGATATTATTAAGATAGATTATATAGAAGATATTAACTAGTTTTAATAGAGTATAGTTAATACAGCTTTAAAAAATAGTAAAAGTATTAATAAATCTAAATAGTATTATTAGATACTTAAAGTAGCTATAGTATATACGGAATACTATCTTCTACTTATTACTATATTAGATTCTAATATAGTAGTAGGTATTTTTAAGATTTAGTTTAGTAAATTTAATTAAGCCTGCTAAACAATCTAGTATTTTACTAATTAATAGTAAAGTAAAATAGTTTTTTTTAGTAATTTTATTAAGGCCTCTATAACTAACATAAAGTTATAGACTATTATTTTTTTTAGAAATAAAAAGAATTAGCATACCTGCTAGGCTAGTGCTATTTTATATTTAACTTTTTTACTTTATCTTTACTATATAATCATAAAGGACCTTAAGCTTCTTAAAAAAAAAATTATATAATAATTTAAAAAATATAGTAGTGTTTTTTTTAATTTAATTATATAATTATCTCTATAGTATTTAAGCAGTACTCTTATAGTATTAGTAGAAATTAAGTCTTTAAACCTTTAAAGCTCTAAAGAGAGAGTAAGAGTTATAAATTTTTTACTTTTTATAATAGCTATAGCTTTAATAAGCACGGCATATACATACTTCTTATATTTAAGAAAGTTAATAAACTATTTAAGCTTCTTAAGTTAAATTATTTATATATCAATCTTCTAGTACTATGTCTTTATTTTAAAATTAATAATAATATGTACCTTTTAAAGCCTAGAAAGCCTAAAAAGAACCTATAAAGCTATATTAATTATTCTATAAAAAGTAATAGTAACTTCTTAAGTTTATTTCTAATTATCCTTTATTTAAATTAGAATTTCGTATACGTGTTGACTGTACTTTTATGTAGTATTTAGTATATATAGTATTAGTAATTTAAATTCAGAAATCTTCTTAAAGCCTTACTTTAAAATAAACTTCTTATTAATAATATTTACTTACGTGCTGTTATTAAGAAGTATAGTAGTTACTATTTAAATAAGTTAGTTAGTTTATATTTCTCCTTTCACCTAGATTAGTTTCTTCTTAATAATTAGTTTTTTATACTTAAAACTAAAGGTGAGCTTAAGTGCTACTAGTTTTCTAGTATTTAAATAATATTAACTTCTATAATAAAAGTATTCTTTTTAGTCTTATTATATTATTTTCTTTTATAGTCTACTTTTTAGTGTTCTTACTTATAGTAGTAACGGTATTCTTTAAAACAGTAAGTAATATTAACTAAGTAAAGTAATATAATAACAGCTATAAAATATAAAGTAATTATTATCTAACTTATTTATTATATTTAATTTTAAGATATAGTTCGTGTATGAGCTAGAAACTTAATAGTAATTTTTTATAAATTATTTTTTAAGATAGCAGCATGTTTAATGAGTTCTTATTAAGTTTTTAAAAACTTAAAGTAGTTTAAAAGAGCTATATAGATTTCTAGCTATAACTTACTATACAAGTACATAATAAAGTACTTTTATTTATAAAATAGGTTAATTTAATTCTTTAGAGTAACTAAATATACTATAAATTTATTTACTAATTTATCTTTTTTTTAGATAGCTTTAGAGTATAGTAAAGTTACTTATAACTTTTAATTAATAAAGCTTTTAATTTAATTTAAGAGGAACTCTATTATATAGCTTTATATATATACTATTTTTTATTTTCCTACTTATACTATAGCTATAGCTGTTAGTATATTATCTTTAAATATTATAAGATAAATATAATTCTTTAGTTTTTTAACTAAAACGCCTGTAAGTTTAGCTGAAAGGTAATTTCCAAATAGGTTTAAAAGTCTTAATATTTCTATACTTCTTTTTTTTTTAAATATTGGGATTTATCTGATCTTGGGACTGTGCTAAGAAATTAATATATAATTATTATTAATATAACGTTTATATAGTAGTTTTTTAATATTATTTTCTTTCTTAAAAAGAGTATATTATCTTTACTCTATTAGGGAGGCAATTAATAGAATTAATTTAGTATAAAAGAATAGTATTTATATATTATTATTTATAAGGTATTAAGTTTACTCTTCTACCTTATAGCATAAACACTATTCTTTTTCTTATAAGGTAAGTTTATTATATTGTCTTTTTAAATTAATAATCTTTTTGTAAATAGAGAGAGTAGAAGTTAATTATTTAAATTATACTATTTTAAGCGCTGTTATAGTTCTGCTTGTTAAAATAAATTAACTAAAATCTATTACCATACCTACACTATAAAGATAGTAAGAGAGTATAGTTAAAATTTAGATAAATAGTATATACTAAGCTACTATCCCTAGAAATAGAGAAGGAAATTTAGAATTATAATAAGAAGTTAATATAATAGTAAGTAAACACTTATAAAATAAACTAAAACTAAATTCTATTAAGCTAAAATATAAATAGTAAGCCTTTTATTTTATAACCCTAAATATTATTAAGTGCGGGTGTAATATAAGTATGATAATAATATTATACTTATATAATAATAATACCATACTAGTATAACAGCAGTGCTATATTTATATTTTAAAGAATATTATATATAGTAATATTTACTTAAGTGTTTTATATTGTTATATAATTACTTTTATATTAGCTTTTATATTTTAAACTATTATATTATACTTAGTTCTAATATTTACTTATAGTAGTTTTATATTATATTTATACTAGAAAAAAAATAAGCTTATTTTTATTAAAATAGCGTTTTTTTTCTTTTATTATAATTTTAGCTATTAAGTAAAGCTTTACCTAGTTAACTTAGTTCTATATAATAAATACTTAAAAATAGGCTTTAACTATACTATTTATTTACAAATAAAATACTATAAATAATTTTTTTTTTTAATTTTTAACCTTTTATGAAACTTAGTTTAAAACTTACTAATAATTAGCTACTATAATTAAATACTATAGTATTAAAAATTTAATAATAAGTAATAATTTTATAAATAAAAACATATGTTACTTATTTAATATCTATATTTAAAAAAAAAGTAAAAAGTTATGTTTTTACTTAACTTATTAATAATTACTAGTAAAACTATATAGCTATTACTTTTTAGTAATTTAGTTATAAAATTTATTAAAATCTCTTTTTAAATATAATTAAAAATAAGTAATAAGTATAGTAGCTTTTACTAGTAATTAATTTATAACTTTATATAGTTATAAATATTATAGTTTTAAATATAATACTCTATATAAGTTAATATTCTTAGTTAAAAATAATTTCTTATTAATATTAAATAATTATTTTACTACTCTCAGTATCCTATTGCCTATAATAAATAAATTTAGTAAATAATTAATGTTTTTAATAACTTTAAGTTAGGTACCTACTTTTTATTTTAATAATAAAAAGTTCTATTTTTATTAATTCTGTACTTAGCTAGTAAAACTTTTAGTTTAAGTTTTAAGAAAAATTTCTTCTTTTAATTATAAAAGGCCTATACTACTTTTATATATACTTTATTATTTAGTACTATATTATACTATTTTTATTTAAGCTTATTATAAAACTTTTAAGTATAAAACTTTTAGACTTTAGTTATACTATTTTTTATAATTATTAAAAAACTAATTTAAGTAAAAAAAGCCTATACTACTTATTTATTATTATTTAATTTAAACTCTTTTTTTAAATTTATAACTACTAGCTTTAATAGCTAAATTATATAGATTTTTAGCTTTTTTTTTTTTTTTTTTTACTTAAACAATTTTATTCGCGTCTTAATAGTAGATTAGTTTATATATATTTTTCTTTAGTTTATATTAAATCTCTATATTATATTAGCTAAAAAATAACTACTAGTATATATATTTTTGCTTAATTTCTAAAACTTTATAAAGTACTTAAAGTTCTTATAATTAGTAATAACCTAAAACTTTTTAATAAACTATAATTTAGAATTTTATACTTTTAGATAATAAATAATTACAAAAAACTCTTTATTATATATTTTGTAATTATACTTTATATGTAAGTTCTTTTTTAAAAAGTACATATATAAACATAACATATTATTATTACTATATTATAAAAAAACTTTTTTAGTTATATAACTTAAAGAGTTAGCTTTAAAATAGTTTTTTAATTAAAGTTAAATTAAGCTAGTATTAGTTTTAATATGAAAATATTTTTTTGGTTTATTAAATATTACTTGCTTTTTATTAGTTTATTAAATATTACTTACTTTTTATTAGTTTATTAAAATAATACGTTACTTATAAGTCTTATAAGTAGAGTAATAATTTTTAAAAAAAACTTAATAAATTAATAATAAAAATTAGTAAATTTAAAAAAACTTTTAACTTTTTTTATAGTTATTAAAAACTATTACTTAATAATTACTTTTATCTTAACAGAATTTATTTAAATTCCTTACTTTACTTTAATAATAAACCTTAAATAATTTGTATTTTTAGTTTTAAATTTACATTTTTTAATATTTAGATATGAATTTATAATACTAAGTTTTTTTAGTACTAAGTTAACTTACTAGTAATATTCTTTTAATAAGCTTAAAATGTAAATAAGTATATTATTAAAAGAAGCTAAATAGAACTTATTAAAATACTTTTATAAAGTTTAGTTTATATAATCCTAAAATATATTAAAAGCTTTTATTAGTTTAAAAAATGTAACTAGCTATTTAAAGAGTTTAAATTTTATATAAAAAACTATTAGCTGTTTATTTTTCTTTATAATATAGATTTTATAAAAGGCTATTAAAATATTAAGCTTAATATACTACTTTACTTTACTAATTTAGCTAAGTGTTTTATAAATTAAGAAAAGAAAGTATTTATTTTTTTAGTAATCTTATTAAGCACATAGTAGTTAATATAAAAGTAAAAATTATTACTAAGCTTATATATAAATAGTACTAAAGCTATAGCTAAAAAGTTACTTATATAAATAAATTTTTTATAGTACTAGTAGTTTCTTTTTTAATATATTATATAATAGTTTTTATAAGACCTTAGAGTTTTTTATATTAATTTTTTTAAATTTAATATAATAGTTTATTCTAGAACCTTATAGTAGTAAAAGCTTATTTATTATTTTTTAAAAATAGTTTTAAGTACTTTTAATAAGCCTTAGAAAGTAGTATTCTAGAATTTAACTTTAGTTTAAATATTAATACCTTTTAAATATCTACTAGTAATACTATAAAAATAAGTATTTTACTTTTTTTTTACTTATTTATATATATTAAAAAAGTAAGGTAAGTTTATACTAAAAAAAAAATTTTTCTAAAAACCTATTTAAGCTAACTAATAATAAATTTATTTTTTATAAACTTAAAATTTTTCTTTTTATTAGTAATAAGCTAATAAATTATTTTAGGCCTATTTAAGCTATTATTAAAACTTTAGCTTATTATAATTTAACTAACTTTACTTAAGTTATAATATAATAAGATTGTACTTTATATTTTAATTAATATACTTAAAACATTATTTAGAAAATAAATTTATTAAATAAATATAATTATCTTTTTAGTATTAGAAATATAGAAATAGTATTTAATAGCTATTTTTTTAAACTTGTTTTTACTAAATAATAAGCTCATATTAAAAATAATTCTACTTAAGTTATTCTTAGAAAATTAAAAAAAATTATAAAATTATAAAAAGTTTTTATAATTTTAACTTTTATATAAAGAACTAGCTGTTTTTATACTATTTATAAAAAAAAAAAATTTAGGCCAAAAGCTTAAAGAAACGAAATAATATTATAAACTATAATAAAGAAGTAATTATAACTAAAAAAGTATTATTATAAAAAGCATAATATAAAAAAAATATATAAGTAATACTAAAGAGTAGAAATAAACTAAAGAAAATAAAACTTATAAATAAAAGTATTTTAAAGTAAGTTTAAGTTTTATAAAAAACAGCACCTAAATAAATAATTAAGTAGAATTAGGTAACTTGTTATAATAAAGTATAAAAAAAATAAGTAATAATTGTGATGACGGGCTCAGTCTTCACGCGTCATTGCATGGATGCAGGTTGACGGGATAAGTTGGCTCTATTTCAGCTACACTAAGATGAGGAGAGAAGAGGTACAAAGGGGGCTCGCCCCTAAATAGGGCGGTGCATGGCCTGAGCGCGAGCTAGCCATGCTCCGAGCTCTGCGCTAGGTCGTGGCTGGCGTAGCCAGTCGCGATATCATGTGGCCTGCAGCGAGCAGAGCAAGCAGCACCGTCACATTACCCCCTCTCTAAGGGAGGCTCGTCCCCGAGTCTCTAGGTTACAGTCTCCTCCTTACTGGTCTCTGTACCACTCTTGTCTTTGAAGCCGCCTTATCGTCCTCCTCTGTTACGTCCAGGCCCTCCTCTGCTTCGTACGCTTTCAACCAGGCGTCTAGTCGTGCCGGCGGTCCTGCTTTCTCTGGATAGGCCTCATGGTAGTCTCTTACCTTGTATGGGGCGCCTATAAAGCCTCGGGCGTTGTACCAGGTAGGATCTGGGTCATGAGCTAGCCAGGATGCTTTGTACTGTAGTCGGCCATGGAATAGGCGGCTATCAAGGATTTCCTGCACTGGCCACTCGGGATGCCCGTTGATCTCGATAGGCAGTTCCTCAGGTTCAATTTGGCCAGGCAGTGGGCGAGTAGAAGCCTTCCGTAGGCGGTCTGCATGGAAGACGTCAAGCATGCGCATGTGCGACGGCAGCTTAAGGCGATAGGAGTGTCCCTTCATGCCTACAATAGGATAGGGTCCGTACATCTGCTGGTCAAGCTTCTGGCTAGGTCAGCTAGTAGTGAAGCCCTTAGGGGTAACGTATACCTCATCTCCTGTAGAGAAGTCTGGCTCGCGGCGCTTCTTATTAGCCTATCGAGCCTGTCGCTCTTGTGCTTAAGCGATCCCTTATTAAGCTATCTCTATAGCTAGCTTTACCACATTATAGCGAGCTTTAGCGTAGCTCTGCGCTTCCTCACGTGACATCTATTCACGGACTATAGTAGATGCCTTCGTACGTTCCTCCTAGTCCCAGTGATAGATTAGCTAGTGACTAAACTCAATTTAATAGGGTGATAAGCCTATAGTCTCATGTAGTAGAATTGCTTAAGCCTAGTTCATATAGGGCAGTAGGTCTAATCAGTTGTCCTAATAGTGGTTAACGAATGGGCGTAGGCGCTGGTTGATGTACTAGTTCAGAACCTTAGTGTTCCCATCAGTTTGGGGGTGATACGGCGTTGAGAGCTTTTACTTAATTCCTATTAGTCAGCATAGCTCATCCATGAATGCTGAGGTGAACTGAGGACTGTGATTAGAGACTATTGACCTAGGCGGGCTAAATACTCGCCAGATGTAGCAATAGTACATATCAGCTGCCTAAGTAACTATAGTAGTCTTACGGTAAGGCAGTAAGAAGCAATACTTGCTTAGCTGGTCCACGACGACAAAGGCGCAGTCGTATCCTTTCTTATCTAGAGGGAAGGACTTAAAGTCCATAGAGACGTCTCACCATGCTCGCTCAGGGATTGATAGTGATTTAAGTAAGCCTAGGGTTTTATCGTGAGGTATGTAGCTTCATCTATAAGCTTTACACGTAGCTATGTAGTCGTCTACATCTTTGCTCATGCGGCCTCAGTAGTAGCGGTCGTGAAGTAGCTTGCCTGTCTTTCTCTTACCTAGGTAAGCAGTCACCTGGGTAGTATAGATAGCTTGAATAAGATAGGTCCTTAAGAAGTGTATAGTAGGGACTACCAGCTTATCATGGTGCATGAGAAGGCTCTGGCTGAGTTTTCATGCTGGGTAGTTGCTAGAGAGGGCGTGCTCTCGGAATGGCTGTAGGCTCTCATGGCTACAGTTCGCCTTAATAATGCGATTAATTAATGAGTGAGGGTCATTTAGGGGTGGCGAGGCCATGAAAGTATTAGTAGTAGCTACTTTAATTATATTGGTAGCTAGTATGCCTCTTGCTAACAGCGCAGCTAGGTTATCGCTCACGGCCTTAATGAAGCTAATGTTGATTTACTCTGCTAAGAGGAAGACGCGTGTTCAGGCTGCTTTGTTCTTATTTTTCTAGATCTTTAGTTTCTCTTACTTGCGTGAGAGTGCGTCGGCTACTATGTTAGTCATACTAAGGTAATAGGTAAGCGTTAGGTAATAGTCTGCTACGCTTATTACTTAGTATATCTAGTAGGGAGTAAGCTCTCGCTTTATAGAGAAGTACTTTAGCACGCGATAGTTAGTTAGGGCACTAAATGACTTAGTAGTCTGTAAGCCTATAAGCTGCGAGTGCTATTCTTAGAGACTATAGATTATAGCTAATATCTTTTTATCATGTATGTCATAGTTTATCTAGGGCTTACTTATAGTCTTAGAGTAAAAAACTATAGATTACTAGAGGCTATCCTCTTAGAGCTATAATAATACTCCTATAATAACTTTATTACTTACGTCTATCTCTATACGCGTCTA
The DNA here is from genome assembly GCA_010093925.1 of Zopfia rhizophila CBS 207.26. Classification (NCBI taxonomy): domain Eukaryota; kingdom Fungi; phylum Ascomycota; class Dothideomycetes; family Zopfiaceae; genus Zopfia; species Zopfia rhizophila. The sequence continues at coordinate 2,456,193 of ML994611.1, forward strand.
ATAATAGAGTAAGTAGTAAGCTAAGATATTATCTAATAGTATTAGATTCTTAGCTTACTGGAAAGCTGCTAGCTTGTGTTTACTAAAGGTATACTATATACCCTTCTTAAGCAGCTTAGTAAGCAATTAGATAATACGTTTATAGTCTTTTAGAAAAGCTTTGTAGAAGTTGCAGAATCTTAGAAAAAATTATAGGCTTTTAATTAACGTAGGTACTGGCTATTTCTGTATAGTAGTAATTTTCTCAGGGTCCTTTTAGATCCCTTCTGTGCTAATAATAAGGCCTAGGAACTTTATTCTAGTAATAGTAAACTCACTCTTCTTAATATCTATTTAGAGGCTAGTATTTTAGAGATATCTTAATATCTAAATAACATACTCCTCATACTATAGCAGGTCTTCAGAATAGATTAAGATATTATTAAGGTAGATAGTATAGAAGTTATTAAGTAGATTATAAAACACCTTATTAATATAGCACTAGAATATAGTAGGGCTATTATAGAGACTAAATAGTAGTACACGGTACTTATAGTTCCTATACTAAGTATAGAACGTAGTTAGATTCTTTATATCCTTATTTAAATGTATATAATAGAAGATCTATTATATGTTAAGCTTAGTAAATACTTTTATACACGCTAGCCGGATAAGAGTCTCCTGAATTAGCAGAATCAGATAAACGTCTTTCTTTATAATAGTATTAAGCTTATAGTAATTAATATAAAAGTGCTATTCTTTTCTAGACTTCTTAGTAAATAATACTAGAGAAGTATATAAAACGTTACTATAAGTAATGACCCCTTATTAAAGGTGGTTGTTTAGATAGGTCTTAATAAGCTATAGTTACTTAAAAAACATGCTATATAATAAACTTAATATTAGCATATTCTTAGCTATTAGTTTAATATTATAGTTAATATCTTTGTGATGTGGGGGTAGTATGTTTGAGTTCTTTTTTAAGAAATAAACCTAAGTCACGCCGGCGTAGCTAAGGTAGAATAGCTTTTATTTAATAAGCTACTAAAGTTCCTTTTCTCCTATAAGGTTCTTATTTAATTAATAGGGCCCTTCTAGCGAAGCCTTTACTAAAAGGTTTCTAAAGTCTTAAGAAGAGGACTTTAGGTCTAGTAAGCTAAGCTTATCTTTATAGTTCTAGATAAGCTTATCTACTTTATAAATACTAGTATATTCTAGTATAGTTTTCTTCTGCTATACGTGCATTATAAAGGTAATAGCTTTTATAGTATTAATCTTAAAGCCTATCTTAGAGAGGTCTTTGTATAAGATAGGCTAAGAATAAAGAGTTTACTTACTTAGCTTTAGCTACTATTATAAATAAAGCTATTTTTTTATCTTTCTAAAGTTTTCTTACTATACTATACGCTAAAGCGAGCGCTGAAGTGGCTTATAAGTGTGCTATAAAATTACTATATTTATTAGCTCATCACGTCAGTCAGTATTAGCTTAGTGTGAGGGGTTAATTTTAGTTAATAAACTTTATATTAAAATAATAATATCGTGCTTACAGTTAATTAGCTTATTATCTAGCTATTTAAGTGTTTACTTTTTATAGTTAATTAAAACACCTATATCTTTAAAAAGCTTGCGGCTAATTATAAGGTTATAGTAGCTAATATTATAGAAAATAAAATAAGTTAATAGGCGGTAGTTATTTAGTACTAGATTTACCTAGAAGTACTTATCTATTTATCTATTTAGTTTATTATTATAGCTAGCTAGGAGGATAGATTTTATCTAGTAAGTTTTTATCTTAAGCCCTTTCTTAATAGCGCGTATGTGCTTTAGGTGTACTAGAATAAAACTACTAGCTCTAGTATTAAAAAAGCTACTTAACTTAATAGCTAGTCTACTAATAGAAATACAGCAGGATAGGGTAAGAGCAGGTTTATTAAATAGTAGTTAGTAAGAGTTAAATTAGCTAGTAGCTTTAGAGAGTAACCCTAAAAAGAAGACTTTCCTTAAGATAAGTCTTCTTCTAATAGTTCCTTTATAGTAAGCTAAAACTTCTTATTATTACTAGTGTCCTAAAGCGTATAGAGCTTTTTATTAGTATTTATAGGCTTAATTACTTTAGCTATAACTTAAGCAGGTAGTTAGTAGTTTTTTATAAAGTAGCTAAATTTCCCGCAATTATAGCAACTAGCTGGCTTAAGGATAGGTATTAGTAGAATAATAATAGTTACTATATAAGTTAGACACTTAGTTTTTAAGTAAAACTACTAAATTAACGGCAGCTAAATCTTTCTAGTTCTTTTATTAATCTGCTTAGTAGCTTTTTTAGCGCTAAAAGCTAGCTCTCTAGTAAAGTCTTAAGCTAGGTCTATATATTTATTATATTAGTTATAGTACTACTATTAGTAGATGTCTATCTGCATACATAAAGCGTCTAGAAGCTTCTTATAGAATTCTTCTATTTATTAGTCTATAAGTAGGCTGTGTTTTTAAGCTAGGTAAAAGAAGTTACTTTAGAATATAATAAAGTTAGTAGGGTCTCTAAGATAGAGCTTTTAAAAATCACGGCAAGTATTAAGTCTCTTATATAAGTTACTATATATCCTTTTTAAGTAATTTATTATATACTAGTAGCTAACTAGCTACTTACTCTCTTTTACTATATATATTAGTATTAAGAGGTATTGATTAACAGAACCCTCCGTATGCATACGCATGTAAGAGATAATATTCTTTTAAATAGCTTATTTACTAGCTTTAATAAACTAGTCTTAATTAGCGTGTACCTTATCCTCTAGGATATTTCTCTATTAATTAAAGGTAATATTCTTGCCGTCTTTAAGTATTAGTAAATTAGGAAATTAGGCTAAGTAGCTATTGCCTTAATAGCTACCTATAGTAAGCATAGCTAGTAAAGTAGCTAGTATATAAAGTAATACTTAAGAAGTTTAGTTACTAAGATCTCTTATATTAGAACTATTGTTAGGTCCTACAGCTATATAGCCAGCCTAGTTCTAAAAAGTCTATAGTAGAGTTATAAAGTATATCTTCTTTACTAGTATCAACAATAACACTAGGCTGGCCTTTATAAAGAGAAAAAAGTATATATTATACATAGATTTCTTTATCTGTATCTTTAGTATTTTAATCTTATTCTCTTAATCTGCTACGTGCTTGAGCGTGTTGTTTAGTAGCTAATAAAGCTTAGTAAGCTTATCTCTAGCTTTATTAAGCTTAGTTTTAAACGTGTTAAGCGCTTTTCCTAGCGTATTAATATAGTCATAATATATAAGTACTTTAAGATAGCTATACTCTAGCTTATTAGTAATTATTACTTAATTAAGAATTATTAGGGTAGAAAGCGTAACCTCTATTTCCTAAGGCTTATAGGTATTAGTTTCTTAGGTAGTGCTCTTAGTAGTAGCTATAAAAGGTTTCTTATTATATCATACCTAGATACAGAGCTTCTTAATAGTGTAGTCTTTTCTAATTATATTATTAAAGTAGTACATAGCGGTACACTTAAGCGACTTAGAAATAAGCGTATAGTTATTACTAGTGGCTATTATCTTAAGATTAATTCTTATCTCTAGCGTTAAAAGCTTTCCTATAGTCCTAATCTATTTATTCTTATATATATATAGAGCTTCTGGCCCCTAGTAGGGTAAAGTAATTAGCTAATTCTCTAGTATAAAGAAAGTAAGCTAGTAGTGCTTATAAGAGTTAGTTTCTCTAATAGAAAAAAGATAAGCTAGTGGTGCTTATAGAGGTCGGTTTCTCTAGCAGGAAGAAGATAATAAAGAAAAGGGAAATTCACTAAAGCTCTTATAGCTCTCTTTTAACCTAATAGGTATGTTATTTACTACTATAAGTCTTCTAGTTATTTGTTAAGTCACTCTTAAGGCCTGCTACTATAGGGCTTATATAGGCTATTACTTAGAATTTTAATTACCTACTACTATAAAGCTTTCTAGTAGAGATTATATAGTTAACAAACTAACAACTTAGCGTAGTCGTGTAATTGATTCTCTAGATATAGTTATTAATAAATCAAACGCTTAGATTAATCGCGTGGGTTAATCTTAATATTATATTACTATTATCTAGCTAAGTTAGATAGATCTTAGTGTAATATAATAATAAGCTCAGTCTTCACGTGTTATTATATAGATGCAGGTTAATAAGATAAGTTAACTCTATTTCAGCTATACTAAGATAAAAAGAGAAGAGATATAAAGAGGGCTTACTTCTAAATAGAGCGGTGTATAGCCTAAGCGTAAGCTAGCCATACTCTAAGCTCTATGCTAGATTATAGCTAGTATAGTTAGTTATAATATTATATAGTCTATAGTAAGCAGAGCAAGCAGCACCGTCACAATAATAAAGAAAATAAGTTTAAAGCTAAATTTATTTTCTTTTATTTTTATTAGTAGTATCTAATATATTTCTAATTAATATATAATATATATATAAGGATTTATTATAAGTATAAAATATTAAATAGCTTATAGTTACTTTTAATTTTTTTATAGTTACTAGTATAAGTTATATTAGTAAATTAGTAACTTATAATATATAGTATTTAAAAAATTTAGCATAATAATTACTATATTTATTTATAATAAGCAACTATTTTGCTTTTATTATAATTTTAGTATTTAGTTTAAATATATTCTTTTAGTTATATAAAACTTAGCTAATTATTTATTTAACTTATTTTATTAATAGTAACTATTTAGTTTTTTAGAATAATTAAATTTATATTAAATTAAATGTTTTAAAATGCCTTACTTTTATATATAATTATAGTAGAAATAAGGTATTTAGTTAAGTTAATATACTTAATTACTGTAACTTAATTATAATTACTAGACTAAATATAGTACTTTATATTATTATAAATAGTAATAACTTTAGTAAATTTAATATTACTTTTTTAAAAACTAATTTTATTTATATTATAAATATTATTATCTTAAATTTTATATTTGTTTACTATATTCTTTAGTAGTTAAAAATGCTTTTAAATTACTTTAGAATTCTTTTATTTTACTTACTAGTAGTTATACTTTTTTAATTATATAATTTATACTTTTAGATTATACTTAATATACTACTAAAATTACTTTTTACTTACTAGCTTTTTTTTCTTTAATAGTAATATTATATTAGCTGTGTGTTTTACTATTTAGTTATAAAATAAAAAACTATAAAGATAGAATTAAAGATTGATTTTATTAATAAAGCTTTTTTATTATAATTAAAATTATAGCTATTTAAAAAAATATTTGCTTAATATACACGTTTATTTATATAATATTTAAGAGTATTATTATTTATATAATAAATATATAATACTTAATAGATATTAAGAATTTAACTTTTTTATTTTATGTATTACTAGAATTATTACTAGATACTATATATAAGTTTAGCTAATTAAAGATAGCAGATTTATATTATATAAGCTATATTAGAAAATTAATAATATAGCTTTAAGTATATAGTTAAGCCTTAAATTTAAAGCTAGTATATTTTAAGCTATATATTTTACTAATTTAACCTATTTTAAATACTTCTTCTAATATTCTTCTATTATGGTGATGCTATAAGTAGAGAGTTAAGTACTTAATAAAAAGTATTAATTAATCACTAAATACAGTACTAAGTAATAATTTAAAACATTATATAAAAAAAAATATAATAAGTTATAAGTTAAAATATTTAGGGCGAGGGCTTATACGCTAGCATAAGGCTAATATATAAACATATAATATAGAAAAAAAGGCTTATATAGAAGGCTTCTTTAGAAGGCTTTTATATTACAAATAGTTATCATAACATCTTCTAATAAATAAAGTAGTATTTTATATAACTTATAGTTATAGATTATTTTTAGTATATACTAAAATATTTATATATTAAAGTTTACTTTTTCTAAAGTCTTTTTCTTCTTTTTTCTTTTAGCTATTATATATATTAAGTAAGTATTATAGTTTAAAAACAGAACTTTATCTTTCTATTACTTAGAGAGATTTAGTAAAGAATTTACTAGAAAGTTCTTTTATAGCTCTTATATACCTAAGGTTATTACATACTAAGAATATACATAGCCTTTATTACTATACTATAAAGACAATATATAGGTTTCTTCGACGTAGTAAGTATGTATATAATCTATATTAAAGTTTTAGTAATAATATAAAATTATATAATATCTTACTAACATAATATTCTAATAATATAAAGATATAGTAAGGTATAGTTTAACTAATTTATTACATAACGAATTCTAGAGAGTTGCTCTAAAATGTGAAGATAAGTATAAAAAAGAAAACTATCTAAAAGCTAAAGAGAATGCTTTTTATATAGTAAATTCTTTACTTATAATTTATTTACTATTTAGGTCTAATATAACTACTTAGTCTCTATTAGTTTTAATTATCTTTATTATATTTATAACTCTGTATGTGAGATGTCACGTGTTTTCTTTACTATTAGCTTTATTAATTATTTTAATAATATTAGCTAGAAGCCTTGCTTTATGTTTAGTCTTTTAAAGTATTTATTCTACCTTTTATTTAGTATTAAGTTTTTATATATACTTTTTTACTAATAGCTGGTAATTTTCTTTTAGTTAGTTTATTACCTTCTACTTGTAATTATTACCTGTAATAAATCTTTACTTATTACTAACTATAATACTTATTTTCTTTTTAAACTTTTAGTTTAAAAGTTCTTTTTACTTTAGACTTTAAGTATAAGAAAAGTCTATTTCCTTAGAAATGTTATAAGTGTCTCTAGGATCTCTTTTCCCTTTTATCTCTAATAATACTTAAAGTTAAGTCTTTAACTGTTTATAATTACTGTTTTATGAAATTAATTTAAGATTATAATCATCCCATGCTAATCTCGTATGGTTTATATAAAAAAAAGAATTTTTATTATCTAGTAAATCTCTTATCTAGTTACTACTCTAAGTATATTAAGTACTTCCAGAAATGTAATCTAGTAATTTCTGTTTAGGAGTTTAATAAATTTCTTACTAAAAAAAAGTAACTTTAAAGGTAGCTAGAATATACTTAAGACTTTAAGCTAGAGGCCTAATTTTATTAGTAATAACTATAAAAATAGCTTACTCTAATTAATAGTTATAAATATAAACTATTTACCCGTAAGCTTACTTTAATTAAGAAGATATAAAATCTAAAGAAAGAAGAAAAATAAAAGATTTTTAAATTATTATAACTTATAATGTCTCTATCTGCTGTTTTTATTAATTCTTTTCTAAATATTTCTTTTAACTAGAAGTCTATATAGGCTTCTCTCTAGAATCTAGTATTACTAAATTCTCTAAATAGTATTAGTTAATTATCCTAGAATATTACTTTAAGTTTTTAATAAGTTCCTAGGTATTTTTCTCTAGTCTATAGTTTTTCTATTTAATTAAATATTTCTACTAATATCTAAATTATTATAGCTCTTAAATCTCTTTAACTTTATACTCTAGTTAGTATAGCTTTATGTTTATATCTATTACTATTAATACGTCCAGTAGTATTAATTTAAGTAATAATATATAAACTACTAAATAAATCCTTATATTCTATAGTAGTCTTAGTTTATAGTTAATTAGTTTAATAGTTTTACTAATTTTAAATAGTCTAATTTCAACGTGATTTAGTTTCTTACTTAGTTATTTAGTTTTTAAATTTTTACGTAGCAGGAAAACTTTATTTTTCTTTTTAAAAATTAGTTTTTTAACTCTTAACTTATTAGTGCTCTCTATAGTTTATAAGTTCTTTAAAATAATAATTTTACTTAAATTATTATATAAGTTCTATAGTTATCTAGCTTTATTTTAGATTTAATAAAATTTACTTTCTAATTTACGTAGTTCCCTATAAGCTAATAACTCATATCTATAATTAGTATAAAATAGTAATATATTAGTTATAGATAATTTTATATTATTATAAGTAAACTATATTAAAGGTAATAACTTAACCCAATTCTCTTAAGGGTAGTTAATATATATTCTTAAATATTATTCTAGAGTCTAATTAGTTATTATATATAGCACTTACCAAGCGCTTATACTTACCTAACTAAGTTATATCTAGAAAACAGTATACCGTTAGCTTATCTATCTGTATCTAAGAGTAAGTAACTTTCGTAAGTAGATTATTTAATATAATAAAAAAAAGGCTTATAAGTTCCTAAGGTATTAAGATAAGTTAAATATTTTAAATTAAATTCTAGAGTGAATATACTAAGCTACTTAGGTAGAAATAGTCTGCTTAAATATATACTCCTTCCCGTATATAATTTATATTTTAGTTTAGTATATTAGATACTGCTAAAGGCTGTTAGAACTATTAGAGCTTTTAGTATTTTCTAATATTTCTAACTACTAAGTATTCCTTTACTGCGTGATAGAATGCTCTGTATTATTCTATATAGCTCTATATTTCTATTCTTACTTTCTAGTATACACCTTAGCTTATGCTAATATATCCTATACTTACTTATAATTCTTTCTTTTAAGCTTAAATATATGTTTTTACTTTAGAGCTTTATTAGCTGTTACTGTTAATTCCCTTAGCCCTTTAAGTATAGTTATTTTTCTAACTAAATTATTAGTTACTCTATTACTATTTATAACATTAGTACGCTTTATTTACCTATTTATTTAAAAATAAAAGCTTATTAAAAGCTTATTTTTTTAATTCTAACTTAGCTAACAAGGTTTTCTAAAAGTATAATATAAATAATTTATTTTAATTAATAATAAACTTCTTAAGTAACCCATGTCTTGGGATTACTATCTTTAAGATTTTATATACTAATTTCTTTACTAATAAATTCATAACCGTTAGATTAAAATATACATATTTTGTTAGTCTATTTATAATAATAAGTATTATATTATATTTTTTATCTGTTCCTAGTTCCTTAGATAATAGTAATTCTAAAATAAAGTTTATTAAAACTAATAACTATAGTTATTTTAGTGCTTCTAATAGTTATAAAAGTCTATAAAGCTTATATTATACTAGTTTATTTCTTCTATATTCTAGATAAGCTTTATTTACTTCCTTTACTTTTTATTTTAACCCTTTAATATAGAAGTTTCTAGAGATTGGCTTTATAGTTTTTTTTATCTTTTAATATCTATATATAATAAGTTCGTGATTTTCTGTAATTAATTTTCTATATAGTCCTTCTAGTATATAAATAAGTTTATTTACATAAGTAAGTTCTAATTCTGGGTTCTAAAAGTTTTATTATTTAAAATTCTAAATTCTTTTCGTTTAGTAATTTTCTACTCTTGTAATTATTATAATTCTTAGGTAATTATAACTTATAGATTTATCTAATCTAACTATTAATACCATATTTAGTATTAGTTTTTAATATTCTATATAGTTTAGTTATTAGCTAAGTGTGTTTACTGCTCTGTTTTTTTAATCCTTTTTAATAAAATATCTTAAAATTATATATAGCTAGCATATTTAACTAGTATATCTATCTTTAGTTTAGCTTTTTTATAATAATAAAGCTTATTAAGTTTTTATAGTCTAATAGAACTTCTACTTAATACTTAGTTTTTTTAAAATAAATTTGTTATTTCCTAAATACTATTACTACTATTAATAGCTTTTTATTATAAACATTATAGTTCAACTTAGCTTCTATAAGTTTCTTTAATAAATAGTTTATAGAATAGAAATATTTATTTCTATATTATTAACTACAGACTATTCCTATTGCATAGTTAGAAATATCTATTTCTAGTATAATAAGTAATTCTAAGTTAAATATCTTTAATATTAGTGCTTAAGTAAACTTATTCTTAAGTTTTATAAATACTTACTACTATTCTTACTCTTAACTAAATCTATTATCTTTCTTAGTTAACTTTATTAAAAGTGTCGTGATTCTTGAATACCCTTCTATAAACTTTTTATAGAAATTTATAAATTCTAAAAAGGACTAAATTTTTTTAACTGTTATTAGTATTAGCTATTTATATATTTCTATTAACTTTTTTAGATTTACTAAGATTCCTTTTCTTAAAATAATAAATCCTAGGAACTCTATTTCTATAACGTGGAATTTACATTTTTCTAGCTGAATAAAAAGATTATACTCTTAAAGTTTTTTTAAGATCTTTTTTACGTGTATTTTATGCTTCTTAAGTGTTTTATTTATATATACTAGTATATTATCTAAGTACGCTATTATAAATACATTTAAGTATTTATAAAATATATAATTAATAACTACCTAGAAAGTTACCAGCATATTAGTTAATTTAAATAGTATAATATAGTACTTAAAAAGTCTATATCTTATCTTAAATGCTGTTAACTATTATATTTCTATTTAATTTAAATCCTGTAGTATCCCTTGTAGATATTAAATAAACTAAATTATTAAACTTTTTAAAGCCTATCTATTAGCTTTTAAATTAATAGTAGTAGGTATTAATTCTTTATTATAGTTTAATTTAGTTATTTAAAATCTATGCATAATTATAACTTTCTATTTTTCTTAGGTATAAATAATATTAGTAAAGCCATTAAGCTTTTACTTAGTTATATATATCCTTTTTTAAGATTTTTCTTAATATACTATTTTAATTCTTTCTACTGTACTCTTAATAGAAAATATATTAATTCTAGTTTAAACTCTTTCTTATCTTTAACTAGTATCTTATAGTCTTAAGGTTAATACTTTAAAAGTGTATTTTTCTTATTCTTATTAAACAGATATACAAATTCCTTATATTTCTAAAGTATTTAGGCTTTAGTAGTGTCTAAGACTTTTTAAATCCATACTACTCTAATATCCTATAGTTATTATTATTATAATTATTATATAGCTTTATATAGGATTCTTTCTATTTTAGAGTATTTTCTTATTATATTTAGTTTCCACATTCATGCTACTTTCCTTACTAGATTATACCATTAAATAGTTTTTTATTACTAATTTATTATTAGATTATGTAATGAGAGTTAATGTTATTTTAAAATTATATTTTATTTTTTTATATTTAGAATATTAATATAGTAAATATTTTTATAGCCTATTACTTTTAGCTCTATTATTATAGTCTTTAGATTAATTAGACTCTTTTTAAAAGTTACTACGCTATTATTTACTTATTTTACTCTTACTAAATACGCTTTTTCCTAGTATAATACGTTATTTTATTTAATCTATTAATTTAAAATAAATGTTTTGTTTACTTTATTATTTACTAGTACTTTTAAAGTTTTTTTATTTACTTTTATATTAAAGTAAAAACATGGTTCTTACTATACTTACTATAGTTTAAGAGTTTTAATAGTTATATTATTAGCTTAGGCTTTTTACTAGTAGCTATTTAGTTTTTTAATATAAAATTATATATCCTGTGCTTTTAATTTTCAATTACTAAGTTAAAGTACTCTTTTTTAATATGTATAAAGTAATAGTTATAGTAGTATACTAAATATAAAAGTTTACTATACTCTTTTTTAGCTTTGTCTCCGTGAACTAAATATTTCCATCTTAGAAAATATTTCTTATAAAAGAGTTCTTAGTAGTATAGATTACTCTATTACTAACTTATTTTTTATTTTTTTACTTTATAGTATCCACATCCTAATATATACTCTTTTTAATATTATTATTAATATAGTTAGTCTTACTAGCTGTTTTTATTTTTTATGTTAACTATAGTATTTAGAGTTTCTAAAACTTATCTATTAAGTCTCTATTTTTTTACTACTTTTTTATATACTTTTTATTCTTTTAGTTTTTTTATCTGGATTAGATATATTGCCTATGTGTATACCTTTTCTATATAGTTAACTAACTTATAAATCTAATATTCCTAATTCTTTAGTTATTAAAAGATATTAGTATTTTTAATTTATTTAATAGGTAAAGGCGTTTTTGCTTTATTATATTTACTATTCTTACTTTCTAGCTTAATTTATTTTTCTTAAGTTAGTTCTTTTTTTTAGTTTTTAGAAACATACGATTTTCTCTTCTAAACCTTTATAAGAAATTAAGATACTATTCTTTCTGTAAGGCTATTATATTACAGGTATACTATCTATTCTAATTAGTTTTTAAAACTATAAAACTCTTCTTCTAGTATGATTTCCTAATACTTGGTTTTATAGTTTATGCTTAAATGCTGGTTTAATCTGTAAATCTAATATATATTTCTATTTAATTATTACTAGATAGTTATTATCATGATTCTAAAAGCTTTATACATTAAAAATTGAATTTCCTGAAATAGTTATTATTTCTTATTAATTTCTTATAATATAAGGTTCTGCGTACTTGAACTTACTATCTAGTGTTATTTTCTTACTATTTTTTATAATACTTTTTTTAATTATTACTAACTACTTATAAGCTTATGCTTTGTTTTCTAATATTTTTTTTATAATTTCTTTTATAGTGCCTGTTAGATTTATAGATCTAATATTAATTATTATTAAGTCTCTTATTAATAACTTTAACTAATAAGGTTTCTGTTTACTATAGGTTTTATTTTATAAACTTAGGTTTTATTCTTACTATTATAATTTTTAATTTCTTATCTAGGTATTTCTTTATAAAGTATCTAATATTACTATATTCTAGATATGCTTTTTTATTAAGTTGTTTATAGTATTTTTAGGTTATAAGCTATTTCTTTAGCTCTTTCTTTTATAATAGCTTTTAGTCTAGATTTTATTAATATCTATTTTATTATAAGCCCATTTTTATTATGTTGACGCTTTTTTTTTATAGTTATTACTTAATTTTTTTTTCGCTTAAGTTCTTACTTGTACTATTAATTATTTATTCATATAATAAATTCTATAAATGTGTGAAAGTTATTTAGTTAATTTTTTCTAGCTAGCTTATTCTTAATTTAGTTTTTAAGTTTAGTATAATAAGCTACTATTAATAGCGCGTTGTTTTAGTTAATTTATAACTATAGTTATTAAAACTCTATAATATATACTAAAACTAATTTTATTTACTTAAGGTTTTGTATCTTATGTTTTGTAGTACATTCTTTATTAATTTCACTAAAAACTATAGTTATCTAAGTTTTAAAGTTATTATAACCCCTAAAAACCGCTTTTATTCCATTAGTTATATTAATTTCTTTAGTTTTCTTATTTATATAATTTTTAGTTAAGGGCTTGAACTAATCTATAATTCTACCTTCTATATTTATATTAATTATAAGGATTCTGTTTTAATTCTTGGAAAAAATGTTTTTATTAAAGCAGGTATATATTTCTATTTCTGTTAAAAAGTCTTTAAGGTATTTACATGTTCTATTAAACCTTTTTAGTAATTATACTTTAGTACTAAATATATAGACTTTTACATTAATTTAGTTTTTTAACTTTATAACTATTTATTATAGCTCTATAATTTGTGCCTGTTACTATTATATAATCTGGGCTATAGATAATACTAGTACTAAAACTAAATTACTTAAGCTTATTATTATTATATACTATTCACATAACCTATAAGTACTTATAGTGTTATAATTTAAAAACAGAACCTTATTTTCCTATTACTTAGAAAGGTTTAGTAAAGGGTTTACTAGAGAGTTCTTTTATAGCTTCTATATACTTAAGATTATTATATACTAAGAATATACATAGCCTTTATTACTATACTATAAAGATAATATATAGGTTTCTTTAATATAGTAAGTATGTATATAATCTATATTAGAGTTTTAGTAGTAATATAAAATTATATAATATCTTACTAACATAATATTCTAATAATATAAAAATGTAGTAAGGTATAGTTTAACTAATCTATTATATAACAAATTCCAGAGAGTTACTTTGAAATGTAAAAATAAGTATAAAAAAGAAAACTATCTAAAAGCTAAAAGAAACGCCTTTTATATAGTAAATTCTTTACTTATAATTTACTTACTACTTAAGTCTAATATAGCAACTTAGTTTCTATTAGTTTTAATTACTCTTATTATATTCATAACTCTATATATAAGATATCACGTGTTTTTTTTTGCTATTAGCTTTATTAATTATCTTAATAATATTAGCCAGAAGCTCTATCTTATGTCTAGTCTTTTAAAGTATTTATTTTATTTTTCGCTTAGTATTAAGTTCTTATACATGTTTTTTTACTAATAGCTGGTAATTTTGTTTTGTTAATTTACTATCTCCTATTTATAATTATTACTTGTAATAAACCTTTATTTATTACTAACTATAATAGTAAGTTTTCTTTTTATTATTTAACTTAATTAGTTTAGGTTTATATACTTTAATTTAAATATAACTATTTCTTATAAAAAGTGTATAAAAGTTTTTATTAACTAGCTTTATAAAAGTATTAAATAAGACTTTAATAAGACTTTAAAAAAAAAATTTATAGCCCCCCCTTTTTATATAATAATTACTAAGAAAACTTGAAAACTAGTAATAATTTAAGAGTACTAAATTAAAAAAAAAAAGACCTAAAAAGGCTTTTAAGTTTTTGTTTTAAATTTAAGAGTTAAATAATAAAAAGTACTTTAGTTAAAATAATTTATGCTATTTATAAAATAATTATATAAATTAATAAATAACAGAATAGTAAGTACTTTTACTACTAAGTTACTAAAAACTAGCTTTATATATATAGTGTTAGAAAATATTTTAGTAGGTTTTTTTTACTCTTTCTTAATAAATTTCTTTAGCTTAGTAATAGTACTAGTAAATAAAATAACCTAAGCGTTTTTTTAAGCTACTTATAAAACTATTTTATTTTTTAAAATATTTTAATATAACTCCTTTTACTGTAGCTTATTAGTATAGTATAACTTAATATTTATTAGAGTTTAAGAAAATTATTTCTTTAATTAGTTTACTATATTTTTTTTTAGTTCTAAATCTAGCTCTTCATTCGCCTCTAGAAAGTTATTTTGGGTTAAATTTAAAGAAAAAAAAGAAAGTATCTTCTAGCTTAAATCTTAACTAAAAACCTAGCTAAAAATCTAGCTAAAAAACTAACTATTTTCTAATAAATTTCCTAAGTTTTCTAAAGTCTTAGCGGCTTTTTATGTGAGAATTAATTATCTACTTAACTACTAGAGATTTTAGCTAAGAATTTAGCTATTTTAAGTAAAGTTTCCTAGTATTTTTATAAGCTTAAAATTCTTTCTTTTATTTCTTTCTAATTACCTATTAGTTTAACTCTTTTTCTAGGAATTTAGCTAAGAATTTAACTATTCTAGCTAGTATTTTTCTTTTTTTCCTATGCTTTTTAGTCTCTTTTTTAGCCTTTATATTAAGTACCTGCTTATGCTTTATATAAGTTATATATATAGTCTTTATATTTTCTATTTTCTTCTCATATAAGTGCTTTAGTAGCTTGATTAAAATAAATAAATTATTAATTCAGACTATATAATAATTACTATATAAAAAAGATTTTTATTTTTTATTTTTTTAATAAAAGATCTAAAACTATTGCTTTTATAAAAGTAAATTTCTTTTTCTTTATTTAATATAAATTTACTTTATATAGGTCTTTGCTAAATTCTTTAGTATAAAATAGCTAATTAAGAATATAACTCTTATTTACTAAAACCTATATTTTAAAGCCTTCTAGTGTTAGTTTAAAAGGAATATTTATTATTTTCTTAAAACAGCTAGTAAATCTTTTTATAAACTTATTTACTACTAAGTAAGTTTTAAAAGTATAGTATTATTAACTAGCTTCTTAAAGATACTTAGAAACTTACTAAATTCTTTTAAATAAACAAATAAATATTTTTAATTAGTCTAAATTCTTATAGTAGAGATATTAATTAATAGCTTAAAATTAGTTTTTAAATATCCACCTACTAAGCAGATATTAAGGTGTATATTTATTTTCTTTTTTTTAATAATTAATAATAGCTAGTTTTTTATATAAATTTATGTAAATAAGTATTCTAAAATATATATATATTTTAGGCCTTAATATATTCTTCCATGTATAAATTTAAGTGTTCTTTTTTAATAGATTTTTTTATAAATTAAATTAGGCCTTCCTTGTATTTATATTAATATAATAGATAAATAGATTTATTAATTTATTTATAAAAAAAAGCCTAAAGAGCTTAAATATATTCTTATTATTAATTCTAGAAAGTAGATTAGGCTTTCTGTGAAAGCAATTATTATTAATTAAAAAGAAATTAAATTTAAATAAAGATTAGTTATTTAGCAGCTTTAGAATTTAAAAGTTTTTTATTATAGTAAGATACTTTATTAGCTTAATAAAATTCTTATTATTTCTATACTTTTTAGGATTTCTAAACAGTATATTTTAATCTAGTATTAATAATATTTAAGGCTCTATTAATTATTTATAAGTATATTTTCTAGTGTTAATTTTCTAATTTAGATTACATAATTATAATCTTTATAATTTAATTAACTAAGCTTATGTATAGTATCTAGTAGTAATTTTTATAACATATAAGATAATTTTATAATAATAACTACTAGAATATAAAAATAAACGTGAAATTAAGTTCATTTAGCTTATTTTAACTCTATTAGTTTTAAACTTATTTTAACTAATTAAAATGATTTTATTTTATTATAACATTAATAAATATATAAGTTTATTAGTTAATATAAAAGTTTTATATTTACTAAATAATTATTTTAAAAATTTATTATTACTATAGTTATTTAATTTTTAGCTTTATTACTATATTATTATACACTTTTTTAATATTAAATAATACTAGTAAAAGTATTTTTTAATTATACTTTAAACATATTTTTATAAAAGTATAATAGTATATATATTGTTAATTTTTACTTTCTAATTTTAAAGTATGTTTTAAGTAAAAAGCTATATTCTTTTATTAAATATATATTTTATTTAGTTACTAGTAACTTTAGTACTGTTTTTAGTATTAAAAAAAGCGAAATTAGTTTATAGTTATTAGTAATAGTATAGTTTTTTTTACTATAGCTTTTATAATACTATAATTTTTATAATTTTTTATTTTTTTAGTACTTTTCTAGTTTTTAGTAAGTAAGTAAAAAGTACTATAATTTTTTTACTTAAAATAAGCTATAGCTTTCTTTAAGCTTTTACTATTAAATAATTTTTTAAAAAGATTTATTTAAACTAGTTTTAAATACTACTATTTTAGTTTTATATCTAGTAATAAGTTTTTATAATAACTATTTATATATTACTAGTATATTTTCTTGCTTATATAATAGTAAAGTTAAAAAAAAAGCTTATAATAGCTTTTTTTTATTTTATAGTTTTTTATAGCAACTTTTTTCTTTATATTAGTTTTTTTAATTAATAGTATTCATATAAATAAGTTACTTACTTATAAGTTTAAATACTTAACTACTTTCTATATATTATTACTATTATTAAAAAATACCCTTTAATGTAGCTTTTAGTACTATTTAATTTTTAGTAAAATAGCTTTTTTACTTATATTACTATATTATATAGTTTTATATTTTTTTAGTTTTATTACTGTATTACACATACTTAGTTTTTTTAATATATATATAACTTTTTTAGTATTATTAAATTTTTATTTTACTATTTCTTTATATATAGTAATAATTTAGTTTATAAGTAGTAAGTTTTTAGTACTTTATTTACTTAGCTAGTAAGCTAGCTTATTATTTAGTTTATATTTTTAATAAAAAGACCTACTTTTTAATTTTATTTAATTTTATTTAATTTTATTTAATTTTTTTAATTTTTTTAATTTTTTTAATTTTTTTAATTTTTTTAATTTTTTTAATTTTTTTAATTTTTTTAATTTTTTTAATTTTTTTAATTTTTTTAATTTTTTTAATTTTTTTTTTTTTTTATAGCGTGTTTTTAATAGCAGCTTTTTTTTAATACTTTAGTTTATTTATATTTATTTAAAAACTAGTATAAATTATTTAATAATTTAACTTATATTTATATTGTTATATAAAATACTTTACTAACTTATTTATTAGTTTAAGTATTATAAGTATTAAATTAATTATAAATATATAGCTTATATTACTAATAAATATTATTATTATATTTTAGTAAAAAAAACTAAAGTAATAACTTTACTATAAGCTTAATAATTATTATAGTAACTATTTATTACACTTTATAAGAATTTTTTAAAAAAGCTTTTTTTATAAGTTTTTTTTATATTACGTATTTATATATTAGCTTTATACTAGTACATGAGATTTTACTTAATATTTTTATTTATACTATTTTTTTTCTTTATATAATACTTTAAACTATTACCTTGTATTATATATAATAATTAATTAATACTTTTTTTTTTAACTTTTTAACCTTTTATATGTAATACTTTTATAATAATAATTAACTTACTCTTTTTTTTAACTTACTATACTATTAATATAGCTTTTTTTATAATAAGTTATATTAATTAAAATTATTTATAATAACTACCTTTATATATAAATTATATAGTTACTTTATTTTTACTAGTTTAGAAATTATATTTAGTTTACTACTAAACTTTTTTAAATTCTTATTTTTTATTTTCTAAAAGTATAAGTTTAAAATATATACTAATATAATAAAAAAAAATTAATATATACTACTATTATTATAATATTAGCTAAGTTTATAACTAGCTATATTACTACTAGCTTTTTTAATACTTATATATATAATTAAATTAGTATATAAAATAATTATTTATTTTATACAATAAACTTTATTTACTATAAGTTTATTTCTAATAGTATTATTTATTTATTTACTAAAAAGTAGCTAGACTTTTAGCTTAAAATAAAATAAAGATTAGTTAGTACTTTATTATTATATAGTATATAGTATATTTTTTTATTTTTTTATATTTACTTAGAAAATTTGTAGCTTTTTATTTATAGTAATATTATATAAAAATTTAACTTTTTTTTTATATTTTAGATACTTTTAATATAATATTTAGTATCGACTTTAATAGTTTATATAGTATAAATTAACTATTTTATATTATATATAGCCTTTCTACTTATATATATTATATATTTTTAACTTTAAATGGTTTTTTACTTTATACTTAAACTTTTTATACTTCAAGAATATTACTAGCATTTATTACTTTTAAATAATAATATAATAATTTTACTACTACTAAATATTATGTTATTTAACTATAATAGCTTTTTTATATATTTTTTATTTCTACTTTAATTACTATTAAAACGTGTTATTTATTAAGTTTTAGTTACTTAAACTATTTTATTATATATACTTTTACTTTATTTTCTATTTTAAAGTATTTTATTATTAACTTACTTATATTTTTACTTTTTATATTTATTACTAGTACTATTTTAATTTAATTTACTTTAACTATATACTACTTAAGTTTTACTAGCTTTGTATCTAAAATATATAGTTTAAACTAGTTAACTATTATTTACTAAAATACTACTTTATAATTTTTATTAACTAAAAACGTAATTATACTAGTACTATTATTTGCTTATAATATATAAAAGTTTTTAACTAATACTTTAGTAAGTTTTTTAATACTATTTATACTTTATTATATAATTTACTTTATTACTTTTATTATAGCTTCTTTTTTACTACCTTTTTTTTACTTAACTAATATTAATTATAAGTTATTAATTATTTTTATTATTTATATTTTTAGTACTTATTATTTATAATAGTATTATATTTAACTTTACTAACTATTTACTACTTACTATTAATACCTATATTTATATTAATAAAAGTTCTATTAAAATAGTATTAAACTGTACTTAAAGTAATATAATTTTTTTTTATAATTTTACGTTCTAGTTTTTAAAGTATTATTACTTAGTTTTAATTATAGTAAAATCTATTTAAATACTTTTAATAATACTACTTTATTATACTATTATTTTCTTTAAGTTTATAATAAGTTAAGTTACTTTTTTTAGCTTAGTTTTCTTACCTACTTGTTTAGGTAAAAAAAAACTCTTATGTAGTAAAAAATAATAATAGCTTATTTTATATTAATTACTATATAGTTACTTTAGCTTTATTTTATGTTAAACATATTATAACTATTTTTATTATTAATAACTACTATACTTTAAGTACTTTAGTACTTAGTTTTTAGGTATATTCTTTTAGTATAACTAATAGAGCTTAAGGTAGTATTAATAAAATATATTTAAAAGTTAAGATATTTATTAAAATTTTAGTATAATATTTAGTAAGTTATAAAAACTATTTTATAATAGAAATTAGTTAAATAAATAATAGAAAGTTAAGTAAAAAAATTTTTAAATATATATTATTTTAAATTTTCTTGCTATTTTATGTTTGTACTATATTTATAGTATGTATATATATATATATATGTTTTCTATTATAACTATATACTTTATAAGTATAAACTATTATAATATACTAACTATATATATTTTACTGTACTATACTTTTTTTATTTTAAAAGCTAACTATAAGACTTACTTATTTCTTATTTAATGTTATACTTAATATAGAAAATAAATAAAAGTAATACGTTACTATATATATAGTAACTTAAAGCAAAAATATAAGTTTAGGTATATTTTAGTGTTTTCTATTTATAAGGTAGTTTTAGTATTATATACTTTTTAATTAGTAACGTACTAGTAAAAGCTTATAAAGTAAAGGCTTATAAAATAAATTAATTATAAAATAGCTAAAGAAATTAAAAGGTGTTTTCTTTTATTAAAGTCTACTTTTATACTTACTATATCTTAGCTATTAACTTGTAGTCTTTCTGTGTTTATTATAAACTAAATTATGACTTTAACTATATTAATATTTAGGTTTTATTATTCTATTAGCTTATTAATACTTTCGCCTTCTTTTTGTCTACTTAAGTATTTTTTTAGCGTGTATAATAGGTCCCCAATCGTTCTTCATACTATTATTTTAGCTTGCTTCTTTACTGCCCCCACCTACTATATAAGAAGAGAAGGTGCTCTATTAATTTGTAAGCCCATAGTCGCACTCTACTATCTCTACCGCCTTAATCTTATGGAGATACTTTTTGAGAAACGTTTTGCCCGTTTGTAGCTGCGTGATGATAGCCGCCTCTATACTATTTAGCTATTAATATAGCTTTGCTGACTTGCCTAGGTGCAGTACTATATTAATTCTTTTTGTAAACTTGCCCATCTCTATTCGCCTGGCTAGGAGCGATTCTGCGGTGATATTGGCTTTTTTTAGAGCTAGTTGTACTAGATACCACGGCACGCCGTTCCGCTACAACGGCTCGTTTCTTTCTACTCTTATTGCTGCCTTCGCCAGCTTATTCACTTTCTTATTTCCTTTTATCCCAACGTATTCTGGGATCCAGTACAGCGTGATATTCGTCATTCAAAGCTTCTTAACGATCTCTGTGACCACCTTCTAATAGGCACTCGCTTTTTAGCTCTGTACCAACAACAGCGCCAACTATATGTCTGAGAAGATCCGTATGCTAAACGCCGGTACTAGAGAACCGTCCCCATTGCGGGCTATACATAACGGACCCCATGGCCAGTTAGCTGCCTTGCTGATCACAAGGAGTTCTGTAAGGTGCGCGTTCACCTGTTGCAAGCTTGCTACTGTCTTCGAAACGCGCGCCTAACACGGCATCGCGTATCTATCGTATGCAAAAGTTGGTAGAATTTCTTGGCGACACCTCACGATTCGCGTTGTGCAACAGCACTTTTGACCACCCATATCTCAGCAACGCTTCAAGATAGCTAAAAAATTCCAAAAGATCTAAAATTTGCATATAAATAAGGTCCACTAACAGAATTTTTAGACTTGATAAAGGCGTAGTTAAGATGTTAATTTTTATAGTTGCTGTTAAGGTTCTAAGGTGTCGCCAGTGAGAACACACCTTCTATCTCAACAACGCTACAAGATAGCTAAAATATTCTAAAAATCTAGAAGATAGATAGGAAAAAGAGCAATCTATAGAATTATAGGGCTCTCTAGGAGCGTTGTCAACATGTTAATTTATGTAGTTGCGCAACGTCGCGCAGCGCGAATCGTGGTGTCGCCAAGAAATTCTACCAACTTTTGCATACGATAGATACGCCGATCCCTGCTCTGCCTTTGCGCACCGACGCATCCACGAATATATCCACTTGTCCTGGCGTGTACTCTTCCACGACAGCTCGAGCTTGCTCTTCGCGTTCGCATATCACCACCTTGGGCCTGGCAACCCACAGCGGGCATGCATACGCTTTGCAGGTAGTTATATATTAGCTAGTAGTGCTAGTAATACAGTAGAGTTCGACATGCCTATTTATCCAGGCCTCTACCCCAGTTTTCCAGTGGCTTCGTTACACCTTTGGACACCTCACACACCTTCCACGGTTGAGGCCGACCCAAAACCTCTCCCACCTAGGTAACTCCTATTTGCTCCTTAAGCACATCTCACCGGCATGCCGTCCTAGCGAACGGTTCCGTCTGTCGATGCACCGACACGCGCATCTGTTCTCTCAAGCCACGCAGTAGTCTCTCTGGCCACAATGTAATCCCAGGCCAGTAGTGGCTACTACACACTACGCCCCGCGAGAGGCCAGAGGTAATGTAGGGGCGCAACTCCCGACATACCTCTGGTTCCCATTTCGCGTTGCCTGTAAGAGTCTCTTTATGACAGGCCGATCGTGTCTTGCAGAGTGGGCCACAGACCAGATTCCATACCAGGCAACCTGCTCCATCCTCTCTACTAACCAAGCTTGTGTCCCCCCTTCGTATGAGCTGGCCTGTGTCTCTAACCGTCAACTCCTCGTTTGACTGGCCTGTGTTTCCTCCAAAGCCTCCCCCCACCGCTGGACTTCGTTCTAGGTTGCGTGCACCACGCCTATTAAGGCCCTCCTATGAGTCGCCTAGTCGTCATCGTCGTAGGTTGCGTGCACCACGCCTATTAAGACCCTCCTGTGAGTCGCCTAGGTTCGTTGGAGGCCGTTGAAGCTGGCCTGTGTTTCCGCCACCTAGAGCTTTGCTTGTGTTGCCACCAACGGTGACCCACCTCGTCGAGCCGTCCAGTCGCATCTAGGTCGCGCGCACTACGCCTATTAAGACCCTCCTCTGAGTCGCCTAGTGTACCGGATAGGCTCTCGTGGAGGGGCCTTAACGAGTTCTCTAGATGGGGCCTTCACAAGTTTCGTACGAGGTATCTGTGACGCGTTAACCTTAACAAGTTCTCATAAAAAGAGGTTCCCTACGCCCTTGCCGCATTCTTTCTCGGTCTCAGAGCTAGTGTAAGCCTAAGGGTGTTCTGTCGTACGCCTAGAACGTGTCCACATTGGCTGGCTGAATAAGGCTAGTTTCGGGCCTAGCTGCGAGCCAGGTAGTCGTACGTTGGGTGGTTTTCGTATTCTAGTTTCCCTTGATGGGCCTCCTTAGATAGATGATTACATTGCCTAAGTGGAGGTAGTAGGTAATGTGGTTGTGATGCAGTTAGCGCGTTAATGAAAATTTTCATCGCGCTGACTTCGCGCTTTAACAGCTCATAGCGGCGAGCTGCAAGCTACTATCTACTGTCTCTATACTTAGCTATTTATTAGAGAAGCTTCCCTAATGAATATTTCTAGTCACGGCGACGAGGACGCGTGCAGTAGAACTTCGTGGCCACGTTCATGGCGTGTGTGTGTGTGTGTGTGTGTGTGTGTGTGTGTTTTCTATTATGGCCATACACTCTAAGGTGTATGAGCTGTTATAATGCGCCAGCTATATACATCCTGCTACACCATGCTTTCTCCAATTCAGAAGCTAACTATGAGGCCTACTTATCCCTTATCTAACACCATATTTAACATAGGAAATAAACGAAAGTAATACATTACTGTATATATAGTAAGTCAAAGCAAAGAGGCGAGCCTAGTATATTTTGATGTCTCCTATCCACAGGGCAGTTCTGGCGTCGTACGCTTCTTAATTAGTAGTACACTGGTAAAAGCTTATAAGATAGAAACTCGTAGGATATGTTGATTATAAGGTAGGTAGAGGAATTAGAAGGTGTTTTCTTTTGTTGAAATCTGTTTCTGTGCTTACTGTGTCTTATTTGTTTGCTTGCATCTATTTCGTGCGTATTGTGAATTCGATTATTGCTTTCACTACTTTAATGTCTAGCTTCTATTTTTCTATTGGCCTATTAATGCTTTTGCCTTCTTTTTGTCTGCTTAAGTATCTTTTTAACGCATATAACAGGTCCTTAAATTATTCTCTATACTGTTACCTTAGTTTGCTTCTTTACTACCTTTACTTACTACATAAGAAGAAAAAGTACTCTATTAATTCTGTAAGCCTATAGTTACACGCTATCATCTCTATTACTTTAATCTTATAAAGATACTTTTTAAAGAACGTTTTGTTTATTTATAGCTAGGTGAAAATAGCTACTTTTATATTATTTAATTATTAGTATAGCTTTACTAACTTATCTAAGTATAGTACTATATTAATTTTTTTTATAAACTTGCTTATTTTTATTTATTTAGCTAAAAGTAATTCTATAGTAATATTAACTTTTTTTAGTACTAGTTATACTAAATACTATAATATACTATTCTGTTATAATAGTTTATTACTTTCTATTTTTATTACTACTTTTACTAGTTTATTTACTTTCTTATTTCTTTTTATTTTAACGTGTTGTAAAGTTTAGTATAATATAATATTTACTATTTAAAGCTTTTTAATAATTTTTATAACTATTTTTTAGTAAATACTTATTTTCTAGCTTTATACTAATAATAGTACTAATTATGTATCTAAAAAATTCTATATACTAAATACTAGTACTAAAAAACTATTTTTATTATAACTATATAAAATAGACTCTATAGCTAGTTAGCTATTTTACTAATTATAAAAAGTTTTATAAAGTGTATATTTACTTATTATAAGCTTACTACTATTTTTAAAACATGTACCTAATATAGTATTATATATATACTAATTATTATTTTATTTTTATATACTAACACGTTTATAAATATATTTACTTATTTTAGTATATACTTTTTTATAATAACTTAAATTTACTTTTTACTTTTATATATTACTACTTTAAGTTTAGTAACTTATAGTAAGTATATATATACTTTAATTTTAAGTACTTTATTTACTTATACTTTTTTATATATTTTTATAATTTTTATTAGTAGTAACTAGTATTTTATATAATATTATTATTATTTAATTATTTAGTAAGAATATAACAAGTTTAGTTTATAAATTAATATTTAAAATATAATAGTTTACTTTTGTAGCTTTTACTTTAGTAAAAATAAACTTATTTTTACTTTTACTACTAAAAGTATAATAGTACAAAAATTTTTAATTACTATTTATATTATAATTTATTGTGTTTATAAAAGCAACTATTTTATATTATATATTATAATTAAATATTATACTAATAATATATAGTTTATTACTAATAGTACTATACTTTATACTAGCTACTTAACTATTTTAAGTTATAGTTTTTTTAGTTATTAAAGTACTAGTACTATTTTAATAGTTTTACTTATTTTATTAGTTAAGTATATTTTAAACTATACTTTTTTATTAAGTATTATATTAAGAATTTTAGCTTTATTTATAGGTGTAATTTTTACTTTTTTAAATTAAAATAATATAGTACTATTTTTACTTATAGCTTTATATTATATAAAGTAAATAAAAAATATTTTAGTTTTTTAAATTATATTTTACTAGTTTGTTTTTATTTTTTTAGTATTAGTGTAATATTATTTTAAATAACTTAAGTATTTTCTTTTACTAATAGTTTTATAATTTATACTAAGTAGTTATTAATAAATATTATTAAACTATTATATTTTAGTATACTTTACACAAAGTTTGTATTAAAAAAAATTAAAGCTAATATTAATTTCTATAGTAATTTTACTTAAAAAAGTATTTATATATTTATTATAAACTTATTAATAAAAAATATATACTTACTAGTTAGTATAAAAGTTTTGTACTTATTAAATAATTATTTTAAAATTTTATTATTATTATAGTTTTTTAATTTTTAGCTTTATTATTATGTTATTGTACACACTTTTAATATTAAATAATACTAGTAATAGTATTTTTTTTTATCTTAAATATATATTACAGGTTGCTAACTTACTTACGTAACTTAACTAATAACTAGTTATCTAACTAATTATATAATTATAATTAGTTTCCTTACGTTCAAATTAAATAGCTTATTAGACTTAATAGAAGTAGATTAAACTTAGTTAAAATAGAAAAAGTAATTCAGTAAGTTAAGATTTAATAGAATAGTATTAAACTATTTTATTTAAGGTATAAATCTTAATTTTAGAGTAACTATAAAGAATTAAAAGTAACTATAAGTTATTTAATACTTCATACTTATAGTAAATTCTTTATATATATATATATAGTATACTAATTAGAAGTATATTAAATACTACTAAAAAAGATAAAAAAAATAAGTTTAGCTTAAGTCTATACTTACTCTTATTTTTCTTATTAGTACTTATTTTTTTTATATCCTGCTATAGCCGGTTACCTAATTTATTTACTTACTTTAAGTATTATTTCTAATAGAACTTAAACTTACTTTAGAGTAATTTTATTTGTAAGTTCTATTTTCTCTAGTTTACTTCTACTCTTTAGTATTACTTATATATTTTTTTATATTATGTTTTCTATAGTAATGCCTTTTTAGCTGCTTCTATATCTTTATTATAGTCTATAACAATACGTTCTTATAAAAATATAATAGTATATATATTATTAATTTCTACTTTTATACTCTAAAGCATATTTTAAGTAAAAAATTATACTCTTTTACTAAATAAGTAATTTTTTTTATTACTAGTAATTTAAGTACCTTTTTTAGTGTTAGTAAAAAAAATTAGTTTATAATTATTAGCTATTATATAGTCTTTTTATTTTAGCTTTTATAATAGTATAATTTTAATAATTTTCTATTTTTAAAGTATTTTTCTATTTTAAGTAAATAAATAAAAATTATTATAATCTTATTATTTAAAATAAGTTATAACTTTTTTTATACTTTTATTAATAAACTATTTTTAATACCTTATTTAAGCTAGTTTTAAATACTACTATTTTAACTTTATATTTAATAATAAACTTTTATAGTAGCTAGTTATAAGCTATTAAAGTAATCTTTTTTTATATAATAGTAAAGTTAAAAAAAATGTTTAAAATAGCTTTTTTTAATTTTATAATTTTTTATAATATACTCTTTTTTTATACTAACTTTTTTAATTAAAAGTATTTTAGTAAATAAGCTACTTGTTTATAAACTTAAATACTTAACTACTTTTTATATATTATTACTATTATTTAAAAATACTTTTTAGTATAACTTTTTAGTATAACTTTTTATGCTATTAAATTATCTAGTAAAAAAGTTTCTTTATTTATATTATTATATTATATAGCTTTATGTTTTTTACTTTTATTACTATATTATACATACTTAGTTTTTTTAGTATGTATATAACTTTTTTATTATTATAAGATTTTTATTTTACTACTTTTTTATATATAATAATAACTTAACTTATAAATAGTATATTTCTACTATTTTATTTACTTATAATATAAGCTACCTTACTATTTTATTAATATTACTAGTTAGAAACCTTTTATTCTTTTTTTACTTAATTACTTTTTTAATTTTATTTTATAGCATATTTTTAAATAGTATTTTTTTATAACTTTTTTTTACTTATATATACTACTACTATTATAATATTTATTAAGCTTATTTATACTTATATAGCTGCTACATTCTAAAACGCCTTAATATATAATTTAATAGAATATAAGTTTATTATTTACTAAATACTATAAATTTTGTTTATTATAAGTTTATATTATATAGTATTACTTTTTTATTTATAAGAAAGTACTTAAGCTTTTAACTTAAAATAAAGTAAAAGTTTATAAGTATTAAGTTATTATAAAATATGTACTATATTTTTCTACTTTTTTTATATTTACTTAAAGAATTTAGAATTCTCTATTTATAATACTAGCATGTAAGTATTCTAACTTTTTTTTCTATACTTTAGGTATTTTTAGTATAAAGCTTAGTATAGTTTTTAGTAGTTTATATAATATAAATTAACTATTTTATACTCTAAATAGTTTTTCTATTTATATATATTATATGTTTTTAGTTTTAAATAGTTTTTTACTTTATATTTAAACTTTTTATACTTAAAGTACACTACTAGTATATATTGCTTTTTAAATAGTAATATAATAATTTTACTGCTACTAAATATTATACTTTTTGACTTTAATAGCTTTTTAGTATCTTTTTTTATTACTACTTTAACTACTACTAATATATGTTATTTATTAGGTTTTAGTTATTTAAGCTACTTTATTATATATACCTTTACTTTATTTCCTATTTTAAACTACTTTATTACTAACTTACTTACTTTTCTATTGTTAGTATTAACTACTAGTTTTATTTTACTTTAGTTTACTTTTACTAGGTATTACTTAGGCTCTACTAATCTTACACCTAAAATAATTAGTTTAAGCTATTTTATTATTATTTATTAAAATACTGTCTTTCTGTTTTTGTCTACTATAAACTTAATTATACTTATGCTATTATTTACTTGTTATACTTAGAAGTTCTTAATTATTTCTTTAGCTAGTTTCTTAACTCTACTTATACTCTACTAAATAGCCTTTCTAGCCTCTTTTATATTTAGCTACCTTCTCTACTGTTTCTTTTTCTGCGTAACTAATATTAATTACTAACTACCTACTATTTTTACTACTTATGCTTCTAAAGCTTGTTGTACGTGATAAAGTTGTTCTTAGCTTAGCTAGACTACTACTAGCCGTGACCATCGCCCATATCTATATAAAGGGCGGGGATACAAAGAAGGTGTTTAGTTATGCTTATAGAAAGCTAATTGTCTCTTAAAGTTTAGTATTCTGGTTCTTGAGATACTACTGTTCTGCTTTGATTATTATAAGTTTGGTTCTAACGCTCTCGATAACGTTGTTCTAATTCGCGATAATGCTATTTTATTGCGTGATCATTTTCTTTAGGCTTATAATAAACTCTACCAGTTCCTCTAGCTTGTTGCTGCTTCCTACTCGCTCCGGCAAAATAGACACCTATTTAGTAGGAAACGGCGGCAGCTTATTGAGCGTTGGTTGCAGCGTGTTTGTACGCCCTTCGTCCTGCGTTTACTGCGATCCTGTCGTTTCATTCCTTGTCTGTACCGCTCGTACTGTGGTTGTCTGCGTGCGCAGAGACTGCTGCGCCTCCAAAACTTTCGCGCTCGGCTTCCTCGTGCGTCCTCTGGGAGCCGGGGGGTGGTGTTGATGGGTCGCGCCCAGGGGTTGAGGGCTCCATCGGAGTTCCGGCACGACGTTCGGTAGTCCGCACGGACCGCCTTGCAGCGGGAACTAGCTAAGCGAACGACCGGGAATTAAGTAAAAGAATGTCCGAAATGAATTTCCTCCTCTTTCAACAATTCGAAAAAATCTCTGCGATCATCACGTTCATGGCAAGGGTATGGCCGGAGCGGGTCGGCCATCCTCCCTGCTAGTGGAGGCGATATCTGATGCCAAATTACCATACCATCACTCGTAAGCATGCTGAAAAAGCTCTACCTATTCTACATTTGCGCTAGCGCGACATTCTACATATCAAAGCAGCATCAAAACCCATCTCTGGGTTCTCAATCTGCCATTCGTTCAAAGTTTGAAGTAAAGTCTCTGTGTAAGGATGATAAGAGCCGAGGATTCGTTTCTGCATTTAAAAGCATGTTCGCAGAAGTATCAAGGCTTCCGGCTTGCAGGTTTGGGATTTAAGTGTAAACGCGAGGATACTCATAGCCGTTAGTATTGTCTAGATGTTCATGCCCAAGCATACTTTTTCTCGTCTCCATCACTCGCAGCTCCATGTCTTCGGTCTCTTA
Source organism: Zopfia rhizophila CBS 207.26 (assembly GCA_010093925.1). NCBI lineage: Eukaryota > Fungi > Ascomycota > Dothideomycetes > Zopfiaceae > Zopfia > Zopfia rhizophila. The sequence continues at coordinate 2,486,186 of ML994611.1, forward strand.
CCACCGCCTTTGACTCCAAAACGTTGAGGCCGGGTCGGCCAGGTCGGCCATGCTGGTGAGCGTGCGTGGATGCTCTGGCCCAAGCACCTTTTTATATCCCTCTAATGCTCGCCAGTGCATCACTTCCACCTCTCCATACTTACCCAAGGCTGCTGACGCTGGTGAGCGTGTCTGGGTGCTCGGGCCCAAACGCCGTCTTCAACGTCTCCATCACTTGCACCTGCAAGCCTTCCGCCTCCTTCAATCGCCCTTGATTCATGTACGTCGATGCCAGGTTGCCTATGCTAATTAGCGTGTATGGATGTTTCAACCCAAACACTCTCTTGCAAGTCTCCACCACTTGTACTCCCAGCTCTTCCGCCTCTTCCCACCGCCCTCGATTTCTGTACGTCCAAACCAGGTTGCCCATATTAGTCAGTGTCGCTAGATTCTCTGACCCAAGTACCTTAATACATCCTTCTAGTGCTCGTCTGTACATTGCTTCTGCCTCCTCATGTTTTCCCTGACTCGACAACACCGACCCAAGGTTGCTAACGCTAGTAAACGTGTCTGGGTGCTCTGGCCCAAGTACCTTTTCTGATCCTTGTAGATCTCGCCGGTGCATCGCTTCTGCCTCTTCATGCTTTCCCTGCCTTAGCAATGCCAACCCAAAGTTGCTAACACTAGTGAGTGTGTCTGGATGCTCTGATCCAAGAACCTTCGTACATCCTTCTAGTGCTCGTCTGTACATTGCTTCTGCCTCCTCATGGTTTCCCTGACTCAACAACACTGACGCAAGATTGCTAATACTAGTAAACGTGTCTGGATGCTCTGGCCCAAGTACCTTCTCCCTTCCTTCTAGTGCTCGCCGTTGCATCGCCTCCGCCTCTTCATACTTGCCCTGCCTCTCGAATACCAATCCAAGGTTGCTGACGCTGGTGAGTGTGGATGGTTGCTCTGGCCCGAGAACCATTTCCCTTCCTTCTAGTGCTCGCTGGTGCACTGCTTCCGCCTCTTTATATTTGCCCCGCCTCTCCAACACCGACCCAAGGTTGTTGACGCTGATGAGCGTGTCTGGATGCTCTGGCCCAAGGATCTTCTCGTATCCTTCTAGTGCTCGCCGGTACATCGCTTCCGCCTCTTCGTACTTGCCCTGCCTTGACAACACTGACCCAAGGTTGCTGACGCTGGTGAGCGTGTCTGGGTGCTCTAGCTTAAGAACCTTCTTACTTCCTTCCAGTGCTCGACGATGCATCGCTTCTGCCTCTTCATACTTGCCCTGTCTCGACAATACCACACCAAGGTTGTTGACACTGGTGAGCGTGTCTGGATGCTCCGCTCCTAGAGCCGCCTCCCTTGCCTCCAAAGCGTCTCGACCCATTTCCTGCGCTACCTGGTAGTTTCCCATATCATCTGCGTACCACGCCGCTTTGAAGAGAACCGACGCCCACGCCTCTAGCGCTCCGCCATTAGTCGGCTGACACGCTATTACTGCCTGAGCGTGTGGAAACAGCATTTGACATGCTTTCCAGTTCTCGTACCGGCCTACTGGGTAACTGTTATTCAGAAGCGTAACGTACTTCTCCTTCCAACCCTCTAGATCTCCCTGCAGCTCGAGCCATTTCCTTGTCGAGAACTGTACCAGTCGGTGCATCTCAAAATGGTGCCCATCTATGTCTGTTGCAACTAGAGAGAAGCTCGTCAACGTGTTTAGGTCGTCCTCAAAATCAGCGCTAGCATGACTGCCCTCTTGATAGCGGCCATCGAGCAGAGATTCTGGGATCCCCTGCCGGTCGAAAAGACTCATGAGCGACAGTAGCCGCGTTGCCGAAGGCCTCGCTCTACGTATGTGCTCGAACGAGATCTGCCAAGTAGCAATAATGGAGTTTGACGCTGTGCCGTCCCTGCGAGAGTCCCCAATGTCCATTTGCAGCAGTTTCGCCCTGTCTCGGTCGCCTCTGCGGAGTTCCTGCAGATACCTTAACACTGTAGCACGCGGCGCTCTCTGGCTAATATAAGCGGCGGCTTGGGTGATAGTAAGGGGTATGTAGTTAAGCGCCTCTACTAGCGCTGTCGCATCGTCCTGTTCAAAACTACCCTCGAGCTTGTTTCGGAGCAGGGTTAGAGCATGTGCTTGGTCCATTGGGCGGACTCTGATGATATCCGCGTAGTTGCCTGTCAGTCGAAAGGCGCCGTCACGGCTCCGTGAGGTGATGAGAATAGAGCCGTTTGGCGATTGAGGTAGAGAGTCTAGTAAAGCAGGAGCTGTCCTGCTAGCGACCTCGTCTTTAATACCTTTACGTCTGTTTGACCGACATGTGAAGACGCCTGGATCATCTGCATTGTCAATGATCATCAACCAGCGTCCATTTGTCTCATCACACAGCCAGCTGTAGACGGGGTTCAGTATGTCCGCATCTGGTTGATCCCAGCCAGGAAGCTTAGCTCGTTCGGCGATCTTCCGGTAGCCTTCCTCGAACCTTGCTGTGCTGCTTGCATGCACCCAGAAGACCCAGGTGGTTGGTGACTTTTCTCGTACTCGGTACGAGTATTCGACGGCAAGCTGCGACTTTCTTTCGAGATTATTAGTTCATGCCTTTCGGAGGACAGCAGACTTAGTACGTACCCAACGCCACCAAGACCAATCAGTGCTAGTCTAGACGCAGGCTGCTGGTTCTTGCAATCTATCTCAGCTAGAATCTGGCGGTCGACGAAGTGTGGATCGCGCCGGAATGGAACAGTGGAGCACGGGATGGGACCGGGCAGGTTTCTTTCTGAAAATCACGGTCAAAAATCAAGACTACCGGGAGTGCGGGAGAGTTGTACCTGCTAGGGGTCTCAATGAGGCGGCGGCGTGGTATGTCAGCGTCTGGATATACCCCCGGACGACCGTAGTTATCTTCTCCACCTTTGCGTTATACCGAAGACTCGCAAGTGCCTTCCTCCCTCTTCTGACCCAAGAGTCGCTTGACGCGGGCAGCGCTTCGGCAATTACGTCGTCTACCAGCCTTATCTGGACTCCACACCCTTCAACAGCGGGAAGGAGCGCCCTTTTGGATTCGTCTCGCATAGATCCGGCATGGATCGCCGATTGGGTCTGCCGGAGGGCATCTAGCAGCACAGGAAGCTCGGCTTTAATGTGGCGGAACGGTTCGGGGATGTCTCCGCGCTTAGACTGATATTCTTCAAGACGTTTTAGAACGCGGGAGCCAAAGTCAACGAGCTGGACTATGTTGGCGACGATGCCAACTACAGCTAGAGCTTCCGCCATCTCATCGCACTAGTTCATTAGGGCGAGGGGAAATACTGGTGTAGAAAGGGCGCCGTTACATCCACATCACAATGAGTGAGGGCGACAGTGCGAACGGGAATTTAACACTGAGTAGGATATAGTTCTGCACGCTAGGCTGGTGGGCTGTGCCAGGCTGAGTGGGGCTATAAAAGGCTGGCTATGCAAGCCAAGGCACCGCCACATGTTCGGGATTTGACAAAGAGATGGAAACTCCCAAATGCATATGGAGCAGGCTGCATTATATAGCTGGCTAGATATTAATGATGCAGGGGCAAATAACAGAGAGTATATGGCAGAATTACAACTGCATGATGTTCAAGAATCTGCGGCAACTCAGTCGTTAGGAGATTGTGGGAAACTAGCAGCGAGGATGGCCAAGCAGTCTTCTTAGGTGTAGTAGTGGCGATTTAGCGTATGCAAAAATCGCCGGAATTCCTTGGCGCATCGCGAAATATTTTGACACCACACATTTTGTTAGCGAGCGCGATATTTTCGGATGCTACCCCCCACATCTACCCACCACAACGCCTGTAGGTAGTTTTTATACATGAAGCCGTAGTTTCTGCAGCGAATACGCTTACTAAGCTAATTTTTAGAGTCACAATCGACTCCACCATGACAAGGTCTGCCGCCAAACGGAAGGTTTCTGATGTGGGAACCCTTCCTCCAGCAAAGAAGAACCCACCACGCTCAAATAGAGGCCAAAAACCCAGGGAATTGCAGCAGGATCCTCCAAGGGCTGTTACGAAACGCGCACCACCTAAAAAAGCTAGTAAAATTACTAGTAAGGAGGTTGTAAAGGCCAGCAGCAAGGCCAATACTCCTACTACTAGGAAAGGAAAGGCTGCCAAAACTGTACGTTTTGAAGAGGTGCACCAACTAGATGAGAGTGAGCATGAGGATGAGCATGAGGATGAGCATGAGGATGAGCATGAGGATGAGCATGAGGATGAGCATGAGGATGAGCAGGAAGATGAGCAGGAGGATGAGCAGGTAGAGGAAAGATTACCTGAGGCCAGTCTACATAGGGAATCGCCAGTCCAGTCGCCATTACCTATCCTACCCTCGCTACCGCTACTATCATCCTCTCCCCTTCCACGAAGTTCGCCACCTACTGTTGTTCAGTACGAGCTTGCAGAGTCAATTACTATATATATAAACGGAAAGCGGGAGTACAGCAAACCCATGGATAGGACAGAGCGAGCTACTGCATTTGGGTATGAAGTTGAGCAGTTTTTTGAGGACTGCATGGCTAGTCGTACGATGAAGGAGAAACTACAGAATAAGGAGTTCGATGTCGCATCACGCGAGGCGATCTATCAAGCAGCAACAAGCCGAGCAGTACAGCAATTCTATAACCTAGAGGACTTCAGCGAGGGTGAGATGTATCGTTTTTACCGCGTCGTCAACAAGTACCGTACATCCTTCAGGCGCAACTTACCTTCTTCGGTTACTATTAAGTACATAGTCAAACTTCGGTACGACACCCAGAAGGCCTTCCCTAGGAGATCTCTTCCCCAGGAGATCTCATCTGACGGAGATGCAGAGCCTGGATCTGCTGCTACTACCGCCGCCGCCGCCAGTAGTAGAAGGACTCGTACACAGGACCTTCTTCGCAATGAGAGAGCCAGAATTCGGATAGATGAGATGAAATCAAGCAGCGATCTCGAAGTGATGATTCACCAGTTATGGCCATGTACAGAGCCAGATTACAGTAATCATAAAAACTACTGCTGGGTGCATCCTCGCACTCGCCTCCACTACAAAATCGAGACTATTGATGTAGAAACCTGGGTTCCAAAGTGCCAGATTGGCAACTCACATGTCAGCCCTAGTCAACCACCTGCCTCTGTAATTACCATCTAGGAAAAGAAAAGAGGCGCATGTAAAAGAAAAACCGAATCTACCATACGACGTGAGCAGCAGCAGCCACCGCTAGGAGAGAGAGAACTTAATCAGGCGCTTCATGCACTTAGGCAGCTTGCCGAGATCCAGATTAGCCAGGCAGTAGGCCAAGCCGTTACGAGTCTTTCTGCAAACCTTACTACTGCTCCTACTACTACTGCTTCTACTACTACTACTTCTACTACTACTACTCTACCGCAAACTCTATAGCAACCCTGTTTACAGCTACCATCGTCAAGTCCCGTTACTGGTTTAAAAGACGACTACTCAATAGTAGATGAGTACTTTAGTTGGGCAATAGCTACAACAGCAAATAAGCGTATAGAGGAGGCCTTTAGGAAGGTTTACAAAGTAGTTTAAAAGGAGTGCTGGAAAATTGATCATCTCCGCCAGATATCTAATTCTTCTTGTGCGATGTATCGTCTAGCAATTAGTAAGAATTTACCAGACGGGATTGTACGAGAATTTAAGATGCATATACACGAATTTAAAGAGGTCTATCGTTAAAGGCAATAGGATAGAAAGGCAAAGCGTATATACTAGTAAAGTAGTTTCATAAATAGTGTACTATTCTATAGTCTCCTGTATACTCATAGTTCTTTAAGCACTTTATCTAATTCAGCCTGCTTAATATACAGCCCACCAGCAGCATACTTAAAGTATTTAGATATAAAGTAATCATACTAGCTTATCTTTATTACCTCTTATAAAAAGTCTCTAAAGCTGCTATACTGACTATATACGTATATATAGTTTCATCAGATCCAAGCCTTTAACACTAAGAAGATTAATTTAATTAGATTATAATCAGGTAAGTACGGCGGCAGGTACTAGATTATATAATCTACTTCACAAAAAACCTCCTTTACTCTATTATTAATGTAAATAGAGATATTATTTAATACTATAATAAGCACTTAATTAAGACTATATTGCTCTTAGAGATAGGAAATAAGTAAGTATTAGAAATACTTAATAAAATCACTATATTTAAAGTAGCTCTGTTTAATAGTAGTATAAAATAACTAGCTATAGATTATATATATAGGAAGAATTACTTATGTTTTACTCCTATTTATATCTTATATATACTATGTTTAGTTTTTAATTAGTAAGTAAGTATAATAGTGCTAGCTAGTCTTCTTATTAAAAAAAAACTCATCTAGAAACACTAAGTCATCTGCTATAAAATTATATATTCTTTAGTAATAAACCTCTTAAAACTTTTTATTATAGTTAAATAAGAAAAGCTATAAGGTTTTTTAAGTCTACTTATTTTTCTTAAGTAACTGTGAGATAGTTAACTGATTAACTAGTATACTTTATTTAATAAATAGCTAGTAAACTATCTTATCTTAATACATCTACCTATATACTGCTAGCTTTTTATATAATGCCTTTATATTCTCTTTAGTAACCTTTATAAATTAGCTAAGTATTTTAAATAAGATATATAAATTTAATAGAATAACTATACTCTTTTATATTATTATAAAAGTTATATACTATTGTCTTCTCTATATCTACTTATTTTATAATTATATTAGGACTCTAGCTAAGCTGTAGAAATCAATATATCTAGTAGCATTTATTTAGTATATACTTTTAATTTTTATAGTATAGGTGGTTTAAGCTTTTAGGTAGGGAAAAAATAAGAAAATAAAATAACTCTACTACTTAAAAAGCCTATATAACTCTAAAATTTAGCTTAATAAGCGTATTTACTATAGAAACTATAGCTTTATATATAGATAAACGAAATTAACTTACTATAGCGTAGTGATAGGAGGTGGCATCTAAAAATATTATATTTACTAATAAAATATATAGTGTTAAAATATTTCGTGATATGCTAAGGAATTCCGGCGATTTTTATATCTATTATATATAAAAATCTATAGAAATCTTAGTATTATCCCGAAATTCACGTGTTTTACTAAAATTTTAGATAAATTATAAATTTAATTATAACGCGTTAATAATAGCCTACTATCTATTAAATACTTATTTATAAGACTTAAAGCTATATAAATACATATATAAAGCTATACTAACGCTTTTTTTAGTAAAATAGTCTATATTTTAAGTTTATAGTGTTAATAGTTATTTTTTTATATCTATATAAGCGCGTCGCCCGCCCGCATTATCTTAATAACTTATAACAAAAAATCATAGCCTTAATTCTTATTATTAACTTAATATTTATTGCTTTTTATTACTTAGTTAGTATTATATTAATATTGCTAATACAGTAGACATATTACTATTAGAGATATATAAAATTAAGTAGAACTTAAGACTATATAGAAGTACTTATAAGCTTAGTAAACTTAGTGTAGTATTTAGTTACTTATATAAACTAACACCTAATAATAAATAAACGCTATATAATAAGCTTTTTTAAAATAACTAGATATATTAAAATAAGATTATATACTAGTTATAAATAGAAAGAGGTATTTGAGTCTACTAATTAATAATTAATTAGCTAATTAAGAACTATAGATAGAGTAAAGATATCTTATAACTTATATTTATATTATATAATAAAAAACTCTATAAGGCCTATTATAGGTGTATAAGATAATTTATTACTGCTAATTTAGTATTTCTTAATAAGTTAATTTTTAATAAGAAGACTAGCTAGCGGCATAAAGCCTATACTTTAATAAACTTTATAAATTAATACTTCTAGAATATATAGTATAGTAAAACTTAGGTAATTCTTTTAGTATATACTATTAATAATTATTTGCCCTATACTAGTATAAAAAAAAGCTATTATAGTTATAAAGACTTTTTTAATTAAATTTATAACTTACTTTTACTAACGCTCTAGGCAGCGTATGGCTAGAAACTAATAATTATAATACTTAACAATATCTTAATTTATATAAACTAGGAGATAGTAAGGGTGATTAAAGAAGTTAATTATATTATTAAATTCCTACTACTATATTTACTAGATTTTGATCTAATTAAGCTTATTTTTAGTGTTTTAAAGGCTTAAATCTACCGTAACTACTACTATTTATAATAGTAGTTTAATAACTTTAGTGACTTCTTAAGAGGTTCTATTTATAAAAGTTATTATAATTAGTTTATAAAAAAGTACTTCAAGCACGCTGCTAATAGCTTGTATAGGATAGAAAATAAAAAGCAACTTTTAAAGACCCATAAAGAAATATAAAAATAGTAGTAAAGTATAGAGTTATTAATAAAGCTATTTAAGTTATTAAGTTAGAAATTTATATATACTATAGCTATTAAGTAAGCTAGTAACGTAGTAAAAAAATTTATCTAATATCTAACTTCTATACCTTCTACTTCTTTATTTATTATATTATTATTACTTATATTTATAAGTCTAGTAGTAGTAGTAGTAGTAGCTTTATAGTACTATTTAAACCTTTTAAGGTTCTTTTATAGGTACTAAATAACTCTATTTTTAAGTTTAAAGTATTTACTAATTATAATCTTATAAAGCTCTCTGCTAACGTTAGATATTTTCTTAAAATTCTTAATAATCTATTTCTTTAATATAGCTATCTCTTAAGCCTGCTAATAATTATTATAATTATTCTCTAGCTACTAAGTAACTAGCTACTTAAAAAAGTTTTTTATAATTACCCTTATATTTTTCTAGCTGTTTATAGGGCTTAAACTTAGTACTAAGATAATAAAAGTACTTCCCAGCGTATATAAATATTAACTTAATAAAAATAAGTAATACTATTATAACTATTATAGCTATTATAACTATAATAAAGAAACTCTCTAAAGATAAATAGTAGCTATAGAATATAGTAGATAGTCTATTTAAGGAGCTACTAGTATAGCTAGCTAGCTAAATACACTTAAGTTTAACTATAGCTAAGCTTTATTATACTAGAGCTTAAGTAACTTATATTTTTTATTATACTAATAAACTTTATTTTTAGCTCTTTACTATTTTCTCTAGTGTTTATAGTGTTAATAGCTATACTAAAACTCCTTTTTATTATTACTCTTATTACTATTAGAGTTATTATAATGCTTTTTCTTGTTTTTTTAATACTTTAACTAGTTACTACTACTAGTAAAGCTTTATTAGTAGTTTATAAAAATAACTAGTAGTATAAGAAGTTCTACTTAGCTAGTAATAATTACGTTTATTTAAAACTTAAATTAGTAGTAGTAATAGCGTAGTGTTTAAAGCTAGATATTATTTAATATTAATTTTTAAAGTTTATATACTTACTATTACGGCAGAGCTAGTGCTTATAGATATACTTTTTTTAGTTTTATATTAATATTAAATTATTAACACGCTATATAGCTCTTGTTTTATTAAAAAGCTATTACTAATAATATAAGTTTCTTTCTAGTAGTAGTGTTATTACTTTATCTATATTAAATAATAGCTTATTAAATAATTAATTATGTTTAAAGGCTTTTTTAAGAGCTTTAGATCTAACTTATATTTTAATACTTACCTTTATAAATTAAATACTAGGCGTTTTAGAGACTTAATAGTTTATAACTTTATAAAGCTTTATTTTTTCTATCTAGCTAAAGTTAGCTAACGTTATTAGTACTTTTTATATCTTTATACTTACTTAAAAGTCTATTATATAACTTTTAATTTTATAATTATGTTTATTTAGTTAAGCCTTTAGCTACTCTAGTATCTTATTTACAACTTTTTTAATATTATTAAGCTATTATATAAAGTAATTATGTTACTCTAAAATATAGTAAATAGTATTCTTACTATTAATAATAAGCTTATAGTTTATTTCTATATTAAACTTAGGCTATAACAGTAGTAATAATATGCTAGCTAAATAAAAAAAAATAAAAGAAAACATATAAGGCGTAACAGGCCTCTCTAATAATATAAATAAATTAATAATAAGCTTAAAGCCCTTAGACTATTATAAAAGCTATTAAGATAATAGTAAAGGTGATAACTATAATATAATTAGCTACTCTTCTAAAGTACTTTATATAGTAACTTAAGTAAAATCTACTAAAAAAGCTACTACAGCTACTTTTACTAAAATATAATTAATTATTAGTTATTTTATTTAAGAGACTTTTTTATATTATATATATATTATTAATTCTCTACTACCCGCTAAACATACTTTAGTATATTTATAAGTTATTAATTAAGTCTTCTTTTAGGTCTTATGCTTCTATATAGGTACTTTAGTAATAATAGTTTATTTTATAAGTTTTAAAAAAACTCTACGCGCCCTCTATAGCTAATTAGTAGCTATATTATTAGATTACTTTACTAAAAAAAGTATTAGTATAGCTTTATACACGTATTTATATAGCTTTAAGTCTTATAAATAAGTATTTAATAAATAATAAGCCGTTATTAACGCGTTATAGTTAAATTTATAATTTATCTAAGATTTTAATAAAACACATAAATTTCAGGATAATGCTAAGATTTCTATAGATTTTTATATATAATAGATACGCTAATTTTAGTATAGCTATATTTATACATTACATGCACCTCATATAACAACAAAAATGTAATAAAAATAAGAAATATATTTTTAAATAGTTTCTACTTAATATAGTACTAGTAAAGCTTATAAAGTTAGTAGTAAACATACTATTAAGATATTTATAGTAATTTTTAAGTAAGTTAGAAATAGTAATTTACTTAAGTTTATAACTATATTATTATTTAAACTAAGTAATAATATTTTCCTACTTTAGCTATATTTTTTAGAAGAAGTAATAAATACGTAAAACTTACTATTTAATATTAGATATAGCTATTAGTAGTATAGTGTTAACTTAATTATATAATAATTAAAATAAAATAGCTAATATATTATAAATTAGTATAAGTAATATTTTTATAAGTATAATAATTCTACTAAAATACTAGTATTAGCTAATTAAAAATATTTCCTAAAAAAGTATTATATAAAGAAGTTTCTACTACACTAAATTATTATATACTTAAATTATAAATTTCTAACAGCTTTTATAACAACAAAAAAGCTAAATTAATAATAAGTTTAATAATTAAAACTTTTAACAACTTTTAATTGTAAAATATTTTATAAAAAAAATAGCTAATATACTTAGTTAACAAGCTAATTATATAAAGAATATACTGGAAATTTATAATTTAATATTTAAGAAATAAAAGAATAAATTACTTGAGTATATATATTTAAATATTAAAGTAATAGTCCATTACAGGTTGCTAACTTACTAACGTAATATTAAACTAGTAACTAGTTATCTAACTAATTATATAATACCTTAATTAGTTCCCTTATGTTTAGATTAGATAGCTTATTAAACTTAGTAGAGTTTAGTTTAGCTTAGTTAAGATAGAAAGAAACAATATAGTAAGTTAAGATTTAATAGAATAGTATTAAACTATATCACTTAAGGTGTGAATCTTAATTTTAGAGTAACTATAAAGAATTAAAAGTAACCATAAGCTGTCTGACGCCTCATACTTATAGGAGATCCTTTATGCGTATATTGTATACCAATTAGAAGTATGTTAAATACCGCTAGAGAAGATAAGAGAAGATAAGTCCTTATCTCCATTATCTGCACTCATCTTTCTTATGTCGTGCCGTAACAGGTTACCTGACCTGCTTATTTATCTAGATGCTATTCCCTATAGTACTTGAACTTACTTTAAAGCAATTCTATTCATAAGTTCTGTCTCTACTAATTTGTCTCTGCTCTTTGGCATCTCTTATATATTTCCTCATACTATATCTTCCACATCAGTGCCTTCTCGGTTGCACTTTCTTCTTTATTATAATTTGTAACATTATCCCCTTCCTCCAAGCCTTTGGCCTGAAGGTTGTTCTGTTCTTTCTTTTATAGGTAGTATAAAGGTAGCTGGTCCTTTGTGTGAAAGCTGAGATCATAGGAACCTCTTATACCTTTCCTATCCTTCTAATTTCCTAAGGATGACTTGAGCGGAATCGTTCTTAATACGAGCTTGCTATCTAGCGAAAAGGGTCTGAGAGAGCAGCTGTTGAATGCTGTCTCCCTATTCTCGCTATCATGACAATAATCGTTATTGTTTAGTGAATCTGGCTTCTGGGCGATGTTCCGAGTGTATTAATCAAAATATAAAGTATGATCTTGTTATAATACAGTCTAAGTAGAATTGTTTTAATTATGATAAGGAAAGACTTCAGCAGTAGCTCCGCGCCGCTAAGGAGGAATCCCTTGTCATGAAATCTCACGAGCTCTGTCTCCGTCGCCAGTTAACCTAAATAGATTCTTAGGAGAAGAAAATGTTCCAGCGCGAGCTTGCCTTGATTAACGAAGTTCGTGTGATGGAGAAGGAAGAGTAAAACTGTTAGAGTTAATCTGGTATACTGTAATCCGCAGCGTCTGGTGTTGCTTCGTCTTCCTTTTCGAGTTTTAAGTAGAATGTCCTATATTCTCCTTATTTGTTAGATACGGCCTTGGAGTAAGCCTTTGCTGCTTTATCTAATGGTACTGGTTAATTAGCTTTAAACTATTCTTTAGGTTCCTGATTGGCTCCCACATATCGTTCTTAGGTCTGTAATTTTTTTATCTAACTAAATACTTCCACTAACGCCCGAACTGCTGGTAGTCCAGAATTTATTAAACTTCATACTCAGTTGTGTCTTCCTTAAGTTTGAGTCTTGTCTATAGTTCAGTGTTTTGTGATGCTGGTTCTAGTAGCGAAATATAAAAAACTAGGTGAATCCTTATGTTCTTAGGTAGTTGTAGTTTGTAATTCACAGGTCCTATTTATCATTTAACCTTAAATGGTCCTAATTTAATGTGATCTAGTTTTTTTGATAGTCATTTTATTTTTAAGTTTTTTTGTTTTAGGAAAATCTTATTTCCCTTCTTAAAGATTAGTCCCTTAACCTGAGATTTGTCCTTAGTTTATTTGCTAAGATTACCTTTATAGGTGATTTTTCGTGTAATTTCTTAGTGAATTTATTATAGTTCCTCAACTTTTACTCTTGCGGATTCTGATATCTTATCTAGTTTCTATAGTTCTTAATAAGCCGTTGGCTTATAGCTATAGTTTATAAAGAATAGTGATTTTCCTATTATTAATAACTTTACAGAGTTATATGCAAACTTAGCTATTAGTAATAAGTTAATCCAATTATTTTATTATTTATTAACATATATTTATAGATATTATTTTAATGTCTGGTTTATCCGTTCTATTTGCCTATCTATTTATAGGTGAAATACTATTAAGAAACGGTATTCAGCCCCTAGCTTCCTTATAAATATTTTCTAGAATATTAACGTGAATAATTTATCCCTGTTCGTGATAAATTCTCATGGCAGTTTATATCATGCTATTAATAGTTTAATAAGTATAGTTACTAATTTATCTGCTTTAATTTCCGTATGTATTAGTTTAAAGTATATATACTTTATAAGTCTATCTACTATAACTAGTATTATATTATACTATTAATCTTAAAAGGTGGTTGTTGTCAGTATTCCCGTGATAAAATTTATTATAACTAATTTCTATAATAGGTTTAGTAAAAGAATTAGCTATATAAGTCTATACTTTTTATATTTTAATACCTTATTCTTTTTATAGTTAATGCATTCTGAAAGAATAGCTCTAATCTTTTTCTATATTCCAGGAATCCAGAAATATCTGTTAATTCGTTCTATAGTTTTCTTAATTCCTTAATGTCTGTGTATTTTAGCTGAGTATTAATCTTTAATAAGTTTAGTCTATAACGCTTCTAGTATAAAAATAGTTCCTATTTCATGCTATTATAGTCGTTCTTTATTGAAGTTTCTTATTTATTTTTCTTAAGTGTTTTTGATAATGACTACTGTTTTAATATCTATTTATAAGTTTCCTAAGAATTCGTCTTATCTTTACTTAAGTATTATATTATATATTTCTAGTATATTTCTTATGTGATTAGCTTATTAACTGAGTGTATCAGCCGCTGTATTTTCTTTTCCTAATTTATAAAATATTTAAAAGTTAAAAGTTGAAACTAGTTTCTACTATCTGATTTATTATTAATTTAACTTCTTAATTATTATAAATGCCGTTAGATTCTTGTAATCTGAATATACGATAATCTAGTGCTTAGTTTCTTCTAAGTAATGTCTTTATTTTTTAAATACTTAAACTATTATCAACAGTTTCTTATCGTGAATGTTATAGTTTAACTTAGTAATTATAAGTTTATAAAATAAAAAGTCTACTAAGTGCTTACGCCTGTTATTTTATACTTATAATAAAATAGCTTTAGTAGCTTTATTTAATACATCTATATATATCTCCGTCTAAAGTTATAAATTAAATATTTTTAATATTAATAGTTATTAGAATATTTTCTTTAGTATTCTGAAAGCATTTTTTTTGTATTATTTCCACTTAAATAGTCAATCTTTCTTAAGTAATTCTATTAAGGGTAATGTAATTTTTAAGTAGTTCTTAATAAATTATTAGCAGAACCCTGTAAATCTAAGGAAAAAATAAACTTCTTTTATATTTATTAGTGTTAGCTATAATAGAATATCTTTAGTTTTATTTAGGTTAACTACTATTCCGTTTCAGGATACTAAGTATCCTAAGAATTTAACTTCTATTCTATAGAACATATATTTCTCTGTCTAAATATATAACTTGTGTTCTTTAAGCTTTTATAGTATCTTCTTAATATACTTAATATATTCCTTTAGTATTCTATTTATATATATAAGCACGTTATTAAGATATGCTATTATAAATACGTCTAGGTATTCTCTTAGTATATAATTAATAATTGTCTAGAATATTATTAGTGCGTTTATGAGTCCTATTAGCATAACTAAATATTTAAATAATTTATATCTAGTTTTAAATGTTGTTATTCACTCGTGTTTCTTAACTATTTATATTTAGTAATATTTATTCTTAATATTAAAGAGACTAAACCACTTAGCTTCTCTAAGTTTATCTATAAGTTTTAATATTAGTAATATAAAATAATAATTTTTAACTATAGCTTCGTTAAGATATCTATAATTAATATATAGTTATAATTTATAATTTTTTTTTAGTATAAAGAGTATTAGTGATGCTATCTTGCTTTTACTTATTTATATATATCTCTTTTACTAATTTTCCCGTAAGAATTTTCATAATTTCTCTTGTTAGTGAATGGGTACTTGATATAATAGTTCTAGTTTTAAATCCGTTTCTTCCTTAAGCGTAATCTTATAGTCTTAGTTCTAGTATTCTAGTAACTAGTCTTTAGCTTCTTTAAAGAACTATTCTTTAAATTCTTCTTAGTATTCTTTAGGTACAACAAATTTAGTCTTATAAAATATTATTTTCTTTATTTATATTATTACTTATTATTGCTGTCTGTGGTGGTTGTTCCTGATTTCTATAATTTTTCTTTTCTAATTAATAATTAGATTCTATTATACTAGCTAGTTCTATCCTAAGATAAAATTCTCACTACTTAAATCTATAATTTTAATATAGCGGTTATTTTTATAATCTACTGCCTAAATAGTTACATTTCTTATTTTAAGATTAATTAGATTTTTTTTAAATATTACTAGACTATCGTCTACGTATCTTACTTATATAGATTTATTTAAAACTTTAGTTAGTATCTAGTATTCTTATATTTACTTATTTAATATAAGTATTTTACTAGCTCTGCTGTTTATAAGTGCTAGTATTTAATTATTATTAATACATATATCCACGTATAGCTTATTCTTGTATCTTTAGTTTAGTTATATATATATAAGCGTTATGTTTCTTCTAACCTTTAGTTAGTCTTTTAGTAGCTTAATTATAGTCTACTAGTTTTCTAGTTTTTTATCTATAGCTAACTTCTAAATAGTAGTTACTTTCTTAGAGTTTCTTTTTTAGATTTGTAGATTAGATATCTCTAGAGTTAGTATATTTTATTATTAAGTATTTTATACGTCTTTCTAGTTTGTTCCCTATAATCCTAACATTTCCATCCTAAGAAATATTTATGATATGTGAGTTTTTTGTGTAATTCTATAGCTAGCTATTTTTCTTAGCAGTATTTAGCCTAGTGTAGTTAATATTCTATCTAGTATTTATCCTATAATAACTACTTATATTAGTCTAAGTTTAAGTTCTATAGTTTATTTTCTAAATCCGTATAAACTAGTTCTTATTACAGGTTGAGTTCTTTCTTATTTACTAGTTACTATAATACCTTTTTTATTCTTAGTCTCTTAATACGTACGGCGTGTTTATTCTATCTATAATCTATTCCTATATAATCTAGTATTATATATATCTAGTATTTTTATTTTATAGCTTTATTTACAGTGTTGTCGTCTTATACTTATAGGATTAATAAAAAAGTATTTTCTTTCTTTTTATTTTAATCCCATCCTAGTTTTAGATGTCTGATGGGGTGGTAGTACGTTATATTAATTATAACTATTATAAATATCTATTTATAGATTTTATTTATCTATATAGCTAATTCTTGTTTACTTAGTTTTTTATATTACTTATTTCCTGCTGACTATAGTGCTTGTTAGTATTTATATATTCTATTCTCTAAAGTTATTTTCTAGTATTTAGTAACATAATATTTTCCTAAATAGTACTCTAATCCGTATATCTAATAGTATCCCTAGTATACTTATTATATAATTATTATAGACATAAGTTCTTTACCTTCTCCTATCTTGTGATCTTTTCTTTATCTGAATTTTTAGTTTTCTTTCCTAAAAGGTCTTTCTTCTTACTCTATAATCTTATAGAATCTTTATATTTTTTTCTTAGTTTTAGTATTATGTTATCGTACTGCTGCTTTTTATATTATAGTAATTATATTATTAGGTCATCCTACTAAATAATTCTTAACTTATTAATATGATATTTTGTATTCTTATCTAAGATATATATAACTCCCGTAAATCTAGTATTATTTTTTCTAAATTCTTTATGTGATTATCTCTTTAGCTATTATGTCTTATACTTATTTTATTTAGACTATAGCTATCTTAATTTCCTTTAGTACCTTAGTCTAGATATAAGCCTTTTTAATATCTAATTATTATTACTTGTAATTTTTAATAAAGTGTTCTCGTTTCCTATATCTTAAGCAGGCCTTACGTGCATAGCGTTTTATTCATTCTTTAGTTCACTTTTCTTACTCTTTTCTAACAAAGGTTTATTTAATGTTAATGTCTATTTCGTTATAAGTTCAGGTATCTTTTCTATTCCTTCTAGGTGTGTAGATTACTGGTTTTCCGCGTGCTTTTTTCTCCTGCTCCTGTTGGTACTAGTAGTTATCAATAGTCACCGCTTATTTAATAATTCTGAGTAAGGTACTTAGCCGCTTTTCTTTAGAGATCTCATCTTTAATCCTATCCTTCAGTCCCTCGTAGTATATTATGACCAATGGCTGGTCTGCTTAATTAAGTCGTGATTAGATTTGTTTGAACTCTACCGTGTAATTAGCTGCCGATGTTCATTACTTAAGCCGCTGAAGCTTCTAGATTACCTTAGTTTCCTCGTTAATTTCTCCGAAAACAACAATCATTTCTTGCTCGAAGCGTTCATAACTTTTGAAAGCTTGTTGCACATCGCTGTTACAGTCCGCTAGTCCTGCCGCTCCCAGGTTAGGGTCTCTATTAGCTAGATAGTTTCTTGCTAGTGGTTTAAACCATCGCATGGCTCTTCCTGTCATGTTCATGCTAGCTGCTAGGATTCGATCCTGGTCAGTCGTGAATAATGCTTGATTGAAACAACAGTATAGGTCTATTACCGCCATGAAGGTCTTAAGTTCATCCCAATTACCATCGAAATTTTCAGAAGGCTGTATCTTAGCTGTTCCTCCCTTTTGACCTGCTCCAACTCGCTGTTACAAGTTTAACAAGGCGTCACGTAATTCCATGATGGCTGCTCCTTATTCTTGGATAATCTGTTGCACACTCTTTTGTCCTCCTGATATACTTCCAGTTATAGATGAAGGTCCTGCCATGACTTCTTCTTTACTACTACTTTCATTCGACGAATAAAGTTCCTGTTCGTCCTTATAGTGGGTTGTTATAGACTTCCGATAATTGATTATTAGAATCTATCCAACAGCTTCTTCTACTCTCTTAAGATGGTAGTTACAATATTACAGATTACTAACTTACTAACGTAATATTAAACTGGTAACTAGTCATCTAACTAATTATATAACACCTTAATTAGTTCCCTCACGTCCAGATCGAATAGCTCGTTAGACTTAATGGAGTTTGGTTTAGCTTAGTTAAGATAGAAAGAAGTAATACAGTAAGTTAAGGTTTAACAGAATAGTATTAAACTATATTACTTAAGGTATAAATCTTAATTTTAGAGTAACTATAAAGAATTAAAAGTAACTATAAACCGTCTAATGTCTCATACTTATAGGAGATCCTCCGTGCGTATATTATATACTAATTAGAAGTATATTAAATACCGCTAGAGAAGATAAGAGAAGATAAGTTCTCATCTCTATTATCTACACTTATCTTTCTTATATTATGCTGTAATAGATTACCTAACCTACTTACTTATCTAAATATTATTCTCTATAGTACTTAAACTTACTTTAGAGTAATTCTATTTATAAGTTCTGTCTCTACTAATTTACCTCTACTCTTTAGTATCTTTTATATATTTCCTTATACTATGTCTTCCATATTAGTGCCTCTTTAGTTGTACTTTCTTTTTTATTACAGTTCGTAACATAGTTATTTTAAAACATACTTAAAAAATTAGAAAATTTAACTAAAAATATTTTAAATAGCATAAAAATAAAATTATTTATATATATAATAATTTATAGATAAAACTAATTAAGAATTAATACTTAGTAAAAATATATAAATACTAAAAAGTTAAAAAAAAAACTATAAAGGATATTAATAAAAGCTTCTAAATTCTTAGTATTTAAAAAAAAGTTTACATAATTTTAGCTAAATATATAAACTATAAAAAAAAATAAAGTATTAAAATACAAAAAATATAAATTAATATAACTAATTTCTTTAGTTAATAAAAATATAAATTAATGTAATTAATTTCTTTAGCTAATAAAAATATAAATTAATACAACTAATTTATTTAGCTAACAAACTATAGAAATTAGTTATACTAAACTTCATTATAAAACTATTAGTATTAATAATATACTAAGAATACTAGTATAATACTATATTAGTAATTATAAACTAACTAATAAAGTACGTATATTTTAAACTAACTTATAAAAAGCTAAATATAAATAAGTTAATAAATAAAATTATAAAAACAATTATAGTTAAGTATAAACTACTTAAAATATTCATTATAAATAAAAATAAATTATTTACGTTAATATTTTAGAAAACATTTAATAAAAAGTTAGAAATAAAATATTATTTTTAATAGCTTATTATTTATAAATAAATAAATAAATAAACTAAATAAACTAAATATTAAAATAATATCTATAAATATACGTTAATAAACTATAAAATAATTAAGTTAATTTATTACTAATAGTTAAGTTTATATACAACTCTATAAAGTTATTAACTATAAAAAAATTACTATTTTTTACTAATTATAGTTATAAACTAATAGTTTATTAAAAATTATAAAAACTAGAAAATATATTAAAATAAGTAAAAGTTAAAGTTAAAAAACTTTAGCTTATATACTAAAAAATAGTACAAGTAATTACTTAAAAAAATACTTTAGTAAATAATAAAAAAATAAACTTGAAGTTAAGAAACTAATTTTTAAAAAATGAAATAAGGTTTTTATTTTATAAACAAATTTAAAAATAAAAAAAATATTACAAAAATTAAATTACGCTTAACTAAAACTATTTAAAGTTAAAAAAAAAATAAAACTTATAAATTACAAAGTATAACTACTTAAAAATATAAGAATTTACTTAATATTTTATATTTTACTATTTAAGATAATACTACTATATACTAAACTTGAAATAAAACTTAAACTTAAAAAAAAAACTATACTAAGTAAAAAGTTTAATAAATACTAAATTACTAAAAGTTTAAGTATTAGTAAAAATATTTAGTTAAATAAACTAAATATAAATCTAAAAATAATACTTAGAAACTAATTAAGAACTTAAAAAAGTATTTAAAGCTAATTAACTAGTATTATAAAACAAACTAGTAAAAGCTAGGTTTTAAAACTAATTAAAAAAGTATAGTAATTAAAGAATATTCTACTTAAAAAAAAAAAGCTAACAAACTCTAAAAAAACAACAATACTATAAGTTATAGTATATAAAGTATAAAACTTTAATAATTTTACTTTTTTTTTATTACTTGAACTTTATTAACAAAGGCTAACTTTTAAAAATATATTTTCTTTCTTTAAGAATTTATTTAAGTTAATTAAAAGTATAAGTATTACTAATAGTTATGTACTTTTAACTTTTTATTTTAAGTATACTTTAATTTCTTATAAAGTTTATTTTTTTTAAATTAAAATAATTTTACAAAGATTATAATACTATAAAATTATATAAAATATTTTAACTAATATACTTAAAATAATAGCTAAAAGTAAAGTTTATAAAGTAAACCTAATTTACTTTTTAATAATAAGAATAAAGTAATAATATTAAATGGCTATACTTTTAAACTCTTTTTATTAAATAGTAAGTTTGTATTAAAAATAATTCTACTTAAGTGATTCTTAAAATCTTAAGTAAAAAAGAAAAAAAAGAAAAGTTTTTATAACTTAGTTTTTTACACAAAAAACTAGTTGCCTTTATATTACTTATAAAAAAATTAGAATAACTTTTAAGTTAAAAGCTTAAAAACAGAAAATAGTATTATAAACTATAATAAAGTAATAACTTTAACTAAAAAAACACTCTTGTAGAAAAAAAAATTAAAAAATATATAAAAAGTATAAAAAAGTTAAAGTAAACTAGTAAAAAACTAAGTTAAAAAAAGTACTTTATATTAAGTTTAGAAATTATAGAAAGTAATATAAGTATATGTAACTAGTTATAAAATAAATTTTTAGTAAATAGTTAAAATAAAGAAAATAAAGAAACTATTTTTATTATTTTTTTTAATAATATTTAATATACTATATATAAGTATTTATTATACATATAAAAAATTTATTATAAGTATAAAACATTAAATAGTTTATAGTTACTTCTAATTTTTTGTAGTTACTTTAAAATTAAAAGGTTGTTTTTAAGTTAAGAAACTATTAAGTAATATAGTTTAATATTATTTTATTAATTACTTTTTATATCTACTTCTTACTTACTAAAATTTTATTTATTAAATTTAATAAGCTTTATTATATATTAGTAAGTAAAGAAGCTAGAAAAACTATTTATTTACTAATTAAAATAGGTATATATATTAGAACTAAAATTAGTAAGTATTTATTCTATAATAAATTACTAAAACTTAAATTTAAAAATAATACTTTTTAATTTAAGTTTTTATTATTTAAAATAATATATAATAACTAAAAGTTTTTTATTATATGTTTTATAGTTATATTTAGTAAAATTTAATTTTTTAAGAAAATAAATATTATAGTAACTATTTATAATATCTTATAAAAGTTTTTTCAAAAAGCCTTTTTTATAATATTTTATTATTATATATTTATGTATTAACCCTATACTAGTATATAAACCCTACTTTAAATATTTTTACTTATAACTTATTTTGTTATTCTTTTTTTTAATATAATATTTTAAACTAGTACTTGGTATTATACATAGTAATTAATTAATACTTTTTTTTAAGTTTTTAAGTTTTTATACATAATACTTTTATAATAATAAAAATGTAATATAAAAAAAAGTTAGTAAATTTTAAAAATCCTTTTATACTTTTTACATTTTTAAAACTTTTTAGTTAAAAATATTGTTTACTTTATTTAGGTTAATTTTATTTTTTTTTTTTATAAAATTATATACTTAAAATAAATAACTTACTTTTAATAAAACTTATATTTATTAATATTAAGTTAAAAGCTAACTTTATTTAAAGTTTTTAAAACTTGTTTTATATATTATTAGTATTTAAATAAAAAATTATTATAAATTAAAATATTATAAGCAACTTTTAAAATAATAATAGCTAAAATAAAAAGAATAATAAAACCAGCTATAAAAGTATAAATAGTAATTACTATAAAAGTAAAATTAAAGGCAATAAAGTAAGAAATAAAAATAAAAGTAATTAATAGTTTTTTAGTTAGTATGTATATTTTATAGTAACTATATACTTATATTATATACTTTTTTACTTTACTTTAAAGTACTTCTAGGCTTAATATATTTACTAAGCTTAATATACCTAATACTAAGATTTTACTTAATTTTATTATTTTTACTTTAAAATAATGTTTAATTATTTTTACTTTAAAATAATGTTTAATTATTTTTACTTTAAAATAATGTTTAATTATTTTAAAGAAGAAGTATAAATTATGTTGGCCTTATAATAAATATTTATAAAAAATTCCTATATTATTAAAAACGTGATAAAAATATTTAATATAGATTATTAGTAGCTATTATAACACTCTAAAAACTCTAGTAGTAAGTTAATATAACAGAAAACTAACTAAAGACTAATTCTAACTTAATTAAAGGCTCTAGACCTTTATATTAAATGCTTTAATAATTTTAGATAGTCTTCTCTTATAGAGATATAACACATTATTATAGAATATATTTTAATTCCTTTATTTCTATTTAATACTATTCTTAAGCCTTTTAGCTGTAACTTTTTTAAATACTATTAAGTAATTAACTTATATATTTAATATGTTAAATAAAAGCTTTAAAAACTTATAAAAGTTATTTCTTAAAAATAACACGTAATTAAGGATTACTTTTATGAGTTTAAGCACGTAGTAAATAAGCTAAAGCTAGACCTAAAAAATATATAAAATATAAACAAATATAAGATACAAATTAGTATTAATAGTAATTAAAAAGTTATTACTTTAAAGGTTTATTATACTACAGAATCTCTATTTAATATAAAGTAAAAACTTATTACTTTTATAAAAGCTATTAACGTAATTAGCTAAAATATTCTACTTTTTTATATAATACACAGAATAGTAATAATACACTAGTATGTTTCTAAAAGAGTTTAATCTTAATTCTAATTTTTTACTTAAGGTGTTAAGCTTTAGTTATATAAATAATTAGCTTAATATAAATTATATCTACTACTTTAATAAATATATAAAGCTTAGTAGAAAATGTAAAAAGTAGAGAATATTAATATTTAATAGCTACTTTTTAAAATTTACTTATAATTTTATTAGCTTCTACTAGAGTTAAAAAATATAATTTTTTTTCTATTATCTTATACAACACATATACTATAGCTGCTTAATGTTATAGTTTTTTAGCTATATAAATACTACTATAAAAAGCGCGTTAAAATAGAAACTTAGTTTAATTATAATAATTTTAATAAAGTTAAGTTTCTACACGTAATTTAAAATATATATAAAAAAATTTATAAACTAGATACTATTTAATTAGCCTTTAAATAGATAGGCTTTTAGTCATATAATTTTAATATTATACTATTAAAGTTAAAAACTATTAATTAGTTTTAAATTTTTCTATTTTTTCTATTTTTAAAGACAGTTTTCTTACTACTAACGCCTTATAAAGCTTAGTAGTTAGATAAGTTTATAAGAAAATATATATATAATATTAATTCTAAAACAGGCTAATAAAGAATACTATTTGGCTTTTTTTTTACATTTTAAAAAAGTACTATTACTATAGTACTTAATAGAAAGAAAGCTAGTAAAAAGTTTATATAAGTTAATATTACTACTATTACTTATAAAAAGTATTAAAAAGGTAATTAATAGTATATATAAAAGAATATTACTATTTATGTATATAATGCAAGGCTTTAGGTAGCTAAATATAAAAAAAAAAGTATAAAAAAATTAAAGCTACTACTAAAAGTAAGTTAAAGGCTTAAGAATTTAATTACTAAAATAGTTAATTACTACTTATACTAAATTTATATATGTAATAATAATTTAGACTCTAGAGTACCTTTCTAAATAATTAAATAGATTAATTTTATATATTATAGATGGTGCTTGCACCTATTTAATATAGGCCTTAATATTAAGTATATTAAGCTTAGTAAATATATTAAGTCTAAAAGTACTTTAAAGTAAAGTAAGAAAGTATATAGTATAAATATAATATATTTTATAAGTAAGTAAATTATATAAGTAAGTAGGTTACTTTAAAACTTACTGAAAAATTAAAAACTTACACTTAAATATCTTAATAACTACTTAATAATAAATTCTAGAAATTTAATAAGTAATTAATAGTGCTTTAAAATAGAGACTATTAAATTTTTAAGAGTTTACATTTAATAGTTATTAAGATAGCATTATTTTAGCCTTTAAATTCACTTTTTTTTAAATATCTTAAGAATGTTCAGCTGTTAGTTTTTAAAAATTTAATAGTTTTTATTTTAAAGTATTATTAATTACTTATTAAATTTAAAGAATTTATTATTAGGTGGTTATTGAGATATTTAAGTGCAAATTCTTAATTTTTTAGTAAGTTTTAAGGTAATCTACTTACTTATATAATTTACTTACTTATAGAAAATATTACATAAACTTTAAAATTCGCAAATTTTTAAATTAATATAACTTTATTAAAATAGATTTTATTAAGACTATATTTTCTAATTTGGAATAGTAAAATTCTCTAAATTATTTTACTACTATAAAAAAAATATAATGTTAGAAAATTTACTCTATTATACTATTATAAAAGTCTTATTATTTTTAAGAAGTATATATTAAAAACATTAGTATTTTTACTTAAAAACAGGAAAATAACCTTATTTTATACATAAAAAGTGTAATAGTAATAAGTTTTTCTTTTATAAATAAAGTAGTAGAAAATTTTATATACAATTTTATAAAGCACTAAGTTTATAAAAACTTTTTTATAGAATAGTAGTAAAACTACTTTAATATTCTAAAGTTTTTTTACTTTATACTAATTAATTTAATTAAATAAAAGCTAATAATAATTTTTTTATATAGTTAGTATTTAGTTTAGTAAAGAAAAAAATCGCTTAATATAATATCTAATTATATAATATATATAATGTAAATAAAAAAACTTTTTTATTAAAGTATTTAATAAACTAAAAAGAATTTTCTATAAAAAAGCTTAAAAGTACTAGTTAAAACAAAAATAAAAGTTAAATTACTTTATTAGCTTTAATTTATATTAATAGATTTTATTTTCTACTAGTACTAATTTACTAAAGTAAATTAAGTAATGTATAAAACTCATAACTCTAAAATTATAAACTCTTATTTTAAGAAGCTTTTTTTATTATATTTTCTACTAATTAAACAAACAATAATCTTAAATTTAAATAGTTAATAAATGGGTTTAATTATTATATAAAAGTAAAGGCACGTTTAAAAAAAAACTAGTAGCTACTAATTATTAATAGCTATAAATCTTATATTAATATGACTTTTTTTAACTAGGCTATTACTTATTAGATTACTATACTTATTTTCTCTTCTTACTTTATATATACATTTTAGCTACTTAATGTAAAATTGTTTCACCTACTATTAAATTATTATACTTAGGAGGTAATACAATATCTTTACTAGACACAAGAACTTATTGCAATTACTAAAAAAGACTTTTTTAGATTCTTTTAGGTTGCTTTCAACAAAGCCTTTACAGAAAAAAACTTTTTTTATACGTGGAAACGTACTAGCTTGTATCTCTTGGCTCTAAAGGTTATTCTTAATTCTTAACCAAAAAAGTACAAAAATTAAGTATTTACCCCTTTACCTGAGGAGGAACCAATTGTGCCTTTATTAGCAAAGGATATAAGGAAAATTTAAGAGCTTCTTAACGCTACGGCCTCAAGAACTAGTCGGGAAGGGAAGCAGCTCTGCTTAATAGTATAGAAACTTGCAAATGCAAAAAACTTGCTAAAACAGGAAGTTTCCGGACTTAAAATTGCCCTTAAAATGGAGAAGCGCAAGCGTACACATAAGAAGGGCGTATTTGAAGAGTTCCAAGCAGTAGATGAAAGTAATTGCCTTTGGCTTAGTCCTAATAAGGTGCAGCTAGCACGTAACCTTCAAGCTAAAAGGGAACAGGAAGCTCTTCAAGAAAAGCTACAGAAGGAGGACAAACGCCTCAAGGCCCTCGCCAAGGAACAAGAAAAGCTTGCCGTTGAGCAAAGGAAGCGCGAGCGCGAGGCTGCAAAGATCCAAAGGGAGATCCAGCGTGACGCTGAGCGTGAGGCAAAAAGGCTTGCGCGCGAGGAAGCTTTGTACGACAGGGAGGCTAAGAAGCAGCTCAAAAAATACTCGAGATCGACGCGAGGTAAGGGGAAGAAGAAATCTACTGCGATTGCTGCTATTGCAGAGTCTCTTTTAGATGTGCATGAAGCAGATAGCCCCTCAGAGGTGGATGCACCTCCATCTCGCCCAGGGCGCGCTAGGAAGCTTCCTGCACACTTCAAGGACTATATAATTGAGATAGACTGATTCTCCAAGGTCGGTTGCCTTACTACTCCAAGTTTTGTAGCAAATTGACAATTATGTAATTGCGAATTACCTGATTTTTTGAGTCGGTGATGGCGTTACTAAGCTGTGCACGATGGCGGGATGTGCGCACTGACTGGAAAACTGCTACAGTAGTGGAAGAGGAAGAGATGACGATGCAAGTAGAGAGAATCAACATCAAAACGGAGGAGGTAACAATCATGGTAGTGAAAATGGTCAAAGTGGAGGCGGCCACCGTTATTCTAATGCCGTCGAACGCCTTGGGTCCTTCCTGCAACCTTATGAAGACGGGCTTCTCATTCGGCGAGCATGAATTTACCAAATCCAAGGGGAACCTTCTAGGCGACATTCTAGGTCAAATTCTGGAATCACGTATCTTGAAGGGATTATCACTCGCAGATACGATACCAGTACCGGAGCGCACCGAGCATATCTCTTGTATACGCCATACTGTTTACCTGCTCTCCAATTCGCACATCGAAATTATCAGAGTTATACATCGACAGACAGATATCTGTCTAGATGTCTCTATAGATATCTATAGACATTATTAGGTAGGCAACTTGGCCCAAAGGTGGGGTTATTCGGTTGGCTAAAAAGCTTAGTTTGACTCAATATCAAGTTCAGGAGCTGTAAAAAGTAGTCACGTGAGCAATCTTGACGAACTTTTTCAGAAGATGCACGGTCAATTCTATCAACTTCTACATACAGGGCCTACACAATCGTATTAAAGAGATCTACCACGCGCTCAGTCGGAACTTCTAACAGGGCGTCCAACAGTAAGTTACTGGTTACTGGTCAGCCTTCTTGAGTCAACTACTGCTCAGATTCTTGTTACTTACTTACTGAAGGCCTATTTTGGTGTTGTAGTACTGCCAGTACAGCAGTAACTATCACGTGACCGTTATATAATACATTTATCTTCAAAATACTTCATCCTTTATTATTGCAGCTAGCTCACATGTAGTTCTTCAATATGTGTACAGAGCTCCACCAACTCGCTTTTGACTACTCTATTACGTAGCCAGTTCTTCTGTAGTTGCAAGGCCTCAATTGTAGCGCCACCAAGTGTGTGTTTCTATCGGTTATAACCGTCCTTTTAGCTGCACTAAAGGATCGCTCGCACTCGCAGCTGGTGCAGGGGATAAAGAGGAAATCGAGGGCGATTTTGAATAGTATAGAATAGTTAGCCTTACCCTTCTTAGTCCACCAGGCTAGTGGATTCTTGAGTAGTGGATCCTCTGTAAACAGGTCCTCTGCCAGAGAGTCGTAATACAGGTCCAATTCATTAGCTCTTTAAGCTCTCTTCCTCCCTTTATTGCCTGTAAGGATTGAGAGATTAACTGATAACGTCTTCTAGTATCTCTTATCATGATAATCACTAGCTAGGGCCTTCTGCCTTAGAGGTAACTCAGTCTCATCCTCTTACTCATCCTCAGCCTCAAAGTAGTCCCTGAACACTGATCTCATTGAAGCCTCAGCCTTTTTGTGCTAGGTAGGGTGATGCTTCCAATAATCCTTAAACCAGGCTAGTCTTAAAGAGGGATAAAGAATTATTGCAACAGTATAGTATAAAGGATTTAGATTAAGGATTAACTTTTACTAGTATATAGTTAGCTTCTTTCTGCCGTACTTAATAGTGCTTTTAAGAAATAATGAATTAAGCTCATTCGCCGTTTTAATAACCATCTAAAAAAGATCCTTATTGAGTTGCTGTAAGTTAGTGATTATTTGCTAAAGAGATTTAAAACTAGAAGAACTAGAGTTACCTTCTAGTTTCTTTATTATCTTATAGAAGTTTTCTAGGAAGTTTATAAGGTACTTAGCTTCATTCTAGTTCTCCTCTAAAAGACTATTAAGTAAAGAATTATAGTCTTACTCTTTATTCTTATTATGATGTCCTATTACACGCTAGTAATAAATAAAATAATTAATTAGATCTTTAAGCTCTAGGTAGTGGAGGAGTATAAGATAAACTAAGTACTATTTAATTCTACTATTTTATACTAAATTAAGCATACTAAAGCTCTAAATTAGATCCTTACTATTAAGATTCTTTTAAATTAATGTAAATAGTTCACGCCTTTTATGTAAGTAGAGCACGGCGTTAATAAAGTTATATAACTAGCTAATAATACTATATCTCTAAAATATCTTAAATTACTTTCTAGAAGCTGTTTAAGCTAGCTCTTCTTTAAATTTACTTATACTCTTACTATATATAATTACTTTAATAATAAGATTAATAATGTGGCTAGCACAGTAAATTTAGTATTAACTAGAAAAATCTAGTATAAAAAGTTTATTAAGACTTTAAATAAACTCTAAGTTATTATTAGTTATATTATCTATTATAAAGTAATTAAATTTACTTTATAAAGTGTATTTATCTATTACTAAGGCTATAACTTAAGCCTAGTTAGTACTAGTATAATCTTTATATAAGTTTTAGAAAACTATAAGCAGGTTTTATTAATTAAGATTTAAATCTATTAAAAATAAATATTAGCCTTAGTAGGGCTCTATTATTTAATTTATATAAACTTACTATATAATTAAAATAAAAGAAAAGTATACTTACTAATAAAATGTGTAACTATACTTAAGAAAGAGAGATAATTAGATAATATCTAGATATTAATATTAAGGCTAATTTTACTATAAGTAGTAGTAAGTAGTATTTAAATCTCCTTCTTCTAGTCCTTAAGCAGGTTACTAATATAGCTTAATAGTATTAAAGCTAATTATAGTAAAGAGGCTAGTAAATTAAGTTAGTTCTAGCTAAGTAGCTCTCAGGTTACTAGTGACGTCACCTGCCTAAAGAATAGATCATGTAAAATAACCTAATCAATAAGAGCGTCTTGTAATGTATTCTCTTGCTAAAGAGTGTAAGAAATACCTTTTGCACTACCTACTAGGGAGGCTGCCCAAGGATTAGTCGGTAGCTTTAGTAAATCTGGTAGTAAGACCCCATCAACATTAATTCAGTGATCCTTAAGTAGGTGTTTTGAAACATGAGCGTTACCGTCAATAAACTTTGCAGCTGTCTTTAAGCCTTGGAGGTGGCAGATTTTGCAAAGCCAAATCTTCGTCCTAGAGCCGTTCTCTTCATGATAGAGTAAATCAGCTCCATGATTCCAGATCTCAGAGATCTGCCGGCTACCACGGAGTTGACTCTTGTGCTTAACGCGATAGCCTAGCCGATCAGCCTTCAACCTCTCTCTGCCACGCCAGATGTTATCCCAGTCAACCTCAAAGTGTACCCCTTGGTTTGCACGTGAATCCTCAGGAAACTCCTGTGATAGTGAATCGAGCGTAGAGGCAGATGAGGGAGTAGGCTCTGTAGAGGAGGATTATGATGTAGGAGATACAGCGCGTGCTTTTTGGAGTTGTTTAGAAGCGGCAGCGTGATAGGGCTGATAGCTAGAGTTGCTAGAGGACGACTGGCCAACAGTACGGCTCCTGGAAGATCGGTGTTGGCCATGAAAATAGTGATGCAGGGACATCTTGGTAGTAGACTTGATAGAGCGGCATTATGCGCCGATCTGAGAGTTCTGACTTTCCCCGCTCGGCGCGGAACAATTACCGGATTTTTACCGCGTAACGCCCGGTCCCACGTGACGCACGTTTTTGGCTCATCTCAGACGTGTGAACATGAAGCTTTTGAGCCACATAAAATTGATAAAATTGTACAATTTTTTAGAGTAATAAATTATCGATGACGGAGAAGCTTATAAGCTATTCAAATTAATTGCGATATTGCTGTGGGAGAACTATTTTCCGCCCGCGACGATTCTGTACAGGAGTCGCCTCCACCACTTCATCAGCAGATGCACCCTCAATTTTTTCATCCGATTTACTTATGATAGGCCTGATAGCCTTCCGCTTATCCTTCTTCGCTTGTTGCATGTCTTTTTGGAGCTGCTTTTCAGCCTCTTTGGCGTATTTTGCCTCTTCCTTCTCACGTCGCTTTTTCTCCTGCTTAAACAACCTCTGTGCTTTCACATTAGCCCTCATAACCTTTCTCTCTTCTAACAAACGCTGCTTTTCAGCCTTCTCCTGTTCCTTACGGAGTTTATCTTCCTCTTTTTGACGGCGTTCATTCTCTGCCTCCTTCTCTTTTTAGGCCTGTCGATCACGTGCTTGCTGTACTTTGTTAGGGCTCCAAAATATCGCATTACTCTCCTCCTCACCCTGCATTTCAAGTAGAAGAGGTTTGCCACGCTTTCTACGCTTCTTCTCATTAATGAGTGTCTTTTTCAAGCCCTGATTCTGCATTTTAAGAAGCATGTTTTCGACCGTCAAAGCGTGAATCGTGTTGTTAAGCTGTTTGGCCTTTTTATCGCAAACGTCGTCGACAACCTGGTGTAACAGCTTCTCAATGCGGCGCTAATCTTCAGCCTTAAGTATAGAGTTGGTAGATGAGCTTAATGAAGACCTTGAAGCATTTAAATCACTAAACTTTTTAATAACACGCATTGGATTGAAAGGATGTAAACTAGTGTTTTTGAAGCTAGAGAGAATATTTTTCTTAGTAAAAGCGCGCTTGTACGCCACCCAGAAGAAGCAGAAGAAGTCTCTTTTAGTTATGCTAGAGAATCCCTGACACTCGTCCATAAACACTTCGAGTTCTACCGTGTAAGCTGTTGAGAGAGGTTTAAAAAGACAAACATCCAAAGGCTGTAGCGTATGTGTCGAATGAGGTGGGTATATTGCCAGTAGAATCTTGTTTTTATCGCAGTATTCGATAAATCGCATATTTACGTGAGATCTATGGCTGTTGAGGATAAGGAGCCTGTACTGCCTTCGCGCCTTCTCTTTAGTCTCCCGATCAAACACCTGGGTAAGCCATGCATAGCCTATATCCTTATTGGTCCACCTACTAGAAGATGAAGTGAAGTAATACTTATGAAGTGAAGGATCAAAATCCTGTAACCAAGTGTCTTATACGTTCCTAGAGACAGCCTGATATATAAGGCTTGGCGTAAGAGAGGTCCCGTTGGCGCATATACATGCAATATGTGTAATCCACTCGCGATTGCTGTTCTGGATTATCTTTTTTACCCCCCCTTCCTTATACCGCCGTTTTGAGAAGATTCTTTTCATTCTAGTAAGCACCCTAATGAGGAAGCCTTTCTTATCCATATTGTACATAAGCTATGGATCCACATTGTACTGAGCAATCTTCCTCTCCAACAGATCGAAATATAAGGTGTATTTAAACGCTGAATTAGCCCTCTTATGTTCCTTGTCCATCCTATCAGTCCACTTTGAGAAAATTGAGTAATCGTGTCTCTTTAAAAAGCGCCTAGGCCAGTGTTTTCCTACCAGATGTCCACATATTTCCTTTGCGAAATTTTGCAACATATGGTGTGTAGGAGGTAGCCCTCGTTTGCAGAGATCGTCGATATATTGTAGAAGCGATTTCTCTTGCTGATCGTTGAGATGTCGCTGGTTTTCGTGCTTTTCTTCACGAGAGCGTTGCACACCGCGAAAACGTTTCGAGAGCGTTGATCGGTCGCAGCCATATTTGTTCGCTGTCGCAGTAAAATTAACTTTTTCTCCAGGTTCCAAGGATTTTAATTCATCCAGCGCGAGCTCGAGAGGGCTCATTTTAGTGAAGATAGGATTATGTCAAAAATTTGGTGTTGGTAGCGATTTCGCTTAAAAATCGTGCGTCACGTGGGAGCCCCGCTCGGCGCGGAACAATTAGTTGATCCGCGACACTGGCCGGGAAAATGTAGCTTACCTGGCAACTTCGACCTCTCTGAGGCCCCTCCAGAGGCCTCTAAAACACCAAAACTCCATACACTATGTGTATAGACTACTACTACTACTACTACTGGTAGTAACTGGGGCCTTAGTTACTGTACTTACTGCTTACGTAATTACTACTGGCAGTAATGTGCTAGCAGTACTACTTACTGTTGGACGCCCTGACTTCTAAATCCTTGGAGGCAATCTCTGTAAATTCAGGCTCAGAGAGTTCGTCGGCGTCAGAAAGAGCGACTAGCCACTGCGCAGCGCGCTCTTGAGCCTCTGCTTGAGTTACTTCACCCATTGATTGGGTCTCGAGGAGTTGGAATGACAGTTCATGGCGAACAGAACGCTTCCTTGGCGGAATAACCTGAGATTTTTCGCTGCTGGACTGAGCAGCTTTCTTTTGCTTCTTACGAGTTATCCAAGAAAACATATTAAAAGATTTTATAGATTTAAAGTCGATGTGGAACGATAGAAGGCCGTGGGGATGCATTTTGGTGAGGTTGTGTAGAGTATCAACGCCAAGCCCTACAATGATCTCACGAGTTGTAATGGACCCACAAAATGAAGCAATAATAACCGACAAATGTCTGTTTCGGACATAGAGACAATCATCTATGGATGTCTTTCTGTCGACGACGAGAGACATCTGTCTTTGTGCAACTCTGGATATCATCTCCCCCAATCCCCCTATCATCAAAGTCCAAACCACTTCAAATCATCCGCCTCATGCGCCGGCACTGTATGTCCCACTCCCTTCGCGCTATACCCTACCAGCTTTGTCCCATCTCCATACACAATCTGCGTATACCCACTCTGCGGCGTATTCGTCACATTCTTTGAAAAAGTTACACCCAGCAATCCACTCCACTCCTTCAACTGCTCCGCAAGGTTGGGATAATTGACAAAGTTATCCGCCTCACCATGCCAAGTCGCCATCCGCGGATACGTTCCAGTCCACTCTGGGTACATGGCTTTTACTTGCACCACCCACTGCTCTGGAGTCTTGTTGACTTTGCCATTTGCACATGTTGGATCAGCGGTTTGAGGACTAGCGCCTGGTGAGCCGGCGAGACAGCCGGCTGCAACGCCGGAGTAGCGGCTTCCTGCCGCAAAAATATCCGGATATGTTGCGAGCAGAACATTCGTCATCATGCATCCCGAACTGGATCCTGTAGCGAAAACCTTTTTGGGATCGGCCTTGTACTTGTCGATTGTGTACTTGATCATGTTGACAAGGCCTTGGTTGTCGCCGCCACCATCATGTTTCAACGCCTTTGCCGAAGCAACATCCCAGCAATTGTTGTCCTTCTTTGTGGAGGCGAATATGTTGATGAAGCCTTTCTGGTCGGCAAGTGAGTTGTATTTTGTCATTTGAGCATATGATTCTGCAGAGCCGCCACAGGGGTGGAGCTGTAATTGAATCAGTATGCGGGAATCAGAGAGAGGGTGTAGAGGGCTAGAAACATACGACAAGAATGATGGCTGGGTTCTCAGCAAGCTTTGAGGGAACCCAAATGTTCATTTGAAGATTGGTGGGGTTGGATCCGAAGTCGTTGACGCGGACAAGAGCGCCATTGACGGTTGCCGAAAGGGCTGCTAAAGTGGCAGCAATTGAAGGGGTAGAAAAATACATAGCGATAGTGATGAGTGAAAAAGGCGTGATGGAACGAAGGGTTTAAAGAAAGATTTATATAAAAGTAGAGAAATAATGTAAGATTCCCTCACTGTGAGAGCGAAGGTGACTCGTGTAGAATGAGATCACGAACATGTTTGTCTTTAAAAGAAAGATTTCGGAACCTGCGATGCAATTTGGAGACGAGCCTCTGTTCCGGTATGCTAGCACGAACGGACGAATCTGGCTTTCTGCCTTACTCAAACTGCGAAATATGGCATTTATAATTAATTTACGAGTGCTGGAAGCTTTGCTGTGACATTAATTTAAAGTTAGGGTGATTAGCCGGTTAAGGAAATCGCTTGGAAAATAAACGGGGTACTCTGGAGATCCACCTGGTTATATGTTCTTTTATTGCCGATTTCCTGAGCCGAACTTCAAGATTTTTATACATTTTAGAGATTGATACTGATTTCTTGCTCCGACTCTTACGCCCCCTCTCTAAGGCCTTTTCCAATTCTTCCCATATAGCCCTCCAACGCTCGAGCGGCTTGAAAAAGAAGAACTAATTTCATGAAGTTCCACATGGTAAAATGCGGCCGTGGATGCGAGATGGAGAATAGACGTCCGGAAGTTTTCTTCCGGCCTGGCTAATAGGTATCTACTTTGGGATCTATTGAGAGTTGACCAGGGACTAAAAGCTATGCACGGGACGTTCAACGGCCATGTTTGGAGAAGCTTGGCATGGAAAATGGAGAATCGAGATCACTGGTGAATTGTGGATAATTATATGTGGGGCATAAAGGAGATATGTCCTTAAGGAATGAAAGTAGAGGAAATGGGAAAGACGACGATGAACTATCTGGCTACCAAACATACTTCCGAGGGAGCCATATGGTCCTAACTGCTTTGGGTATGTTGCGCCTCGCCGGGCGGGTCCGGAGACTTACGCTTATCAGGTGAGCAATATGCCACTACCATTCTGCTACCCCAAATGCATTGAAGAGTACGCCCGGAAGAAGTATCATGATGTAGCAGAGGAATATATGCTGGAATGTGAGAAAACATGTAGAAAACCATCGATCGTTGATGTGGCCGAGTATATCAAGAAGCGAACGTACCACCTTGTAGATTTGGTTGTTCAGAAAGAACGCATGAGACCTGCTCAGGGGATTATCGGTGTTTATTTTTTCGAAATTGATCCTGTGCATCGGAACGAGCGAGAGGCAACCTAGCCCGAGGCTCGTGGTGGGATTTTAGAGCACGAAGAGCCTCGTAAACGACCGACTCGCTCACTTAGGCTAAGCAAGGGTTTGTGGGAACGCGCACGCGCTTGGGGCGTTAATCCAGGAACCGTGGTCGCAGCCTGTCACCAGATGCTGAGGATGAGATCTGTGATATCGACTTGAACGGCACCACATCTTCGATCAAGAGGAAGGCAAAGAAACACTCCTCTTCGGCAAAAGACAAGACAAAGAAGAAGAATCGACACTCTACGTCGTTCGTCTTGAAGACCAAGGAGCAGCAGGACAATAAAGAAAAGGTGCAACGACCTGGCTGACTACCTGGTCGATACCACGGTCGCTCTACTGAAGAGTGATAATTTGATGGACACGCTGCTTTCTGAGATGAACGACATAAAGATTGATTTAGAAGATATCGTATAGACAGGAGATGCTTACGAGAAACGCAAGTCAAACCTTCGGCGTCTAGCGCTGTAGGTAGGAAATTTAAGAGCGAGATGTTTAGTTTCGTGACATGTATGCCACCACAATCAGTCACCCAGTGAATGAGCTGACTTAATTATGTCATAAAATGTTTTTCTAGAATCATGAATCCATTTTTGGGCCGTGTTACACGAAGACGGACGTCTGAAGTCTACGTTTGAGCTGTTCGGCAAACTCCGACAAGACAGATACAGTAGCCAAGCTGAGTTACAGAGCATCCTCTACTTTCAAGACAGTCCTACGTGTTTTTACTCTCATATATAGCTACTTCGCCTTTGCATCTGTTGTGCCTTGACTCGTTGGAGATATATAGCTGTTTTTTAAGTCACGCATCGAGGCGTAATATCCATACCGTGTCATCTCCCACTCAAGATACACTTTTGCGCCCCATTCGTACCTGTACCCCTTTTTAAATATATATGTACAGAGAAAATGCGGAGGGAAATTCCATGAAAGCACAAATTTAAAAGCGCACTGGTTGTATTAAGGGAGCTATTCCTACCCTATACCGTGACAATGAGATTACGGTGAACAAAACTGGTTTTCGCAGGAATCAGCCATCCATCCTGCTGTTCTCACAACATTCAGCACAGTAACCTCTTGATTCTTCATATGACCCGTATTAAGGCAATATATTCCCTTTCCTCAGTTATCAATTGGATACATGCCAGCTTAATAACGCAAAACCAAAATACCGCCCTCATAAGGTCGAACATTGTTCATTAACGTCGGCGATGCATTTTAAAGTCTGTATTATAAAACATTATCTAAGGTGCAAGAGAACGCAAGATGGGGTACGACAGACATGACGCCATAAATAACGCGGTTTCACGCTGGTGAACGCGTGTGCCCGGCTTCATAAGGTCAGGGGACATTTCCATTAACTGGATTTGTGGAGTACAATACGGCTCCAAAAGCTACAAAAGGAGGGAGATATTCCTCAGAATCTGTCATAATCAGCATTACGGTGTACACGACGACAACTAAAAGAGTCCAGGAGGCCATATTTACGGAAAACCCACCCGCATTGAAACAAGCAGAGTCTACCCTACGCCACGATTAGACAAAAAATGGTCCAGAAGAAAGCTGCTTGCCTGGCTCACGCGGATAGCTATGTGGACAAGGATGGTCATCCCATTTCCTCAGAACAGATCTTTGCAGAGCTGCGAAGCCAACGTGCTATCCGCCGCTTGGAGAGCTCAGTACTGCCTTGTGCCGAGGAATCGAGGTACCATGACCTCTTTTGTGGACACCGAATTCAGACTAAGTACCCAGGAGAACGGTGCGGTAGCAATTGCAAAAAGGAGAGCACTACTCACCGTTCATCTGCCTAGAATGCATTGCCGCCGATATCAAGGTGGAGGTGGAGAACCAGATACAGGAAAGTGCCAGAAGAGAGGAAGACATCAACAGCGAGAGGAAACATCGAGCTAGGACCAGGATCGTGTTCCTTCATCTCCGACGTCATCGTATTTGCAACCTTGTTCCGAAGCTTCCGCCCATTCTTCAGTACTTCAACGAATTTCCTGGATTCCAGGAGGCTGAGATGAAAGTGAGGGAGGATCGAGCAGCGGGCCGAAAGTCACCACCTCTGAAGCGACCGGGGACTGCAACCAGGATAGTTACTCGGGAAACGTACCGAGAGCCAACTCCTCGGCATGATCGTAATCGCAGCCGCTCACCCGAACGAGAGGACACGAATCGTAAGAATGATAGGGACCGTGAGCAGGAAACTGATTCGGATATGAACGATCTTCTTGACCATTTTGGGGAAACTCGTATTGGAATTCACGAAGATGCCATAACAAAAGCCGTTCGCGAGATCTTGGAGGCGATATCTTTCAATAGCACGCCAGAGTAGAGAAGCAGTACAGATCAATGTAGACGTGTTAGTTAGGGGCCGAATCTGAAATTGTCCTCTATAGATGTCTAAGTCCAGCTCGACACAACTCTATAGTCATAGTTCTAGGCTGTATCAAGCTAGAGCAAAGGTGTTAGTGGTGACCTGATTTGTTGTGTGTTACTGAAGGTGTAATGCGGCGTTGTGCACAAACAACGTATCTTTCATCGTATCATCACAAAGTCAGTTTGTTCACGGAGAGCACAGAAGTCTTGATCGCCTGTCCTTCACACATTGTGCATTACGAAGCGATGAAAACTTCCCGTACATTTATATACTTTCACTCGCACTACATTCTCTGACTCCTCAGACGCACCTCAAAAACTCTTTCAAGACGACAATTTGTCGTACCAACACGGTAGATGCGAAAATGACGGCTCTTAGCGACGCAGAGATTCGAACCATCGAAGACCTCGTGCGTCCATGTACCGGCACCCAGTATCACGACTTAGAATGCGGTCACCGCATCCGAACCTCCAAAGTGGAGATCTGCGGCCCGAACTGCTCCAATCCCTACCGCGATCCCATACTTCCGCATACATTGACCTTCATCTGCACCACATGCACCTTCGCCGACCAAATTGAGTACTTCACTCACTGGAGCGAGATAATGCCTGTTGCTCTCTCCTCCACCGAGATCGAAAACATGGCGAAGAAGGAGACCGGAGAGGTAATGCGAAATCGGGTAGCGGCGGGAAAAGTGAGAGATTGCGATGCTGTGGAGGAAATGGAGCTTATCAATCAATGTTCTCTTGATTGGCCGGTCCTGGATGAGAGCTTGTTCTCCGCAGGAGCTTCTGAAAATGTGCCTGATAATGAAGATCGGCCATACGGAAAGACTGACAGCGGAGTGCTAAAGGGATCTAGACTTGCTGCCGTGGAATCAAGGCGGAAGAGGGAAGATGGTCGCTGGCGACCGTATAATTTCAAGACCTATCCGGATACGAATCGTGAGTGCAGCCGATCTGCAAAGCGAGAGGTTGAGGATTTATTTAGGTATCGGCAGCGGGATGATCCTCCAAGGAAAGATGGAGACGCCGTCTCTGAATCTAGCGGTAGGAATGCTCTCGATAGTCTGATTGATCAACTTTCGGATAGCAGGGTAGGCCATCAGAAAGAGGATAGCGCGACGGCTGAATGCCGGGAAGCGATTGAAGACATGGCCATTGAAGAAGACTTGTAGTCCCTGTCGAAGGTGTCGTTTCGCTCTCAATGTCACACTGTAACAATTAGTTTGGATCCAAGTTTGTGAAAACCTCATAAGCATGAATGAAGAAGTATGCTTACACTCTTGACTCTGCACTGCGTCTGTGGCCATTTCCTAATATGATGCCTATCTAACTTTTTGAGATCTTATCTTCTGCCACTACTCGCGCCACGCACTACCTCGCTTCCGCTCGGTAGTGCTACCAGGTTCAATGAACAATCCAAGCTCAACGATCAATTTGCCAAGCAATTCTTTTCTTGTATACGGACAGCACCTAAACTAGCAATTTAATTACTAAATATTAGTAGTAAATTGTAGTAGAGGGTTGAAATATTCAATTTGTGTCATTATTCTGTGTAACCTAGCGCCGGCGTGGTGGGTCATTAGCTTTAAGAGCGTTAAGAGTATTGACGGCTTTATAACAACTACTTTTCTCCTTATCCTTCTTATTACGTTTAGCTGCTCTTAATTGCGCGTTAGCTATATAGACAGTACCTCCCTTCTATATAATACGCTTATCAGGTATTTGACGTTGCTGTTAGTGTTTTATAGCTATAGTCTACTTACGCAGGTTAGTCTCTGCTATCTCTCACACAGCTGTGACAGCTATAGTAGCTTTTACTAGCTTTATAACGCGATAATTAAGTAGCCTAACGTCTCCAATATATAGATCAACGCCTTAAAGGTGTTTCTGTATGTACTAGATAATATCTACAGCTGACACAGGTGTCGGAGGGCTGATAAGTATAGTAGTAAATAGAGAAAAAGGCGTCGCACGGTAGATGTTAACTATTAGCAGCTAATTAATTATAATGTCACTATTAAGTAGCCAGATACCAGTCTTCTTAAAGGCAGATTTAATTATAGCTAGCTTAAAGGCCTACTTTTATATCTAGTAGATATAGTAGAGAAATTTAACCATATTAAAATTATTAGTACCGTGCCGAACCTCAACCTTAACACGCTTCTTATAAAAGTGCTTATATGGCTAAAAGATAATAATATTAAGCGGCTGTAAGATGTGAGAGCTGTGAGAAGAGAGTACATACAGCCAGATCTTATTCTCAAAGCAGTATATAATAAACTTATGTGTAAGGTAAGAGCTATAACTGTTATAGATAAGCAGATGCCACTCCCCTACCAGCTCTAGCTTCATGAACTTATTAAAATGCTTGATATAATTAAGCGTGATCTAGTTATTAGAGTAGCCAGATTCATACACCCCTAGCAGCATCTATGGGTCAAGGTGTAGCTTATAAGAGACACGTTAGTGCATAATCTAAGCGTTCTTTAAAATAGTAAGTAGTAGAATTATCTCACCAGCAGCATTAATTATTTCAACTATAGAGATAAAGTTACGGTTTGTCTCTAACGGCGTCTCTGTAGACTTAAAGGCCTCTATTATTATCACATTCTAACTGCCACTAATTCCTATCCTAAAGCTGTACTCGTCAAACTTCCACGTGTTGCACTACTAGATTTCTTTATCACAAATTACCTACTCTAAGTTGCAGAAGTGCTCTTTAAACATGTCGCGCTGCTGGCTAAGTATCCTCTCCTTCTCCTACAGATTCTACTGTATCTTCCTCATGCGTGGGTAGGTTGTAACAAAGCGCTTAATATAGTCACGTCCTAGAGGCGTGAGCGCGTCGCGTTCAGCAGGTGGAGTAGTTACTATTCGAATCAATTCTGCAGCGTCGCGCACCATAGACAATAAAGGCAGCTGGCCTATTAAGTCTAGGCGATGGATATACAGCTCTAGAGCCTTAATTTGATATGAATTCAGCTTCTGGTTGACCTTTGGGCGTGTGCTGCGTGAGTTGATGCCTTTAACGCGTCGGTAGAGCCGCTGCAAATCAACGCCAAACATGCGCACCACTGCAGATAGATTATATGAAGCCTTTGTAGATAGATGCTTCAGGGCACGCTGGATTCGATCCTCATGCTGTAAATAGGTGTCCTCCATTGTAAAATAGAGAAAAATTGATTTGTACAAGTATCCTTGGCAAATTGATCGTTGAGCTTGGATTGTTCGTTGAACCTGGTAGCACTACCGAGCGGAAGCGAGGTAGTGCGTGGCGCGAATAGTATGTCTTAACAAATCACATGATATCGCTTTCCATTGAAAGCTCACCAATCTGAAGTTATAGATAAGAGCTAGATGAAGGTTCTCTTTCTTAAATAAAATTTTTGTGAAAGCACAAAGTTCCTACTTACAGAGCACGTCACTCACTTCATAACGATTCTTAAAGTCTAACCAGTCCTTATCGGGTCTTGTTCAGACCACACCCAACTCAATACGGAACAAAAATCATTCCAAATGGCTCATTCGAGCTTCGGTTTCGAAATGGAGGTCGACTCAAATCCTTTTTCGGCCGCTCTGTCAAACTCTCAAGGTAGCCACACCCTCACTATTACTCTCTCAACAAACTCCAAATGGCCTCTAGGAACGAGCGTTGACAGCAACAAGAAGTTAACAGCCCAATCTCAATCCATCTCTGGCACCGGACTTGCCCCAACGACAAACCAAGGGTTCACGTTCTCAATGCCCTCCAATTCCACTCAAGCCATTGACTACCGAGCCTTCACCTCTCCCTGATTTGGTGCAATCGGTGCCACATGCATTCTCGAACACTGCGAACCGTCTACCCTGGCGACCGAAACCCGCATATGCTAAAACGGCAAATCCAAACTACGTCTCCAGGACTGCGGTCACTTGGTTCAAGCCTTCAACAAGGACGGTGACGCCTCATGTTGTGCGAAGAACTGTCAGGCGTCTCTGCAGGCGAAGAAGAAATGAGGTCAAACCGAGAATTCTGGACGACCTCGCAACATTGAGTGCGAGCTGTGCCGACAACAGTAGGCCAAATCGTTTGAGGAGATGTCGTGGATGGCAAACTTGTTTCCCAGAGCTCCTGGGTAGAACCACGATACAGTCCGGTTTGCAAATGTCTACAATAAAAGTACACAAGAGGTGAGGAAAGGTGGTCCAAGTATCCCAGTCGTCCTCGTTCGAGACGATATCATGCATCCACCTCCCCTACGCTTGCAGTTCGGCAGCTCGGCAGCGCATAATCTCCGGGACAAATATGTTCACACCAACCTGGATACCGTGATGGGACCTAATACTCCATATTTCCCCTTGAACTATTCAGGAAACATCGATTCCATGAAACAGTCGCGGTACACCAACGGGGGCGATCTACGGGGGTCTAGATGCAGAAGACAACGGATTGCAGCATGACTCGAATCAGAATCAGCATAATCAGCCTAAGACTCAAGTTGAGCTTGAGCGGACGACCTGGGACACAGTTACCTATCTCTTTGCATTGACCAAGCTCGACGTCGATCTCCTGCCCATAACCGCAACGCTGTGCTTATGGGTTGCTTTTTTCACGCCTGTCAAAAGCATTATTGCAATTGGGCAAAGCACGACGCCTGTATGACCAAGTTACATGATACGATGAAGGAGGAGGTAGATGCCGTAATTCCGAAGCTGAAGAATCTTTTGCGAGGGAAGTGGCTAGTTGAATGATGATAGAGTATACGGCTGTGGCAGCCTGCAGACACGGTTTATCATGAAGTTCTTGCAGTAGTTGACAGTGGACATCTGGATGGTGAAAGAGAGGGAAGGATCCATTTGATAGCGACGATGTCAAACATTCGCGATTTGGTGGCTAGATAGAAGCCCGGTATTGTCTGTTCTGAGTCTGAAAGGACGAGTAGAATTGGGGTTCGTCAGCCCAGAAGAATTGAGTTTCCAGTCCAGCAAGATCCTGCAGTAGTTCCAAGCAAGAATCATCGCGCCAAGAGTGTTAAAAGAAGTCACTTCTTTGACTGGGACGTTGTCAC
This sequence comes from Zopfia rhizophila CBS 207.26, assembly GCA_010093925.1. Lineage (NCBI taxonomy): Eukaryota > Fungi > Ascomycota > Dothideomycetes > Zopfiaceae > Zopfia > Zopfia rhizophila. The sequence continues at coordinate 2,529,036 of ML994611.1, forward strand.
CTGTCAAGCATTTATCGAGTTGATTGTAGATATGCACATGTGCAGACCCTTAAAAAAATTGCAAAAGTCGTTCAGCTATACATTAATTTTGACAATCATCGACTTTCAATTTAGCGCTATGTAGAGCGAAGACAATTCGAAAGGAGAGTTTGACGTACATGGTCGAATGTACTTTTGCCCATATTGACTTAAGGAGGAGGGTTCAGATCTAGACCATCGACGGTAAGATGAAATGCATCGCTTCTCGAATATGATCCGGCGACATCCAAATCCAGCCGGCCTCTTTCGCAGTCTTCAAAGTCGGCTTCAATGACAAGCAATCCTCCATCTTCGACTTCCCACAAGGGTCCAGCAAGAACATCGCCGAGTGGAGATATGATGCAGGATCCGCCTCGGCAGACAAACTCATCGTCGGCACCTCCGGCGGATGATTGCGGTCTTGACAAAAAAGCATGCAACTTTGGCTTTGGAACAGGCCAAGAGATCTGATGATGTCCCGGTGTCTCAGTAACAACCGATTTCCTCCTCCCTGTGGCCGCTGGGCTCACCGGTTCTTCCTCAATAGCCGATGAATCGCCATTTGGAAGATTCCCATCAGCTCCTTTCTCTTCGACCACCGGCCAACAAATTTCATGCTTCTCCTCAGTGACCGTAATCGTGCTTCTCCTTCTCTCTCTACTCCGCGCACCCGCCCTTCCAGGCCCATTCAATGATATACCAGATAAAATATCTTCCTCCTTCTTCCCTGTGATCCATTCAGGTAAATTACTCCTCCTAACACACTGATTACAACTCAACACAAACGCTCTCCCCTCACATGCCACTGTCCTCATAAGCGCCAACCACGTATCCCTTGCATCCGCCGTGGGCGCAAGATACAAATTGATGTTCTGAGCATACAAGCTCTGTCTCAGAAGCGGCATATAATTCTCCCAGCAAATAGCCGCCGCAAGACACAACTTCACACCTTTAATTTCCGTCGTCACGGCTTTGAGGGTAGATGGGGAGCCCTGGCCCCATATCATGCGCTCAGAGCCTGTTGGCATGACTTTGCGCCTCTTTCCGATGATCCCGTATCGTGGGCAGACGTAGACGACGCCGCAGTATAATGTCCCACCAGCCCGTTCTACGAGACCCGTTACGATGAAGACTCCTGTTTCGCGCGCGATGCGCTCTAATTCCTCCCTAGTTCCATCACCGCGGTATTTCCCCTCCCTTGGCAAGGGAAGCTTCTTATTCACCCAGTCCTCTCCGGCGCCTTGTGGTGTATCTCCCAAATCTACAGCGGCGTGGAAGTATTGTAGGAATTGATCGCGTCCCTCGGATGTACGGCCGCCGACGGCGTTCCCAAAGGTGCAGCTGCGTGGGTAACCCCCTAAATATGCTTCTGGGAAGAGGATCAGGTCGACATGCCGTTGTGCGGCTTGCTTTGTCGTCTGCTCTAGGGCGTGCAGAGTTTCGGAGGTGGTGGAGAGAGTGCGGCTTTGTGCTGAGGCGAGCGTGAGCTTTTGAGGCATTGTCGAAGAGGAGTTAGGGGTTGGATTGGATGGATTGGGCTAAAGAGGATCTGAAAAGTGAATTGGTGATGGAAGAGTGGCGAGGAGTCATGACTGCTACTGAGGTTGAATAGAATTCTGCCAATGCCGAATGATGCAGGAGGGGAACTTTTGGAGAACCCTTGTCAAAAAAGGCCGCCAATAGCCGATGACCATTCCAAGGCTCAATTCAGACGTTGTTCTAGACAAGACTGGAAACAAAATCGAGAAAGGCGAGGCCCTGCAAAGCTGTGCATAGCAATTCATGTATCCTTCCTCATTACCTGATTACAATTATGTACTTTTGTGGTTCTGGTCTGACTTCAAATTCGTCGAAGACCAAACCGGCCCTTGAACATTTGAACAAAGAAACTACAGTGAATGGGTATGTTACTTAACGCTCAGAAATCCACCTGGTATATGTTTCCCATTCCGTACAATCAGTCTCAGCCGAAGACCCGGTAGTATAATCGTTAGATCTGCGACAAGCTTGTGTTACGACCATTCAAGTCTAACAGCTGCTCCACAAAGTCCAACGGTATTAAAAGATAGACCAGAACGCCTGACAATGCCAAAAGGATATCAAGTTTTTAGAAGCCTTGATTTGAAGCTTCAGTGTCCTACTCCGAAAAGATCATTCGTGTGAATTGTCCAAGAAGTTAGGAAAAGAAAAAGAATACGTCGACGTAACCAAGCAGTCCAATGATGAATATATCAATGAGACAGAGGGGTCTAAGCCAATGAGCGGGGAAGAGAAAGCCCAGGAGAAATGGAAGGGTGAGTTGCGATGTCTTCGGAGCCGGTATCACGTGATTCGCGTGTTGACGACTTTCCAAGGTTCGGAGACCCACCTCCTCTGTATATAAACCCAAACCAACCACGACCTAGTTCGTCTATTAGAGCCCCGGCTTCGTAGATCAGTGGTTCAGAGACCCTCGAGGATCACCACTGTCTGGATCGCTGAACCAAAACGTACCCAATGAGATCCGCTCTCGATATCCTTCAGACCCGGCAGACTGGGATACAGAGCCTCGAGAAGCACCAAAGTCAGAATCGCTGAATCAGTATGTAACCGACTCTATTTCGCTCTTTGGAGGTGGGAGATCCAAATGAGATGATATCCGTTTCTATAGTCTTATCCAATGAGAAGCGAGGCTTTAAGGACTTCTTGAAGGGTCGCTCCGGGAAGGTCACGCAGGCGGTTATCGTACGAAAGATGACGTGTGGCCATTGTCTTAAGCACTATGCGAAGGATACGGAAGGAACTATGTCGGAACTGAGAAGCCAGCAGCGGATGCAGCGTTGGTATTTGTGCCGTCTAAGAGTACGCCGGAAGACATTTTGGAGCAGGTTAGGATGGTGGCTTTTGAGAAGCAGCATGATATCTGCCATTACGAGTCCAGATTGGCTGGACCTGTTGCTGGAATGGGGGTTACGACGTAATGTATTGGGACCTGTGTGGAAGTTAGATATACGCAGATCCGCGACGCGAAATGGAAGAATGGTTCTTTTACCAATTAGTGACTAAAGAAATAGGACTTCCTCGAATCGAAGTAAGCTGAGTAAAATGCAAATGCTTCAGCGATTCACTGCATCCCTCTCAATATCCACGTCTTCTCTCATATTTCCCGAACTGTCTTCTGATTCCGGTCCGACCGCCGCACACACCGTCCGACATCCCTCAACCCACCCGGTGCTCGGCGACCCAGGCCATTCCGACGACGCCGAAGGTATTGCAGTAAGTTCTTTTGTACTCGCGTACGATGCCTGGCTTACCGCATCATCCCTGTCCTCGAATTTCACGTCCATGCCCCTTGAAACCTTGATCTGATTTAAAGGAACCTCTGTGGATATATCTGTTTCATTCCCATGATGGATGGAAGGCAACGACGACCATGGATACTTGCCCGATGCCTTATCGGACCGCGCTGACCTTTTCCCATAACTGTCGCTATTTCCACTTCGGTTCGCAGACAGGTTGAAGTAGCGACGGAAGAAGACTTTGAGAGCGGGAGCGGAGGCGCAGATGACGCCAAGATCGGCTTCCAGCGCGGTCCAGATCCAGCCGTAGAAGGCGTACCAGGTTATGTCGTATGTGTAGTAGTATACGTATATTGCATAGTAGGTGCGCATTATTCCACAGACACATGTGCTGGTTTGATGTTAGTTGACTTTTGGGGGGAGGGGGAGGGAGTGACTGACAGCAAGCCAAGCGCGAAGATACCAGTTAACGCAACTTTTTGCCGGAGAGGGATCTGGAGATTCCAAACAAGAAATATCGGTAGCGCACAGATGAATAAGTCTTGCAATGTGCTGATGACCACAACCGAAACAATCTCCGCTGCCTCATTGTGGCATTTTACATCGTTTTTTAGCCTCCACATTAGATCGAAAAGGCGCCAGTATCCTTTTACTGGAGAGCATGAAAAGATGATGACGAAAATGAATATGACTCCGTAACAAACAACAAGTACAATCGACCCCCAAACCCAATATATGAAAGTCCTAGAGATAGTGCCGTTGGTGATGCGGCGGTAGAAGCAGAGGATGGAGATTTTGATAAGGCAAGTCGCTACGAGATACAACACTTCGATCGCAAGGGTACTCTATAGAGCCCATTAGTGTTCTCCAGTATCCTTGAGAGTATCAAACGTACTTTTCGTGACGTGATCAATGTTGTTTTGAGTTTGATCCCAAGCGTGCAATTGGAACCCATAGATCCTGATACCTGCACTAAGTCAGAAAAAACAACCCTTCTTGTTCCTGGTATCACTTCCAGCCGTTCCTTTGTGCTCATAACATACCGAGAATAACTGTAATGGTCAATCCCATCAATGGAACCATCGCAATGGACATGAGCAAATCGTCTAGTCCTGCATTCTTCGCCACTTTAATACGAGCCCACATCCGCGCAGCATGGACAGTGAGTGTCAAGGCCAATATGGCAATGAGAAGTATCGGCCCTGTCCATCCTCTGGTTGTCGGGTTCTCATAGTTTGGAGCCGGCCACGAAGCGATTACAGATGATGGAGGATGGAGACCACCGCTCCGGGGAAACAGGTCATCGGCGCGAGCAAAAAGGCCATCAGCCATAGTGATACCTATGCTCGGAGCCCAAACTTTCGCAGAAAGCCGTGGGTGCAGCGGAGGAAGTGAGGTTTTGGGAGAGAAATAGCGAAAGGATATCAAAACAGCAAGAAGGGCCGGTATCCTTGCCTAGATATCGAGAAATATTTCCTCACCCTCCATGTCGGAAATCGATTTGAAAAGATTGAGCCTAACCCTGGGTATGTGCAGCTGTTCTCCACGTGGCAAGCAAGTGCATCCTTGAGCTGGACGAATAGAGGAGTTTCGGGAGACAACTTGAGGAATCTGTCAACATTCACTTTTCCGTGCGACGGCGCGCAACGGCGTGGCTTGGTAGGCTTGGTTCCCTCTTTAGGCTAGCATATTCAAAAACTTGAACTTTCCTTAGCAAAACAGAAAACAAAATATGACAATTTTGTCCTGAACTTGAGGGGTGCCATCTGGCAATGGGAGCCTTGGCAGCCTGAAGAGGGAACCAAGCCTGCCAAGCCGCGCTGTTGCGCGCCGTCGCACGGAAAAGTAAATGTTAACAGATTCCTCAAGTTGTCTCCCGAAACTCCTCTAATGGCAAAGCTTAATTCCCACCCGGCCGTGTGGCAGACAAATGGATTACGCAGAGCCTGTCTCGTGGCTCGCAGGAAGGGGCTTGGCTTCTAGGCTTCTTCGAGCGCACAGAGTTCAGATTCCATCTTGACAGCAGCGGCAATAGATCCCATTGACTAAAGTTATTCCCTTGGGGGACGGTTGAGAGCTATCACAGTTTAACTGCGCCAAACGTCACCAAAAGTCTTACCACTTTATCGATGATCTGCAGCAGTCCCAAAGTCGATGTTTCAAGGAGAGGCATCCCTGCGGGTGTTGTTGGAGAGTCAGGAAGGTGCAGCGAGCCGTGCTAGGACGTACCCGCCCCAAAACCCTGCGAGTCTTGTGTTTGCGTTATGACAGCGGTGCAACGCTTTGACGGCTTCGAGAATAGCAGACCCTGAATGCGCTTCTCGAAAATATCGCGGAGAATAGAGTGCCCACAATTCCTGCTCGTTACTCCTGCCATGTGAAGGTTCAGTAGAGGTCGGCGTAAGACTGCAAGATTCCTGGAGTCAATCATCCGAGATATGGAATGATCTGCACGGGTAGCCTCACTTCCTGGGACACGACTCGCCACAACATCGAATCCCGATCGAAAGGAGCTCGAATCCTTTCCGCATCCCCACAAGTGCTCTCCTTTTATCTTTCGTTACCCTTCTTTTTTGTCTCAGTTGCAGAATCCCATCCCCAGCCTCTTGAGCATGACACGAGAGTTGATGTGCGTGTGTTGCAAATTAGGTATCAGCCTCGCAGAAGTTTCCCGGCAGGAGAGGGTTTTGTAAGGTTGACAGATCTAGACGCAACTCTGGATGCAACAAGTGGGCCGGCATCTATTGCATTGTCAAGCGCTCCGAGCCTCCGAACCACACATGCCCGAACCCTTAAGCAAGCGGCCCGTCATGAGGTGGCTGAAATCGGCAATTGACATCCAGCTCTCAAGAGGTCGCCGATTATGCTGCCACTTTCGTGGCCCGGCAGAAGTTTTGTTGTCCTCACCGCCCAACATCATCCAATGAATGATATGAACCCTCGGGAGTTCCTAGGATTTTGACCTGAAAATAAGGTTTCCCATATTTAGCTTCACTTCTGATCGAGGATTTGAGTGTATGCAGCATGCAGGTGATGGTAGATAGGTCACACCACTCCCTAAAGAGTCTCTCGTGTTAATTAAAAGTATGAAGATAAGCGCTTACTGTTCGCTTAGCTCACCACGTTATTTAATAACGCCTATACAGTGTATTACAGTTGAATTTTCGAGTAGAATCAATTGTATAAGCTCTCAGTACTTAGTTGCAGCTCCCTCCTGTCGAATTACTTCGTGGAGGCGCGCGGGATAGCTATCTACAGTCTTATTGATCTTATCAGCCTTCATCTCTGCCCATATTTTGTAGAACCTCTGCACGCCTGTATAAGCTGTCTTACAGTGCCTTTGATAGAACTTCTGGCGCAGAGGCTTAACCCAGGTCTCCATTACTGATAGATTAGGAGACTTAGGAGGGCCCTTAAGATGATCCATGCCGTGGTGATCCATCCAATTCAACACCGACTTTAAAAGATGAGCAGAGTCACGATCTTGATACAAGACGAGGTCTAGGCCAAGTATTTCCTTTTGTAGCTGTGGCAGTATAGTAAGAAAAGTCTTAGCGTTCATCTTGCCATTGGCATTACCTGCGTCGTACGGAATTGCCTAGGCAAAGTTATAGCCAAGTACGCAGAAGATGTGGAACTTCTGCTGCTGCTCTGGGTCAGGTCGCTTATTAAGCTGAACGTTCTTCTTCTTAAAGCGCTCTCCAGGCCTTCTTTTAATATTTTTAGGGTATCTAGGCCCAGTACTCCAATGGATCTCGTCGCACCAGATAACCCTCCTCCAGTGTACGCCGTGAGGGCGTAATTCAAGCTGAAGCTTGCACCAGATGACTCTTTCCTCACGCCTCTTAGGCGGATGATCTTCCTTAATAGCTGCTTTATGGGTTTCTATGCCAGAGACCTCTTGTACGTGCTTTAATATTGTCTGCTGACAGTAATTCTCCTTCCCTTCTGGTGGATTAACACCAGCTCTGTGCGCAAGCTCTGGCTAAGGCAAGCATTTCTCTTCAAACTCGCACTGATCAATATAGCTCGCGATCGCGTTGGCGTCAGAATTCGTGAGTTGACGAGGCCTCCCATGAGTGTCAGGTTCGTCTGAGTTATGGAGACGCCGCGCGCGTTTACTGTGAGCGATCTGCGAGACCTCTGCTTCAGATAAGCTAAAGGTCTGTGCTACTTTGAGCATAGGGCAGTATTGATTTTGTACGTGGGCGTAGTACAGCACCGCGAGTACTGCAGAACGTTGTGGGGTTTCGATAGGGTCGCGATGACCTCTTTCGGGCGGCGCGACGACTGGCGGTGGCGTAGAAAAGACCTGTAGCTTTCTTTTACAGCGTTCTGGCATTCTAGCAATAGGAGGAGTAGATTGCGTGTGAAAAAGAAGTGTATAATACACCTAGATGGTGGTGGTTGAGGTGTTATTTACTTGTGGTGGCACGAGCGTGTAGTAAGCGCTTATCTTCATACTTTTAATTAACGCAAGAGAGAGTACTGTGGCATCCGGCCAAAGTTTGGTATATTGTCAGTGCGGTGCACAAGCCCCATTGTGGCGCATGGGTATTTCCACACACTAATCAAAAAGTAGACCGCTAAAAGAGGTCCATATTTTCTTGAGCAATCCCGCATACAGATTGGTGTAAATAATTATTATGGCGCAATGTACAAACTTTGGCCGGATACCACAGTATGGTGGTAGTTTCATTTGCCATTACAGTATTCATTGATTGGGGGCTCCTGGGAATGTCAACCGCCTCGGCATGACTTCTCGGTATACAATGAACCAAGGTAATCACGTGACAAATTTGCAGCTTTCAAGGTTTTGATTTTCGTTTGGATATGGATATAAAGAAATTGCACTGCAAAATTCATGGTCAAGTCATCAGCAGCCTCCTGGCTGAGGTCGGGCTATCCACCACATGGACTCACCCTTTGAACCCATCCGTAGTCCCACCTCAAAAAGCAAACGAGCATGTGACCAGCTTTTCAACCTTTTCTTTCCCACCTAGGTATCGAAATATATAGCCTTCTATGAAACCTCTATTAACGGCTGAGTCTAGATCAGCCGTACCTCTTGCACCTTTTTTCAGGCCATGGTGAAAACTCCTGGCGATCGGAAACACGCCAACCAGGACCCACTACAACCGTACCGGCGAGATCCTACTAATATATTTGTGATCACTCTCCAGCGAAAGTCCTTTAAAGCTTCGCGCCAGATCCTTTCGCCATATACCCGCAAGATTATCATTTCGGGGAAAATATCTGGAATACTTGCGCTATACCCGATATGGCCACCAATTTATCTTTTTGTTTCGTGAAGTGAGCACTGTGAGAACTGAGCGACGGATCCGAGCATGTGACTCAAAGCTGATGGTTCATTCCCGACTAGGTCTTCACTTCAATGGATTCAATCATCTCGTCATACTCTCGCCCTTTAAACTCTTACATATAAACAAAATTTATCTCTTTAAATAGTCGCTTCTAAATTAACTAGGACCTTCACACTCAGTTCCGAAGGCATGATCTAGTGTAGTGCAAATTCAAGAACGCTGTTTTCAATGTCTTTTATAGTCACCTTGACATGATCTGTTCTTACCTGTTTCTGTTATATCACAGTGACTTGAGGGTCCACATAAGCGTGTTCTAATTTGGATCTCTCTCGGGAATATCTCCTTCATGTGATATTCTACTACTTCCATCTGTATTATGTCTCCAAGGAGAATTTTGCTTTGACTGACTTCAGTGTTGAAGTTCTCACATGAGAAGTACTTGCCGTACGAATTCCTACGTCAATTGGAACGAAGACCCTTCACTTCCACACGGAACCAACGATGCCTTAGCAACTTCCTGTGCGATGCAATCTTGTATGGCGAAACTAAAAAGGGTCCTTTCCTATATCAGGTACCTCAAGACCTCTGTCTATTATATCCTTATTTTTACGTTATTTATTTGCTTACAGACTTCAATTTCTTATTGCGCATCGTGGTATTTATAGGAATTAGAGCATTTCCATGCATGCCATTCTTTAACTATATTTCTTTATCCACTTTGGTGTTCAAGATCTCGCGTGAGAAGTGACTGTACGATTCAATGGTACGTGAAACTGGCCGCCAAATTCCAACCTCGAGAACGCTGTCTCGATCGTCTAAATGACCTTCAACCTTCCCGTACGAGAAAATCTCATCTGCTGTGTAAAAAGTTTGAACCGCCCTTTCTAAGGCCCAAGTATTTCAAACCGTCCATCGATATATCGCTTTATGTCGTTCATCTTCATGTACACCTGAATTTCGTGTTTTTACATTGCCATGTTCAGAAATTTTTGCGCCCAACTATGCACATGGTTTAATCGCAGGAGTAGCATCAGTTCCCGCTCTCATCCTCCAAAGCAACACTTTCACCAAACGACTCCACTGTGCATCATTCACCTATGCCTAGATCGAGGGCTAAGTAATTGTTCTTGCATGATTCAAGCGCGTAAATTCAGCGGCGCATCCTCAACAAGGATCTGGGTTGCCGGGAAATGAAAGTAGCTTTCTTGATGACGGCCGAAACGAACTTGAGTTGACACAGGCACAATCCATGTGTATCGCAAACCTTAAATAAGCCTTCAGTGAGACCTTCAGCTTCTGAAGCTGCTACGTTGACGTAAGAATTTGCATGGACCATATGCATCTAAGAGGATTCCTTCAACCAGTCATCCTGCGAACCCTAGAGGATGCAAAGAAATTCTATTCGAAGGTATCTTACCCAGACATAGTGAGCAAAAACGGTCGCATTTTGAAAAGTTTGAGACTCTTGTTCCCAAGGAATATCCTTTACTCCTTGTCACCGGCTCACTCAGGAATTCCTCGCCCCTTGCCCTTCGACGACGATCTGAACTGTTGGCAAAACCGCGATAGGCAACCTTGCTACCATGCGCCAAGCGTAGGCAGAACTCAAGGCACCACCGCCACAACGGCAACGTGAGTCATCAAGGATTCGTACTATCGTTACTGCCTAATCGATTATTATGTATTTAATCAGTCATTACCTTCAGTAAGCAAAGAATGCAATCATTCCTTTGAAGACAATATTTATGAGAACTTCATGCTGCCAAATATAACCTCCATGATGAACAGCTTAGGGTTCATACACTTATCTGTCCGTCCATTTTCAGCATTCGGTTGACTAACAGCCAAAGCCCCTTTACATCCTTTTGAGTTTATCTCATATCTCTCTCCCAGACAAAACCAAAATCATCCGTCTTTCATAAAGAAAAACCGAAATTATTCCTCCCCTACTATGAAATTCTAGAATTATCCGTCTCTCATAAAAATGGCCAAAATCATCTTCTTTCATCAATAAAAGCTAGCTTTGCTTCATGACAGGAATGACAAAAGCTAAAACCATCCCTCTCTCGTGAAGAAAATCCAAATCATCTCTCTCTCAACAAAAGCTAGAATCATGTGTCACTTATAAAAAAAAGCCGGGCTTGTTGATGACAGAGATGATTTTGGCTTTTCTTCATGATAGAGAGTTGAGAAAATTCCAAGCGGGCTTTGGTCCGCTGTATAACAGCCGGTATACAGAAAGTCAACATATGCCCTAGGTGGAATCTCTAAGTAAAGCTCCTCGCGGTCACATATGTTCCGTGCACAACCACAGCCGTCATCTCTAGTTGACCTGATCGTATACTACCAAACGGGTTTCCACTGGTCCAGTGGCAGAATATGCACAACTAATGAACATGAAACCGATCATCTTCAATGAATCCCCTTTGACTATGTTTATTGCATCATACCAACTAAGTACTTTGAACCCAAGTCACAATTATCAAATTGTAACATGGCTAGGTAGGCGTAATAGGTAATAGTCTCAGTCTTTGTGGGCTGGAAAAGGGTAGCTTGTACACCATATATGGTTCTGTCCATAGTATCTTGTTTTGACTAGAGTTAAAGGTTTCCCTGCTGTTTTTTCTATACAAATTATTTATGTATCCTTTTCGTCCTTCAGCCTGCCCCAGGAATGAGTGATACCCTAGTAGAATATTGAGCAGTTTCTGCATTCTTTCCGGGTTGAGCCACTACGGTAGCCTACCTCCCTATATTAGGATATAGACCTTATATTAGTGGGAGATAAGGAATTTTTTTTTTTAGGCGATTAGACGTCTAACCGCGTAAAGGAAATTAAATAGTATAACTTCAGCATATTGCATATAAACTGACAACATTTAATTTATCTTCTCTCTTACGCCTAATCGCGCAATTAAGAGTAGATAGGTATGAAATGAGCATATTAGAACCTATAGGCAGCGTCACCTGATTCTACGAAACGCCATTTCATTCTTGCTAGACTATCTGTTGTGTCAAGTCCCTCCGGGATAAGATTTTAGGTTGCTACTGCAATTAGACGTCTAATCGCGTGTGCAATTCGGGGTCGTGTCTGTTTCAACGTATGTGACTTGCTGAGGTTAGAAGGCAGGTCTAGGCTGGACGAACCATGGAACAGTAGACAGATAACCTCAACACTCTAAGCGCTACATAGGACACCATCGTCTTTCTTGTAACACTAAGTCTTGTTAAGTTTGTCATAGTGCTCATATCTAGCCTCTCCCCACAAATCCCGCCAGCGACCTAGGTGTCTGCCTATCGCTTGTACTGTTCCAGCTACCTACCACCATATAATGGCGTAGAGCACTTAGTTGCTATCTTAACTCACTACGACTACTTTAAAAGAGGCTCTAAAGTGCCATTTAACAAAAACAAACAAGAAATCTACAACCAATACAGAGAGCTATAGACATAGCCAGGGAGCAACATGGCAACGGATTAGAAATAAAGGCGAAGTTCCACATATACTAGACCTCTCTAAGATAAAGGCTAATAGCAAAAATATTAATGACAGCGTTAACTTTACAGGTAATAGCCTATCATGTTATTATAGCTAACTAACCAGGAAACTTTACAGAATCAGGATCTAACACCTAGTAACGTATCAAGATGACTGATACATCTTGCAGTGCACTACCCCTCTTTTTCCTACCCGCCTCCTCTACCCTTGCTGCGTCTCACGCGATTAGACGTCTAATTGCGTAGAGGAAACGAGAGGCATCTGATTGCGTGAGAAACAAGAGGCATCTGATCGCGTGAGAAACAAGAGGCATCTGATCGCGTGGGAAACCGGGGAGGCAGGAAAAAGAGAAGAAGCCTCTAATCGCGTGGAAAATAGTGTTGATAGATGAATTTAGCTTGTTTCAAAAGAAAATATATATAACGTTTTTCACAAGCGAGTGAACCATACAAGCGAGTGAACCATACAAGCGAGTGAACCACTTTTGCCAAGAATTACCTTTTCTTTAATAACTTTACGAAAACTTCATATTATTTAGCCAAAATTTAAAATTGGCTTTTCAGATATTAGATGCACCTGGTGTTAAATTTGCATTCTAATAGTCTTACGTAATCATAAGTTATTAAGCTTAGAATTTACCTTTTAAAAATTTAGTTTTTAGCTATTAATATTTTACTAACTATTAAATAAGAAACTATAGATATTAAACTTAAGCTATTTTATATATAATTTAGACTATATTATGCTTTTATAGTAATAAAATAAGTAGGTTTTTAAGATCTTTAAGTAAGGGGAAATTTTAGCCCCCACCTTTTAATATCTTAAAAACTACTAATAATATAGCTTTAAAATTCTAATATATTATAGATTTAGGTGCTAATACCTTGTATTTAAGTTTTTATAATTTATTATTAAGTAATATTATAAATATAAATAGCTAAACATTATTTTAAAGTAGTGTAAATTCTAAGCTTAATAACTCATAATTACGTAAGACTATTAGAATGCAAATTTAACACCAGGTGCATCTAATATCTGAAAAGCCAATTTTAAATTTTGGCTAAATAATATGAAGTTTTCGTAAAGTTATTAAAGAAAAGGTAATTCTTGGCAAAAGTGGTTCACTCGCTTGTATGGTTCACTCGCTTGTGAAAAACGTTATATATATATATATTTATTTAATTTTGTGAATTTCATTAATTGATTTACATCTTATACATATTTTATCTTAAAATTAGAGTGATTTATACCCCTAATACTGCACAGATTTCGACCCTAAATTAGGGAGATAGCCTATACCCCTCTGTTAGGGGGATAGACTACCGTAGTGGCCCCTGAGAGAATTCGTGCCAAAAATTGTATAACGTAGCGGATTATATGGATTAAGGAAGGTCCAGTGGAAAGACTCTAGAGCTGATGGTTTGACGAATTGATCATAGTCTAGATCACAGCAGCCTGGATAAGTTCACCGATCCATGCGATAGTCCAGGACGACGATTTTGCAAATGAAGCATGTATAGGGGACAAGTCTTCTTAAAGGCCTTCCATAACGGAAAAGGGTCAGCATTATGATCGCTTTGGAAACAGTGCGGGGCCGGACCGGGGGCTACGGAGGGGATCACGTGCCAACTTGACCACTTTGCCACGTCCAATATGGCTTATTTCATGCATCTACGATTAACTCATTCAAGCCATGTGTGTTGCATGGAATCTTGATCTTTTCAAAGATCTGACATCACAGCTTAACAAGTCGCCAGCAGATAAGCCAACCTTGGAACTTGTACCATTCAAATGTCTCCATATCACGTGTTACTCCAGTAAATTTTAGCGGAATCCTCAATCAGGTGCTCCCAAAATAACTGACATTAAATGAAAATGGTCCTTCAAAGTGATTAAGCCTGCTAGCATCACATGTCAATGCCCAGAAGCTCTCTCGATCCAGCACCAAAGAGAATAGTCACATGATGTTATTTCCACCGACAGCTGAGCAGGTAGAATGCTATATCTGTGCCAGTGCAATGGGAGTTTTGTTTTCAATCTATTTACATGTGGGAAATATAAAGATGTACAAGAAAAAAGTCCTTCGACTGAATACAGGTAGCTCTGAATCCCTTTTCCAATCACGTGGTTCGTCTTACCGAGAAGATTTGCCTTTGCAGTCCACAGTCGATTGTACAGCTCTAAAATCTCATCCAAGTTAAATTAGTCTTCTTAGTCTATACTCTAGGACTTTGACCCCGAAATCTATAATCCAGCTCTCAGAATTACCGAGTCCATGCTCAACAATACTGGTCGTTGGATTACAAGATAAAAAGGAAAAAATAACACAACCACATATAGGCATTTAACATGCTAAATGGTGACAGGTTGTCGTATGTCAGTGCTTCGGTCCTGTAAACTGGCGGAGAAGAGAGTACGAAAAAGTTGTACTAAGATATTTAGATCATGCACACAATTAGAATGAGGACTGGAACAACTTTGCAAACGGATGGGATATATTCTAGGGATATACAGCATTCATGCCTTGACAGTCCATGAAATAGGCTCCACTCGGAATATCGCCGACCCCAAATGCATATCCGAATCACTCCATTCCGATATGGGGAGCAGGAGTCAACCGAACGCCATCTATACCCAATCCGAAACAACACACTGATTATCACTGTTCGACAATCAACCCTTCCAAAACCGTATCCAGATCATCATGTGACACGATGTTTCCCTCAAAAGCTATAGTTCTCGCCAATTCGATCAAATCTAGTATTGTAAAACGAAAACCAAGCTCGGCGGAATGCTCAGTGACCCCGAAGCATCCACCATTCCCAGTCTCCTTCCCCTCCCAACCCCCTCACAGCTTCTCATCCTCATCCCATCCCATATACCCTATAAACTTCATCTGCTTCCATCACCCTCATCCGCCAACCTCGCATCATATCTCGGCACATCATTTATATCCTTCGGCACCCACTCATTTTGTCCCCTTCTTAGCATACCGCAAAGCGATCTCATCGTCGACAGGGCCCCGCGCTTGCGGTCACCCTTCAATGTACCAAGCATCAGATGCGGATTCAAGAAATTCACTTCTCCGTACTGAACTGGCAGAGTGAGGGAGACGCGCTTCAGATGAAACACGTCATCATAACTCGGTCCTCTCTTCGTTCCTCGTCTTTCTCTTGTAATTGGGTCGGGATATGCATCATCTTCGCCTTCTGAAGCTTATCGGCTTGCACATCAAATGTATCCAACTTCGGGCTATCATTTCTACCACGGTTGCCAGGCTTGTCCAGCGCGTTATTCGCTTTGAACTCCTCACGGTCTTTGTAATCCTGAACATCCTGTAACACCTCCTCGACAGGCATATATTGGACATCCGGCGGCTCTGGCCCATCTTAAGGTTCGCTCGGGCGTCCATAAGAGCCGTCCAGCATTGCCATTACGGTTTCGGTGACATTTCCTTTCAGCTCCGCTCTCCTACTCAGAAACTTAACAATGAGCCCAGTAATCTACACATCTTGACTGTTCTTCTTTGCGTGCTCAAGCTTGAGCTTTTCTTTCTCGTTGAGTTGGGCGTCGAGGATGTTCTGGACGATCTTATGGCACACCTGGCGCCGGAATGAAGTAGAATCTTGTGGTTTATGACAGTTAAAGCCGCATGGAAGCCGGTCTACTGAGCCGTCAGACACCCAGTGTCCGCAAATAAGCTGATTCTGGCCATGGGGACCGCATTTTGGTGGTTCGAAACCGACTTTCGGTTGCTAGAATCAGATGTTATTGTAGGTTCTAGTATAGCCTTCGGGGAGGTGCCGTCATCTTCCTCCATGGTTATATCGGCGCTGAAGTCGCGCTTAGGGTGTGGGTTGAAGAGATATGGCTACTGGAAGAGGCTGACTGGATGGATTGTTTAGGAGTAGATCGGGCATGCTGTAAAACTGGCTATGCGATTCGTCGAGTGGCAGATTGGGGATTGGCGGCTGCGGCCGCAGCGGGTGCTTGCTCGTCTTCAACGTTTGGCTTGCTGTACTTTGCAAAACCGAGCTGGTATAAACCGGCGGATGATGTATGGTGAGGAGGAGTTGGTGGAGGAGTCGCGTAGTGCTCCGGACATCTCAACCTCAGGCACCTTTGCTGGTAGTGACGTAATGTTGATCGAAGAATATCGAGTCGCAGTAGCTGTAGCAGTAGATGCGCCATTGAACAGGCAATTTTGTGGTGCAGCTATGTTTTGTGTTTACGTTGAGTTGCTGGACTGCTCGGCGAAGAAATACCTGTTAAAAGATGTAGTAGGGTTATTGGAGTGCCGGGGCTTGAAGCTGGCGGACCGATTAGCGCTGAGTCCACAGATGGTAGGCTAAGGCCAATAACCCTACCGTTGGAAGCCTGATCACTAGTTTGAGAAGAGATGCTCTCTTGCTGTTCTTGCTGTTCCCTTCCAAGGACAAGGTTGTGACCCCATCTCAAGAGAAAGAATGACATGGCAAGTGGAGTTAAAGCCATGCTTGGATGCTGAAGATAATTGGTTGTGTTTATACACTATGAGTGTGGTGGTATCGTGAGAGTACAAAAGTTAGTTGGAGAGGGGGTGGTAGAGGTGGTTAAAGTGGAAGGACGGAAGCAAGTATCGGGGGGATTAAATATGTCTACGGCCATGAAACGGATCAAATTTGGCGCTATACCGTGTGATGATGTGGCTGGAGCGCGCACGCACCCTTTGAAGTATTGTGAAAAGACTTCAGTCTTTTGTGATAGGGTGAATATGCATCCAGAAATACATCCAAGCAGAGATGGTGGGCTTAGGGCTGGGTTAGATGCGCACAATATAAGCCGAGAGAACGGAATAGAGCGTTTGGGAAAGGTCGCAAAAAGAATATCTACAGAGGCAAGACATAAACATTAGCAGGCAAGATTCCGGCGGGCGTAATGTTCACGAATTTACCGCTAGCATAAATTTCCAGGCGAGCTACTCACCCAGTACCTACCTTTATCAAAACATTTACGAAATCCACGACTCGATTGCCGGTCGAATGGTTACAACGTGGCGGCGACTGTGACGCTACATGCTAAACTCTATCCTGAATGTTTGAGTTCTTGTTATGACCCGAATACTGTTACATTCTCCTACATCTATGCCCTTATTTGTTCGATGATTTTCGGATCCACTGCATCTTCAGGACCCTGCTGACTCTTAACAGCTTCCAAGACCTCCAATCCCATATCGGTCCTGGGTCCAGTGAAATTCTTTCGTCCATCTACAAACCACTGCGCTGTACTGATGATAATGATGATGGCAAATGCAACAATACAGTAATCTAAAACCGTCAGTTCTGCACCTCAAATAAATTCGTGACGGAACCCACTCATGTTACTCCCAGTAACCGGAAGCTCTGGTGGAAATACGAAAAGCACAGAAGTGATAAGAACATACACAATCCCAAGAAGATTCGCGAACCAAGCGAAGGCACTTGGGAGAACAAAAGGCCGTGGTGGCAATTTCTTCCTGCGTTGCAAGCAGTTAACGGCGATTGGCATGGCATAGCTGACACCTAGAGCGACTACGGAGGCAGAGATGATTGCGTTGAAAGCGCTGCTTGAGCCGAGGAAGATGCAACCGAAGATTATGACAAGAATAGTAGTGAGATAAAGTGAGTTTAACGGTAAACCAAGTTTCGGATGCACTTTTGCGAAGAACTTGGATGCTGGTAATCCACCATCTCTGGCAAAGGCATAGGTCATCCGGGACGAGGTCGTCATGATGGAAGTAGTTGCAAAGAGGAGGCAGATGAGTGGAAATATGAGCAAGCAGATTGCGCCTGCACGGTTCTGCGTGGTATTGTAGAGAATCTGCAACAACGGACCGGCGGATGATGAGATGATTTCCTCGGAGTTCCCTCCAGAGACGAATAGTAGAACCACAAGGAAGACGAATCCGGTAAATGTGCCGATGCCGACGCAATATATCATGATCTTCGGGCCTTCGATCGATGCATTTGGAATTTCTTCGATCATGTGAGCGACAGCGTCATACCCAGTCAATCCTAGACCTCCTTGAAGGAGACCGAGAAGCCAAGCAATTCCATCTGGCCAGCCGGTCTCGTTGATAAACAGGCGGAAGACAAAGTAACCAGAAGCGTAGTTGGGCGAGGCACACGCGAGGACTGTGATGGAGATGACTATGAAACCCAGGATTGACCACGTGATGGCAACCTTGTTGACGTACGGCAGGGACGAGTTCAGGAAGGCGTTGACAACAAAAGCGAAGATGTTGTAGCCGATGTAAATCAGGAACTGATGCCACCGCTCAGGCGAGTAATTGGGATTATACAACGAGATTACCCCGACAATCAATTGCGATCCAAGCAGTCCGCCAGAAGCAACCAAGGCGATCCATCCTGAGACGTTGATCCAGCCAGTGATCCAGGAGAGAAGGGGAACCCATCTTTTCCAGGCGATGACGGCGACCCAATGGTACTGACCTCCTGCCGTTGGATACGCCGAAAGGAACTCGGCGAGAGAGGCTGCCAGACAAAGATTACAGATACCGGCTGTGATGAGTCCCCAGACGACACTGGTTGGACCACCACTAGGAATGGCTAAAGAGAGAGAGGCAGAAAGGGCAGTCCAGGAATTGAGAATAGCGAAAGCCAGTCCAAGCATAGAAAGGGGAGAAAATTGCCTCTTCAGCTCCCCTTTGTGACCAAGGGCTTCCAACTGAAGCTCGTCGGCATTGCTCTGCAGATTTTGGCTCATAGTTAGAGGCAGATCTCAGGGAGTTGTAAGAAATGTACTAGTCGAAAAAAGAAGGCGAAAGAGAAAAGATGTATGAGATGTCTCTGGAGTTTTGATGTAGATTGCCGCCAATTCGCAGATGTTTAACGTTACAAGGTGGAGTCGGAGGAGATGGTGAGGATCAAAGAAAATGACGCCCCAGGAAATGGCGGAACTAATTCCAGGGCTAAAACGTCATCACCCCATCGCATTCGCCCACCTGACCATGCCACGAGAGGGAAGCCCACCGGTACTGGAGGCCGAAGAAGCGCATTGTACTGTACCGTACTCTGTATTTCAACTACCTGCAAAGGAATTTGGTAGAAGAAATGTAGAGCGACATCCGATGACTGTGGGGTGAAAAAGAGCCAGAAGCGATATCGGAGGACTGGAGAGGATGCCACGGGTGTTTGAAACCACGTACAGAAGGAAATGACAACTTACCGAGTCGATGAAGCCAGGCCTCCTTCCATCTATAGAGGCAGACCAATCGCTACTCCCATCGTCTCTTTCCCCCACCAAGTCTGACGCGGTTGCTGCCCCCTCACTCTCATGGTGGGACTCGGTGCCCGAAAGGCGGGTGTACCTGACAGCAGGCCGCAGGCTCATCCCGACGAGCCTCTATTCAACGTTTAAATACAGGAACATGATGCCAATATATGATATCAGAGCTCCTCGGCAGAGACGGTGATGGTCTGAAGTTGATTGACAGAATGTCAAGCTTTCCATGCTAGCTTGGCTCTCTTGGCATGAAAGGTCAAGCCTCGGCGTCAGACACGTTTCTGTTTCAACACGGTCCACCTGTGAATGTCATTATTCATTGTCTTCTCCCATCCCCTCAGTCTTCCTTCCCCCTCCGTTTTGTTCTTCGCATTCCCCTGTATGTAATTCACGCTGCAGGGCTGGACCTAGCCCCATGATGCCGAACCCTGTCCCGCTCCATCAATCACTTCGGCACACACTCCCCCTGTGGGAACATCCCTCCACCAGGTGCATCTGCGCTTCGGTAAACTGCAGAAATGGCACGCCTATGGAATAGGATAAGAGGCGCCCGCCGCCAGCCATACTCGCGCCTGCCCTTGAGCGAGAACGAGCCGTCTTCGCCTTCTAAGCATCGAAGCTCGAAGCCTAAAAGGCTCTGGAACTGGAACGCGGCTGTCGCTCTCGTTACAATCGCTGGCATATTCATCCTCTATGAGTTCACCAGGTATATTTCTCCGCTTCATGGTGGCTCTTTTGTTCGGCTTGTTGATTATCCCAAGAAGCTTCGCCGCCGCAACGAACCAGTCCTGCGACACCATTGATGAGGGCTATCGCTGCAGCCCTAAAATCAGCCACTTCTGGGGCCAATACTCCCTCTGGTTCTCTGTACCCTCCGAAATCGACGTCGAGCCCCCGAAAGGCTGCTCCGTAACCTTTGCATCCGTCCTCTCTCGCCATGGTGGCCGCGATCCCACGGCAGGGAAAACCGTTTCATACTCGAATCTTATCGGAAAGATTCATAATACAGCCAAGGCATACCCGGAGGATTTTGCGTTCCTGAAGAACTATACATACACGCTGGGCGCGGACTTGCTCACAGACGCTGGAAGACAGGAAATGGTGAACTCGGGCGCGCATTTCTATCGTCGGTACTCAGCACTCGTGGCGCAGAAGCCGG
This sequence comes from Zopfia rhizophila CBS 207.26, assembly GCA_010093925.1. Classification (NCBI taxonomy): domain Eukaryota; kingdom Fungi; phylum Ascomycota; class Dothideomycetes; family Zopfiaceae; genus Zopfia; species Zopfia rhizophila. Next base: position 2,549,577 of record ML994611.1, read on the forward strand.
CCTTCGTGCGATCCTCAGGTCAAGATCGTGTCATCGAGTCCGCGAATAAGTGGCTCGAGGGCCTTGCGCAAGCTGCGAAACAGTCCGCCCCGGCTACAATCGATGTTACGATCCCCGAGGCCGACGGCGTCAACAACACGCTAAACCACGGTCTCTGCACTGCGTTTGAAGAGGGACCTGATTTGGACGACGATGTCCAGGCTGTTTGGGAAGCCAAATTCGTGCCCCCAATCCAGTCCCGTGTCAACTCCAAGCTCGGCACGAACCTTACGTCCGAAGAAATCATCTTTCTCATGGATCAGTGCCCCTTCAACACACTTGCCTCGCCGGCTGCAGCGGTGTCCGACTTTTGCCAATTGTTTTCGGAAGAAGAATGGCACCAATATGATTACTATCAGTCTCTGGGCAAGTACTATGGCTATGGAAACGGGAATCCGCTTGGCCCCACTCAGGGTGTTGGCTACGTGAACGAGCTGCTTGCGCGGTTGACTGAAACTCCGGTCCAGGATAGCACTTCAACAAATAGCACACTTGACTCCGACCCAAAAACTTTCCCTCTGGATCGGAAAGTATATGCGGATTTCAGCCACGACAACGATATGAGCGCTATTTTCGGCGCATTGGGTCTCTACAACAGTACAAAGCCGTTATCAAATTCTACTCTTGAAGGCACAGATGAAACAAATGGATTCTCGTCCGCTTTGACGGTGCCATTCGCGGCGCGGATGTACGTCGAGAAATTGTCATGTGACGGTGAGAAGGAAGAGTTTGTGCGAGTCATCGTCAACGACCGCGTCATACCTTTGGAGTTTTGCGATGGAGACGAATACGGTCGATGCACGCTGAGTAAATTTGTCGAGAGCCAAAGCTTTACGAGAAGCGGAGGGCATTGGGATCAGTGTTTTAATGGGAATTCCACGTCCTCTCGGTAGGAGATGGTGAAGATGTGATTATCTTGCATATTTGCTAGCTCCTACGTCTAGAAGGCAGTGCGATTAGATCAATTAGAAATTGCATACGCACGTGATATCCCATGTCCATGACCTATACCTTCCATGCGCTCATTTTAACGAGGTAAGGTGGATGCTCAGCAAGTTAAAAATGTCTTAGTTGTACTTGAACTAAGCGACCTGTTTTCATTACTCAGTGACTTGAGCTGAGACAGGTGAAGGCGCGGGCGCAACGAGTGCGTCGTGTCCACCTGGCATGGTCGGTAAAATTTCAGACAGTTTCGTCCGGCAAGACTCATTCCTTGCTAGGTAGCGGCTTTACTAAGTAGAAAGCTTAAATAGATACACCTTAGTAAAGTTGTTTACCTCATGCTTTAATCTATAGAAATAAATTTGCTTTTCTAGTTACTACTATTTATACTTATTTCCTACTACCTAAAAGTATTATTAATAAATAAATTAAATTAAAAATAAATTTACTTAATTTTAAATAATTTTTAATAATAATTTAAATATACATATTAAGTATTATAATTTTAGAGTAAGAAATAATAAAAGTATTTATGTGACGGTGCTGCTTGTTTGGCTCGCTGTAGGTCACATAATATCGCGACTGGCTACGCCAGCCACGACCTAGCACAGAGCTTGGAGCATAGCTAGCTCGCGCTCAGGCCATGCACCGCCCTATTTAGGGGCAAGCTCCCCTTGTACCTCCTCTCTCCCCATCTTAGTGTAGCTGAAATAGAGCCAACTTATCCCGTCAACCTACATCTGTGCTGCGACGCGTGAAGACCGAGCCCGTCATCACATTACACTAAGATCCCTCTAACTCGGCCGGACGACGGCGACACAATATCAAGGTCAAACCGCGCGATCAACCTGAGCGTTTAATTCGTCAACGACCGCACCTAAAGAATTAATTACACGACTACGCTGAGTCGTTAGTTTGTCAACCATACGATCTCCACCAGAAAGCCCTACAGCGGTAGGCAATTGAAACCTTAAGTGATAGCCTGTATAAGCCCTGCGCGGCAGGCCTTGAGAGCGACTCAGCAGGTAACCAGAAGACCTACAGCGGTAGGCAACGTACCCATTAGATTGGAAGAGAGCTACGAGAGCTCTAGCGAACCCCCCCCTATCATCTTCTCCACGCCAGAGAAACCGACCCCCGTGAGCACCATTAGCTCATCTTCTCCCTGCTAGAGAATCAGCCAATTGCTTCACCCTACTAAGGGCCAGAAGCTCTATATACATACAAGGACAGATAGGTTAGGACCATGGGAAAGCTCTCTACGCTAGAGATAAGGGTCGATCCCAAAGCAACAGCCACTAGCAATAACTACACGCCTATCCCTAAGTCGCTCAGGTGTGCCGCCACGTACTACCCTGATAATGTGATTAGAGAAGACTACACCATCAAGAAGCTCCGCATCCAGACACGACATGACAAGAAACCCTTCGTGGCTACTACCAAGAGCACTACCTGGGGAACCGACACTTACGAGCCTCAGGAAATAGAGGTTACGCTTCCTACCCTAATAACCCTCAATTAAGCGATAATCGCTAGTGAGCTAGAGCGTAGCCATCTCAAAGTACTCACACATCACGACTATGCCGATACGCTAGGAAAAGCGCTCAACACGGCCGAAACTAAGCTTAACAAGGCTAGAGATGAGCTTACCAAGCTTTGTCAGCTACTAAACAACACGCTCAAGCGCGTAGCTGATCAAGAGAACGAGATCAAGACACTAAGAGCACAGACAAAGAAACCCATGCATAATATACACTCCTTCCTCTCTGCAAAGTCCAGCCTAGCGCTATCATCGACACCAGTGAAGAAAATACGCTTCACAGCTCTACCACAGACCCCTCAGAACCAAGCTAGCTATATCACTATAGGACCTAACGATGGTTCTGATACAGAAGATCTCAGTAACCAAACTCCTTAAGCATCACTTTACCTACCCGCCACTTCACTAGCTACGCTTACTGTAGGCAGCCATTAAGGCAACAGCTGCTCAGCACGATTTCCCAATCCACTAATACTTAAGAACAGCAAGGACGTTACCTTTAATTAATGGAGAGATGTCTTAGAGGATAAGGTACGCGCTAACTGTTACGGACTGTAATAGTGAAGGTTCAGCTGCAGCCGAGGAGGCGTCGCTGTGGAAAGCACAGTATGAGGAGATATGTAAGCGATGCAAGCGGGCTGAGGCGAATTAGCAGAGACAGAATCTACAGATAGGACTACTCCATAGCAAGTTCAAGTTCTATCAGGAACAGCATCCAGAGGATTAAGCGAGTCAGGTGACACGCTACGGCAAGGCAGAAAGAAAATAAGTGCTGATGAGGAAGATGAGGCCGGGCACGGCCCCAGACTGGACTCATCTCCTATCATCTTCTCTAGCAGTATCCAACATACTTCCAACAAGTATACAATGTACGCACGGGGGATCTACTATAAGTATGGGGCATCAGACGGCTCGCGGTTACTTTTGATTCTTTGTAATTACTCTAAAATTGAGATTCACACCTCAAGTGACATAGTTCAATACTATCCTATTGAACCTCAACTTACCGTATCGCTTCTTCCTACCTTTACTGAGTCAACTAACTTCCACTAAGTCTAACGAGCTATCTGATCTAGAAGCGAGGGAACTGATCAGGCCAATATTGTTACAGGATCAGTTGGACGGCCTGTTGCCAGTATAATTTACGTTAGTAAGTTAGTAACTTATAGCATTATAACTACCATCTTAAAAGAGTAGGAGAAGCAGTTGGATAGACTCCAACACAAGTATTATCTAAACGAAGGTCTATGATGACCTACTATAAAGACGAATAAAAACTCTATTCATCAAAAGAAAGCAGCAGTGACGAAGAAGTCATAGCAGGACCTTTATCCATGACTGGGAGTACATCCGGAGGAACGAAAAGCACACAGCAGGTTATCTAAGAACAAAGAGCAACTATCATCAAATTACGGGACGCTTTAGTAAACTTACAGCAGCAGTTTAAAGCTAAACAACAAGTAATAGCGGTCCAGAAAGAGGGGAGAGCGAAGATACAACTACCTAAGAAATTCGACGGTAATTAAGACGAACTCAAAACATTCATGGCAGTAATAGACCTCTACTGTTAATTTAATTAAAAATCTTTTCTAACTAATTAGGATTAGATTCTGGCGGCTGGCATGAATATAACAGGAAGGACTATATAATGGTTTAAACTATTAGTAAGGAACTATCTAGCCAACAGGAACCCTAACCTAGGAGCGGCCGGATTAGCTAATTATAATAGTAATATATAACAAGCTTTTAGGAACTATAAATGTTTTAAACAGGAAATAATTATCGTCTTTAGAGAAATTAATAAAGAGACGGAAGTAATTTAGAAGCTTTAATAACTTAAGTAATATATATTAGTAGCTAATTATATAGCAGAGTTTAAACAGATCTAATTATAACTTAACTAGGTAAACCAACCATTAGTTATAATATACTATAAAGAACTAAAAAATAGAATTAAAGATGAAATCTCTAGGGGCAAGTGACTAAGTACTTTATTAGAAATTATTAAGTAAGTAATAACTATTAATAATTAGTAGTACTAATAAAAGTAAGAAAAAAGAGCATGTAAGAAGATAGTAACCTATATATCTAGAAAGAGCAAGAAAGATAATTAAACCTATAATAAAATAAATATTAATATTAAGAAAACCTATGTTGATAAATAGTAAGGAAAGTAAGCTAAAGAATATATAAAATACTATACTTAAAAAACATGCCTAAGCTATAGAAAACAGAAATATTTTATTAAGAACTATAGATAATAATAAGTGGACATTAAGAAAGCTTATATCCAGACTAAGATATTAAAAAAAATTAAGATTACTATAGTCTAAATAAAACAAATAAGAGATACAGTAATAAAGAAAATAATTATAAAGAAAATTTAAAAAGAATAATACTAAATCTACGGGAGTCACACACATCTTAGATAAGAATATAAAATTCTATATTAGTAAGTTAAGAATTATTTAGTAGCATGACCTAATAATATAATTACTATAATATAAAAAGCAGCAGTTCAACAACATGATATAAAAACTAAGAAAGAAATATAAAAATTCTATAAGATTATAGAACAAGAAGGTGGACTATTCCATAAAGAAGATTAGAAATTTAGATAATAAAAGAATTAAGAGATAATAGAGAGTAGAGAATTAATATTTATAATAATTATATAGCGCGTATGCTGGGGATACTGTTAGATATATAAATTAAAATACTATTTAAGAGAATATTATGTTACTAAACACTAAGAGATTATCTTAAGAGATAGAATATATAAATACTAATAAGTATTATAGTTAGTAGGAAATAAGTAATATAAAGAACTTACCAGATAAGCACTAGCTATATAAATAAATAAAATTTATTAATAAAAATTAATACTAGTTATGATAAGCACTACTTACTATTATTCTATCAAATATCTAAAACTAAAATAAAATTAAAATAAGAAAGAGGAAATAACCTTTCTATTAATACTATAAGTATAAAATAATAACACTATAAACAGAGTAATAAGAAAAGAATACTAGATATATATAGTATTAGATTATATAAGAGTAGACTATAAATAGAATAAACACGCAGTACATATCAAAAAACTAAGGACAAGAAAAGTATTATAATAACTAGTAAATAAAAAAAAACTTAACTTATAATAAGAATTAGTTTATATGGAGTTAGAGGATGAGTTAGAAGACCTAAACTTAAATAAGTATAAATAGTTATTATAGAATTAATACTAATTAGGATGCAGATTATATCAGGCTGAATACTATTAAAAAGAATAATTAGCTACAAAATTACACTAAAAACTCACATATTAAGAATGTTTCTTAGAATAGAAATGCTAGGATTATAGGGAATAAGCTAAGAATATATATAAGATACTTAATAAGGAAGCATGCACACTCTAGAGATGCCTAATCTATAAACCTAATAAAAAAATACTAAAGAAGCAACTGCTACTTAAGAGTCTACTATAAACAAAAAACTAGAAAACTAGTAGACTAAGACTAAGCTACTAGAAGGCTAAGAAAAGATTAAAAAGGATATATTAATTATATACACCTAACTAAACTAAAAGAAACACGAAAATAAGCTATATATAAACGTATGTATTAACAGTAACTAGATACTAGCACTTATAAACAGTAAAACTAGTAAAACGCTTATATTAAATAAGTAAATATAAAGATACTAGATACTAACTAGAGTTTTAAACAAACCTATATAAGTAAGACGTATAAACAATAGTCTAATAATATTCAGAAAAGGTCTAATTAATCTTAAAATACGGAATATAACTATCTAAGCAGTAGGTTATATAGATAACTGTTATATTAAAATTATAAATCTAGGCAGTAAAGATTTTATCTTAGGATAGAACTAGCTAGCATAATAAAACCTAACTATTAATTAGAGAAAAAAAACTATAGGAACTAAAAGAGAACACTATAAATAGAAATAGTAAATAATAATTTAGATAAAGAAAATGATACTTCACGATACTAAATTCATTGTACTAAAAGAATACTAAGAGGAATTTAGAGAATGGTTCTTTAAGAAAGCTAAAGACTAATTACTAGAATATTAAAACTAAGACCATAAAATCACGCTTAAGGAAGGGACGGATTTGAAACTAGAATTACTATATTAAGTATCTATACACCAGTAAGAGGAACTACAGAAGTTCTTATAGAAGAACTAATAAAAGAGATATATATAAACCAGTTAAAGTAAAATAGCTTTACTAATACTCTTTATACTAAAGAAAAATAAAAAGCTAAAGTTATGTATTAATTATAGACACCTTAATAAAGCAATAGTTAAGAATTACTATTTTATACTATTAATATTAGAACTTATAGATAAGCTTAGAGGAGCTAAATGGTTTAGCCTTTTTAATATTAAAAATAAATACTATTAAATATAAATAGCTAAAGAACACGAATAGATAATAGTATTTAAAATAAGATATATATTATTTAAATACTTAGTTATACTAATAGGACTTACTAATGCACTAGTAACATTCCAGACAATTATTAATTATATGCTAAGAGAATATCTAGACATATTTATAATAGCATATCTTAATAACGTGCTTGTATACATGAATAGAATGTTAGAAGAACATGTTAAGTACACCAAGAAGATATTACAAAAGCTTAAAGAATATAAGTTATATATTCAAACAGAAAAATATATGTTCTATAAAACGGAAGTTAAGTTCTTAGGATACTTAATATCCTAAGACGAAATAGCAGTTAATTTAGATAAAGCTAAAAATATTCTATCTTAACTAACACTAATAAATATAAAGGAAGTTTATTCTTTTCTTAGATTCACGGGTTTCTGTAGATAATTTATTAAAGATTACTTAAAAATCACATCACCTTTAACAGAATTGCTTAAGAAAGATTAATAATTTAAGTAAGAATAATATAAGGAAAATGCTTTTACGACACTAAAAAAAATGTTCTAATAACCACTAATATTAAAGATATTTGATTTATAACTTTAGATGGAGATATATGTAGATATATTAAATAGAACTACAAAAACTATTCTACTACAAGTATAGAATAATAAGTATAAATATCTAGTAGACTTTCTATCTTATAAACTTATAACTACTAAGTTAAACTATGATATTTATAATAAAGAACTATTAGTAATAGTTTAAGTATTTAAAAAATAGAGACATTATTTGGAAGGAGCTAAACACTAAATTATTATATATTCAAATTATAAGAATCTAACAGCATTTATAATAACGAAGAAGTTAAATTAACAATAAGTTAGATAATAGAAGCTAGTTTCTATATTCGACTTTTAAATACTTTATAAGTTAGGAAAAAAAAATATAGTGATTAATATACTTAGTTAATAAGTAGACTATATAAAGAATATACCGGAAATTTATAATATAATACTTAGATAAAGACTAAACGGATTTCTAAGAAGCTTATAGATAAATATTAAGACAGTAGTCATTATCAAAAACATATAGGAAAAATAAATAAAAAAGTTTAATAATAAACAACTACACTAGAATCTGGACTAAGGAATAATTTATGTACTAAATATATTATAAACTAAACTTATTAAAGATTAACACTTAGCTAAAATGCACAGACATTAAGGAATTAAAAAAACTATAGAATGGATTAACAGACATTTTTAGATTCCTAGAATATAAAAAAAGGTTAGAGATATTCTTTTAGAATGTATTAAGTATAAAAAGAATAAAGCATTAAGATATAAGAAATATAGACTTATATAACTAATTCCTTTACCAGACCTACTATAGGAATTAGTTATAATAGACTTTATTACTAGAATACTAATAGTAACTACCTTTAGAGGTTAATGGTATAATATAGTACTAGTTATAATAAACTAATTTATAAAGTACACATACTTTAAATCTACATATATGGAGATTAAAGTGGATAAATTAGTAACTATACTTATTAGATTACTAATAGCATAATATGGATTACCATAAGAATTTATTACAAACAGAGATAAACTATTTATATTAATATTTTAGAAAATGTTTATAAAGAAGCTAGGGGCTAAACACCGCCTCTTAACAGCATTTTACCTATAAATAAATAGATAAATAGAACGGATAAACCAGACACTAGAATAATACCTATAAATATATGTTAATAAATAATAAGATAATTAGATTAACTTATTACTAATGGCTGAGTTTATATATAACTCTGTAAAGTCATTAACTATAGGAAAATTACTATTCTTTATAAATTACAGTTCTAAACCTACGGCTTATTAAAAAGCATGAAAATTAAATAATATATTAAAATTAGCAAGAATAAAGATTAATAAATTATAATAACTTTACTAGGAAATAGTAGGAAAAATTACTTAGAAAAGAGTTCTTAGCAAATAGCAGAAAAACAAATCTAAAGTTAAGAAACTAACTTTTAAGAAAGGGGATAAAATTTTCCTACTATAAAAAAATTTAGAAATAAAACAACTATTGAAAAAACTAGATTATATTAAATTAGGGCTATTTAAAGTTAAAAGATAAATAAAATCTATAAATTATAAGCTATAACTACCTAAGAATATAAGAATTCACCTAGTTTTTTATATTTTAAAATTGGAACCAGCACTATAGAATGCTAAACTATAGATAAAACTTAAACTTAAAGAAGACACTACTAAGTATAAAGTCTAATAAATTCTAGACTACCAGTAGTTTAGGCGTCAGTAAAAGTATTTAGTTAAATAAAAAAATTATAAACCTAAAGATAATATATAGAAGCTAATTAAGAACTTAAGGAATAGTTTAAAGCTAGTTAATTAGTATTATTAGATAGAGTAATAAAAGCTTACTCTAGAGCCATATCTAAAAAATAAGGAGAATATAAAACGTTTTATTTAAAACTAAAGAAAAAAGGCAAAGTAAAACTAGATACTATAGATTATAATATACTAAATTAATTCTAACAGTTCTGCTTTTTTTTTTTTATTATATGAACTTTATTAATTAAAGTAAGCTCACGCTGGAATATTTTCTTCTCTTAAGAATTTATTTAAGCTAGTTACTAACAGAGCCGGAATTCGCGAGCTTAGAACTTATAATCTAATATTAATAACTACTATTAAATGCTCTATAACTGATCTAATAACATATAATAAGATTCTAAGGCTTCTTAACGAGATTTTTCAATTAGCTACTAAAGTTTCTTTTTATTATAATCTAGATAATTCTACTCTTATTATAAAACTATAAGATTATATTTTATATTTTAATTAATATATTTAAAACAGCGCTTAGATATAAGGTCTACTAGATAACAATAACTATTATTACAGTAATATAAATAAAAGGATAGTATAAAATAGCTATATTCTTAGACTCTTTAAGCTAGATAGTAAGTATATATTAAGAACAATTCCACTCAAGTTATCCTTAGAAGGGTAGAAAGATAAGAAAGGGAAAAAAAATTCTTATAATCTTAGCTTTTATATAGAAAACTAACTCCCTTTATATTACTTATAAAAAAAAGAACAAAATAACCTTCAGGCTGAAGACTTAGAGGAAGGGGATAATATTATAAACTATAATAGTAAAGATTCAGCTATAACTAAGAAGACATTACTATAGAAAGTATAATATAAGAAAATATATAAGTAATATAAGCAGGTTAAGGTAAATTAGTAGAGACAAAATCTATAAATAAAACTACTCTATAGTAAGTTTAAGTTCTATTAGAAATAATATTTAGAGAATTAAGCAAGTCAGGTAACACGCTATAATAAAATAAAAAGAAAATAAGTACTAATAAGAAAGATAAGGCTGGATATAGTTTTAGACTAGACTTATCTCCTATTATCTTCTCTAGCAGTATTTAATATACTTCTAACAAGTATATAATATATGTATAGGGGATTTACTATAAGTATGAAACATCAAACAGCTTATAGTTATTTTTAATTCTTTATAGTTACTCTAAAATTAAGATTCACACCTTAAGTAATATAGTTTAATATTATTCTATTAAACCTTAACTTACTATATTACTTCTTTTTATTTTTACTAAGTTAATTAACTTCTACTAAGTCTAACAAGCTATCTAATCTAGAAGTGAGGGAACTAATTAAGCTAATATTATTATAGAATTAGTTAAACAGCCTATTACTAGTATAATTTATATTAGTAAGTTAGTAACTTATAGTATTATAACTACTATCTTAAAAGAGTAAAAAAAGTAGTTAGATAGACTTTAATATAAGTATTATCTAAATAAAGGTCTATAATAACCTACTATAAAGATAAATAAGAACTCTATTTATTAGAAGAAAGCAGCAGTGATAAAGAAGTTATAGTAAGATCTTTATTTATAACTAGGAGTATATCTAAAGAAATAAAAAGTATATAATAGATTATTTAAAAATAAAAAATAGCTATTATTAAATTATAAAACGCTTTAGTAAACTTATAGTAGTAGTTTAAAGCTAAATAATAAGTAATAATAGTCTAGAAAGGGAGGATAGTAAAGATATAACTACTTAAGAAATTTAATAGTAATTAAAATAAACTTAAAATATTCATAGCAGTAATAGACCTCTACTGTTAATTTAATTAAAAATCTTTTTTAATTAATTAGGATTAGATTCTACTAGCTGGCATAAACATAATAGAAAGAGCTATATAATAGTTTAAACTATTAGTAAGAAACTATCTAGTTAATAGAAACTTTAATCTAGGAGCGGCCGGATTAGCTAACTATAATAATAATATATAATAAGCTTTTAAGAACTATAAACGTTTCAAACAGAAAATAATTATTATTTTTAGAGAAATTAATAAAGAGACGGAAGTAATTTAGAAGCTTTAATAACTTAAGTAATATACATTAGCAGCTAATTATACAGTAGAGTTTAAATAAATCTAATTATAACTTAATTAAGTAAACTAACTATTAATTATGATGTACTATAAAGAACTAAAAGACAGAATTAAAAATAAAATCTCTAGAGATAAGTAACTAAGCACTTTATTAGAAATCATTAAGTAAGTAGTAACTATTAATAATTAGTAATACTAATAAGAGTAAGAAAAAAGAGCATGTAGGAAAATAGTAATCTATATATCTAAAAAAAGTAGAAAATATAATTAAACCTATAATAAAATAAATATTAACATTAAGAAAACCTATATTAATAAATAGTAAGAAAAGTAAGCTAGAGAATGTATAGAATATTACACTTAAAAAATATATCTAAGCTATAGAAAATAGGAATATTTTATTAAGAACTGTAGATAATAATAAATAAATATTAAGAAAACTTATATCTAGACTAAGGCATTAAAGGAAATTAAGATTGCTATAGTCTAAATAAAATAAATAAAAAATACAATAACAAAAGAAACGATTATAAAAAGAATTTAGAAAGAATAATACTGGATCTGCGGGAGTTACATACATTTTAGATAAAAATATAAAATTCTATATTAATAAGTTAAGGATTATCTAGTAGCATAATCTAATAATATAATTACTATAATATAAAAAACAGTAGTTCAATAATACGACGCGAAAACCAAGAAAGAAATATAAAAATTCTATAAAATTATAAAATATGAAGGTAGACTATTTCATAAAGAAAATCAGAAATTCAGATAATAAAAGGATTAAGAGATAATAGAGGGTAGAAAATTAATATCTATAATAATTATACAGCGCGTACGCTAGAGATACTGTTAGATATATAAATTAGAGTATTATTTAGGAGAATATTATATTACTAAACACTAGAAGGTTACTCTAAAAGATAGAATATATAAATACTAATAAATACTATAGTTAGTAGAAAATAAGTAATATAAAGGACTCACTAGATAAGCACTAGCTACATAGATAAATAAGATTTATTAATAAGAACTAATACTAGTTATAATAAGTGCTACCTATTATCATCTTATTAGACATCTAAAACTAGAATAGGATTAGAATAAGAAAGAGAAAATAATCTTTTTATTAATACTATAAATATAAGATAATAACGCCGCAAACAGAGCAATAAGAAAAGAATACTAGATATATATAGTATTAGACTATATAAGAGTAGACTATAAATAGAATAAATACGCAGTACATGTTAAAGAACTAAGGATAAGAAAAGTATTATAATAACTAGTAAATAAGAAAGAACTTAACTTATAATAAGAATTGGTTTACATAGAGTTAGAGGATGAGTTAGAAGACCTAAACTTAAATAAACATAAATAGTTATTATAAGACTAATGCTAACTAGGATGTAGATTATATTAAACTAAACACTATTAAGAAGAATAGTTAGCTACAGAATTACACCAGAAACTCACATATTAAGAATGTTTTTTAGAATGGAAATGCTAGGATTATAGGGAATAAGCTAAGAATATATATAAAATACTTAATAAGAAAGTATGCACACTCTAAAGATGCCTAATCTATAGACCTAATAAAAAAACACTAAAGAAGCGACTACCACTTAGGAGTTTACTATAAATAAAAAACTAGAAAGCTAGTGGATTAAGACTGAGCTACTAGAGGGCTAAGAAAAGGTTAAAAAAAATATATTAATTATATACACCTAACTGAACTAAAAGAAACATGAAAATAAGCTATATATAAACGTATGTATTAATAGTAACTAGATACTAGCACTTATAAACAGTAGAGCTAGCAAGACGCTTATATTAAATAAGTAAATATAAAAATACTAGATATTAACTAAAGTTTTAGATAAACCTATATAAGTAAGACGCATAGACGATAATCTAATAACATTTAGAAAAAGTCTAATTAATCTTGAAATACGGAATGTGACTATTTAAGTAGCAGGTTACATAAATAACTACTATATTAAAATTATAGATTTAGGTAGTAAAGATTTTATCTTAGGATAAAACTAGCTAGCATAATAGAACCTAACTATTAATTAGAGAAAAAAAACTATAGAAACCAGAAGAGAACACTACAGACAGAAATAGTAAATAATAATCTAAATAAAGAAAATAATACTTTATGATACTAAATTCGTTATACTAAAAGAATACTAAAAGGAATTTAGAGAATAGTTTTTTAAGAAAGCTAAAAACTAATTACTAGAATACTAGAACTAAGACCATAAAATCACGCTTAAGGAAGGGATAGATTTGAAACTAGAACTATTATATCAAGTACCCATACACCAGTAAGAGGAACTACGGAAGTTCTTATAAAAAAACTAATAAAAAAAATATATATAAACCAGTTAAAGTAAGATAGCTTTACTAATACTTTTTATACTAAAAAAAAATAAAAAGCTAAGATTATATATTAATTACAGATATATTAATAAAGCAATAGTCAAGAATTGCTATTCTATACTATTAATATTAGAACTTATAGATAAGCTTAAAGGAGCTAAATAGTTCAGCCTTTTTAATATTAAAAATAAATACTATTAAATATAAATAGCTAAAGAACACGAATGGATGACAATATTTAAAATAAAATATAAACTATTTAAATGCTTAGTTATGTTAATAGAACTTACTAATACACTAGTAATATTCCAGACAATTATTAATTATATGCTAAGAAAATATCTAGATGTATTTATAATAGTATATTTTAATAACATGCTTGTATACATGAATAGAACGCTAGAAGAATATATTAAGTATATTAAGAAGGTATTATAAAAGCTTAAGGAACACAAGTTATATATTTAAACAGAAAAATGTGTGTTCTATAAAACGGAAGTTAAGTTCTTAAAATACTTAGTATTTTAAGATAGAATAGTAGTTAACCTAGATAAAGCTAAAGATATTCTATCTTAGCTAATACTAATAAATATAAAGGAAGTTTATTCTTTTCTCAGATTCACGAGTTTCTGTAGATAATTTATTAAAGATTACTTAAAAATCACATTACTTTTAACGGAATTACTTAAAAAAGATTAATAATTTAAGTAGAAATAACGCAAGGAAAACGCTTTTATGATACTAAAAAAAATATTCTAACAACTACTAATATTAAAGATGTTTAATCTATGACTTCAGACGGAGATATATATAGATATATTAAATAAAGCTATAAGAGCTATTCTACTATAAGTATAGAATAATAAGTATAAATATCTAGTAGACTTTCTATCTTATAAACTTATAACTACCGAGTTAAACTATGATATTTATAATAAGAAACTATTAGTAATAGTTTAAGCATTTAAGAAATAGAGACATTATTTAGAAGGAGCTAAACACTAAATTATTATATATTTAAATTATAAGAATCTAACAGCATTTATAATAATAAAGAAGTTAAATTAATAATAAATTAGATAGTAGAAGCTAGTTTCTATATTCGACTTTTAAATACTTTATAAGTTAGGAAAAGAAAATATAGCGGCTAATATACTCAGTTAATAAGCAGACTATATAAAGGATATACTAGAAATTTATAATATAATACTTAGATAAAGACCAGACAGATTCTTAGAAAGCTTATAGATAGATAATAAGACAGTAGTCATTATCAAAAACATATAAGAAAAATAAATAAAAAAGTTTAATAATAAACAACTACACTAGAATCTAGACTAAGGAATAATTTATGTACTAGATATATTATAGACTAAACTTATTAAAGATTAACACTCAGCTGAAATGCACGGACATTAAGGAATTAAAAAAACTATAGAACAGATTAACAGACATTTTTAGATTCCTAGAATATAAAAAAAGGTTAGAGATATTCTTTTAAAATATATTAAGTACAAAAAGAATAAAGCATTAAGACATAAGAAATATAGACTTATATAACTAATTCCTTTACCAAACTTACTATAGGAATTAGTTATAATAGACTTTATTACTAAAATACCGATAGTAACCACCTTTAGAGGTTAATAATATAATATAGTACTAGTTATAGTAGATTAACTTATAAAGTACGTATACTTTAAACCTACATATATAGAGATTAAAGTGGATAAATTAGTAACTATACTTATTAGATTACTAATAGCATAATATGGATTACTATAAGAATTTATTACAGACAGAAACAAACTATTTATATTAATATTTTAGAAAACGTTTATAGAGAAGCTAGGGGCTAAATACCGCCTCTTAATAGTATTTTACTTATAAATAGATAGATAAATAGAATGGATAAACCAGACACTAAAACAATACCTATAAATATATGTTAATAAATAATAAGATAATTAGATTAACTTACTACTGATAGCTGAGTTTATATATAACTTTATAAAATTATTAACTATAAGAAAATCACTATTCTTTATAAATTACAGTTATAAACCTACGGCTTATTAAGAACCATAAAAATTAGATAAGATATTAGAATTAGCAAGAATAAAGATCGACAAATTATAATAACTTTACTAGGAAATAGTAGGAAAAATTATTTAGAAAGGAGTTCTCAGCAAATAGCAGAAAGATAAATCTAAAGTTAAAGAACTAATCTTTAAGGAAGAGAATAAGATTTTCTTACTATAAAAAAATTTAGAAATAAAATAACTATCGAAAAAACTGGATCACATTAAATTAGGGCTATTTAAGATTAAAAGATAAATAGGACTTATAAATTACAAGCTATAACTATCTAAGGATATAAGAATTTACCTAGTTTTTCACATTTCAAAATTAGAACCAGCACTATAGAATGCTAAACTATAGATAAAACTTAAACTTAAGAAAGACACTATTAAGTACGAAGTCTAATAGATTCTAGACTACTAGTAGTTTAGGTATTAGTAGAAGTATCTAGTTAGATAAAAAAATTATAGACTTAAAGATAATACATAAGAGCTAGTTAGGAACCTAAGAAATAATATAAAGCTAGTTAACTAGTATTATTAGATAAAGTAATAAAGGCTTGCTCTAGAGCTATATCTAAAGAATAAAAAGAATACAGAATATTCTATTTAAAACTAGAGAAAGAAGATAAAGCGAAACCAGATACTATAGATTATAGTATATTAGATTAATTCTAACAGTTCTATTTCTTCTTTTCTATTATATGAACTTCGTTAATTAAGGTAAGCTCATGCTGGAATATCTTTTTCTTTTAAGAATCTATTTAGGCTAGTTACTAACAGAGCCGGAATTTGCAAGCCTAGGACTTATAATCTAATACTAATAACTACTATTAAATGCTCTATAACTGATCTAATAATATATAACAAAATTCTAAGGCTTTTTAACGAGATTTTTTAATTAGCTATTAAAGTTTCTTTTTATCATGATCTAGACGATCCTACTCTTATTATAAAACTATAAGATTATACTTTACGTTTCGATTAATACATTTAGAACAGTGCCTAGATATAAGGTCTATTAGATAATAATAACTGTTATTATAGCAACGCGAATAAAGGGATAGTATAAAATAGTTATACTCTTAGACTTTTTAACTTAGATAGTAAGCGCATATTAAGAACGATTCCGCTCAAGTCATCCTTAGAAGAGTAGAAAGATAAGAAAGGGAAGAAAGATTCTTATAATCTTAGCTTTTACGTAGAAAACTAACTCTCTTTATACTACTTATAAAAGAAAGAACAGAATAACCTTCAGGCTGAAGACTTAGAAGAAGGGGATAATATTATAGACTATAATAATAAAGGTTTAGCTATAGCCAAAGAAACATCGCTATAAAAAGTATAGTATAAGAAAATGTGTAAGTAATACAAGTAGGCTGAAGTAAATTAATAGAAACAGAATTTACAAATAAGACTACTTTATAGTAAGTTTAAGTTCTATTAGAAATAGTATCTAAAGAATTAAGTAAATCAGGTAACACGCTATAGCAAGGCAGAAAGAAAATAAGTGCTAATAAGAAAGATAAGGCTGGGCACGACTCTAGGCTAGACTTATCTCCTATTATCTTCTCTAGTAGTATCTAATATACTTCCAACAAGTATATAATATACGCATGGGGGATTTATTATAAGTATAGGGCATTAAATAACTTATAGTTACTTTTAATTCTTTATAGTTACTCTAAAATTAAGATTCACACCTTAAGTGACATAGTTTAATACTATTCTGTTAAATCTTAACTTATTATATTACTTCTTTCTATCTTTACTAAGTTAACTAACTTCTACTAAGTCTAACAAGCTATCTGATCTAGAAGCGAGGGAACTAATTAAGCTAATATTATTATAAGATTAGTTAAATAGCCTATTACTAGTATAATTTATGTTAGTAAGTTAGCAACTTATAGCACTAACTAAGACTAGTTTATTAAAGCTAGTAAGTAAGTTACTTAAGAGAATATTATCTCTTATATATATATATATATAGAGGGTCTTACTAACCAGTACCTCTTAACACTTATATATATAATAAAAAAGAGTAAGTAGCTAGTTAGCTACTAGTATATAATAAATCACCTAAAGAAAATATATAGTAATCTATATAAGAGACTTAATACTTACTATAATTTCTAAAAGCTCTATCTTAAAGACCTTACTAATTTTATTATATTTTAGAGTAATTTCTTTTACCTAGCTTAAGAACACAGCCTACCTATAAACTAATAAGTAAAAGAATTTTATAAGAAGCTTTTAAATACTTTATATATACAAATAGGCATTTACTAATAGCAGTACTATAACTAGTATAATAAGTATATAAACTTAGCTTAAGACTTTACTAGAGAGCTAGCTCTCAGCACCAGAAAAGCTACTAAATAAATTAATAAAAAAACTAGAAAGATTTAGCTACTACTAACTTAGTAGTTTTATCTAAAAACTAAGTACTTAACTTACGTAGTAGCTACTGCTATTCTACTAATAACTATTCTTAAACTAGCTAGTTACTATAATTATAGGAAATCTAACTACTTTATAAAAAACTATTAACTATCTATTTAAGTTATAGCTAAAGTAATTAAGCCTATAGATACTAATAAAAAGCTCTATACGCCCTAGGATACTAGTAATAATAAGGAGTTTTAGCTTATTATAAAGAAACTATTAGAAGAAAACTTACTTTAAAGAAAGTCTTTTTTCTAAAGTTACTCTCTAGAGCTACTAACTAGTTTAACTCTTATTAACTACTATTTAGTAAACTAGCTTTTATTTTATTCTATTATATTTCTACTAGTAGACTAGCTATTAAGCTAAGTAGCTTTCTTAATATTAGAGCTAGTAGTTTTATTCTAATATACCTAAAGTATATACATGCTATTAAGAAAGAGCTTAAGATAAAAACTTATTAAATAAAATCTATCCCCCTAACTAGCTATAATAATAGACTAAATAAATAAGTAAATAAGTACTTTTAGGTTAATTTAGTACTAAATAACTATTATTTATTAACTTATTTTATTTTCTATAATATTAGCTACTATAACCTTATGATCAGCTGTAAGCTATTTAAAAATATAAGTACTTTAATTAATTATAAAAAATAAGTACTTAAATAGCTAGATAATAAACTAATTAACTATAACGTATTTCATAAGTGAGCTGGTTAAACAAGCGAACCGGTTAGTTTACCAAGAAATTACTAAAACCTTAATAACTTTATCAATTCTTAATATTTTTTAATAAAAATTTAAAATTTATAAACCTATATATTATACCTAGCAAGTATTGAATTTACAGTATAATTATATTACTAATTAAGTTAATTACTTAACTAAGACGAAAGACTTAGCAAAATTCGCTTTAATAATACTATTCTATTAGATTATTGTAAATATTTATAAGAACAATTTTTATTATTTATTCCAAACTATATAAATTTATAATAAAATAGTTAATTGTTTATAACTAGTCTAATTTTATTAGTTACATTATATAGAGCTATTTTCGGCCCCCAATTTTTAATATTTAGATTAGTATTAACTTCTACCACTATTTACTAATTTAATAACTTAATTTATAAGTGTAATAAAACGTTATTAAATTTTTATAAATTTCTATTAAGGTTTAAAGAAAATATGTTATCTATATACCTTTTTATTAAAACTTATTCTAATTATTGTATTTAAATTAATTAATAATATAATTATACTATAAATTTAATACTAGCTAGGTACGGTATATAGCTTTATAAATATTAAAATTTTATTAAAAAATATTAAGAATTAATAAAGTTATTAAGGTTTTAGTAATTTCTTGGAAAATTGACTGGTTCGCTTGTTTGACCAGCTCGCTTGTGAAATACGTTAAATATAATATTATTATTTTAATATAAAATTTATTAACTAAAATTAATTCTTTATTACTAAGCTAATACTAACTAATATAATAAGCTAATAAATATAGTAATTTTATAGTATATCTATAAGCTACTTCAACGCTCACCTTAGTAAATTATATAATAAAAGAATTTTAAGAAAATAAAAAAGTAGCTTTACTTATAATAGTAGCTAAAGTTAAGTAAATAAATTCTTTATTTTTAACTTATTTTATATAAAAACCTTTTTAAGATAGGCCTTAAGATTAATACTATAAAAGCTATTATCTTTATAATATATATATAGTAAAAGGAAACTGTACTAGGATATATTAGTATCTATAAAATAAATAAACTTATTTAGAACTATAAAGATAAGTTTAGTTTATTAAACCTAAAGCTTTTTTTCTAAGACTTTAAAAACCTTTTAGTAAAAGCTTTACTAAAAGGGCCTTATTAATTAAATAAAAATCTTATAAAAAAAAAAGAACTTTAATAGCTTATTAAATAAAAACTATTTTACTCTAGCTATACTAGCGTGATTTAGGCTTATTTTTTTAAAAAAAACTTAAACATACTACTCCTACATTACGAAGATATTAATTATAATATTAAACTAATAACTAAAAAATATATTAATATTAAGTTTATTATATAATATATTTTTTAAGTAGCTATAGCTTATTAAGACCTATCTAAATAACTATTTTTAATAAAGTATTATTACTTATAGTAATGCTTTATATACTTTTTTAGTATTATTTACTAAAAAGTCTAAAAAAAGGTAGCGCTTTTATATTAACTATTATAAATTTAATACTATTATAAAGAAAAACACTTATCTAATTCTACTAATTTAAAAGACTTTTATTTAACTAATATATATAAAAGTATTTACTAAGCTTAATATATAATAAGTCTTTTATTATATATATTTAAATAAGGATATAAAGGACATGACTACGTTTTATACTTAATATAAAAACTATAAATACTATATACTACTATTTAGTTTTTATAATAACTCTATTATATTTTAGTGCTATATTAATAAGGTGCTTTATAACCTACTAAATAACTTCTATACTATTTACTTTAATAATATTTTAATTTACTTTAAAGACTTGTTATAGCATGAGGAGTATGTTACTTAAATACTAAAATATCTCTAAAATATAAACCTCTAAATAGATATTAAAAAGAGTAAGTTTATTATTACTAGAATAAACTTTTTAAGCTTTATTATTAGCGTAAAAAGAATTTAAAAGAACTTTAAGAAGATTACTACTATATAGGAATAGCCAGTACCTATGTTAATTAAAAGTCTATAATTTTTTCTAGAATTCTACAATTTCTATAAAGCCTTTTTTAAAAAACTATAGATATATTATTTAACTACTTATTAAGCTGCTTAAGAAGGGTATATAATATACTTTTAGTAAATATAAACTAGTAGTTTTCTAGTAAACTAAAGATTTAATATTATTAAATAATATTTTAGTTTACTACTTACTCTACCGTTAAACGTGTATAGAGATAAATATAAGTAATAAAATTATTATAAGAGTACTATTTTAGCTCTAGAAGGATAGCCTTTAGTAATTTATAATTTTCTATTCTAAGACTATAAGTAAGCCCTAGATAAACTATAATATATATAATAAAAAAATATTAGCTGTAATTTATAGCCTTTAAGAATAACACTTATAACTTATAAGCTTATAGACTATAAAGTTATTTAATACTCTAATTAACTATTATATATTAGAGTATTTTTTTATAAAGTAAAAACTTACTCCCTACTAAATACACTAGGTAATAAATATAGTAGACTATTATTTAATATTTATTTATTATTTTAATATAATTAATATAATAGCTAACGCGCTCTTACGTAAGTAAGAGAAACTAAAAACTTAAAAAAATAAAAATAAAGTAGCCTAAACACGTGCCTTTTTTTTTAATAAAGTAAATTAATATTAGCTTTATTAAAACTATAAGTAATAATTTAACTATACTATTAATAAGAGGCATGCTAGCTACTAATATAATTAAAATAATTATTACTAATATTTTTATAGTTTTATTACCCCTAAATAACCTTTACTTATTAATTAATTATAATATTAAGGTGAATTATAGCTATGAGAGTTTATAGCTATTTTAAGAGCACACTCTTTTTAGTAAATACTTAGTATAAAAACTTAGCTAAAATCTTTTTATATACTATAATAAGCTAGTAGTTCCTACTATATACTTTTTAAAGACTTATTTTATTTAAGTTATTTATACTACTTAGGTGACTACTTACTTAAATAAAAAAAAAAAAAAACTATTTTAGAACTACTACTACTAAAGCTGTATAAGTAAAGATATAAATTATTATATAGTTATATATAAAGCTTATAAATAGAGTTATATATTTTATAATAAAATCTTAAGCTTACTTAAATTACTACTAATTTCTAAGTAAGTATAGTAAGATATTTCTATAGACTTTAAGTCCTTCTCTTTAAATAAGAAAAAATATAACTATACTTTTATTATTATGGACTAGCTAAGTAAGTACTACTTTTTATTATTTTATTATAAAACTACTACAGCTACTTAGGTAGCTAATATATACTATTAGTATATCTAGTAAGTATTTAGCTTATTTAAATTAATAGTTTCTAATTACAGTTCTTAGTTTACTTTAGTATTTATAGATAAGTTATATTAACTAATAGGAATTAAATAAAAGCTCTTAATACTATATCACCCCTAAACTAATAAAAATACTAAGGTTTTAAACTAGTATATTAATTAACATTTATGTTTATTTATTAATTATTATTAAAATAACTAGTTAGACCTGCTACTTTATATAAACTAGATTTAAGTAATTCTATTATATAAGACTATAAACTTATTACTTTATTAAATTAAGTTTAGCTACTAGCTAATCTATTACTAGAACTAAAAGAAATATATAAAGATATTTATTATAGTTTATAAATAAATATCTTATAAGAAAGCACAGAGCTACGCTAAAGCTTAATATAATATAATAAAGCTAGCTATAAAAATAACTTAATAAGAGATTACTTAAGTATAAAAGTAATAAACTTAATAGGCTAATAAGAAGTGCTGTAAGCTAAACTTTTTTATAAAAAATAAAATATATATTATACTTAAAGGCTTTATTATTAGTTAATCTAGCTAAAAACTTAACTAGCAGATATATAAACCTTATTCTATTATAAGTATAAAAAAAATACTTCTATTACCTTAAGCTACTACTATATATATATATGCTTAATATTTTTTATATAAACTATCTATAAAACGCTTTTATTTATTTATTATTTAGTTAAATTAAATTTAAGAAACCGCCTATTAAGATTAATAGGTATTTTAAGTGGCTAGTATAGAAAATCCTTAATAGCTATTTATTTTATAGTTAACTATAGTATAAAGTATTCTAGCTAGCTTATAACTTAAATTCTATTTAGTATAATGCTTAAGGCTTTATAGGCGCCTTATATAAGATAAAAAACTACTATAAGGCCTATCTAAAGAAAGTAGGACTACTAGTATAACTAGACACCTAGTTAAAAGCATATAAAGTAAAGAAAGACCTAAAAGTAATAGAAAAAAATAATAAAACAGCTTTAAAAATAAGAGTAGTATAGAAACTAGTAAGAAAAAAATTATAATCTAAAGACTTAAAAATAAGCCTTTTTTAAAGGGGGGGTAATATAATAGTACTATTTATTTAACTTACTATAAGTTATATAATATTATAACTAGTTATACTAGTTATAATTTAGTATAGAGCTTAAAATATAGCTAGCTTATACTTAAGCTATATACTATTTTATTTAAAAATAAGCTCCCTTTAGGCATTAGAAAAAAAATTAATAGTATTTTTATAACACTTAGTAATAGTTAGCTACTATTTACGTATTTTACGTATTTTATTTTATAACTTATAGTCTTAACTTTAAAGTAGTATTAAGCTATTAAATGTAATACTATCTTATAAAATACTATAAAATACGCAATTATATCCTCTAAAGCTTTTATTATTATTTGTAATATTTATATAATTTGTTTATTATATGTATTTTATAAATTTAACGCTAAGTATATTATATATCTTATATATAGTTTATTTTTTATATATAGTACGTATATTTTAAACTATAGTTTTAAATTACTAGCTACTACTAATTTACTATATAAAATAATAAAATACTATATAAGCTCTATTTACTTTCTTCTTTTTATATTAAATTAGAATTAGCTTCTATACTAAATTAAAATTAGCTCTTATACTAAATTAAAATTAGCTTTTATATTATATTTAGAGCTCTGTATAGAGCTCTAGAGGTAGCTTAATATATAGTTCTAAAAATAGCTTAGTATATAGCTCTAAAGGTAGCTTAGTATATAGCTTTAGAGATAGCTTAATATATAGTTCTAAAAATAGCTTAGTATATAGCTCTAGAGGCAGCTTAGTATAGAGCTCTAAAATTAGCTTAGTATAGAGTTCTAAAGATAGCTTAGTATAGAGCTCTAGAGATAGCTTAGTATAGAGCTCTAAAAACAGCTTAGTATAGAATTATAAAGATAGCTTAATATAAAGCTCTAAAAAAAGCTCAATACAGGTCTAAATACACGTTAGTAAATAAATTAGTAAAGGGCTTAATAAACCTAAATATTAGCTTAATATAAGTATATAAAAAAAGGAGAATAGAGAGAAGAAAATTTTATTAGAGCTAAATAAAAAACTAAGTTTAACTCTTCACATATAAAAAAACTTAGTATATATAAATAGAAAATAGTAACTTTACAGGCTTACAGCGCCCGTAGATATTAGTAATAAATTTTAGAAAGTAGATAGGCAAAAACTAGACTATTATATAAATAAAATAGTATAGAATTTAGAAGGAGAGTATAGTATATTATAGTATTTAATAACATTTTATAGCATCTTGCTATATACTTATAGTTAAAGTTATAATTAGCTATACTTTTTAGTAGAAGAGTTATAAGAGAAATCACGTTTAGTAACTAAATACTACTAAATACTTAAATACTTAAATAAAGTTATAATTAGCTATACTTTATAGTAGAGTTATAGGAGAAGTTACATTTAGTAGCTAAATACTACTAAATACTTAAAAATACCGGAAATACTAGAATAGCACGAATATAAAATTCTTAGCTATAAATTTTTTTTCTAATACCTATACTTTCTTTCTCTCTATCTTAGTATAGCTAAAATAGAGCTAACTTATTTTATTAACCTGTATTTATACTATAACACGTAAAGACCAAACCCGTTATTATAATTTACTTAAATTTATTATATAATATAAATTAATTAATTTTTTTTAAAAATAATTAACTTTTTTAACATTATTTAATTTTAGTTAAAAAAAATTCATATTATTATATATAATATTTTAAAAAATATTATTATTTTATTTATATAATATAAGTATTTACTAATTTTAGTTTTACTATTATAGTAAAGTAGAGTAGAAATTTTATTACTTTAATAGTTTTACTTAATACAAATAAATAAAATAGAATAGTTAATTAAACTATTTTATTAAAAAAAGTTAAATAAATGTTATTAAATGTTAAATAAATTAAATGGATTTTTAAATAAAATTTATTTACTTCTTTTTTTTATATAAAACTCTATTAAACTAATTAAACTCTATTTTTAATTAATATAGTAGATTTCTTTACTACACTATGTAAGTAATTTTTTAACTAATTAACTAATAGTTTATTAGTTTTTTTACTTACTAATATATAATAAAACTTGTTAAATTTAATAAAAAAAACTTTAATAAAAAAAAGTAAGTAAAAAGTAATTAATAAAATAGTATTAGATTATATTATTTAATAGTTATTTTAATTTTAAAATAACTATAAAAAATTAAATGTAATTATAAATTATATAATATTTT
This sequence comes from Zopfia rhizophila CBS 207.26, assembly GCA_010093925.1. Taxonomy (NCBI): domain Eukaryota; kingdom Fungi; phylum Ascomycota; class Dothideomycetes; family Zopfiaceae; genus Zopfia; species Zopfia rhizophila. The sequence continues at coordinate 2,575,306 of ML994611.1, forward strand.
ATACTTATAGTAAATTTTTTATATATATAATAAATACTACTAAAGTAAATATTTAAAATGGGTTTTTTATCTTATTAATTTTTTTTATTTACTAAGTTTTTTTAGTAACTAGTTACATATTAAAGTATTTTTATATATAGTTTAATATACTTTTAGTTAGCTCTAGTTTTTTTATACTTTACTTTTTAATAAAAGTACTTTTTTATTTATAGTTACTATTTTATTACTATTTATAATACTATTCTTTTCTTTTAAGTTTTTAGTTTAAAAGTGATTTTAATTTTTTTATAAAAAGTATAAAAATAGCTAGTTTTTTTAATAAAAAGTAAAATTATAAAAAAAATTTAAATAAAATTATTTTTAATATAAACTTACTATTTAATAAAAAAGTTTAAAAGTATAGTTACTTAATACTATTGCTTTATTTTTATTATTAAAAAGTAAACTACATTTATTTAGTAAACTTTACTTTTAGTTGTTATTTTAAGTATATTAATTAAAATGTTTTATATAATTTTGTAATATTATAGTTTATATAAAACTATTTTAATTATAAAAGAAATTGTTAATAATTTAAGTATATTTAAAATAAAAAGTTTAAAGATTATAACTATTACTATTATTTATAGTTTTTAGTTAACTTAAATAAATTTTTAAATTTTTTTTAAAAAGAAACTAGCTTTTATTAACAAAGTTTAAGTAATAAACTTTAATTTATTAAAGTTAAATAGTTTATATACTATAACTTATAGTACAAATTTTTTTAAAGTTTATTAACTTATTTTTTTAATTTTTACATAAAATATTTTTTAATACTATATTCTTTTTAATTAAATTTAAAACTTAGCTTTTATTTTTTTATAATACTAGTAAATTAGCTTTAAATACTATTTTAGGTTTTTAATTAGTATTTATATATTATTTTTAAGTTTATATATTTTTTATTTATTTAAATACTTTTACTAATATCTAAACTTTTAATAGTTTAAAATTTTTTAATTTTTTAATTTAATATACTTTTTTTAAGTTTAATTTTAGTTTTTAGTTTAATATATAGTAGTACTATTTTAAGTAATAAAATATAAAAAGTTCAATAAGTTTTTATGTTTTTAAATAACTGAAGTTTATAATTTATAAAATTTATTTATTTTTAATCTTAAATAGTTTTAATTAAATATAATTTAATTTTTATAATATTTTTTTAATTTTTAGATTTTTTTATAGTAAAAAAATTTTGGTTTTAAAAAAAATTGGTTTTTTAACTTTATTTTTTTTATTTACTAATAAATTTTTTTTTAATTTTTTAATATAAATATTAAAGATTTTAAACTTTAATTTTTACTTTTTTAAAAATTTTATTTGGTTTTTTTTTAATTTTTAGTAAGTTATAAGTTTATAACTATAATTTATATAAAATAGTAATTTTTTAATAGTTAATAACTTATTATAAAATAAGTTATAACATTTATATACTTAAGGTTTTATAAGATAATATTTTATAGCCTTTATTACCATACTATAAAAAAAATATATATATAGGTTTTTTTAATATAGTAAGTATAAGTAAGTACTAAGTTAAATACTTTAATAATTACATAAAATTATATAATAACTTACTAACATAATATTCTAATAATATAAAAATGTAATAAAAATAGTTTAACTAATTTATTATATAATAATTTTAGAGAGTTATTTTAAAATAAAAAAATAAGAAAAAAAAACTATTTAAAAGCTAAAAAAAAAAAATTTATATAATAAATTTTTTACTTATAATTTACTTACTACTTAAGTTTACTATAGTTATTTAATTTTTTTTTAATTTTAATTACTTATATTACACTTATAATTTAATATGTAAAATGTTACATATTTTCTTTACTATTAATTCTATTAATTACTTTAATAATATTAGCTAAAAGCCTTACTTTATACTTAGTTTTTTATAGTATTTATTTTACTTTTATTCTAGTTTTCTATTTCCGTGCATGCTTTTTTGCTAATAGTTAATAATTTTCTTTTAAATAGTTTACTATTTTTTATTTATAAGTATTACTTATAATAAACTTTTACTTATTACTAACTATAATACTTATATTTTTTTAAACTTTTAATTTAAAGGTTTTTTTTACTTTAAGTTTTAAGTATAAGTAAAGTAAGTTTTTTTAGTAGCATTATATATATATTATAGTTAGTAATAAGCAGGGGTTTATTATAAGTAATAATTATAAATAAAAGATAGTAAACTAACTAAAAGAAAATTATTAGCTATTAGTAAAAAAATATATATAAGAACTTAATACTAAATAAAAAACAAAGCAAATGCTTTAAAAGACTAAGTAAAAGATAAAACTTTTAGCTAATATTATTAAGGTAATTAATAGAGCTAATAGTAAAGAAGATATATAACATTTTACATATATAGTTATAAGTATAATATAAATAATTAGATTTAATAAAAGCTAAGTAGTTATAATAACTTTAATTATTAGCAAATTATAAATAGAAAATTTACTATATAAAGGGCATTCTCTTTAGCTTTTAAATAGTTTTTTTTTTAATTTATTTACTTTTTTTTAGAGCAACCCTTTAGATTTGTTATATAATAAATTAGTTAAACTATTACTTATTATATTTTTATATTATTAGAATAATTATGTAAGTAAATTTACTATATAACTTTATAAACTACTAAAGTATTTAATATAGTATGTATATATACTTACTATATTAAAAAAACTTATATACTATTTTTTATAGTATAGTAATAAAAGCTATGTAATATACTATTATATAAAGACCTTAAGTATATAAAAGTTATAGTATGTCTTATATTACTATAAATATCTATAAGTTATATAAGTTATACATAATAATAATAGGCCTAAGTAATTTAGCTTTAGTATTAGTATTATTTATAACGTATTTAATAAGTAAGTGACTTAGATAAGCGAGCAGCTTACCTTAAAACTTACTAAAAAATAAAAAATTCGCACTTAAATATCTCACTAACCACTTAATAATAAATCCTAGAAATTTAATAGGTAATTAATAGTGCTTCTAAATGGACGCCATTTAATTTTTAAGAGTTAATAATTAATGGTTATTAAGATAGTAGTATTTTAGCCCCTAAATTCAACCGTTCTTGAATATCTTAATAAGCATTAATTTCTAGCGCTTAAAAATTAAATGGCGTCTATTTAGAAGCACTATTAATTACCTATTAAATTTCTAGGATTTATTATTAAGTGGTTGGTGAGATATTTAAGTGTGAATTTTTAATTTTTTAGTAAGTTTTAAGATAAGCCACTCACTTATCTAAGTCACTTACTTATTAAATACGTTAACTTAAATTATATAGTAATAACAAGCACAGATTATAAAGCTATAATAAATAGTTATAAAGTTAAAAAACTAGGTTAATATAAGAATTTATGTATTTAGTACTAAAGTATAACTATTAAGAAAATTTAATAAAACATGTAAATACTTTAAAAGCTTTTTAATAAAAATAGAAATATACACCTACTTTAATAAAAAAATTTTTTCTAAGAATTAGAACAGAATTCTTATAGCTAGTATAAATATAAAAGATAAAACTATAAATTAGTTTAAACTCTTAACTAGAAACTATATAAATATAAAAACTAATATAACTAATATAACTAATAAAATAAAAGTAGTTTTAAGAAGTTATAATAATTTCAAAACCTAGATAACTATAGTCTTTAAGAAAATTAATAAAAAAAGAACTATAAAACGTAAGATATAAAACTTTAAGTAAATAAAATTAGTTTTAGTATATACTATAGAGTTTTACTAATTATAGTTATAAATTAACTAAAATAATGTACTATTAATAGTAGTTTATTATTATAGTAGTGCTACAAGCAGAGGGTTAAATACTTAATAAAAAGTATTAATTAATTACTAAGTATAATACTAGGTAATAATTTAAGACATTACGTAAAAAAAAAGAATATAATAAATTATAAGTTAAAATATTTAGGGCAAGAGCTTATGCGCTAATATAAAACTAATATATAAATATATAATAAAAAAAAAGCTTATAAGAAAAGCTTTTTTAAAAGGCTTTTATATTATAAATAGTTATTATAATAGTACCCCTCTTTTAGATTTAAGCTTTTATAAGAAGTATTTATATTAAATATTAAGTCTAAGTTAGTTTAGGTTTTTGAAATGGAATTTTTTTATAATAGATATATCTTAGAGATTACTTATAAGTTCCTATATTAAATTATTATATCTAGTTTATTTAACTAAATATTTATAGCATTTCCGCCTGTAATTTAGGCGCAATTCTTTAATTTATTTAATATAGTATTTAGTTTCCCTATTAATTTTAATGGGTTTAGATGGTGGGTTTTGTTGATTTAAAAGATATTTAGATTTAAACACAGCAGGCTAAAGTAACGATATATATAAAAACTAGATATATATTTAAGAATTTAAGGAGTTTAAGTTAGTACGTATATAAAAAAATTATTTAAAAGATATAATAGTTCCCTAAGGCCTTTAAGTCTAGCTTTTTAGAAAGTTATTTTATTTAGATGTTTTATATATTAAGCTAAACTATATCTTCTATCTGATAATTAAGTGTAAGTGATTGTTTCTAGTTTATATTTTTTTTTTTTTAAAGAACTTAAACCCAAATTATCTTTTCTTAGATTAGTTATTAGATATTAGCTATTTTCTTTACTATATAGTTAACTTCTAAGGCTTATAATACTTAATAAAAACGTCTTTAAATTCTTATAAAAGATTTAAAACCCATTTAGAAATATTAGCCTATATTAGCTAGAAATAGTAAAACTTTTATAAATTTAGATATAGTATTATTAGCTTTAAACTATACTAAAGAGAGCTAGTTTATCTAGTTATTTTACTAATAGTTTATATATATATATAGAATTTATTCTATTATACTATTAGCTCTTTCTATTTAGTCATTAGTTTCTAGGTAATATGTAGAAGATAATTAGAATTTAATTTATAGTTATTTACAAAATTTATTATAGAAAATAGAGATAAATTATATTTCTTAGTTTAATATAATTATCTTTAGAAAGCCGTGGTCTATTTATATGTACTAATAAAAAAAATAAGTAACATCTATAATAGTTATCTTACTATAAGAAATTAGATATTAGTATTTTATAAGGTAATTAACTATAACCATAACATTAATACAATCTTTAGATTCTAGAAAGTTAGTAATAAAGTTTATAGAAATATCCTTCCATTTCTTTTTAGAGACAGAGAGAGGTTTTAAGAGGCTATAGTACTTTTTACAGAAAGTCTTAGATTTTTAATAGATATAGTAATAAGATATATATTAATATATTATTTTAAACATCTAGGGCTAGTAGTATTTGCGTTATAGGATTTTAAGAGTTTTTCCATAACTAGAGTAGCCGCTAGCGGGAGAATTATGTATAATTTAAAAGAATTTAATCTTAAGTTTATTAATATTTAATATTACTAGCTAATTATGATAGTATAACTAGCTTTTTTAGTTTTTATATTTATTTAAAGAAAGTTTTTTAGAGCGTTGGGTTTTATTCTATATTAGTAATAAAATTTCCTAAATAAATTTATTATTTCGGTATTTATTATTAATAATCTATTAAATTAACCTATCTATCTTAATTAAGTTTAATTCTAGAATATTATTAAATAGTTTAGAGTAGAGGAGTATTTATTATTAAGCTTTTTAAACTTCTTTTTAGACTAAAGTATTCTATATATAGTAATTAAAAGTATCTAGTTTTTTATCCTACTTATCTAATTAGTACGTGATAGTAAAGTTAAATTAGAATAAATATTTAATTTAATAAGTTTATTAATAGCTAAGTTATTTTATTATAGTAAAGTATTAAAGGTTTTTATAGTTATTTAGTACTTAAATTAAGAACGCAGCACCTTCTAATTTAGGTCTCTATTATTTAAAGTAATATATAATAGCTAGTAGTTTCTTATTATATATCTTATAATTACATTCAGTAGAATTTAGCTTCTTAGAAAAGTAGACTATAGGTTTTAGTTTAGTTTATTTATCTTTCTAGAAAAGGACTTTAGTAGTTACGTGACCTAAAAAGTCAGTTTCTATAATAATTAGTAACTTAAAATTAAAGTATTAGAGAATTAGAGTAGTTATAAATACATATTTTAAATATTTAAATACTTCTTAATAAGTATTATTAAATTTAAATTAAATATCCTTCTTTATTAGGGCTATAAGCAGAGATATAATACAGAAAAAGTTATTAATAAATTATTAATAGAAGTTAGTAAATTCTAGGAATGCTTTTATATTCTTTACGTTCTTAAAAAATTCCTAGTTAAGAATATCCTTTATTTTATTTAGGTTTATGCTAATTCCTCTTATTAAGATTACATACTTAAGATAAGTAACTTATTCTTAGTAGAACTTATATTTATTAATATTAAGTTTCAGGCTAGCTTCATTTAGGGCTTTTAAAACTTATTTTATATATTATTAGTATTTATATAAAAAATTACTATAGATTAGAATATCATTAAAATAGGCTATATAAAATATATTAAGAAATAATTAAAGAATATTATTTACATAGTGTTAGAATATGCTTAGTATATTAGCTAGTTTTAATAACATAATAAAATATTTAAATAAGCTATATTAGATCTGGAAAATAGTTAACTATTTATTTTCTTTTATTATATAAAGATAGTTAGAAGTTAAGATAATATCTAGCTTTATAAAGTACTTTACTTTACTAAAATAGAACAAAGTTTCTTAGATTAATAGAATTAGATAGTGGTTTTTAATAGTAATAGCGTTTACAGCTTAATAGTTTACATAAAATTAAAAATTTCTTTTAGGTTTCTTTATAAAGATAACTAGAGTAACTATAGAAAATAAACTTACTCTAATAAATTCTTTAGTAAAATAGTCATTAAGATATTTTCTAAAAACTTTTAGTTTATTTTAGGATATTCTATAGAAAGGTTTAAATCTAAGTTACTTTCTTTCCTTAAGAATAATTTTATAATTATATAAATAATATTTAGGTAGTCTATTAGCTTTCTTATGTAAAAATATTTAAAAAGTGTTATAATACTTTTTTAGAACTTTAGTAGTTAAATTAGTATAAGTTTTTAAAGCCAGAGCTTTATTAATATTAGTTATTAAAATAATAAAGATTTTATATTTATGTTTTTAGGCTATTTATATAAAAGAGGCTGCCCTAATTAGATAGATATTTATACTTAGTTTAGAATTCTTATAAAGGCCTTTTAGTAAAGCCTTTACTAAAAAGTTTTTAAAGCTTTAAGAGAAAGGTTTTCTTATAAGGTCCCTATTTAGTTTAGTATTAAATTTAGATATAAATTTAGATTCTAAGTAGAAGCCCTTTAGAGAATAGTTTACTAGAAAATCCTTTAAGTAGATATTAAGTTCTTATAATTAATAGTTTATTTTAGCTAACTAGTTATTATGTTAAGTCTAAGTAGTTAATAATAACTTTAGAGAGCAAATTTATAGATACTATATATAAATAATATTAAAATAAAAGTCTTTTAATAAAAAGTTCACTAAAAGGTCCTCTAAGCAGGTAATATTTTCTTTTAAATAAATTAGAGATTAAAATAAGCGTAGGTAATAAGCCTAGTAACAGGAAGTATTAAAAAGTAGTTTTTATAAATTATAATTAAAGTTAACTTCATACTTTCTTATTTAAAGTTAGCTAAAAATTAATTTATAGTTTCTTATAATTATTATAAAGAGATAAATTTTCTTAATGTAATTTATATAGTAGAGAGTTATACTAGTAGTATATAAAATATAACCTTCTTTAAGACATTTACTATTAAAACTAGTGAAATATAAAATGTTTAAAAGTAGTAAGAAATAAAGTTTTTAGATATTAACTAAAGATCTACTAATATAATCTATATTAATTACTTTAGTATTAATTAAAGTAGTAATAGAGTAGGATGAGCCATCTTATTAGATAATACACAGAATATTTACTTAATAGTTCTAAGAGTTAGTTACTAGATAAAAAGTCTAAAGGTTAATAAAAATTTAATATTAGAAATATTCTAGAGAATAATTTAACACTAGAACAGAGCTTTTAATAGGCTAGCTTAAGAAATTTAGAAGTATTTTTATTTATAAAAAGATTTAAATCTAGAGAAAGAACAGAAGCAGGTTACTTATTAAGATTAAAATAAGCTTATAGATTAGATTTCTAGCAGGAAGACAGAGTAGTTTTAAGAAATATAACTATATTTATTATACTTAAAATATTAGCTATTATGTTTTTAGGTTTCTTATTTAGCTGATCTAATAGAAGCGTAGTTAGAGATATTAATTTTTATAATATTAAGATCTCTTTATAATACAGGTTACAGCCTAGTAAAATGTAGTAAAAAAAGATACTAAAAGCTATTATTATATAAGAATATTAAGTTAGTGTAGTTATGTAATATATTAGGAATTTTAATATCTACTATTACCTAGTAAAGATTATTGTTTAATAACTTTCTTAGCTAAGTAATTAGACTAATTTTATTTAGTCTAGTGTTAATAGCTAGTTTATAGAATTTAATAAAGTAAATAATAAAACTCTTCTATTCTTAGCGAAATAAATTAAACTTATTTAAAGTAATAAGTTTTCTATTTAAGTCTCTATATATAGCTTACAGAAAAGTAATTAATTATTCTATTAAATATATATTCTTATTTATAAGAAGATTTATAAATATTACTAGGTCCTTCTCTAGTCTTAAATATATATATAAAAGTTAAAAGTGTTTAGTAGAATATTAGTTAGTATTATCTTTAAGCTTATAATTAAATTTCCTAATAAAAATACGTAGGTTCTTTTATTTTCTAGTAAATATTAAGAGATTAAGTAAGTAATTAGATTTTATTATTATTAATAGTATAATAAGTTCTAGTATAATAATTAATCTTATATTTCTAACTATAGCTTAAGGAACTTAGAGATAAGTACTAGTTATAGTTATAAATAAAATTAAAGTTATAGAACTTAAGCTACTTCTAAATAAACTAGTAATAAAAACTAGACTTTCTTTAATAGAGGAGATAATAATAATAAAAGTTAGACTAATAAACACTTACTTTATCTTATTAAGCTTAGTATAAAAACCTTTTATATTTTTTTTTATATTAGGTTTCTTATTTTACTAAGGTGTTTATAAGTAATTTATTACTTATTTTTAAAGTCATAAATTAAAAAGTAAGGTCTCTAAGGATTTTAGTAAAGTCTAAGTTATTTATTATAAGAAATTAATAAATACGTAATGTAATATTACAGTAGTACTATAAGTTAAAAGTTAAGTACTTAATAAGAAGTATTAATTAATTACTAAGTATAATACCAGATAATAATTTAAAACGTTACGTAAAAAAAAAGAATATAATAAGTTATAAGTTAAAATATTTAGAATAAGGGCTTATACGCTAGCACGAGGCTAATACATAAATATATAATATAAAAAAAAGACTTATAAAAAGGGCTTTCTTAGAAAGCTTTTATATTACAGATAGTTACTATAATACTTATTATACTAAACTTAAGAACTAAGTTAAGAATAAACTAGCTAAAAAAAAATTAATTAGATAATTTTTATACTTTTATAGAATTTACTATACACATAGATAATTAGTAGTATAAATAGAAACTAAAGTATAAAAAAAGTTAAGTAATAATTATAAAAAAAAAGCGTTAATATAATAAGGTTAGGTATATAATAAAATAAATATTAATAAAGTCTAAATAAAAAAGTCTAGACTAATAAAAAAGTTAAAAAATAGTTTATAACTTAAAAATACTATAAGTGGCTTAATAGAAAAGCATGTCTAAAATATAATAATATTAAACATTTTATAAAAAAATACCTAAATAAGAAATTAAAAATTATAATAATTAGAATAAAACCTAAGCCTATAGAATAAAATCTAAGCCTATAGAATAAAACCTAAGCCTATAGAATAAAACCTAAGCCTATAGAATAAAACCTATAGTAAAATAAAACTCTATTAGTTAAAATTATTAATAAAAGACTTAATAATAATTAATACTAAATCTATAAATTTAATAAATACTATAAAAGAAATTATAAGAAATAGTATTAGAAAATAAAGCATAAACTTATAAGTAGTTAATAATAATCTAAAAAAAAAATTTATATAAAGTAATTAAAAAAACAGCACTAAGCAATAAGTATAAAGGTAGAAAATCTTATATTTTAAAAAATTAATAAAGAAAAGTAATTATTTTAAAAAATGTAACCTTTAACATATAAAGCTTTTAAAATTATAATAATAATTATTTAATAGTAGTTAAATAAAGACAGATACTAAATCTATAGATTAAATTAATATTTTAAATTTAAATATAAAACTAAGCATTAGAACATAATACTAAGAAAAAAATTCTATAAATTAAAAAAATTAAATTACTAAAGTAGTATTTTTATAGTATAATAGCCTTATAAAAAGAATAGTATTTTAGGTTTTTATAGAAGTCTAACAGGAGAAACTATATAAATTCCAGAAAAAAAAAATTAACTTAAGAAAAATAAGAAACTAAGCTAAAAAGTAAGAATAGTAAATATAATAAAATAAAAATACTTTTACTTACTATATAAATTAAGGACACTAATATCTTTTAATAACTAAAAAATTAGAAATATTAGATTTGTAAGTTAGTTAACTATATAAGAAAAGTATATATATAAGTAATATATTTAATTTAAATGAGGAAACTAAAAGAATAAAAAGCATATAAAAAAGTAATAAGAAAATAGAAACTAAATAAATAAGCTCTAAAGAACTCAAATACTATAGTTAATATAAATAACAAAAATAATTAATAAGATTGCTAATATAAATAGTAATATTAAAAAAAAAATACTTAAATATAAATACTATAAAAAAGAGAGATAAAAAATAAGTTAATATTAAAACAACCTATAGCACCTAGAACTTTCTTATAAAGAGTATTTCCTAAAATAGAAATACCTAATATATAGAAACAAAGTAAGAAAAGAGTATTATAAACTTTTATATTTAGTATACTATTATAACTACTACTTTATATATATAAAATAGAAGTACTTTAATTTAGAAAAATAGAATTAGAAGTGTAGTACACGTAATTCTATATTAAAAAACTAAATAGCTACTAGTAAAAAGCTTAAGCTAATAATATAACTATTAGAGCTTTTAGACTATAGTAAATGTAGTAAGAACTATGTCTTTACTTTAGTATAAGAGTAAACAGAAAATCTCTAAAAGCACTAGTAAATAGTAGAGTAAATAGAACATTTATTTCAAATTAATAAATTAAACGAAATAACGTATTATACCAAGAAAAGTGTAACGAGGTTCGATAGCAGCGTAGTAATCTCCATTGTGAGAGGTGAAACAAAGTTGAAGCTTGCCCCTCAAAGAGAGCGGAAGATCTGAGATATATACATGAGGTCACATAACATAGTCAAGTAACGGCTGCAGGGCGCTGGTGCAGCGCCACCGTTACAACTACCCCCTCCTTCTTAGAGCGACTGTCCTCAGTCGCTGGCCCAAACAGCAGCAACCAGTAGGGCCTTTATGGCCACTAGGAGGACTAGGCTGGGCTGGCGTCCGTAAACTCCTAAAAACCTGCTTTACAGGAAAAACTGGAGAAGACTGCTACCCGAATGCTGTACACTGATAAGAAGGACGCCGTAGTTGTAATCGCTGCATGAAAATTGATTGATATCTTGTTAGTATCGATATCTGCATCGAGTTGACTTCTTGTCCGGATTGGATTGACTTCTTGTCCACATCAAATGAAATTTGAATGAAAGCTTGACAGGGCCTCTTGCCTACAGGAAATTCGAACTGAAGCCTGACAAGGCCTCCTGCCCACAAGGAATTCAAACTAAAGTCTGATAGGCAAGAAAATTCAAATCTGAAGCCTAATGAGGCCTCTCGCCCATCAGAAGTTTAAATGAACCTTAGTAGGTCATCTTGCTTGAATATTACAGCAGCGACTCCGCGTCCTGCTGCGCCGCCCTACCACGGCTCCTTGAGTAGAGTCTAATAAATCTCTTTCAAGTTAATGGCCAATGTTTGGCCAGCTTCCTAGTTCGAAGACTTCTTGCCTGAACGTAATAGTAATAATCAACTTAAACGTAGCTTGTACACACTCTAGATAGCAGCATTTTTAGCTTACGCCTAGGTAGTACAGCAAGAAAGTAAAGTCAACTTCGCATAGAAACAGATTAAGGGACATACCCTTTATAGGATAAGGTATGTAGCCGGTCTCGCCGTTAAGGCGCTAGTTGAGCGCTTTCGTCGCGCTTCTGAATTACCTAAAAGTCCGTCTTTTAGAGCTCCTGAATTATAGCAACAATCGACTTAAAAAGCTACTCGTATATACTCTTAGGGTTAGCAACTTTTTTAGCCTGTATCTAAGTAATACAGTAGGGAATTACTACTTCTCCCTGTGGGTTAAGCTCCACCCTAATAGGACAAAGGCATACATCCGTTAAGTCAACTTCATACAAAAGTTAATTAAGGGAGATATCCTCTGTAGGATGAGGCGTGCCTGCTCTTTATTAAGCTATTTTCTAACTACCCTCCAGCTCCTCTCCTGTGGCCAGCAGGGGCAAGGACTAGCTCTGATCTTTTTAAGTGCCCTCCTTAGAGACGCAAAGGCACGCCTGTTTTCTAGCTACCTTCTAGCTATATAGCTTAATCTAACTAAGCGCAGCGTTCTTACTACTAGAGACTCTTGCCAGCTCCTTAAACTAACGATAGCTTATCATAGGCACAGCGCCGGCTCTGCGTACGCTGCCCTCTTGCCAGCCGTCTTAAGCTAACGAGGACTGGTTGAAGGCACAGCGCCGACTCTGCGTACGCTGCCCTTTTGCCAGCCATCTTAGCCTGACAACAACTTGTTGTAGGCACACACACACTTCTTGAGATGAATGAACACCAGGTAGTACTGTCGCAAGCATTCCAGTACTTGTTGTACATGCTCCCAGTAGTGTTCTCTATCTTTTGAAAAGATAGGCGTATCATCAAGATAGGCCACACAAAAGATATCGATATATATGCGTAGCGACGTTGCTACCCTTTCGAAGCGCCTTCGCTACACCAGCACACAGCCAATCCCTTCTTATGGGCTTACGACACTGCGCCAACGGGTAGCAAACAGCCATAAGTAAGATAATTGCTCTATAGCTATGTAACGGTTTTAGGTGCTTATAGGTAGGATGGCTCTGTCGCCAAATCTCCGCCTGCCCACCCACTTGGCTCCATCGCCATAGGGACCCTAGCGGGGGAGGTTGATGTCGATATCGATGCGCATCGGCTGAGCAGCGCCATCGCTGTGACAGGGTAACTCTATGAGTAATGTCTAGTCAGCCATGTAATAGTATGGAGGTTAGGGTTAGGTTTGGTAGATTGGTAAGGTTATCTATCCCCCCTTCTTACGAGCTCGTCCTCGAGCTCATCAAAAAAAAAAATTTCGGCATTTTTTAATGATTTTCATGATTTCTGATCGAATTTGGTGGGTCCAACGGAGCAAAAGCCGAGCGCCTGGCGTACGACGCTGGTGCGACGGTTCTGAAACTACGACGGTTGCGGGACTGTGGCAGTTGCGGCGATTGCAAGATTGCGACGATTGCGAGATTACGACGATTGCGAGCATATGGCGATTGCGAGATTATGGCGATTGTGAGATGGTAAGGATGCGAAAATGAGAGCTGAAAGAATAGGAGAATTACTAGGCCGCTATCCCATGAGATAGTAGAAGCTTCAAAATTGTAACGAGGTTCGATAGCAGCGTAGTAATCTCCATTGTGAGAGGTGAAACAAAGTTGAAGCTTGCCCCTCAAAGAGAGCGGAAGGTCTGAGATATATACATGAGGTCACATGACATAGTTAAGTAACGACTACAGGGCGCTAGTGCAGCGCCACCGTTACAAAAAGGCATATCTAGTAAGAGTAAAAGAAGTAAATAATAGTATAGCAACCTTTAAAAAAGGTCTAATTAACCTAAAGACTATAGTAATAGAACTAAAAGTAACTGGCTATAAAAATAACTACTATATTAATATTCTAAACATAAAAAAGTTTAATATAATTCTAAAATAGAATTAGCTCTTATTACATAATCTAATAATAAATTAATAGTAAAAAACTATTTAATAGTATAATCTAGTAAAGAAAGTAGCATAAATGTGGAAACTAGATGTAATAAAAAAATACTCTAAAATAAAGAAAATCTTATATAAGGCTATATAATAATTACAATAGAAATAACTATAAAATATTAGAGTAATATAAATCTAGAAATAAGCTTTAAATACTACTAAAGCCTAAATATCTTAAGAGTATAAAAAATTCATATATTTATTTAATAAGAATAAAAAAAAGTACTTTAAAATATTAATTTTAAAACTATAAAATACTACTTAAGCTCTTTTAGTTTTGTTAAAATTTTCTATAAAAATACCCATGCAAAGCACGGGCTAACGAGTTTAATAATTATTTTAAACTTAATAATTATAATTATAATATTCTATATTTCTATAAGAAATACATATAAATTTTGACAGAGCTATTTATAGATAATATTATAGAATATATATTAAAGGACTAGTTTATTTAGTAATTTAATACAGCTTTTATTACTACTCTTATTATTTTAAGACTTAACTATTAACTTATTTCTAAGCTTATTCTCTTTCTTAATATTTACTTACTATAATTCTTATACTTAAGAAGTCTCTTATAAGCACTAAAATACCTTTACTACTAATTATTTATAGTATAGAAAAGTAGTGTATAGGTTAAACTTACCTTAAGCTAGTAAAAATACTTTAAAACTAGAAGTCTTCTTTTTAGTAATATTATACTTTAGCGTAAAAGCACCTCTTATATTAAGATTTTTAATAGTATTATTATATATTTTTTAATAGAGCTTAAGCTTAAGTTGCTAACTAAAAATATTATAAAAGCTATAAATCTTAAAAGCCTATTTCTTTAAGTATTTCTTATTATAATTATGTATAATAGAAAGTAGTCTCTTTTATTTATTATAGATTTTTTTAATTTTTCTAGCTTTCTTCTTATAACGTTTTTCACAAGTGAGTGAACTATACAAGCGAGTGAACCACTTTTGCCAAGAATTACCTTTTCTTTAATAACTTTACGAAAACTTAGTATTATTTAATAAAAATTTAAAAATAGCTTTTTAGATATTAAATACACCTAGTATTAAATTTGCATTATAATTGTCTTACGTAATTATAAGTTATTAAGCTTAGAATCTACACTACTTTAAAATAATGTTTAGCTATTTATATTTATAATATTACTTAATAATAAATTATAAAAACTTAAATACAAGGTATTAGCGCCTAAATCTATAATATATTAGAATTTCAAAGCTATAGTATTAGTAGTTTTTAAGATATTAAAAAGTGGGGGCTAAAATTTCTCCCTACTTAAAGATCTTAAAAACCTACTTATTTTATTACTTTAAAAGCATAATATAGTCTAAATTATATATAAAATAGCTTAAGTTTAATATCTATGGTTTCTTATTTAATAGTTATTAAAATATTAATAGCTAAAAACTAAATTTTAAAAGAGTAAATTCTAAGCTTAATAACTTATAATTACGTAAAACTATTAGAATGCAAATTTAATACAAGGTGTATTTACTATCTAAAAAGCTAATTTTAAATTTTTATTAAATAATACTAAGTTTTCGTAAAGTTATTAAAGAAAAGGTAATTCTTGGTAAAAGTAGTTCACTCGCTTATATAGTTTACTCGCTTGTGAAAAACGTTATAGCTCTTACTTCTACTTAGTAATCTTATTCTCTTTATACTTTTTAATTATTACGTGGCTATTTTTAGTATATAAAGAGTTTCTTTTAATATTAAGTATATACTATAAGTGCTTATAGTGCTCTACTTTAGTTATTTTAGTTATTTATATAAACTTAAACTAGTACTTAAAGCTATTAATAGTAGTAGTTATAACTATAATAGCTATTAAAATTTATTTAATATTAATTATAATAAATAAGAGTAATTACTCTTTAATAATACTGCAGATCCTTATTATTTAATCTAAAAGACTAATAATATTCTTAGAAATCACCTAGTCAAATTTACTAGACTTAGAGATAATAAAATAAAGAGAAATTAAGTATATTTTATAAAATTTAACTTATTTTAATTCTCTCTATATAATATTAAAGCACTTAAGGTTACTATTATTTACTAAGTAACTTTTTAATTTATTACTATTTTCTAGCTTAAAGAAATAGAAGATTAGTATAGTAGAATAATACATAGCTAATTACTTTAGTAATCTTATAAAAGTATTTTTAAATATATTATTTACTATCTTTTATTCTTAAAGCTTTTTTATAACTACCTTAAAGTTAAATAGGTGTATGCTAGTTTACTTTTAACTATTTTAAATTATACTAGGCTTAAAAATCTCTATCTAAATAGTATATATAATTATTAAGAAATTACTCTTTATAATTTTTTTTAAGCTGTGACGGTACTGCTTGCTTTGCTTACTATAGGCTATATAATATTATAACTAGCTACGCTAGCTATGACCTAGCGTAGAGCTTAGAATATAGCTAGCTTATACTTAAGTTATATACTACTTTATTTAGAGATAAGCTCTTTTTATATTTCTTCTCTTTTTATCTTAGTGTAGCTGAAATAAAGCTAACTTATTTTATTAATTTATATCTATACTATGACGCGTGAAGACTAAGCCTGTTATTATATTATACTAAAATTACTCTTATTTAGCTAGATAATGGCGGCATAATATTAAGGTTAACCTATATAATTAACTTAAGCATTTAATTTATTAATGACTGTTTCTAAAGGATTAATTACATAACTACGCTAAGTTATTAGTTTATTAAGTATATAATCTCCACCGGAAAGCCCTACAGTAGTAGGTAATTAAAACTCTAAGTAATAGCCTATATAAGTTTTATAATAATAGATCTTAAGAGTGACTCAGCAGGTAACTAGAAGACTTATAATAATAAGTAATATATTTATTAAATTAGAAGAGAGCTATAAGAGCTTTAGTAAATACTTTTTTTTTTCCCCCCCCTCTAACTTTTTTCTCTCTGCTAGAGATACTGACTTTTATGAGTACTACTAGTCTATCTTTTCTATACTAAAGAATTAGTTAATTAATTCACTCTACTAAAAGCTAGAAGCGCTATATATATATAAGAATAGATAGATTAAAACTATAGGAAAGCTCTTTATGCTAAAGATAAAGGTTAATTTTAAGATAATAGCTACTAGTAATAACTATACGCTTATTTTTAAGTTACTTAAGTGTACTACCACGCACTATCCTAATAACATAATTAGAGAAAACTATACTATCAAGAAGCTCTGTATTTAGGCATAATATGATAAGAAACCTTTTATAGCTACTACTAAGAGCACTACCTAGAGAACTAATATTTATAAGCTTTAGAAAATAAAAATTACACTTCCTACCCTAATAACCCTTAATTAAGTGATAATTGCTAGTGAGTTAGAGCGTAGCTATTTTAAAGTATTTATATATTATAACTATACTAATACGCTAGAAAAAGCGCTTAATATGGTTAAAACTAAGCTTAATAAAGCTAGAGATAAGCTTATTAAGTTTTATTAGCTACTAAACAACACGCTCAAGCGCGTAGCGGATTAAGAAAATAAGATTAAAATACTAAGAGTATAAATAAAGAAACTTATATATAATATATACTCCTTTCTCTCTGTAAAGGCTAGCTTTATGTTATTATTAATACTAGTAAAGAAGATACACTTTACAGCTCTACTATAGACTTTTTAGAATTAGGCTAGCTATATTACTATAGGACCTAATAATAGTTCTAATATAAAAGATTTTAGTAATTAAATTTCTTAAGTATCACCTTACCTACCCGCTACTCTACTAGTTATGTTTATTATAAGTAGCTATTAAGGTAATAGCTGCTTAACATGATTTCTTAATTTACTAATACTTAAAAACAATAAAAACGTTACCTTTAATTAATAGAGAGATATCCTAGAGAATAAGGTACACGCTAATTAAAACTAGTTTACTAAAACTAGTAAGTAAGTTATTTAAGAGAATATTATCTCTTATATGTGTATGTATACAGAGGATTCTGCCAACCAGTACCTTTTAATACTTATATATATAATAAAAGAGAGTGAGTAGCTAGTTAGCTACTAGTATATAATAAATCACCTAAAAAAGACATATAATAATCTATATAAGAGACTTAATACTTACTATAATTTCTAAAAGCTTTACCTTAAAAACCCTACTAATTTTACTATATTTTAGAGTGACTTTTTTTACTTAACTTAAGAACACAGCCTACCTGTAGACTAATAGATAGAAGAATTTTATAAAAAGCTTCTAAATGCTCTGCGTACGCAGATAAGTATTTACTAATAATAGTATTATAACTAGTATAATAAGTATATAAACCTGACTTAAGACTTTACTAGAGAGCTAGCTCTCAGCACTAAGAAAGCTACTAAGTAGATTAATAAAAGAACTAGGAAAATTCAGCTGCTACTAAGTTAACAGTTTTATCTAAAAGCTAAGTGTCTAATTTATATAGTAGTTACTACTATTCTACTAATACCTATCCCTAAGCTAGCTAGTTACTATAATTACGGGAAACTTAGTTATTTTATAAAAGACTACTAACTACCTACTTAAGCTATAGCTAAAGTAATTAAGCCTATAGATACTAATAAAAAGCTCTATACATTTTAAGATACTAGTAATAATAAGAAGTTTTAGCTTACTATAAAGAAACTATTAGGAAAAGACTTACTTTAGGAGAAGTTTTTTTCTTAGAGTTATTTTCTAAAGCTACTAACTAGTTTAACTCTTACTAACTACTATTTAGTAGACTAGCTTTTATACTATCTTACTATATTTCTACTAGCAGACTAGCTATTAAGCTAAGTAGTTTTCTTAATACTAGAGCTAGTAGTTTTATTCTAATATACCTAAAGCACATACACGTTATTAAGAAAGGACTTAAGGTAAAAACTTACTAGATAAAATCTATCCCCCTAGCTAGCTATAACAGCAGATTAAATAGATAAGTAAATAAATACTTCTAGGTTAATCTAGTACTAGATAACTACTACTTATTAATCTATTTTATTTTTTGTAATATTGGCCGCCATGATCTTATAATCAGCTATAAGCTATTTAAAGATATAGGTACTTTAATTAACTATAAAAAGTAAGTACTTAAATAGCCAGATAATAAGCTAATTAACTATAAGCATAATATTATTATTTTAATGTGAAATCTATTAACTAAAATTAACCCCTTATACTAAGCTAATACTAACTAACGTGATGAGCTAATAAATATAGTGATTTTATAATATACCTATAAACTATTTTAGCACTTACCTTAGCATATAGCACAGCAAGAGAACCTTAGGAAAATAAAAGAATAGCTTTATTTATAATAGTAGCTAGAGCTAAGTAAGTGGATTTTTTATTCTTAACCTATCTCACGCGAAAACCTTTCTAAAGTAGGTCTTAAGATTAATACTATAAAAGCTATTACCTTTATAATATACGTATAGTAGAAGGAAACTATACTAGAGTATACTAGCATCTATAAAATAAATAAGCTTATTTAGAACTATAGAGATAAGTTTAGTCTACTAGACCTAGAATTTTTCTCCTAAAGTTTTAAAGGCCCTTTAGGGAAGGCTTTGCTAGAAGGGCCCTATTACTTAAATAAAAACCTTATAAGAGAAAAGAAACTTTAGTAGCTTATTAAATAAAAGCTATTTTACTTTAGCTATACTAGTATAACTTAAGCCTATTTTTTAAAAAAAAACTTAGATATACTACCCCCGCATTATGAAGATATTAACTATAATATTAAACTAATAGCTAAAAATATGCTAATATTAAGTCTATTATATAGTATATCTTTTAAGCAGCTATAGCTTATCAAGACCTATTTAAATAACTACCTTTAATAAAGTGTTATTACTTATAGTAATGCTTTATATATTTCTTTAGTATTATTTACTAAAAAGTTTAGAAAAAGGTAGCACTTTTATATTAACTACTATAAGCTTAATACTATTACTGAAAAAAACGCTTATTTAATTTTGTTAATTTAGAAGACTCTTACCTGGCTAGCGCGTATAAGAGTATTTACTAAGCTTAATATATAATAAACCTTCTATTATATATATTTAAATAAAGATATAGAGGACCTGACTATGTTCTGTACTTAGTATAGAAACTATAAGTACTATATACTACTATTTAGTCTCTATAATGGCCTTACTATATTTTAGTGCTATATTAATAAGGTATTTTATAGCTTACTTAATAACTTCTATACTATTTATTTTAATAATATCTTAATCTATTCTAAAGACCTGCTGTAGTATAAGGAGTATGTTACTTAAATACTAAGACGTCTTTAAGACATAAACCTCTAGGCAGACATTAAAAAAAGTAAGTTCACTATTATTAGAATAAAGTTCCTAGGCCTTATTATTAGTATAAAAGGGATTTAAAAGGACTCTAAGAAGGTTGCTGCTATATAAAAATAGCTAGTACCTATATCAGTTAAAAGCCTATAATTCTTTCTAGAATTCTGTAATTTCTATAGAGCCTTTTTAAAAGACTATAGATATATTATCTAACTACTTACTAAGCTACTTAAGAAGGGTATATAGTATACTTTTAGTAAACACAAGCTAGCAGCCTTTTAGTAAGCTAAAAATCTAATACTATTAGATAATATCTTAGCTTACTACTCACCCTACTATTAGACGTGTATAGAGATAGATGTAAGTAATAGAGTTATTATAAAAGTACTATTACAGCTCTAAAAAGATAGTTTTTAGTAATCTATAGTTTTCTACTTTAAGACTATAAGTAAGCTCTAGATAAACTATAATATATATAATAAAGAGATATTAGCTATAATTTATAACCTCTAAGAATAGCACTTATAGCTTATAGGCTTATAGACTATAGAGTTATTTAGTGCCCTAACTAACTATCACGTGTTAGAATACTTCTCTATAAAGTAAAAGCTTACTCTCTATTAGATGCACTAAGTAATAAGTGTAGCAGACTATTACCTAATACTTATTTATTATCCTAGTATGGCTAATATAGTAGCTAATACGCTCTTATATAAGTAAGAGGAACTAAAGACTTAGAAAGATAAGAATAAAGTAGCCTAAACACGTGCTTTTTTTTTAGTAGAGTAAATTAACATTAGCTTTATTAAGACTATAAGTAATAACCTAGCTATACTATTAGCAAGAGGCATGCTAGCTATTAATATAATTAAAGTAATTACTACTAATACTTTTATAGCTTTACTGCCCTTAAATAACTCTTACTTACTAATTAATTATATTATTAAGGTGAATTATAGTTATGAGAGTTTACAGCCATTTTAAGAGCACGCCCTCTCTAGTAAATATTTAACATAAAAACTTAGCTAGAACCTTTTTATATACTATAATAAGCTAGTAGTTCCTACTATATACTTTTTAAGAATTTACTTTATTTAAGCTATTTATACTACTTAGGTAACTACTTACTTAAGTAAGAGAAAAATAAATAAGCTATTTTACAACCGCTATTACTAAAACTACATGAGTAAAAATATAGATAACTATATAGCTATATATAAAGCTTATAAATAGAGTTATATATCTTATAATAAGACCTTAAGCTTACTTAAATTACTACTAATTTCTAAGCGAGTATAGTAAAATGTCTCTATAGACTTTAAGTTTTTCTCTCTAAATAAAAAAGGATATAACTGTGCTTTTATTATTATAGACTAGCTAAGTAAATACTACTTTTTATTATCTTACTATAAGATAACTATAGCTACTTAAGTAGCTAATAAGTACTATTATTATATCTAGTAAGTATTTAGTTTATTTAGGTTAATAGTCTCTAATCGCGGTCCCTAGTTTATCTTAGTATTTATAAATAAGCTATACTAACTAATAGGAATTAAGTAAAAACTCTTAATACTATATTACTTTTAAACTAATAGAAATACTAAGATTCTAAACTAGTATATTAACCAGCGCTTATATTTATTTATTAATTATTATTAAAATAACTAGTTAGACTTACTGCCTTGTATAGACTGGATTTAAGTAATTCTACTATATAAAACTATAGACTTATTACCTTATTAAATTAAGTTTAGTCACTAGCTAATCTATTACTGGGACTAGGAGAAATATATAAAGGCATTTACTATAGTTTATAAATAGATATCTTATAAGGAAGTGTAGAGCTATATTAAAGCTTAATATAACGCAATAAAGCTAGCTATAAAGATAGCTTAATAAGAGATTACTTAAGTATAAAAGTAATAAGCTTAATAGGCTAATAAAAAGCACTATAAGCTAGACTTCTTTATAGGAGATAAAATATATATTATATTTAAAGACTTTATTATTAGTTAACCTAGCCAGAAGCTCAACCAGCAGATGTACGGATCTTATTTTATTATAAGTATAAAGAGATACTTCTATCACCTTAAGCTGCTATTATATATGTGTATATTTAATATCTTTTATATAGACTACTTATAAAAGACTTTTACTTGTTTACTGTTTAGCTAAATTAAACTTAAGAAACTACCTATTAAGGTTAACGGGTATTTTAAGTGGCTAGTATAGAAAATCCTTAATAGCTACTTATTCTATAGCTAACTATAGTATAAAGTATTCTAGCTAGCTTATAACCTAAATCCCGCTTAGTATAACGCTTAAGGCTTTATAGGCGCTTTATATAAGGTAAGAAATTATTATAAAGCCTATCTAAAGAAAGTAGGACTACTAGCATAATTAGATACCTAATTAAAAGTATATAAAACAGAAAACAACCTAAAAGTAATAGAAGAGAATAATAAAACAGCTTTAAAAATAAGAATAGTACAAAGACTAGTAAAAAAAAGACTATAATCTAGAGACTTAAAAATAAGTTTTTTTTAGAGAGGGGTAATATAACAGTATTACCTACTCTACTTACTATAAGTTATATAATATTATAACTAGCTATATTAGTTATGACTTAGTATAGAGCTTAGAGTATGGCTAGCTTATGCTTAGGCTATATACTATCCTATTTAAAGGTAAGCCCCCTTTATACCTTTTTTCTCTCTATTTTAGTATAGCTAAAATAGAGCTAACTTATTCTATTAACTTATATTTATACTATAATACATAAAGACTAAGCCTATTATTACATAAGCTAGTCTTTATAGCCTAGTTAAGTATTTTATTATAGTATTATTTTAATAGCTAAAAGCAGCCTATATTAAGTACTTATAAGAAGTATATTATATAAAAAGGTAAAATAAAAAGTTATATTTTATTCCACGCTGCATACTAAATAAATTTATAAATATAATAAGAATTATACCTATCTAGAATTAAGAGTTACTAGGTGCCTTTAGTTTTATACTTTATTATTTTATTAAAATACTTAATTTAATTTAAACTCGTTTTATTATTACTATACTTAGAGTTTAATTTATGTATAAAGTAGTTATTAAAAAAATCTATTACTCATCTTTTAAAAATTATACTTACTTTAATAATAATTATAGAATTAATAATTTTTTTATTAGCTAAGTAAGCTTCTACCAGCATTATTAGCTTATAATTATTTAAGTAAAATATAAAAACTTAAGAAATAATATTAAAGATTATACTTATATTAAATAGTATAAAAGCTTATTATTTTACTGTACTTTATATACACGTATTAGTTCTTTATCACTTTTATTTAATAGCTAGTTTTATCTATATTTTATATATTTTCTACTAGTATACTTAGCCTTTAAATAATAATATAAAGTTTTTTAAACTATTGTAAAATAGCTTCTAGCTATTATAAAAGCTTTTTAATAAGTTTTATAAACTTTATTTTAATATATTAGTACTCTTTATAAGCTGCTAGTTAGTACTCTACTTAATACTAGCTATAGTATAAAAAATCTTTATTTTTTTTATAAGAAATTATTAAAATTATGTTATACTCCTACTTCACTAACGCCTTATATATACTAAATCTAATATTATTAATAGCGTTATAGAAGTATTTAAGAGTAAAATATTATTTTTTAATAAGTAACTAATTTATTTTAAAATATATTTTATAGTTATAGCCTCTTTTATATACAGGGTTTAAGATATTAGTAGGGTAAATTATAGTTATAAATAAATATAATAATATTTAAGTTAAGTACTATTTTAAGAGATTTTACTACCTTATTAATAAGCTTATAAGTTCTGTAATACTCTATAGACTTTGCTATATATTTTAATATAAAATTTATATAGAAAACTTATATAAAATATATATACTAGTATAAAGAGTTGTTATGTTAGTATATATAATTATTAAGTTTAGAATAATTATTAAACTTATTAGCCCGTGCTTTATATAGATATTTTTATAGAAAATTTCAATAAAACTAAAAGAGCCTAAGTAGTTAAAAAATAAAAAAGAGTTTAAACTAAAATTAATATATCCTCTATTAAAAGTACAGTAAGAAGAATTAAAATAATATATTAAAAAGAATTTTAAAAAGAAATATATATAATTAAGTAAGAGCCTAATAGCCTTATTAATATTATTTATACTTAAGAAAAATAAAAAACTATAATTATGTATAGATTTTTAATAACTAAATTAAGCTATAATTAAAAATTAATACCTATTATTATTAATTTAAAAGCTAATAAATAGACTTTAGAAAGCTTAATAATTTAGTTTATTTAATATCTATAAGAAATACTACAGAATTTAAATTAAATAGAAATACAAATAGTTAACAGTATTTAAAATAAAATATAGACTCTTTAAATATTATATTATATTATTTAAATTAACCAACACGCTAACAACTTTTTAAGTAGTTATTAATTATATACTTTATAAATACTTAAATATATTTATAATAGTGTACTTAGATAATATGCTAGTGTATATAAACAAAATACTTAAAAGTATAAAATATATATAAAAAAGATTTTAAAAAAGCATTAAAAATATAACCTTTTTATTTAGCTAAAAAAATATAAATTCTACATTATAAAGACAAAGTTCCTAGAATTTATTATTTTAAAAGAAGAAATCTTAGTAAATTTAAAGAAGTTAATAGAAATATATAATTAATTAATATTAATAATAATAAAAAAGATACAGTTCTTCTTAGAATTTATAAATTTTTATAGAAAGTTTATAAAAAAATATTTAAGAATTACAACATCTTTAACAAAGTTAACTGGGAAAGATAATGAATTTAGTTAGAAATAGAAATAGTAATAAGTATTTAAAAAACTTAAAAACAAGTTTACCTAAGTACTAATATTAAAAATATTTAACCTAAAATTACTAATTATACTAAAAATAGATGTATTTAACTATGTAATAGAAGTAGTCTATAGTTAATAATATAATAATAAATATCTTTATTTTATAAACTATTTATTAAAGAAACTTATAAAAGCTAAGTTGAATTATAATATTTATAATAAAAAGCTACTAGTAGTAATAATAGCATTTAAGAAATAGCAAAATTACCTTAAAAAAGCTAAGTATTAAATAGAAGTTATTTTAGATTATAAGAACTTAACTAGTTTTATTACTATAAAGAAGTTAAACTAAAGATAAATATACTAATTAAAAATACTAGCTATTTATAATTTTAAAATATTCTACTAAAAAGAATTAGAAAATAAGTAGTAGACGTACTTAGCTAATAACTAAATTATATAAAATAACATAAACTAATACTAGATATAGTATTAATAATAAAATTAGACAAATTCTTAAACTATAACCACCTAAGAATTATAGTAATTACTAGAGTTAAGAATTACTAGACAATATGAATTTAGAATTTTAAGTAATAAAACTTCTAAAACTTAAAATTAGAACTTATATATGTAAATGAACTTATTTATGTACTAAAAAAACTATATAAGAAATTAATTATAGAGAATTACAAGGCTATTACACACAGATACTAAAAAATAGGAAAAATAATAAAGTAAATTTCTAGAAATTTCTACATTAAAGAGTTAAAATAAAAAGTAAAGAAAGTAATTAAAACTTACCTAAAATATAAAAAAAATAAACTAGTATAATATAAGTTTTATAAAATTTTATAACTATTAAAAATACTAAAATAATTATAGTAGTTAGTTTTAATAGACTTTATTATAGGATTACTATTATCTAAGAAACTAGGAACAAATAGGAAATGCAACGTAATACTTATTATCATAAAAAAACTAACTAGTATATATATTTTAATCTGACGGTTATAAATTTATTAGCAGAAAAACTAGTACACATAATTTTAAAAATAGTAGTTTTAAGATACAAAATACTTAAAAAGTTTATTATTAATTAAAATAAATTATTTATATTATACTTCTAAAAAACCTTGTTAGCTAGATTAGAGTTAAAAAAAAAACTTTTAATAAGCTTTTACTCTTAAATAAATAAGTAAATAGAGTATACTAATTAGACTCTAAAATAATACTTAAGAATATACATTAATTACCTTTAAGAAAATTAGGTTAAGTTATTACCTTTAGTATAGTTTATTTATAATAATATAAAATTAGTTATAATAATATAAAATTATTTATAACTAATATATTACTATTCTATAGTAATTATAGGTATAAGCTATTAGCTTATAAAAACTTATATAAATTAAAAAGTAAATTATATTAAGCCTAAAATAAAATAAAATAGCTATAGAACTTATATAATATACTTAGTAGAATTATTATTTTAAAAAACTTATAAACCACAAAGAGTACTAATAAGTTAAGAGTTAGAAAACTAATTTTTAAAAAAGAAAATAAAGTTTTCCTACTATATAAAAATTTAAAAACTAAATAACCAAGTAAGAAACTAAATTACGTTTAAATTAGACTATTTAAAATTAGTAAAACTATTAAACTAGTTAATTATAAACTATAACTACTATAAAACATAAAATTTTATTTAGTAGTTTATATATTATTACTTAAACTAGTACTACTAGATGCACTAATAGTAATAGACATAAACATAAAGCTATACTAGTTAGAATATAAAGTTAAAAAGATTTAAGAGCTATAATAATTTAGATATTAGTAGAAATACCTAGTTAAGTAAAAAAACTATAAACTAGAGAAAAGTACCTAAGAACTTATTAAAAACTTAAAGTAATATTCTAAGATAATTAACTAGTTTTATCTAAAGAATTTAGTAATATTAAATTCTTAAAAAAAAGCTTATACAGCTTTCTAATTAAAAGAGATATTTAGAAAATAATTAGCAAAAGTAGTAAATAAAGATATTATAAATTATAATAGTTTAAAAGTCTTTTGTTTTTCTTTTTTTTCTAAATTCTATATCTTCTTAATTAAAGTAAGCTTATGGGTAAACAGTTTATACTTATAACTATTAATTAAAGTAAATTACTTATATAATTATTACTAATAAAATTAAGTTTTTAGCTTAAAATTTTAAGTATGCTTTAGCTATTCTTAGAGTTACCTCTTTTTAATAAAAAATTTATTAAACTTCTAAACAGAAATTACTAGATTATATTTCTAAAAATACTTAATGTATTTAGAATAACAGCTAAATAAAAAGTTTATAAGGTAATAAAGATTTTTTTTTTATATAACTATATAAAGTTAGCATAAAATAGTTACAATTTTAAATTAATTTCATAAGATAATAATTACAAACAGTTAAAGACTTAACTTTAAGTATTATTAGAAATAAAGAAGAAAAAAGATTTTAAAAGCACTTATAATATTTTTAAGAGAATAAACATTTCTTATACTTAAAGCCTATAGTAAGAAGAACTTTTAAATTAAAAATTTAAAAAGAAAGCAAATATTATAGTTAATAATAAGCAAGAATTTATTATAAGTAATAATTATAAATAAAAGGTAGTAAACTAACTAAAAGAGGATTATTAGCTATTAGTAAAGAAGTATATATAAGAACTTAATACTAGATAAAAAGTAAAGCAAATACTTTAAAAAGCTAAGCAAAAAAATAAAGCTTCTAGCTAATATTATTAAAGTAATTAATAAAGCTAATAATAAAAAAAACACGTAATATTTTACATATATAGTTATAAGTATAATATAGATAATTAAGTTTAATAGAAACTAAGCAGCTATAGTAACTCTAATTATTAATAAATTATAAATAAAGAATTTACTATAAAAAGAGTATTCCCTTTAGTTTTTAAATAGTTTTTTTTTATACTTATTTACTTTTTCTTAAGTAACTTTCTAGATTTGTTATGTAATAAATTAGTTAAACTATTACTTATTATATCTTTATATTATTAGAATAATTATGCAAGCAAATTTACTATATAAATTTATAAACTATTAAAGTATTTAATATAGTATATATACATACTTATTATATTAAAAAAACCTATATACTGTCTTTTATAGTATAATAATAAAGGCTATATAATATACTATTATATAAAGACCTTAAGTACGTAAAAGCTGCAACACGTTTTATAATAATATACTTTTAAAAAAAAAATTTTACATTTAATAATACTTAAAATTAAGTTATTAACTATTTATAATTATTATTTTGCAAAATTAATTTAAAATTACAACTATTTTATAGTAACTTTATATAGTTTATATAAAAAAAAGTTTTTTTAGTTTTATAAATTTTTTATTTAGTTATTATTTTAAGTATATTAAGTATTTTTAAAAGTGTAATCTAGTAGTTTTTATTTAAAAATTTAATAAGTTTTTTACTACAAAGTATTAGTTATAAAAGTAGCTAGAATAGGTATTAAATTTTAAACTTAAAGCTAAATTTTATTAGTAATAACTATATAAACATCTTACTTTAGTTAATAGTTGTAAGTATAAACTGTTTACTTATAAACTTACGTTAATTAAGAAAATATAGAATTTAAAGAAAAAATAAAAATAAAAAACTACTAAACTATTATAATTTATAATGTTTTTATTTAATAATTTTACTAATTTATTTTTATTAATTTCCTTTAATTAAAAAGCTGTATAGGCTTTTATTTAAAATCTAGTATTACTAAAAATTTTTAAGTAAAACTAGTTAATTATTCTAGAATATTACTTTAAATTTTTAATAAGTTTTTAAGTATTTTTCTTTAGTTTAAAGTCTTTTTATTTAACTAGATATTTTTACTAACATTTAAATTATTATAATTCTTAAATTTTTTTAACTTTATACTTTAACTTGTATAGCTTTATGTTTATATTTATTATTAGTAGTATATTTAATAGTACTAATTTAAGTAATAATATATATAAAACTAAGTAGATTTTTATATTTTATAGTAGTTATAGTTTATAA
Organism: Zopfia rhizophila CBS 207.26; assembly: GCA_010093925.1. NCBI lineage: Eukaryota > Fungi > Ascomycota > Dothideomycetes > Zopfiaceae > Zopfia > Zopfia rhizophila. The sequence goes on from ML994611.1 coordinate 2,604,842, forward strand.
TTAACTAGTTTTATAACTTTACTAATTTTAAATAGTTGAATTTAAATATAATTTAGGTTTTTACTTAGTTTTTTAGTTTTTAAATTTTTGTGTAGTAGAAAAACTTTATTTCTTTTCTTAAATATTAGTTTTTTAGCTTTTAACTTATTTACAGTCTTTATAGTTTATAAGTTTTTTAAAGTAATTTATTTACTAAGTTTATTATATAAGTTTTATAACTATATTATTTTATGTTAAGTTTTATGTAATTTACTTTTTAAATTACGTAGTTTTCTATAAGTAAACAACTTATACTTATAATTTATATAAAATAGTAATATGTTAGTTATAAGTAAATTATACTAAAAGTAATAACTTAACTTAATTTTCTTAAAAATAATTAACGTATATTTTTAAGTATTATTTTAGAGTCTAATTTGTACACTTTATTTACTTATTTATTTAAAAGTAAAAACTTATTAAAATCTTGTTTTTTAATTTTAATTTAGTTAACAAGGTTTTTTAAATATGTAATATAAATAATTTATTTTAATTAAAAATAAACTTTTTAAATAATTTATACTTTAAAGCTACTATTTTTAAGATTTTATGTACTAATTTTTTTACTAATAAATTTATAACCATAAAATTAAAGTATATATACTTAGTTAATTTATTTATAATAACTAGTAGTATATTATACTTTTTATTACTTTCTAGTTTTTTAAATAATATTACGAAAGTGCTACGTGTAGAAAGTTAAAAACTTAAAAAAAAATATTAATTAATTACTATATATAGTACTAAGTAATAATTCAAAACATTATATAAAAAAAAAGAAATAAAATAAATTATAAATAAAGTATTTAGATAAAGGCTTATGTACTAGTATAAAACTAATATATAAATACATAATATAATAAAAAAGCTTATAAAAAAACTTTTTTAGAAAACTTTTATAAAACATTATAAATAGTTACTATAATTTTTTTTTTTAAATTTAAGTTTTTATAATAAGTGTTTATGTTAAGTTTTAAATAGTAAATTAATTTAAATTCTAAAGTAAAATTCTTTTATAGCAGTTATATTTTAAAGATTATTTATAGATTACTATATTAAGTTATTATACTTAGTTTATTTAATAAGGTATTTATAGTGTTTTTATTTATAATTAAAATATAGCTTCTTAATTTACTTAATATAGTATTTAGTATTACTATTAATTTTAATAGGTTCTAGTAGTAAGTTTTATTAATCTAAAAAGTATTTAAATTCAAGTACAGCTAGCTAAAGTAAAGATATATAAAAAACTTAGTATATGCTTAAGAATTTAGAAAATTTAAGTTAATATATATATAAGAAAACTACTTAAAAGATATAGTATTTTCTTAAAGCCTTTAAGTCTAGCTTTTTAGATAGTTATTTAGTTTTAATATTCTATACATTAAGCTAAACTATGTCTTTTATCTAGTAATTAAGTGTAGGTAATTATTTCTAATTTATATATTTTTTTTAAAAAGTTTAAGTCTAAATTATTTCTTTTTAAACTAGTTGTTAAATATTATTTATTTTCTTTACTATATAGTTAGCTTTTAAAGCTTATAATTGTTATGAATGGTAATAGTAAGGTAACTATACCTAAGAAGCTAAAGGAACTGGTAATAATAGCTAATAAAGCTTTAAAATAAAAACATATATTTAAGCTTAAGAGGAAGAATTATAAGTAAGTGTGGGATACACTAGCATAAGCTAAAGCACAGGCTAAGAAGTAAGAATAAAGATATGAAACTATACTAAAGGATTAGAAGCAGTAGTTCATGTGACTAAGGCTTAGCAGCTAGAGATACTAAAAGTATTAAAAACTCTAATATCTCTAATATTTCTAATAGTATTCTATTTACTAAACACTGGTACAGAATGTACGTATGGAGGATCTACTATAAGTATAAGGCATCAGACAGTTTATAATTACTTTTAATTCTTTATAGTTACTCTAAAATTAAGATTTATACCTTAAGTAAAATAGTTTAATACTATTCTATTAAATCTTAACTTACTGTATTACTTTCTTTCTATCTTTTATTAAGTTAACTAACTTCTACTAAGTTTAATAAGCTATCTGATCTAGAAGTAAGGGAACTATTAAATATTATATAAATAGTTAAACAGCTTATTACTAGTATAATTTACGTTAATAAGTTAGTAACTTATAATATTATAACTACCATCTTAAAGAAGTAGGAAGAATAGTTAGATAGATTCTAATAACTAATTATCAAAAGTCTATAACAACTCACTATAAGAACAAACAAGAACTTTATTCGTTATTAGAAAGTAGTAGTAAAGAGGAAGTTATAGTAAGACCTTTATCTATAACCAGAAGTATATTAGAAGGAATAAAAAGTATATAGTAGGTTATCTAGAAATAAGAAATAGCTATTATAGAATTATAAAATACTTTAGTAAACTTGTAATAGCAGTTTAAAGTTAAATAACAAGCTATAGTAATTTAAAAGAAAGGAATAGTAAAAATACAACCTCCTAAAAAATTTAATAGAAATTAAGATAATCTTAAGATCTTTATAGTAATAATAGACCTCTACTATTAATTTAACTAGAAGTTATTTTCAACTAATTAGGATTAGATTCTGGTAGCTGGTATGAATATAATAGGTAGAGCTATATAATAGTTTAAACTACTAGTAAGAAACTATCTTACTAACAGAGATTTAAACTTAGAAGTAATAGGGTTAACTAACTATAATAATAACATATAAAGAGTTTTCAAAAATTATAAATATTTCAAGCAGGAAATGATTATTGTTTTTAGAGAAATTAATAAGGAAACTAAGATAATCTAAAAGCTTTAATAACTTAAGTAATATACGTCAGCAGCTAACTATACTACAGAATTTAAATAAATCTAATTATAACTTAATTAAGTAAACTAACCATTAGTTATGATATACTATAAAGGACTAAAAAATAAAATTAAGGATAAAATTTCCAGAGGAAAACAGCTAAGTACCTTATTAGAAATTATTAAATAAATAATAACTATTAATAACTAGTAGTATTAATAGAAGTAAGAAAAAAGGGTATATAGGAGATTAGTAACCTATATACTTAAGAAAAATAAAAAAGATAATAGAACCTATAATAAAATAGATATTAATATTAAATAAGTATTTATTAGAAAGGGGTAAGGAAAGTAAGCTAAAGAATAAATAAAATACTATATATATAAAGCCTATCTAGAATATAGAAAACAGAGACACTTTATTAAGAATTATAAATAGTAATAATTAGATATTAAGAAGGCTTATATTTAGACTAGGACACTAAAGAAAATTAAGGTAGTAATAGTCTAAGTAAAACAAGCATAAAATATAGTAACTAAAGAGATAATTAAGAATAGAATTTAGAAGAGATAATACTAGGTTTATAGGGGTTATATATACCTTAACTAGGAATACAAGTTATCGTATTAGAAAATTAAGAATTATTTAGCGAAACAACCTAATAAAATAATTACTATAATATAAAGAGCGGTAATATAATAGTACAATACAGAAACTAAGAAGAAGATATAAAAATTCTATGAAATTATAAAAAAAGAAGGTAGACCATTCCACAAAGAAAATCAGAAATTTAGGTAAAGAAAGGATTAAGAGATAATAAAAAGTAAGAAGTTAATATTTATAATAATTATACAGCATATACGCTAAAGACACTATTAGATATATAAATTAGAATATTACTAAGAGAAGTACTATATTACCAAACACTAGGAAGTTATCTTAAGAGATAGAATATATAAATGCTAATAAGTACTATAGTTAGTAGAAAACAAATAACATAAAAAGCTAAGCAGATAAGAACTAGCTATATAAATAAATAAGATTTAATAGTAAATACCTATACTAGTTATGACTAATGCAATATACTATTACCCTATTAAATATTATTAAAAACTAAAGGAAGAAAAAAACCCTTTATTAATGTTATAGATATAGGATAATAACGCTATAAACAGAACAATAAGAAAGAAATACTAGATATATATAGTTTCTAACTATATAGAAAAGAATTGTAAATAGAATAAACACGCTATATATATTAAAGAATAAAAGATAAGAAAAGTATTATAATGAATAGCGAATAAGAAAGAACTTAATCTGTAATAAGAACTAGTTTATATAGATTTAGAAAATAAATTACAGGACCCAAATTCAGACAAACATAAATAACTATTATGGGATAAATACTAGATAGGATGCTAATAATACTAGACTAAATACTACTAAAAAAAATAGTTAGCTACAAATTCACATAAAAAACTCACATATCAAGAATGTTTCTTGGGATGGAAATGCTAGGATTATGGAGAATAAGCTAAAAAAGTATATAAAATACTTAATAAAGAAGTATATTAACTCTAGAGATATCTAATCTATAGACCTAATAAGAAAACACTAAAGAAGTAACTGCTACTTAGAAGTTAGCTATAGACAAAAAACTAGAAGACTAGTAAACTATAACTAAGCTACTAGAGAGTTAAGAACTAAAGATTAGAAATAACATATTAATTATATATATATAACTAAACTAAAGGAAACACGAAAATAAGTTATATGTAAACGTATATATTAATAGTAATTAGATACTAGCGCTTATAGATAGTAGGGCTAGCAAGACACTTATATTAAATAAATAGATATAAAGATACTAGATACTAACTAGAGTTTTAGACAAACCTATGTAAGTAAAACGCGTAGATAATAATCTAACAGTATTTAAAAAAGGTCTAATTAATCTTAAAATAAAGAATATAACTATTAAAGCAGCAGGTTATATAAATAACTACTATATTAAAATCATAAATCTAGGTAGTAAAGATTTTATCTTAGGATAGAACTAGCTAGCATGATAGAACCTAACTATTAATTAGAAAAAAAAAAACTATAGGAATCAGAAATAACTACCACGGATAGTGATAAATAAAAGCTATAATATAGATAAAGAAAGTAATACTTCACGATACCACGTTTATTATACTAAATAAATACTAAAAAGAATTTAGAGAATGGTTCTTTAAGGAAGCTAAAGACTAGTTACTAGAATACTAGAACTAAGACCATGAAATCACGCTTAAAGAAGGAATGAATTTAAAACTAAGACTATTATATCAAGTACCCATACACCAACAAGAAGAATTACGGAAATTCTTGTAAGAGAATTAATAAAAAGGGTATATATAAACTAGTTAAAGCAAGATAGCATCACTAATGCTTTTTATACTAAAAAAGAATAATAAATTATAGTTATATATTAACTACAAATATCTAAACGAAACCATAGTAAAAAATTACTATCTAATACTATTAATATTAGAACTTATAGATAAATTTAGAGGAGCTAAGTAGTTTAGCCTTTTTAATATTAAGAATAAATACTACTAGATATAAATAGCTAAAGAACATAAATAGATGATAATATTTAAAATAAGATATAAACTATTTAAATATTTAGTTATACTAATAGAACTTACAAACGCACTAGTAATATTTCAGATAATTATTAATTATATATTAAGAAAGTACCTAGACGTATTTATGATTATATATCTTAATAACGTGCTTATATACATGAACGGAATGCTAAAAGAATATATTAAGTATACTAAGATAATATTACAAAAGCTCAAAAAACACAAATTATATATTCAAATAGAAAAATATATATTCTATAGGAAAGAAGTCAAATTCTTAGGATATATAGTATTTTAAGATAGGATAGTAGTTAACCTAAATAAAGCTAAAGATACTCTATCTTAGCTAACACTAATAAACATAAAAGAAGTTTATTTTTTTCTTAGATTTACAGGTTTCTGTAGATAATTTATTAAGAACTATTTAAAAATCATAGCATCCTTAACGGAATTGCTAAAGAAAGATTAATAATTTAAGTAGAAATAACGCAAAGAAGACGTTTTCACAACATTAAAAGAAATATTCTGATAACTACTAATATTAAAGATATTTAATTTATGACTTTAAATAGAGATATATGCGGATATATTAGATAAAGCTATAAAAGCTATTCTACTATAAGTACAGAATAATAAGTATAAATACTTTATAGACTTTTTATCTCATAAACTTATAACTACTAAATTAAACTATGATATTTATGATAAGGAATTACTAGTAATAGTTTAAGCATTTAAGAAATAGAAACATTACTTAGAAGAAGCTAAATACTAAATTGTTGTATATTCAGATTACAAGAATCTAACAGCATTTATAATAATAAAGAAGTTAAATTAATAATAAGTCAAGTAATAGAAACTAGTTTCTATATTCAACTTTTAAATACTTTATAAGTTAGGAAAAGAAAATATAGTGGTTAATATAATTAAAAAGCAGATCATATAAAGGACATACTAGAGATTTATAATATAATACTAAAATAAAGACTAGACAGGTCTCTAGGAAGTTTATAAATAAATATTAAGGCAGTAGTCATTATCAAAAACACCTGGAAAAAATAAATAAGGAAATTCAATAATAGATAACTATACTAGAATTTAGATTAAGAAATAATTTATGTACTAGACGTATTATAAACTAAACTTATTAAGAATTAACACTCAGCTAAAATGCATGGACATTAAGGAATTAAAAAAACTATAGAATGAATTAACAGACATTTTTGGATTCCTAGGATATAAAAAAAGGTCAGAGATATTCTTTTAGAGTGTATTAAATATAAAAAGAATAAAGTATTAAAATATAAGGAATATAGACTTATACAACTAATTCCTTTACCAGACCTACTATAAGAATTAGTTATAATAGACTTTATTACGGGAATACCGACAACAACTACTTTCAGAGGCTAATAGTATGATATAATACTAGTTATAGTAGACTAACTTATAAAGTACACATACTTTAAACCAACGCATATAGAAGTTAAAGTAGATGAATTAGTAACTATACTTATTAAACTATTAATAGCATGATATGGATTGCTATAAGAATTTATCATGGACAGAGACAAATTATTCACATTAATATTCTAGAAAATGTTTATAGGGAAACTAGGGGCTGAATATTGCCTCTTAACAGCATTTCACTTACAAATAAATAGACAAATAGAACGGATAAATCAAACACTAGAATAATATCTATAAATGTATGTTAATAAATAATAAAATAATTGGATTAACCTATTACTGATGGCTGAGTTTGTATACAACTCTATAAAGTTATTAACTATAGGAAAATCGCTATTTTTCGTGAATTACGGTTATGAGCCTACGGCTTATCGAGAACCACGGATTCCAGATAAGGTATCAGAATTAGTAAGAATAAAAGTTAATGAATTATAATGACTTTATTAAGATATAGTAGAAAAAATCACCTAGAAAGGAATCCTTAGCAAATATTAGAAAGACAAATCTAAGATTAAGGGACTAACCTTTAAGGAGGAGGATAAAGTTTTCCTATTATAAAAAAATTTAGAAATAAAACAACCATTAAAGAAACTGGATCATATTAAACTAGGATTATTTAAGGTTAAAAGATAAACAGGACCTGTAAACTACAAACTATAACTATCTAAGAACACGAGAATCTATCTAGTTTTTCATATTTTAAAATTAGAACCAGCACTATAGAATGCTAAACTGTAGACAAAACTCAAACTTGAAGAAGACATAACTAAGTATGAAGTTTAGCAGATTTTGGACTACCAGCAGTTCAGGCATTAGTGGAAGTATCTGGTTAGATAGAAAGGTTACGGACTTGAGAATGATACGTGGGAGCTAATTAGGAACCTGAGAAATAGTTCAGAGCTAATTAACCAGTACTATTAGATGAACTAATAAGGGCTATATCCCACAGAAAGGACGACTGTAGCGCGTTCTAATCCAAACCAAAGGAAAGAAAAGGCAAAGCAGGTTAGGAAGAAGCCAGCACTGCAGGTTGCAGTGTGCGAGTTTCTTAATCCCGAGAACGAGCTTTAGCCTCCTTAAGAGCCTGGACTTCACGAATGGAGGCTATCTCTCGATCAAACATCTCTTTCTCCTTAGAATCTAATTTCGCAAGCTTACGACGAAGTCGAAGAGCCCGGGAACGAGCCTCTAGGGCTTCTTCCTTAGCTTTTTCGAACTAACAATGAAGCTTCTCCTTATCACGATTAAGATGATCCTATTCTGGTTGCAAAACAATCAGATCACATTTCACATTACGATCGTTATAAGCGGAACAATAACTAGAACTCAGGTTCACAAGGCAATCGTCGCCTCGACAGGAACAGTTCGAGCAAGGTGTCGGCATGTGATGGGGTTCGTTATGGATCTGAGAAGCTAAATGGCGAGCACGTATTAGAGACGACGCAGGACGTGTCATCGTGGGGAGGCTGGGCAGGAAGGAAAGGAAGTCAAGGGTCTTACAGTCTGGAACACAGAGCAGAGGACCTGCTACCTTTATACTACTTATAGAGGGGAGAAATTATCTTCTGAGACGAAGACTTAGAAGAGGGGGATAATGTTATGAACGGTAACAGTAAGGTAACTGCACCCGAGGAGCTGAGGGAACTGGCAACAACAGCCAATGAAGCTCTAGAATAGAAACGTATGTTCGAGCTTAAGAGGAAGAATTGCAAGTGAGCGCGGGATGCACTGGCGCAGGCCAAAGCACGGGCTAAGAAGCGAGGATAGAGATATGGAACCATGCCAAAGGATTGGGAGCAGTAGTTCATGTGACCAAGGCTTGGCAGCCAGAGATGCCAGAAGTGTCAGAGGCTCTGACATCTCTAACATCTCTAACAGTATCCTACCTACTAAACACCGGTACAGAATGTACGCACGGAGGATCTACTATAAGTATGAGGCATCAGACAGTTCACGATTACTTTTAATTCTTTATAGTTACTCTAAAATTAAGATTTATACCTTAAGTGAAATAGTTTAATACTATTTTATTAAATCTTAACTTATTATATTACTTTCTTTTTATCTCTTACTAAGTTAACTAACTTTCACTAAGTCTAATAAGCTATTTAATCTGGAAGTAAGAAAACTACTAAGTATTATATAAGTAATTAAACAGCTTATTACCAGTATAATTTACATTAATAAGTTAGTAACTTATAATAATAATATCTAGTAAATATTATAGATATAAATATTTCTATAAGCATGTAACTTACTGGAATATAGTTATTTTATTTTATATTTTCTTAAATAGCTTCCGTGTCCTGTACTTTATTTATTATATAACTAATACACAACTTTTCATAACATAAAGCCGTTTTTAAGTTTTTATAAAAAGTTTAAAACTTATTTAAAGGTGTTAGCTTATATTAGCTAAAAATAATAAAACCTTTATAAATTTAAATATAGTATTATTAGCTTTAAACTATATTAAAAGAAGCTAGTTTATTTAGTTATTTTATTATATTATTAGCTCTTTCTATTTAGCTATTAATTTTTAAGTAGTATATAGAAAATAGTTAGAGTTTAATTAATAGTTATTTATAAAGTTTATTATAGAAAGTAGAAATAAATTATGTTTTTTAGTCTAATATAATTATTTCTAAAAGGCTATAGTTTATTTATATGTGCTAATAAAAAAAACAGACTATATTTATAATAATTATATTAGTATAAGAAATTAGATTTTAGTATTTTATAAGATAGTTTACTACAACTATAATATTAATATACCTTTTAGATTTTAGGAAATTAGTAATAAAGTCTATAGAAATATTTTTCAATTTTTTTAAAAAATAGGTAAAGACTTTAAAAGGCTGTAATACTTTTTATAAAAAGTCTTAAATCTTTAATAAGTATAGTAATAGTAAATATATTAGTATATTATCTTAAACATTTAAAACTAGTAGTATTTATATTATAGGATTTTAAAAGTCTTTTCATAACTAAAGTAGCTACTAACAGAAGAATTATATATAATCTAAAAAATCTTAATTTTAAGTTTATTATTATTTAGTATTATTATTTAGTATTATTAATTAGTTGTAGTAGTATAATTAACCTTTTTAGTTTTTATACTAAGTTAAGAAAAACTTTTTAGAGTATTAGGTTTTATTTTATTTTAGTAACAAGATTTCCTAGATAAACTTATTATTAAAGTACTTATTATTATTAATTTGTTGAATAAACCTATTTATTTTAGTTAAGTTTAATTCCAGTATTTTATTAAACAGTTTAAACTAGAGAATTATTTGTTATTAAGTTTTATAAACTTTTTCTTAAGCTAAAGTATTTTATATATAGTAAGTAAAAGTATTTAGTTTCTTACTCTACCTACTAAACTAATATATAATTATAAAGTTAAATTAAAATAAGTATTTAATATAATAAGCTTATTAGTAGCTTAGCTGTTTTATAATAATAAAGTACTATAAATTCTTATACTTATTTAATACTTAAATTAAAAAAGTAGCACTTTTTAGTTTAAGTCTTTATTATTTAAAATAGCATATAATAGCTAATAGCTTTTTATTATAAATTTTATAGTTACTTTTAGTAAAACTTAACTTCTTTAAAAAGTAAATAATAGATTTTAGTTTACTTAGTTTATTTTTCTAGGAAAGTACTTTAATAGTTATATAGTCTAAAAAATTAGCTTTTATAATAATTAGCAACTCTAAATTAAAGTGTTAAAAAATTAGAGTACTTATAAATATATATTTTAAGACTTTAAATTCTATTTAGTAAGCGTTATTAAATTTAAATTAAAAAAATTTTTTAGTTACAGTTATAAGTAAAAACGTAATATAAAAAAAGTTATTAATAAATTATTAGTAGAAATTAGTTCCCTCTAAGAATACTTTTATATTTTTTATATTTCTAAAAAATTTATAGTTAAGAATATATTTTACTTTATTTAAATTTATACTAATTTTTTTTATTAAAATTATGTACCTAAAATAGGTAACTTACTTTTAATAGAACTTATATTTATTAATATTAAGTTAGAGACTAGCTTTTTCTAAAGTTTTTAAAATCTATTTTATATGTTATTTATATTTACGTAAAAAGTTACTATAAATTAGAATATCATTAAGATAAGCTATACAAAATATATTAAAAAATAATTAAAGAATATTATTTATATAGTATTAGAATATGCTTGGTGTATTAGCTAGTTTAAAAAATATAATAAAATATTTAAATAAACTATATTAAGTTTAGAAAGTAATTAACTATTTATCTTTTTTTACTACATAAAAGTAGTTAAAGGCTAAAATAATGTCTAATTTTATAAAATACTTTACTTTATTAAAGTACAATAAAGTTTTTTAAATTAATAAAATAAAATAATAGTTTTTAATAGTAATAGTATTTAAAGCTTAGTAGTTTACATAAAATTAAAAACTTTTATTAAGTTTTTTTATAAAAATAACTAATATAGCTATAAAAAAAGTGCTTACCCTAATAAATCTTTTAGTAAAATAGTTATTAAAATACTTTCTAAAAACTTTTAATTTATTTTAAAATATTTTATAAAAAGGTTTAAATTTAGGTTGCTTTTCTTTTTTAAACATAATTTTATAATTATATAGATAATATCTAGGTAGTTTATTAGCTTTTTTTGTGTAAAAATATTTTAAAAATATTATAATAATTCTTTAAGACCTTAGTAGCTAAATCTATATAAGTTTTTAAAACTAAGATTTTATTAATATTAGTTATTAAAATAGCAAAGATTTCGTGTTTATGTTTTTAGACTATTTATATAAAAAGGGCTACTTTAATTAAATAAATATTTATACTTAGTTTAGGTTTCTTATAAGGCCTTTTTAGTAAAGTCTTTACTAAAAAGTTTTTAAAGCCTTAAGAAAAAAACTTTCTTATAAAGTTTTTATTTAATTTAGTATTAAATTTAGGTGCGTGTCTAAATATAAGTTTAAACTCTAAATAGAAATTCTTTAGAAAATAGTTTACTAAAAATTTTTTTAGGTAAATATTTAATTTTTATAACTAGTAGTTTATTTTAGTTAACTAGTAGTTATAGTAAAATTAAGTAGTTAGTAATAACTTTAGAAAACAAATTTAAGTATACTATATATAAATAGTATTAAGATAAGAATTTTTTAGTAAAAAGTTTACTAAAAAGTCTTTTAAGTAGGTAGTATATTCTTTTAAGTAGATTAGAAATTAAAATAAGTATAAATAGTAAGTCTAGTAATAAAAAGCATTAAAAAACAACTTTTATAAGTTATAGTTAAAGTTAACTTTATACTTTTTTATTTATAGTTAGTTAAAAATTAGTTTATAATTTCTAGTAGCTATCTTAAAAAGGCGGATATCTATTACGGATAGTAATAAAAAGGTAACTGTATTTAAGAAGCTAAAGAAACTAGTAATAATAGCTAATAAAGCTTTAGAATAGAAATATATATTTAAGCTAGAAAGAAAGAATTATAAGTAAGTATAGAATGTATTAGCGCAGACTAAGGTATAAGCTAAAAAGTAAAAATAAAGATATAAAACCATACCAGCTAATTAGGAGCAGTAATATACGTAACTAAAATAGAAACTTAGTAAATAAAAATAAAGTAAGATAATAAAATCTTTAGTAGCTTTAGTAGTCTTTAGTAGTATTTAATATACTACTAATAAATATATAATATACGCATGGAGGATCTACTATAAGTATAAGGCATTAAACAGTTTATAATTACTTTTAATTCTTTATAGTTACTCTAAAATTAAGATTTATACCTTAAGTAATATAGTTTAATACTATTTTATTAAATCTTAACTTATTATATTACTTCCTTCTTACTCTCTACTAAGTTAATTAACTTCTACTAAGTCTAATAAGCTATCTGATCTAGAAGTGAAGGAACTACTAAATATTATATAAGTAGTTAGACAGCTTATTACTAGTATAAATTACGTTAGTAAGTTAATAACTTATAATATTATAACTACCCTCTTAAGAGAGTAAGAAGGATTATTAGATAGATTCTAATAACTAATTATTAAAAGTCCATAATAATCTATTATAAGAGAGAACAAGAACTTTACTTGTTAAAAGAAAGTAGTAGTAAAGAAGAAGTTATGGTAGGATCTTTATTTACAACTAGAAATATATCTAGAAAATAGAAAAGTGCGTAATAGATTATCTAAGAATAAAAAGTAGCTATTATAAAGCTATGTAATACTTTAGTAAACCTATAATAATAAGTTAAAACTAAATAACAAGCTATAGTAGTCTAAAAGAGAGGAATAGTAAAGATATAACTCCTTAAAAAATTTAATAGTAACTAAGATAAACTTAAAACCTTTATGGCAGTAATAGACCTTTACTATTAATTTAATTAAAAATCATTTCTAATTAATTAAGATTGAATCTTGGTAGCTGGTATAAACATAATAGGTAGAGTTATATAATAATTTAAACTACTAATAAGAAATTATCTTATTAATAAAGGTCTTAACCTAGGGGCAGCAGGATTAGCTAACTGTAATAATAATATATAATAAGCTTTTAGAAATTATAAATATTTCAAACAAGAAATAATTATTGTCTTTAGGGAAATTAATAAAGAAATAGAAGTAATTTAGAAGTTTTAATAACTTAAGCAACATATATTAGCAGCTAATTATATAATAGAATTTAAATAAATCTAATTACAACTTAACTAAGTAAACTAACTACTAGTTATGATATACTAGAAAGGACTAAAAAATAGAATTAAGAATAAAATCTTTAAAGAGAAATAGCTAAATACCCTATTAGAAATTATTAAATAAGTAGTAACTATTAATAACTAGTAGTACAAACAGAAATAAAAGAAAAGAGTATAAGGAAAAATAGTAATTTATATATTTAAAAGAAACAGAAGAAACAACCGGAGCTATAATAAAATAAATATTAATATTAAATAAGTATATATTAGAAAAGAGTAAGGGTAAGGGAAGTAAATTAAGAAATAAATAAAACACTATACACGCAAAGCCTGTTTAGAATATAAAAAACAAAAATACTTTATTAAAGACTATAAGAAAGAATAGTTAGATATTAAGAAGACTTATATTTAGACTAAGGCACCTAAAGAAATTAAAATCGCTATAGTCCAAGTAGAATAAGTAAAAAACACTATAATAAAAAAAACAATTATAAAAAGAATTTAGATAGAATAATGCTGGATATATAGAAGCTATATACATTTTAAATAGAAACATAAAGTTTTATATTAGTAAACTAAGAATTAACTAGTAAGATAACCTAGTAATATAATTACTATAATATAAAAAGTAGTAGTTTAGTAACACAACACAAAAACCAAGAAAGAAATACAGAGATTTTATAAGATTATAAAATAAGAAGATAGACTATTTTATAAGGAAAATTAAAAGTTCAGATAAAGAAAAGATTAGGAGATAATAAAAGATAAGGAATTTATATTTATAATAATTATACAGCGCGTACGCTGGAGACACTGTTAAATATATAAATTAAAGTATTATTAAGAGAAATATTATATTACTAAATACTAGAAAGTTATTTTAAAAGATGGAATATACAAATACTAGTAAGTACTATAGTTAGTAAAAAATAAGTAATATAAAAAGCTAAGCAGATAAGAACTAGCTATATAAATAAATAAAATCTAGTAATAAATATCTATACTAATTATGAGTAATATAATGTACTATTATCCTATCAGATATCTAAAACTAGGATAGGATTAAAATAAAAAGAAAAAAGAAAACCCTTTACTAATACTATAAATACAAGATAATAACGCTGTAAGTAGAATATTAAGAAAGAAATACTAGATATATATAGCTTTTAACTATATAGGAAAGAACTATAGATAGAATAAACACGCCATACGTGTTAAAAGACTAAAAATAAGAAAAATATTATAATAATTAGTAAACAAAAAGGAACTTGACCTGTAGCAAGAATTAGTTTATATAGATTTAAAAAACAAATTACAAGACTTAAACTTAGATAAATATAAATAACTATTATAGGATAAGTACTAGATAGGATGCCGACAGCACTAGACTAAATACTATTAAGAAAAATAGTTAGCTATAAACTTATATAAATAACTCACATATCAAGAATACTTCTTAGAATAGAAATGCTAGGATTATAGAAAATAAGCTAAAAAAGTATATAAAATACTTAATAGAGAAGTATACTAACTCTAAAAATATCTAATCTATAGACCCTAAAAAAAAACACTAAAAAAACGACTGCCACTTAGGAATTAGTTATAGATATAAAACTAGAAAACTAGTAGACTATAACTAAGCTACTAGAGGGCTAAGAACTAAAGATTAGAAAAAACATATTAATTATATATACACAACTAAACTAGAGGAAATACGAAAATAAGTTATATATAAATATATATATTAATAGTAATTAAATACTAGCGCTTATAAATAGTAGAGCTAGCAAGATACTTATATTAAATAAATAAATATAAAGATATTAAATACTAACTAGAGTTTTAGATAAACCTGTATAAGTAAGACATATAAATAATAGTCTAGCAGTATTTAGAAAAAATCTAATTAATCTTAAAACATAGAATGTAACTATTAAAGCAGCAGGATATACAGATAACTATTATATTAAGATTATAAATCTAGATAGTAAAGACTTTATCTTAGGATAAGACTAGCTAGCAGAATAGAATCTAATAATTAATTAGAAAATAAAGTTTATAAAAACTAGAAAGGACTACTACAGATAAATAAAGATTATAATATAGATAAAGAAAATAATATTTTATAACACTACATTTATTATGCCAGACGAATATTAAGAAGAATTTAAAGAATAGTTTTTTAAGAAAGCTAAAGACTAGTTATTAGAATACTAGAATAAAGACTATAAAATCACGCTTAAAGAAGAAATAGACTTAAAACTAGAACTATTATATCAAGTACCCATACACTAACAGGAAGAATTACGGAAATTCTTGCAAGAAAATTAATAGAAGGGATATATACGAACTAGTTAAAGCAAGATAACATTACTAATACTCTTTATACTAAAAAAGAATAGAAAACTAAGGCTATGTATTAATTACAGACACTTTAATAAAGCTATAATCAAGAATTATTATCTAATACTACTAATATTAAAACTTATAGATAAACTTAGAGGAGCTAAATAGTTTAGCCTTTTTAATATTAAGAATAGATATTACTAGATATAAATAGCCAAAGAACACGAGTGGATAATAATATTTAAAATAAAATATAAATTATTTAAATACTTAGTTATACTAATAGGACTTACTAATGCACTAATAATATTCTAGTTAATTATTAATTATATACTAAGAGAATATCTAGACGTATTTATAATAACATACCTTAATAATATACTTATATATATAAATAGGATACTAGAAGAACATATTAAGTATACTAAGATAGTATTATAAAAACTTAAGGAATATAAGCTATATATTTAAACAAAGAAATATGTATTCCACAGAACTAAAGTTAAGTTTTTAGAATACTTAGTATTCTGAGACGGAATAGCAGTTAACTCTAATAAAACAAAAAATATACTATCTTAGTCTATACTAATAAATATAAAAGAAGTTTATTCTTTTCTTGGATTTACGGGCTTTTGCTAATAATTTATTAAGAACTACTCAAAAATCACAGCACCCTTAATAGAATTACTTAAAAAGAATTAATAATTTAAGTAGGAATAACGCGAGGAAGACGCTTTTAAGGTATTAAAAAAATATTCTAATAACTACTAATATTAAAGATATTTAATTTATAACTTTAAATGGAGATATATATAGACGTATTAGACAGAGCTATAAAAGGTATTCTATTATAAATATAAAATAATAAATATAGACACCTAATAGACTTCTTATCTTATAAACTTATAACTGCTAAGTTAAACTATAATATCTATAATAAAAAACTATTAGTAATAGTTTAAGCATTTAAGAAATAGAGATATTACTTAGAAGAAACTAAGTATTAAATTATTATGTATTTAGACCACAAAAATCTGACAGCATTTATAATAATAAAGAAGTTAAATTAATAGCAAGTTAGATAGTAGAAATTAGTTTCTATATTTAACTTTTAAATACTATATAAGTTAGGAAAAGAAAATATAGTGGCTAACACACTCAGTTAATAAGTAGACTATATAAAGGATATACTAAAAATCTATAACACAATACTTAAGCGAAAACCAGATGAATTCTTAAAAAACTTATAGATAGATATTAAGACTATAGTTATTATTAAAAACATATAGTAAAAACAGATTAGAGAATACAACTATAGACGACTATAATAGTATGAAATAGGAACTATTTTCGTACTAGAAGTATTATAGACTAAACTTATTAAAAACTAACATTCAGCTAAAATACACGGACATTAGGGAATTAAAAAGACTATAGAATAAATTAACAGGTATTTTTAGATTCTAGGAATTTAGAAAAAGGTTAGAGCTATTATTTTAGAGTGTATTAAGTACAAAAAGAATAAGGCATTAAGATATAAAGAATATAGACTAATATAACTAATTCCTTTACTAGACCTACTATAGGAATTAGTTATAATAAACTTTATTACAAAAATACCAACAACAACTACCTTTTAAGGTTAATAGTATGATATAATACTAGTTATAATAAACTAACTTATAAAGTACACATACTTTAAACCAACGCATACAGAGGTTAAAGTGGATGAATTAGTAACTATACTTATTAGACTACTAATAGTATAATATAAATTACTATAAGAATTTATCACAGACAGAGACAAATTATTTATATTAATATTCTAAAAAACGTTTATAAGAAAACTAGGGGCTGAATATCGCCTCTTGATAGTATTTTATTTATAAATAGATAAATAAATAGAATAGATAAATCAGACACTAGAATAATACCTATAAATGTATATTAATAAATAATAAGATAATTAGATTAACTTACTACTAATAGCTGAGTTTATATATAACTCTGTAAAGTTATTAACTACTAGAAAATTACTATTCTTTATAAATTATGGTTATAAGCCTGCAGCTTATCAGAAACTATGGATTCTAAATAAGATATTAGAATTAGTAAGAATAAAAGTTAATAAATTATAATAACTTTACTAGAAAATAGTAAGAAAAATCACCCAGAAAGAAATCATTAACAAGTAATAGAAAGATAAATCTAGAGTTAAGGGACTAATTTTTAGTAAGGGGGATAGAGTTTTCCTGCTATAAAAAAATTTAGAAATAAAACAACTATTAAAAAAGCTAGATCACGTAAAATTGGGACCATTTAAGGTTAGAAGATAAATAGAACTTATAAATTATAAACTATAACTACTTAAGGACATAAGAATTTACCTAGTTTTTTATATTTTAAAATTAGAACCAGCACTACTGAATGCCAAACTATAGATAAAACTCAAACTTAAGGAAGATACTACTAAGTATAAAGTCTAATAAATTTTAGACTACTAGTAGTTTAGGTGTTAGTAGAAGTATTTAGTTAGATAAAAAAATTACGGACCTAAGGATAATACATGGGAACTAATTAAAAACCTAAAAAATAATTTAGAGCTAATTAACTAGTATTATTAAATAAACTAATAAAGATTATATTTTATAAAAAGGACGACTACAGCGCGTTCTAATTTAAGCTAAAGGAAAAGAAAAGTAAAGTAAGTTAAAAAGAAGCCAGCACTGCAGGTTATAGTGTATAAGTTTCTTAATTCTAAGAATAAGCTTCTTTCTTTTTAAGAGCTTGAACCTTATGAATTAAGGCTATCTCTTAATTAAATATCTCTTTTTCTTTAGAATTTACTTTTATAAGCTTATGATAAAGCCGTAGCTCTTAAGTATAAAGCTTAGAACACTAATCCTTAAAGGAATTAAGCTAATAACAAAGTTTTTCCTTATTATAATTAAGATGATCTTATTCTGGCTATAAAATAATTAGATTACATTTCACGTTATGACTAGTATAGACTGAATAATAATTAGAACTTAAGTTTATAAGGCAGTTATCGCCTTAATGGGAATAGTTTAAGTAAAGTATTAGCATATAATAAGATTTATTATAGATCTAAGAAACTAAGTAGTAAGTATATATTAGAGATGACTTAAAACATGTCATCATAAAAAAACTAGGCAGAAAGAAAAGAAAGTTAAAGGTCTTATAGTTTAGAACACAGAATAGAAAACCTACTGCCTTTATATTACTTATAAAAGGGAAAAACTATCTTCCAAAATAAAAACTTAGAAAAGAAGAATAATGTTATGGATAATAATAAAAAAGTAACTATACTTAAGGAGCTGAAGGAACTAATAATAATAGCTAATAAAGCTCTAAAATAAAAACATATATTTAAGCTAGAAAGAAAGAATTATAAGTAGGTATAAGATATATTAGCACAGGCTAAGGCACGAGCTAAAAAGTAAAGATAAAAATATAAAATCATACCAGCTAATTAGAAGCAGTAATATACGTAATTAAGATAAAGACTTAGTAAATAAAGATAAAGTAAGATAATAAAACCTCTAGTAGCTCTAGTAGTCTCTAGTAGTATTTAATATACACATAGAGGATCTACTATAAGTATAAGGCGTCAGACAGTTCACGATTACTTTTAATTCTTTATAATTACTCTAAAATTAAGATTTATACTTTAAGTAATATAGTTTAATACTATTCTATTAAATCTTAACTTATTATATTACTTTCTTCTTACTCTCTACTAAGTTAACTAACTTCTACTAAGTCTAATAAGCTATTTAATCCGGAAGTAAGGGAACTACTAAGTGTTATATAAATAGTTAGACAACTTATTACTAGTATAAATTACGTTAGTAAGTTAGCAACTTATAATAATATCTTTAATTTAATTTAAATAATAAAAGGTTATACTAGTAGTATATAAAATATAACTTTTTTTTAAGATATTTATTATTAAAACTAGTAGAATAAAAAACATTTAAAAGAAGAAAAAAATAGAGTTTTTAAATATAAACTAAAAATCTACTAATATAACTTATACTAGTAGCTCTAGTATTAATTAAAGTAGTAATAAAATAAGAAGAGCTATCTTATTAAATAGTATACAGAATATTTACTTAATAGTCTTAAAAATTAGTTATTAAGTAGAAGGTCTATAAGTTAATAAAAATCTAGTATTAAAAAATTTTTAGAAAGCAATTTAACTCTAAAATAAAGCTTTTAGTAAGCTAGTTTAGAGAGTTTAGAAATATTCTTATTTATAAGAAAATTTAAATTTAAAGAAAGAATAAAAGTAAGTTAATTATTAGAATCTAAACAAGCTTATAAATTAAAGTTCTAATAGAAAAATAAAGTAGTTTTAAAAAATATAACTATATTTATTATACTTAAAATATTAGTTATTATACTTTTAAGTTTTTTATTTAGCTAATTTAAAGAGAGCGTAGTTAAAAATATTAATTCTTAAAATTATTAAGTAAATATTTTATATACTATTTAATAAAATAGCTTTTTTTATTTTATTACTACTTTAATTAATACTAAAGCTACTAGTATAAGTTATATTAATAGACTTTTAGTTTATACTTAAAAACTTTATTTATTATTTTTTTTTAAACATTTTTTATTCTACTGGTTTTAATAGTAAATATTTTAAAAAAAGGTATATTTTATATACTACTAGTATAACTTTTTATTACTTAAATTATATAAAAGATATCTACTTTTTTAAAATAACTATTAGAAATTATAAACTAATTTTTAATTAATTATAAATAAAAAAGTATAAAGTTAACTTTAATTATAACTTATAATAGTTACTTTTTAATATTTTTTATTACTAAACTTATTATTTATAGTTTTTTTAATTTCTAACTTACTTAAAAGAATATACTATTTACTTAAAAAACTTTTTAGTAATTTTTTTACTAAAAGGTTTTTATTTTAATACTATTTATATATAGTATACTTAAACTTATTTTTTAAGGTTATTACTAACTACTTAATTTTAATATAACTACTAGTTAACTAAAATAAATTACTAGTTATAAAAATTAGATACTTATTTAAAGAATTTTTATTTATAATTTAAATTTGTATTTAAATACGTACTTAAATTTAATACTAAATTAAATAAAAACTTTATAAGAAACTTAAACTAAGTATAAATATTTACTTAATTAAAACAGCTTTTTTTATACAAATAGATTAAAAACATAAATATAAAATCTTTACAATTTTTAATAAATAATATTAATAAAGTTTTAGGTTTAAAAACTTATATAAATTTAGCTACTAAGGTTTTAAAAAATTGCTATAATATTCTTAAAATACTTTTACATAAAAAAGCTAATAAACTATTTAAACATTATTTATATAACTATAAAAATTTATTTTTTAAAAAAAAGTAACTTAAATTTAGACTTTTCTACAAAATATATTAAAATAAATTAAAAAATTTTAGAAAGTATTTTAATAACTACTTTACTATTATAAAAAGTCGTGTATTAGTTATTTAATAAATAGAGTGCAGAATATAAAAGCTATTTAAAAAAATATAAAGTAAAATAATTATACTGTAGTAAATTATATACTTATAGAAATACTTATATTTATAACATTTACTAAAGAATTTATTAGAGTAAGTATATTTTTTATAGTTATACTAATTATTTTTATAAAAAAATCTAATAAAAGTTTCTAATTTTATGTAAACTATAAGTTTTAAATACTATTATTATTAAAAACTATAATTTTATTTTATTAATTTAAGAAACTTTATTTTACTTTAGTAAGATAAAGTACTTTATAAAATTAAATATTATTTTAGTTTTAATTTACTTTTATATAATAAAAAAAGATAAATAGTTAACTATTTTTTAAATTTAATATAGCTTATTTAAATATTTTATTGTACTTTTTAAATTAGTTAACATATTAAGTACATTTTAATAATATATAAATAATTTTTTTAACTATTTCTTAATATATTTTATATAACTTATTTTAATAATATTCTAATTTATAGTAATATTCTATGCAAATATAAATAATACATAAAATAAATTTTAAAAGCTTTAAAAAAAAACCTAGCTTTTAACTTAATATTAATAAATATAAGTTTTATTAATAACTTTTTTTATATTATGTTTCTACTTATAGTTTTAACTAAAAAAACACTTAATTTAAATTTAATAGCATATGCTAGAGAGTATATAAATTTTAAAAATATATATTTATAACTACTTTAATTTTTTAATACTTTAATCTAAAGTTACTAATTATTATAAAAACCAATTTTTTGAATTATGTAACTACTAGAGTACTTTTCTAAAAAAAAAAAATTCAGTAAACTAAAATTTATTACTTATATTTTAAAGAAGTTAAGTTTTGTTAAAAGTAACTATAAAATTTATAATAATAAGCTATTAACTATTATATACTATTTTAAATAATAGAAACTTAAGCTAAAAAGTGTTACTTTTTTAATTCAAGTATTAAATAACTATAAGAATTTATAATACTTTACTATTATAAAATAATTAAGCTACTAATAAGCTTATTACATTAAATATTTATTTTAATTTAACTTTATAATTACATACTAGCTTAGTAAGTAGAATAGAAAACTAAATATTTTTACTTACTATATATAAAATACTCTAGCTTAAGAAAAAGTCTATAAAACTTAATAATAAATACTTTTTTACTTTAAACTATTTTATAAAATACTAGAATTACATTTAACTAAAATAAATAGATTCATTTAATAAATTATTAATTATAAGTACTTTAATAATAAGTTTATTTAAAAAAATTTATTACTAAAATAAAATAAAATAAAATTTTCTAGAAAACCTTTTTAAATAAATATAAAGACTAAAAAGGTTAGTTATATTACAATAACTAATTAATAATACCAAATAATAATAAACTTAAAATTAAGTTTTTTTAAATTATATATAATTTATTTATTAATAACTACTTTAGTTATAAAAAGACTTTTAAAATTTTATAATATAAATAATACTAGCTTTAAATATTTAAAATAATATACTAATATATTTTCTACTATTATACTTATTAAAAATTTAAGACCTTTTATAAAAAGTATTATAGTTGTTTAAAGTTTTTACCTATTTTTAAAAAAAAAATTAAAAAAATATTTTTGTAAACTTTATTATTAATTTCTTAAAATTTAAAAGCTATATTAATATTATAATTATAATAAACTACTTTATAAAATACTAACACTTAATTTTTTATACTAATATAACTACTATAAATATAGTTTACTTTTTTTACTAGTATATATAAATAAACTATAGCCTTTCAAAAATAATTATATTAAACTAAAAAATATAATTTATTTTTACTTTTTATAATAAACTCTATAAATAATTATGAATTAAATTCTAACTATTTTTGTATACTATTTAGAAACTAATAGCTAAATAGAAAAAGCTAATAGTATAATAAAATAAGTTTTATATACATATATAGTACTATATAAAAAGTTTAAAAATAGTAATAACTTAGCTACTTTATGTTTCTACTTTACTCTACTTTTACATTAATATTAAAGCTATAAATTTGTAAGTATAGGCCTATATAGCTTATTTTCTTATTATTATATATTTTTATAATTAATATTTAGTATACTACTTATGTGCCTTTTAAATAATAACTAATTTCTTTTTTATTAAGTAAATAAGCTTTAAAAGTAGCTTATTTAAAAGCTTTTTTTAAGCCTTTTATAAAGTAGTACATAATACTTTTTAATTTTTCTTAGTTTTTTTATAGTAATTAAGCTTTATGTAGAGTTTATAAACTATAAGTTTTAAAGCTTATTAAAAGTATTTAATAGAGTTAAAATTAGGTAAATATAGAAACTATTTAATAGTCTAAATATTATACTCTTTTAGTTATTTTTTACTTTATTTTAAGCTATAAATTAGTATATTATTTTGCTAAAACCTATAGCCTAAATAGTAGTAAAGTAGTAAGTCTTTTTCTAGTATATTTATATATAAAACAAAAATATAGTCTTTGTTAAGTAAAATATAGTTTTATTTTATAATAATTAATTTACTTTTATTTACTCTTTTATTAAAAGTAAGTTAGAAGTAATTTTAAACTATTTAATAAAAACTCTTACTTTTTTTCTTTTCCTAAATTATATTCTTATTTTATTTTTTGTATAGAAAGTAGAAATATTACTCTTTATTCTACTTAAAGCTACACTTAATAGAATACTTATTACTAAACTTAACTATTATTATTTTTTAGTTAAAATTAGTATAGTTTTTTATAAATTAAAGTTATTTTCTAGTAATAACTTATATTAGCTTTAGTTTCTTTTTATAACACTACTTTTAAAAGCTTTATTTATAGAGTATATTATAAATAATATTATAGTATACATGCTTAAGGCTAGTTTCTTTTATAAAATTTTTATACTTTATTTTTAGAAATTTTTAAGCTAAACACTAAAGAGTTTTTTTTTTATATTAATTTATCTTTTTTAAATACTTACTATAAGATAGACTTTTAACTTTTATATTTTTTTTTAGTATTAAATTATTTTACTAATATAGCTCTTTAAATATTAAAATTTAGTTATTAGTTTTTTATATAAAATGCTAGCTTTAGCTTTTATAATAATTACTAAATATTACAGAATTAATAATTTAGTACGTATTCTTTAATTTCTGTTAATTTCTATACCAAAAGCTTTTATAGTAGTAGTGTTAGAAGTAAAGTAAAGTTAAGTATTAATATATATTTTCTTATATACACATTCTAACCTATACTTTTATTTCTAGACTTTTTATAACTTACTATATAAACTACTAATAAACTAACTAAATAAACTAACTTTTTTTAGTATAGTTTAAAGCTAATAATACTAACGTATTCTATAAGTAAGCTGTATATACAAGCGAGCTGCGTATCTCGAAATTCACTAAAAAATAAAAAATTTCCACCTTAGTATCTCAACAACCACTTAATGATAAATTCCAAAAATTGAAAATTGAGCTTTCGTATGCACATTACAGCTTCCATGCAAGTCACATAAACATTAGTTTCGTAGTTTTTGAGATATAGCGATTTGGCGGCCAAAACGAACCCAAATCGCAATATCTCAAAAACTACAAAACTAATGTTTATGTGACTTGCATGGAAGCTGTAATGTGCATACGAAAGCTCAATTTTCAATTTTTGGAATTTATCATTAAGTGGTTGTTGAGATACTAAGGTGGAAATTTTTGATTTTTTTAGTGAATTTCAAGATACACAGCTCACTTATATGCGCAGCTTACTTATAGAATATGTTAATACTTTATAAAGTTTTTTAAAAAAAATTTATAAGCTTGTTTATTATATTATGTATTTATATAGAAGTTTTATACTAATGTACAAGCTTTTACTTAAATACTTTATTTATAATTTATTTTGTTTTTTTTGTTTTTTTATATAACATTTCAAATTATTACTTAGTACTATATATAGTAATTAATTAATACTTTTTTTTTTAGTTCTTAACTTTTTATATATAGTATTCTTGTAATACTATAGCTATATACTATAAAAAGTAGCTTTTTTTACTAGTTAAAATCTACTTAGTTTTTTTAGTTTTTTATTTATATAGCTTTTATTCTTACTTTATAATCTTATTTTCTCTATATTTTTAATTATTATATAACTGTTTTTAGTATATATAAAGCCTTTTCTTATATTAAGTATATACTATAAGTACTTATAATACTTTTTTTAAGTATTCTTAACTACTTTAATAGTTTTAAGCTAGTATTTATAGTTTTTAATAGTAATAGTTATAACTATATTAATAATAAGAGTTTACTTAATATTTTTTATAATAAGTATTAATAGCTACTATTTAATAATACTATAAATTCTTTTTATTTACTTTTAAAAGTTATAATATTTTAAGAAACTACTTAGTTAAATTTATTAAGCTTAAATATAACTAAATAAAAAAGGTTAAGTATTTTAATATAAGTTATACTTATTTTAAGGTATTTTATACTTAATTAAAACTTTAAAACCTTTTATTATTTACTAAATAACTTAATAAGTTATTATTATTTTTTAAATCTAATAATTAAAAAGTTAGTATAGTATAATAAAAAACATAAGTAGTTATTTTTAACTAATAGTAAAAATATTACTAAAAGTATTAGTTACTTACTTTTACTTATAAAGTTTTTTAAAACTATATTTAAGTTAAATAAATAAATAGTTGTTTACTTTTTACTATTTTAAATAGTACTTAAATAAAAGGCCTTTTATTAAATTATGTTTATAGTTATTAAGAAATTTTTCTTAATAGTATTTTTTATACTAGTTTTTATAATTTAATTAAGTATTTTACTATAATACTATTATAGTAGCCAAAAGTACTTTATATTAAGTACTTAAAGAAAATGTGTTATATATAAAAAAAAGTAAAAAGTTATATTTTATTAAACTTAGTATACTAAATAAATTTATAATTATAATATAAGCTATACTTATTAAAAAAAAGCTACTAAATACTTTAAGTTTAATACTTTATTATTTTATTAAAATACTTAATTTAATTTAAATTTATTTTATTATTACTATACTTTAATTCTAACTTACGAATAAAGTAGTTATTAAGTATATTTACTACTTATTTTTTAAATATTATACTTATTTAATAATAATTATAAAATTAGTAATATTACTATTAATTAAATATGCTTTTATAAACGTTATAAGCTTATAGTTATTTAAATAAAGTATAAAAACTTATAATATATAATATTAAAAATTATTCTTATATAAAATAAGTAAAGGCTTATTTATTTTCTATATTTTTTATATATATATTAGTTTTTTATAACCTTAATTTAGTACCTAGTTTTATTTATATTTTATATATTTTTTACTAATATACTTAGTTTTTAAATTATAGTTAATAGCTTTTAATACTAAGTTTTTATAGCTTTTAGTTATTATACTAGCTTTTTTATAATATTTATAAGCTTTAATTTTATATATTAATACTTAAAATAAGCTATTAACTAATACTTTAATATCTTTTATAATATAAAGAATTTCTATTACTTATGTAAAAATTTATTAATAGTATATTATACTTTTACTTTTTAAAGTCTTATAAATACTAAAGCTAATATTATTAACTATGTTGTAAAAATATTTTAAAATAAAGTTTTACTTTTTTAGTAAGTAACTAGTTTATTTAATATATGTTTTATAATTATTACTATTTTTATAAGTATGTATAAGTTAGTAGTAAAATAATACATAATTTATAACATAAGTAATAATATTTAAGTTAAAAACTATTTATAAAATTTATACTATTTAATTAATAAGTTTATAACTTATATTATATTTAGTTAACTTTAACATGTTACTTTATCTAAAAATATATATAATAAAGTATTTTTAGTTATTATAGTAAAATAATATATATTAAACTTAAAATATATATTAAGTTAATTAACTTATATAAGATATAAATATTTTTATAAAAAACTTATATAGTAGCTAATAAAGCTTAAGTAGTTATATAATATATTTTTAGTATTTTTTTTAGTATTTTTTTAAATTGTGTTTATTTATTTTAATAGTTTTTTTTAATGTAAATTTTATTTAATAATAGTAAAAATAAGTTTTTTATATTAATTTCTATTATTATTTGTTATTTAAATTTCTAATTTTATTTTATAAAAAGTTTTCTTTATTTTTTGTAATTTTATAAAATTATTATAATTTTTTAAAAATATTTATATTATACTATTAGATTACTATATTAAGTATTTTAAATTTTAAATTTTAAAATAGATTTTAAATTTTTTTTACTTATTAATATAAAACTTTAAATTTTTTTTAAATAATATATATTTTTATAAATTTAGTATTTATTTTATAAAGCTTTTTACATAATTTAGTTTTATATAACTTTTTTTTTTATTTAAATTATAGCTACTAAAATTTTTTTTGTTTATTTTAGTATAAATATAAACATTTTTAATATTGTGTTTTTTGTTTTTATAATTTTTTATAAAATATATTTATTTTCTATATTTTAAGTATACTTTTTTATATATTATTTTGTTTTTTTTTTATTTTTAAGTAAATTTACTAAATTATTTATTAAAAAGTTATTTTATTTAAATTTATTAAGTTATAAATTTAAATTTTTTATTATAATATATAAACTATTATTCTAGTTTTTTACACACTTTTTAAAATTAGTAATTATTAATAACTACTACTTTTTTAATAATTTTTAATAATATATTAAGTAGTTTTTTTAATTTATTATTTTACTTAATTTTTTAGTCTATTATAATATATTATAATTAGTAGTTAATTATTTTAACTTAATTATAGTTATAACTACTTTAATTTTATTATATATTTAACTACTAATTTTTGTTATTTAAGTAGCTATAATTTTTAAATTATATTTCTTTTTTATTCCTTTTTTTTAAATATAATAGTTATTTTTGGTTTAAATTTTTGTATATTTTTTAAAAACTTACTTAATATTTAAACTATAGTTTTTTAATTTTTATACTTTTAAGTTAAGTTTTTTATTATTATAGTAAATTTTTAGTAGTAGTTTAAATTAATTTATAATTTTTTTATTATATTTATTTCTAGTACTAACATTTTATTTTAGTTAGTAATAAATAATAATTAGTTAAATTAATAGTATAAATTTATTACTACTATAAATATTTTAAGTAATTTTCTATTAGTATTAAACTTAGTTAATAAATAAATTTTTACTATTATATTTTTAACTACTTTACTTTACTATATTTTTATTATTACTTATTATAATTTTATAATAATTTATAATTACTTTTATATAATTTATTATATTAACTTAGTACTAAATATACTTTTTATAGTAAATAATAGTTTTTTTTTTATTTACTACTTAACTTATTATTTAAATAAAGAGTTTTTTTAAATTAAGTTATTATAAACTTCTAATTAGTAGTTTTAATTAATATTAATTTAATATTTTTTACTTTATTTTTATAAGTAGTTATAATATTATAAAGTATATACTTATTAATTTTAGTTTTTTATATTAAGTACTTTTTTTAACTAACTATTATATACTAGTTAGTTTTTTTATTTACTAAAAATAATAAAGTTTATTAAACGTAGTAAATGAACACTTTAATAAAGTTAAAAAAAAAAGTAAAAGTATTTAATAAAAAAGTATTAACTATATTACTTAAAGTTAGTTTTAATTTAAAGTATACTTTTTAATTTTAATGTAACTATAAAAAATTAAAAGTAATAATAAACTAATTTTTTTTCATTATATTTATAATAAACTTTTATATATAATTTTTATATCTATATATAGTGTATTAAATACTATTAAAAATTTTAAAAAACTATATACTTAAGTTTATTTGCTCCCTTTATTTACTAAAAAATTATTAAATAATTATTAATATATAATTATATACTATTTTTTATATTTTTAAACTTAGTTTTTTACTAATTAGTTTTAGCTCTAATATACTTTTTATATACTTTTTTATATTATTTTTTTTATAATAATGTTTTAATAGTTATAGCTACTATTTTATTATTATTTATAATATTTATAAAAAAAAGTAAATAATAATTTTTAATTATAATATAATTAAAGCTAAAATAATTACTATAAAGTTTTTTTATATTATTTAGTATAAAAATAAAAAAGTATTATATTTTCTAGTAATTTATTTAGCTAAATTTTTTCTATTTTTTTTTATTTTTCTAAAAAGTTTATAAATAAAAAAGTTTAAATTTTTAAAATTTAATATAAATATTTATAATTATATAATAAAAATTTTATAAAATAATTAATTAATTTTTTTTAAATATATTATTTTATATACTTAATAAGTTTAAAAGTTTTTTTTTTAAAAATTTTTTTTAATTAAAAGCTATTACAATAAAATTAAAAATTATTACTATTACTTAAAATTTTAATTAATTATAAATTAGTTTTAATATACTTTTATAAAAGATTTGTTTAATTAAATAATATATTTTAGTATTATAACTTAAAAAGTATATTTAAAATAATTATAGTTAAAAAGTATATATAAATGTATTTTTTGTATATTATTTAATAAGTAGTTAATTATTAAAATAATAACATAGTTTAATAATTTATTATTATATTATTATTTAAAGCTTTTATTTTATAAACTATAAAATAGTTAAAAACTAAATTATTATTTATAAAGTTAATAACTAAAAAAAAATTAAAAGTTTATCATTTTAATATAATTATATATATTAATATACTTTAAATTTAGTTTATAAACTAAACATAATTATAGCTAATATTAATTAAAATAACTTATTAAAAGCTTTTTATAATAAAAAAGTATATAATTTTAAACTTTTTATTATATAAAATTAAATTAATAATAATAGTAATTAAATATTATTTTTATATTTTAGTATATTAACATTTTCTAAACTTTATAAGTATTAAGTTTTAAGTAAATTTTAAATATAAGTATAAAACTAAAACTAGGTATAAATAATAATAAAATTAAGTTTTTAGAGAGTAATATTTTTTTAATATATTATTATTAATTTCTAAAATAATATAATAAGTATATTATTTAAAAAAAATTAATATAACCAAAAATTAAAAGTATTTATTTATATTTTAATTTAATTTTTTGGTATTTATATTAAAGAATTTTTAAATTATAAAATTATTTAACTAATTTCAGTTAGTTATAATAAATATACTTTTTAATTAACTAAATTAAAAGTTATTTATAAACTAGTACTTATTTTACTATTAATTAAAAACTATAAAACTATTACTAAATATATTATAAAAATAAAAACTAATTTTTAATTTATATAACTTTTTTAAGTTTATAAAATTAATTAGTATTTTTTAAAAAATTTAAAAGTTATAATTAGTTTAATTTTTTTATTTCTAATAAAATTATATTTAAATTTATTTTTAAGTACATAATTTTATAATTTATAAAATACTAATTTAATATTAATATACTTTTATTTTTAATAGTATTATTTATTAAGTTAGCTAAAAATTAATTTTAAATAGTTTACTAGTTATATAATAAATATTTATAAGTATTTAAATTAAAAAAATAAAAAAAAATTTTAATCTTAAATATTATAGTATTAAAAGAAATTTTTATATAAATATACTTATAATTTTATTTAATAGTTTTTAAAAGTAAGTTTTTATATATTTTTAATAAAACAAGTTTTATTATTATTAAACAAATTTTAATAACTTTTTATATAAATTTATATAATATTAAAGGTTTTATAACTTAAAATTTTTTAAAATAACTATTTAAAAGCTTTTAAATAGTTTATAAAAAAAAAATTTTTATATAAAGTTATAAAATAATATTTAAAAGTAAAAAAAAAAAAAAAAAAAAAAATTAAAGTTTTTTAAATTAAATACTTTTTTTAAAAAAAAATAAAAAACTTTATAAAACAAAAATTTAAAAAAAGTATTTATATTTTTAAATATATACTAATAATATAAGCTAGTATTATATTATTAACTATTTAATAAAAACTTAAAAAGTACTTAAATAAATTAGTTAAAAAATAAAAGAACCCTTTTTTATAATACTAATATATAAAAGGTATTTTTAATTTTAATGAAAGTTATATATAAAATTAATATTTAATTAATACTTAGTTATAAAGTTTTATAAAAGTTAGTAAATTTATATTAATAATTTTTTTTTTTTACTTTTTACGTATAAAATATTAAAATTAATTTTTTAGTTATATAAAGTAGCTTTTTTAGCTAAGTTTTTCTTAAAGTTAATATAAGAAACTTTTTTATTTAATTATTTTCAAATTCTAAATACTAAAGAAAAAAAAGTAAATAATAATAAAAACACACTATTTTATAATAGTACTAGTGTGAGCAAACTTTGAGATATTTCTTAAACTCTACTTATACTAGCCTAAAACACACATATTAATATCAAAAGTGTGTTGATATCAGGGTCGAAATGGAAGGAAATCTGGAAATAAAACGGCTGACAAATCTTAAATACACGATTCCCAGTCATAGGAAGACGCATCTTGTCGCACATCTCAGCGCTTAGGCACTGGGTGACTGCAAAACTTCCTGAACTCCCAAAACTGGTTCGCATCAGGTCCTCCATCTGGGTCTTTCCACTCATCCCGTGGCGGAAAAGGCGACTTGTCGAAGAGCAAACGATAGGAGTGTCTCGAAATCCAGTCTGGCACTCTAGACAAGCTTTGAACGCCTGCAGGCCAGAATGATCCTTTCTCCAAAGTAATGGCGAACCTCTTCGGTAGGAATGCTTCGGGCTTAAGCACGTGCTCATTGCATATGCATCCTTTCATAGGTCCTAGAATTCGAGCGTGTTGTTTCAGGAGTGTGACTTCGATCTCGGCCTCTGCAATGCTGGAGGATGCAGTAGATCTAAACCACCAGTTGTTGAGCAAGGTATTCAGCAAATATGCTGCAGTCGTGTTCTTGTTGTCGGTAGTTCGCTGTGCGGAGTGATTGAGGCTCAGCAATTTCCATTCCAGCTCCACGGAAATGAAAACGACCAGCTCGCTTCGACAGATCAACTATCAACCAGTCAATTAATGGATGCAGTAGAAGGATGTACAATAATTACATGACCTGTCCCATTCCCCTCGAATTTGATCAGGCATTCTCCTGACGCATAGTAGTCCCAGGGCTCTTTGCAGAGCAAAGAAACAAAGCTCGTGTCTGTACTGGTGGCCATGAGAGTGTGGTTAGGTTGCAATTTCGAGGTTGTGGAAATGAATAGTTGTCAGTGAAGTGAATGCAATCCAAACAGGTGGACTGTTGGTGCTCATGCTTACTTAATATTAGGCAGCAAGGCTCCCACTCCGGACAATTGGCAATCCTTTAGGAAGCAGTGGATCTTTCACGGACCAACCTAAAACCGCTCTGCATGGCTGAGTTCAAGGTTACATTGAGGTCGGCATCCGTGCCCTGGAACATTCTGTTAGTAATTTTATCTCTTACAAGGCTAGCGAGATCAACTTTGCTATGTTCCTCTCGTGCGAGATTAGATCGTTTTCCAAGAGCAGCCACGATGCTTGTACTTGAATTCAACCTCACGATGATATAAATTCCAAAATGCCTTCTCTTGTACTCCACATTGAAGACAATATCGCTTTTCGAAAGATTGATTCTATTTTGACTTTCATCCCAATTTTTCAATACGCCTGGTTTTCGCGCCTTTATCACTGTTCTCTCGTTATTCTTGGTTGACCCCGTCGCCTCTCCCACCCTTCCGGAAAAGCGTGGCTCAGCACCTTCAAAAGTGGCCTTCGATTGGATACTCATTGGATACAGAAGCGTTTCAAATGTATTCTCGTGTCTCCAGCTATGTATTCTGGAATAATAGAGTTCTCTAACCTTCCGTCACGCAGGAAGAGGCAGACTGTCTATATTGAATAAGACAACAAATTAGTCTACAGACAAAAGGCTATGAAAGACCATCTCAGAGACGGCATATACACCACTCCTGATGATTCGTGGCCTGTGGGTGATTGGTAAGTACTCGCTCAAACGTTCTTCGGGCACGCTACAGCTTCGAACAAGAATGTCCGACATACATGACTTCCTGTTTCCACAATTGTCCCGATTTTCCAATGCGCATGTCCAGTCCTTGCGGAAACTGGCGTCAAACGTGTGCGAATAGGTCGCGCTGTCTACCACGATGTAAGGGCGGGCCAGATGCAGGACCGAGAGAGCAAACGAGTGCATATAAAGTGTGTATTGTGTCTATATCCATGAGGAAGTGGGGCAAGAGGAGGTGAGCTATCTACTAGGCGCTAGCGCGCCAAGAATGATTACATACACTCATTACCTAATCCTTCCTAACATCTCCCTAATCCAGCAAAAGGCTTCTGTCCACAGAAGCAATTACTATCGTAATAAACCTACTTCTTATACATCGCCATTTTTAGCCATTTTAAAGCACCTGGAACAGAAGAAGTCGTCTTAATTTTAGAAGCCTCAACATCTTTAGGTAATAAATTAGAAGCAAGAGTTAGAGTCTCTCATCATCTGACGCACGGGCTCACCTGGCGAACACCAAATTTTTACACCGAAATAACATAATAACGAAAGTAGCTATTAGCCTAAAATTTTAATATATTATACTATTATATATTCAAAACATAGTTTTAAAGTTTTATTAAAAATTATTTAGTATTAATTAAATTATATTTACTTAATTATTTGAAATTTTATATTAATACTAATATTAGTTATAAATTTAAAATTTAAGTTTTAAACTTAAATAGGCTCTTATTACTAATAAAATAAAGTATAAAAATTAATATTTTATATGCTATATTTTTTCTTTTAATTATTAAGTAACAAAAACTTAAAAAAATTAATGTGTAATAATTTAATAACTTTTAAATAATTTGGTTTAAAAAATGAAACATAAAATGCTTTAATATATATTTATTAGAATTTCAAAATTTAAATAATTATATTAAGTATTATAAGTTTTATTAACTTTTTAGAAAAGTGTGTAATAGGTGAGGCTGTGTGTTAAATAATAACATACTCTAAAAATTAGACTTAAAAGTCTCTATAGTTAAAAAGCTACTAGATATAAAATAGACTTTAGAAAATAACTTAGTAAAATTTAAGCTACTAAATAAAGTTTATTAAACTAAAACTATTTTAAATACTATAATTTTTTAATTTTTTTTATTAAAGTTTAATATTTTATTATTAATATTTTTAATTTTTTTTTTTTACTTTTTAGCTATAATATTATAAAAAGTACCTTTTTTTAAAAAAATTAAAAATTTTAAAATAACCCAAAAAAAAATTTTAAAAAAATTAGTAGTATTATTTTAAATATTTATTAAATTTTATAGTATTAATATATTACTTTATATTTTTATTAAATTTTTAGCTAAACTTTTAATTAAAATTAAATTTTAATTTTTTAATAAATATAAACTAAAGTTTTATTTTTAAAGTATTAAATAATAAAATGTTTAAATATTTAAAATTTAATAACTTTAAAATATAAAAGTAAAAAATTTTATGTTTTACTTAGTAAAGTTATTAAACTTTTTATTACTAAAAAAAAGTTATTACTTATATTTAGTTATAATATTTATAAATTTTACTATTAATAATATATAACTTTTTTTAAAAAAAAATTAATATAAAATTATTGTAAATACTTTTTTTAATACTAAACTTATTATTTTATTATAAAGTATAATAAGCTAATACTATAAAACTATTAAAATTAATAAAATATTACTATAAAAATTAAAATATTAAACAACTTAGATACTAAATAAATTAAATATTAAAAAAATTTAAAAAAAAATTTACTATTTTAAAATATCTGATGGTGTTTTAGCTACTAATTTTAGAAGCTTATAACACTATTTTCTAAAACTAACTTACTATAAAACCTCTTTAAATATATAGGTATAGGCTAGAGTATATGTACTCTTTAGGTTTCCTACTTTAACTAGTATAAATACTAATAGTTAAGAAAATAAATTAAGCCACTTTAGAGCCTATTTTTATGTTAAGAATATAATTATAACTTTACTTACTATTCTTAATACTAGTATTATATTAATTTAAATTAAGGTTATCTAATTAGCAGTGTACTTAAAGCTCTTTTCTTATTCTCTATAAACCTAGAAATAAAAACTATTTTCTTTTTTTTATTCTTTTACTTAATTAGCTGCCTATGTGTTGTCTGTTTTATTAATTAAGCTAAAAGTTTTCTTTTATAACTACTTTTTCCTTTACTAACCTTTATTAGTATTAACGTAATATGTGGTAACTTTTACTAATTAATAGTTTCTTTAATAAAAGTAAATATACCAGGTCTGATATAGACAACAGTATTAAGTTAAATATAAATCTATTAAATATTAAAACATATAATAATAAGGATAGTAAGTAAGGTAAATATATAGAGAACTAAATATAGCTTTTTACTAATAATAACTATCCACCTAAGCACTACCTCTAACAACTGGAAACTTTTAATAAAATAAAGTATACTAAAAAGGACTATAAGAAGAGCAGTACTTATCTACTAAATTATATTAAAAATTAGTAGAACTAGTAAATTACTAATTTCTATACTCCCAAGACTAATATATGTGACGCTAATATAATATAGATACTAAATATATCTAGAAAGAAAGAATTTTTACGCTTATATAACTGTATTTGTTTATATTCTATATATTTTCTTTAACTAGCTACTTAATTAGCGCTAAGAGAAGAGAGAAAGGAAATACTAGAGTACTAAGTTTACTAGCTTTTTTAAAACATACTAAAAGGTATATCACCTGGTATATAAGAGAACAACTAGAGTTAAGTTAGATAGAAAAATAAATTAGAATATATATAAGGTATTTACGTCCTGCCTTCTGTTTAAGACTTTATATACGTGTTAAGTCTAACCTAAAAAGTAGGTACTAAGAAAGCTAGCGAAAAAGCATAGCTTAAAGAAGATAGAGTAAGATAAGGCCTATATATATATAAAGAATTTAACTCTAGTGCTGTATACGAACCTAGAAATAACTAAAAAGAGATATTTCTATAAACACTATAGAATACAAGCCTATCTCTATTTATAACTTAGTAGTTTTATAGTAAATTAGCTATAAGCTATTCTTAATCTCTGCTATTAGCATATCTAGATTACGTTACTCTAGAATCTAGAGAGTAGACTTTATTAGGTATTATTAGAGTTTACCTATAAATTTATAAAAAAGTTTCTTAAGATTAAAGATATATAAGTTCCTAAATATTTTAGTTCTACTAAAGATTTATATATTTCTAAAATAGATAAGAATGCTAATATGTTAGTAAGAAATACCTTTTTTCTCCCTAAAATTATCTATAATAAGTTTCTTATCTTTAGTTTATATATCTTTCTACTTAGGGTGCTTTTCTGTAATTAGGTGTTTATAATATATAATCTAATATCCTTAAAGGAATTAAGTAGACTTTATATTCTACTAAGCTATAATAAGCTACTATTATATCTTAATTAGAAATTAGATAATATTCTAATGTTTTAGAAAATTATAAGGACCTTAAATAGTTAGATTATTTCTTCTAATAAGTCTCTTCTATACTCTACTTTACTGTTCTGAATTAAAATACTAGAGTAAATTACTGAATTTATACAAGTTACCTATCCCTATTTACTAAAATATATTAGAGAAAAGGCCTTTAATAAGAATAGTAAATTCTATAAGCTATTATTAGCAAGATATAGAATTAATATAGTATATAAATAATATTAATAAGTTAATACAAAACCTGATAATAGGGCATGCTAGTATAATAATATTTATAAAATACTATCTCTTATAACGCGTTATGGTTGATATATAGGCTATTATATAAAATATTTAGCTTTAGAACGCGCTAATACGCGCTGCTTATACTATAAGTTATTTAATTAATTATTATTAGCCACATCAGCTTACACTAGAATAATCTATATTAATAAATAATTTTTTTATAGTTTGTTTCTTATTTAACTAATAAGAGTAACTTAAACATACTCTTAAAAATATAATAAAATATTTAAAATACTAAAAGCTTAATTGTATAATTAATTAGAAAAGGCAGCGTCAGCAGCATGCCCTTTTTTAGAATATTAAAAAATACTAGAAATATAAATAGCTAGTATATAATATCAAGTAATAGCTTACTAATATTAAAATTAAGAAAGATCTTAAGACCGTATATGGTGATTTACTTTTAGTATAAAAAGAATTAGTTAATACTATTCTAGCTTATTTAGAACTTAA
This sequence comes from Zopfia rhizophila CBS 207.26, assembly GCA_010093925.1. Classification (NCBI taxonomy): domain Eukaryota; kingdom Fungi; phylum Ascomycota; class Dothideomycetes; family Zopfiaceae; genus Zopfia; species Zopfia rhizophila. Next base: position 2,642,762 of record ML994611.1, read on the forward strand.
TTTAGAAAAAGAGATCCGCCGGCGGAACACTGCCATCTATACTATTATATAATATTATAGAATTAAAAAGAGTAGAATATATGCTTCTTAATCTAAGTAATTAAGTAGTTACATTATATTACTAAATAAGAGTAAGAATACTTTCTAGCTAGATCTTAATAAAAAAGCACTAGAAGTAGCTAAAGTATTAGTGTATAAAAAAATAAAGCTAAGAATATATTTTATTTACCTAGATAATAAAAATCTACTAACGGAACGGCTTATATACTTATTTTATACCTTAAATAATTTCAGCAAATATTTTAAGAGAAAGCACTTAGTAAATACTAGGAAAAAAAAATCTATTAGATATAATCTCTACTAGATTAATCTAAATAATAAGATCTACTAGTAATAACATGCTTATAAGGTCTATAGTACTGTCTTATAAAGTATTATAACTAGAATATAAATTAATCTTATAAATACTATAACTTTAGATTCAGTAAGGAGCAATTACGGTAAGTAATTTTAATTAGAAAATTTCTTTTATATCTAGTAAAATAGGCTTGCTTATAATTAAAAGCTAAAAAATAATACTAATAATTATAGAAATTAATTACGTCTACATTTATCTAAAGAGACCTTAGTTTTTTAGTAAGTTTATTCTAACTTTATATTATTTAAACCCGTAATATAAGATTATAGATTTTAGAGAGAATTACTTGTAACTTTTTAAAACTTAAGTACTCCAGGGATAATAGGGTGCTTATATACTAAGAAATTATATAACTTTTCTAAAAGCATTATTCCTAGAAGGCTTATAAGACGTTTTTTAAATAATTACGTTCTTAAGAAAGGCGCGTCTTAAAGCGGCTATATTCTTAAAATAGTTATATTCTTAAAATAATAACGTCTTAAGATAGAGACGTTTTTTAGATAGTTATATTCTTATAATAAGCGTATCTTAAGACGGCTATATTTCTAAAATAGTAATATCTTAAGATAGTAACATCTTAAGATAGGGATATTCTCTAGATAATTATATACTAAAGCTATTTCTAGACTCTAAATCTCTTAAGACTCTTATTTTCCTAAAATATAAATTTTCTTAAAAGGATCGCTCTGGGATGCCTGTTTACCTAAAAGACTATTTCTAGACCCTAAATCTCCTAATTCTTGTTTTTCTGGATTCTAAATTTTCTTGGGAGAATCACTCTAGGATGTTTACTTATCTAGAAAACTATTTCTAAAACTCTTAATCTCTTAAGACCTTTATTTTCTAGGGAGAGATACTCTTAAGAGGTTATTTTTAGGTCCCTAAATATTCTAAAACTCTTACTTTTTATTACAGATAGTAATAATAAGATAGCTGTAACTAAAGAGCTAAGAGAATTAATAATAATAGCTAATAAAGCCCTAGAATAAAAACGTATGTTTGAGTTAGAAAGAAAGAATTATAAGTAAGCATAGAATGCTTTAGCGTAAGCTAAAGTACAAGCTAAGAAATATAAACAGAAATATAGAATTATACTAGTAGATTAGAAGCAGTAGCTTACGTAAATAAAGCTAAGACTTAGTAAATAAAAGAGATAGAAAAACTAGAGAGCTTTAGATATCTCTATTTTTTTAAATAGTATCTAATATACTACTAATAGGTATATAATATACGCGTGAAGGATTTCCTATAAATATGAGACATAAACTAGCTCCGAGATATTTTAGATTCTTTATAGTTACTCTAAAATTGAGATTTTCTCTCTAAGTTAAGACTTGACTTTAAGTGAAATAGTTTAATACTATCTTATTAAATCTATTATACACTCTCTTTCTACCTTATGATAAGACTAAACTCTATTCTGTTAAATCTAAAGCTATCTATTCTAGATACAGAAAGAGCTAAGAACTTATTAAGTAATTAGTTAAAGTAAAGTTACTAATATAAAACGTACTGTTAAGTTAAGACAACTTATAACATTATAACTACCCTTTTAAAGAATAGGAGAGGATGTTGGATTGATTCTAATAATAAATTTCTAATTATAGTTTATAATAACTTATTATAAGGATAAATAAGAACTTTACTTATTAAGTAATAATAGCAGTAAAGAAGAAGTTATAGCAGGATCTTTATTTACTACTAGAAGTATATCAGAAGGAGCTAAAAGCACATAGTAGATTATCTAGAAATAAAAAGTAGCTATTATAAAGTTACGTAATACCATAATCAGTATATAGTAATAAGTTAAAGTAGTAAAAAATAGAAAAGAAGAAACTATAAAGATCTAATCACTCTTTAAATTCAATAGAAATTAGGATAATCTTAAGACGTTTATGGCCGTAATAGACCTATACTATTAGTTTAATTAATTTTTATTTATAACTGACTAAGATCGGATCCTGGTAGCTAGTATAAATATAATAAAAAAAGCCATAAAATAGTTTAAGCCGCTTATAAAGAACTATTTAGTAAAAAAAAATTTTAACCTAGGATTAGCAAGACTCGTAAACTGTAATAACAATATTAAAAAAACCTTTGAAAATTATAAGAGCTTTAAGAAGGAACTGATTGTAGTCTTTAGTAAAATTAATAAAGAAATAGAAATAATTTAGAAACTCTAATAACTTAGATAACGCACGTTAGCAGCTAACTACACGGTAGAGTTTAAATAAATCTAATTTTAACTAAACTAAGTAAATTAGCCTCTAGTTATAATATACTATATAGGACTAAAAGACAGGATTAAGAATAAAATTTCTTAAGAAAAACGACCTAGTATACTTCTAGGAATTATTAAACAAGCGGTGACTATTAATAACTATTAGTATTAAAGAAAATAGGAAAAGAAAAATAACGCTAGACCAGTAATCCATATACTATAAAAGAATAGAAAAGATAACTAAATTTATAATGTAATAAAAATTAACTAAGTATTAATTAAGAACGCATGGATTAACAGGCGAAAATAAGATAAGTAAACTAAAAAATAAATAGATTAATATATATAAAAAACATATCTTAGTTATAGAAAAGAAAGACACTTTATTAAAGACTATAAATAATAGAGAGTGGATGTTAAACAGGCTTATGTTTAAACTAAGACACTAGTTAAGATTACTATAGTCTAAATAAAACTAGCTAAAGACCAGATAACTAAAGAGACTATTATATAATAAATCTAGAAAGAATAATACTAGATTTATGGAAGCTACACGTACCTTAGATAAGAATATAAAATACTATATTAGCAGATTAAAAATCATTTAGCGGAACAGGCTAATAATATAATTATTATTATAAAAAAAGTTGCTATTAGATAACACCAAGCCAGCTCTATAGAAGATACTAATTAATTTTATAAGATAATTTAACAAAAGAGAGGACCCTTTAGAGCAGAGGACTAGAAATTCAGATAATAACAGAATTAAGAGATAATAGAAAGTAAAAAACTAATGTCTATAATAATTAGATAGTAAGTAAGCTAGGGACATTACTGAATTTATAGATTAGAATATTATATAGGAAAATATTATATCACTAAGCACTAGAAGGTTACTCTAGAAGATAGGATATATAAGTACTAATAAGTACTATAGGTAGCTAGTAATAAATAATATAAAAAACTCAGTAAACAGAAACTAGCTATATAGATAAATAAGATTTATAGATAAGAGCTAATACTACTTATAAGTTATATAACCTATTACTACCCTATTAAATATCTAGAGTTAGGAAGGGACTAGAATAAGAAACTAGAAAAAGAATTTATTTTATTTATTTTATAAGTATAAGACGAAGAAGCCGCTGAGAGAACTATATAAAAGAAGTGCTAAATATATAGAAAAAAAATATATACTAGATAAGAATATAAATAAGCAGCTCATGCTATACGAGTTAAAAAACTAATAATAAAATAAGTACTAAAATAGATAGTATAGAAATAAGAACTCAACACGTAGTAAGAACTGATTTATATGGACTCTAAAAAAGAACTTTAGAACCTAAAGACCAAGAAATATAAATAGTTAGACTAGGATAAGTGCTAATTAGAATGCTAATATTACTAGACTAAATACCACTAAAATAAATAGTTAGCTACAAAATTACATGCTAAATTAATAACTAAGGAATATTTCTTAAAATAGAAGTACTAAAATTATAGAGAAGAAGTAAGAAAAAAGTATAAGATATTACTATAAGAATAATATTAATTCTAATAATGCCCTATTCACGGACCTAAGGAAGAAATACTAAGAAAATAACTACCACTTAGAAGTTAATAACTAATAAAAAACTAAAAGGCTAGTAAGTAACAACTATGCTGCTGGAGAGCTAATCTAAAATTAAAATATAAAAGTTAGTACTTAACTATACATAATTTAGATAAAGATATAAAAATAAGCTATATATAAATATATATATTAATAGCTTTTAAACACAAGCACTTATAGACAGCAGGGCTAGTAAAATACTTATATTAAATAAATAGATATAAAAATACTATATTTTAACTAGAGTTTTAGAAGAACCTGTAAGAGTAGTACGTATAGATAATAATCTAGTAACATTTAAAAAAGGTCTAATTAATTTCGAAATAGAGAATATAACTATTAAGGTAGCAGGTTACATAGATAACCGCTATATTAAGATTATAAATCTAGGTAGTAAGAATTTTATATTAGGATAGGACTAGCTAGTATAATAAAATCTACTAATTAACTAGAGAATAAAGTCTATAAAGACTAGGAAAGACTACTATAAATAAATAAAAGCTATAATATAGATAAAGAAAGCAACTCTTTATAATACCACGTTTATTATACTAAACGAATACTAAAGGGAATTTAGAAAATAGTTTATAAAAGAACAAGAAAACCAGATACCAGAACACAAGAATTAGGATTATAAGATTATATTTAAGGAAAAAGAAAGACTAAAACCAGCACCATTATATCAAATATCTATTAAATAATAAGAGAAGTTACGATAATATCTGAATAATAATATTAAGAAGGGATATTTATGAGAAAGTAAGAGTAAAGTTATGTTACTAGCATTATTCATACCAAAAAAAAATAGGAAACTATAACTCTGTGTGGACTATTAATAATTAAATAAAATAATAATCAAAAATCACTATCTAATACCCTTAATATTAGAACTTATATATAAACTCAGAGGGGCCAAATGGTTCAGTCTGTTTAATATTAAGAATAGATATTACTAAATATAAATAGCGGAAGGACATGAATGGCTAATAGCTTTTAAAATAAACTATAAATTATATAAATATATAGTTATGCCCATAAGACTTACTAACGCACTAGTAATATTCTAAGCCATTATTAATCATGTTCTAAGGGAATATCTAGATGTCTTTATACTAGTATATTTTAATAATGTCTTAGTATATATAAATAGGACACTAGACGAATATATTAAGTATACTAAAAAAGTACTACAGAAGCTTAAGAAACATAACCTATATATTTAAACAGAAAAGTGTGTGTTCTATAAAAAGAAAGTTAAGTTCTTAAAATATATTATATCTAGAAATAGAATAGCAGTTAACCTAGATAAAGCTAAGAATATTCTATTATAGCTAACACTAATAAATATAAAAGAAGTTTATTTTTTCCTTAGATTCACGGGATTTTATAGGTAATTTATTAAGGGCTATTTAAGAATTACAACGCCTTTAACAGAATTACTTAAAAAAAATTAATAATTTAAGTAGATAAACAAAGAGAATACGGCTTTTATAAAGTTAAAATAAAAATTTAAAAAACTACTAATATTAAAAATGTTTAATTTAGGACTTTAAGTAGAGATATATACAAACGCATTAGACAGAGCTATAAAAGCTATTCTCTTATAAACACAAGATAATAAATAAAAATACTTAATAGACTTTTTATCTTATAAACTTACAACTGCTGAATTAAACTATGATATTTATAATAAAAAATTATTAGTAATAGTTTAAGCATTTGAAAAATAGAAACACTATTTAGAGGGAGCTAAGTATTAGATTATTATATATTTAAATCACAAAAATCTAACAGCATTTATAATAATAAAGAAGTTAAATTAATAACAAGTTAGATAATAGAAATTACTATTAACTTTTAATTTCTAAATACTTTATAAATTAGGAAAAGAAAACACTACGGCTGACGCACTTAGCTAATAAGTAAACTATATAAGAGATATACTAGAAATATATAATATAATACTTAAGTAAAGACAAGACAGATCTCTAGGAAGCTTATAAATAGATATTAAATCAGTAGTTATTATCGAAAACACCTAAGAGAAATAAATAAAGGAATTTAATAATAGATAACTACTTTAGAATCTAGACTAAAGAATAATTTATGTACTAGATAAATTGTAAATAAAGCTAATTAAAAACTAACATTCAGCCAAAATACACGGATATTAAGGAGTTAAGAAGACTATAGAATGGATTAACAGGCACTTCTAAATTCCAGAAATTTAAAGTAAGGTTAGGAATATTCTTTTAAAATACATTAAATATAAAAAGAATAAAGTATTAAGATATAAGGAGTACGGACTTATGCAACTAATACCTTCACTAAACAGACTATAAGAATTAGTTATAATAGACTTTATTATAGGAATACTAATAATTACTACCTTAACAGGTTAATAGTATGACATGATACTGGTTATTATTAATAGACTAATAAAGTACGCTTACTTTAAACTAACTTATACGGAAATAAAGGCAGATGAACTAGCGTTATTACTAATTAAAATACTAATTACATAATATAGGATACCATGAGAATTTATTACAGACTAAGATAAGTTATTCACGTTAATATTCTGGAAAATATTTGTAGAATGACTAGGGGCTGAGTATTGCCTCTTAACAGCATTTCACCTATAAACGGATAGACAAATAGAACGGATAAATCAAACATTAGAATAATACTTACAAATGTATGTTAATAAACTATAAGATAATTAGATTAACTTACTACTAATAGCTGAGTTTGCATATAACTCTGCAAAGTCATTAATAACGGGAAAATTACTATTCTATACGAATTACGGTTATGAGCCCACGGCTTATTGAGAACTATAGACATTAGACAAAGTATTAGAGTTAGCAAGAAGAAAAGTCAAAGACTTATAGACACTGTATAAAGAAATCGCACAGAAAATTACCCACAAAAGCAATCTTAGCAAATAAATTAAAGATAAATCTAAGGTTAAGGGACCAATCTTTAAGGAGGGGGATAAGATTTTCTTAAAAAAGGAAAATTTAGAAATAAAGCGACCATCACGGAAATTAGATCACGTTAAATTAGGACCATTCAAGGTTAAATGATAAATAGGACCTGTGAATTACGAACTATAGTTACCTAAGGACACGAGGATTTACCTAGTTTTTCATGTCTCTAAATTAGAACCAGCACCACACAACGCCAAACTTCAAACAAAACTCAAGCTTAAGGAAGATCGTACCGAGTATGAAGTCCAGTAGATTTTGGACTACTAACGGTTTGGGCGTTAGTGGAAGTATCTGGTTAGATAGAAAGGATACGGACCTAAAGACGACACTTAGGAACTAATCAGGAACTTGAAGAACAGTTCGGAGCTAATTGACTAGTATCACTAGAGGGAGCGACAAAGGCTTGCTCCAGAGCTAAGTCCAAAACATAAGGGGAATGTAGGACATTCCACTTAAAACTAGAGAAGGAAGGTGAAGCGGCACTAGATACTGCAGGTTGCGGTGTGTGAACTTCTCGCCCACGAGAACGAGCTTCTTCCTCCTCAAGAGCCTGAACTTCACGAATTGAGGCCATCTCTCGATTAAACATCTCCTTCTCTTTGGAATCAATATTCGCAAGCTCGCGATGAAGACGGCGCTCTCTGGCCTGAGCCTCTTAGTCAGCTAGGAGAAGACGGCGACGAGTCTCAATGGCCTCGTCCTAGGCTTTCTTAAGCTGACGACGGAGTTTTTCCTTGTCGCGGTCAAGGCGATCCCATTCCGGTTATGAGACAACCAGGTCACATTTTGCATTACGATCGTTACAGGCCGAGCAACAACCAGAGCTCAAGTTCACAAGACAGTCATCACCTCAGCGAAAACAGTTCGAATAAGGTGTCGGCATGTGACGGGGTGCAGCGCGGATCCGAGAAGCTAAACGGCAAGAACATATTAGAGATGACTCAGGACGTGTCATCGTTAAGAAGCTGGGCAGGAAGGAAAGGGAGCTGAGGGTCTTATAGTTTGGAACACCGAGCAGAAGACCTGCTGCCTTTATACTGCTTATAGAAAGGAGAAACTATCTTCCGGGACGAAGACTTGGAAGAGGGGGGTAGTGTTACGGACAGTAACAACAAGACAGCTATAACCGAGAAGCTGAGGGAATTGGCAACGACGGCCAATGAAGCCCTAGAATGGAAACGTATGTTCGAGTTGGAAAGAAAGAATTGCAAGCGAGCACGGGACGCTTTGGCGTAGGCTAAAGTACAGGCCAAGAAACGCAGACAGAAATACGGAACCATGCCGGTAGATTGGGAGCAGTAGCTTACATGGACAAAGCCAAGGCTTAGCAGATAAAAGAGATAGAAAAGCCAGAGGGCTTCGGACATCTCTATCTCTTTGGACAGTATCTAATATACTGCCGACAGGTATACAATGTACGCGCGAAGGATTTCCTATAAATATGAGGCATAGACTAGCTCCAAGATATTTTAGATTCTTTATAGTTACTCTAAAATCGAGATCTTCTCTCTAAGTTGAGACTTAACCTTAAGTGAAATAGTTTGATACTATCTTATTGAATCTATTATACACCCTCTTCCTACCTTGCGATAAGACTAAACTCTATTCTGTTAAACCTAGAGCTATCTATTCCAAATACAGAAAGAGCTAAAAACTTATTAAGTAATTAGTTAGAGCAGAGTTACTAACGTAAAACGTACTATTAAGTTAAGATAACTTATAATACTTTTATAGTAGGGAAATCTTAACACCTTAAGCGCTTACTATACGTTTTACTAAATATATCAGCAAAATTAAGCTATATAAGGTTAAATATATAGATTTTTAAGCTTAATATATTACCATATAACTGTTAAGCCTTATGTAGTTATGTAGATACTTTAAATAGCTATTAATATTAGCATTAATCTGCTTCTGCTTAATCTGATTTTAGATTTTATAAAATTATTTTATATCTTCCTCTGTAGTCTAGCAGCGCCTCTGTAAAAAGTAATTATATAAAGGCTTAACTTAAGTCTCTATAATTAATAGATTTAGTAACAAGAAAGAATTAAGTAGATACTTTAATTTATTTTTATTTATCTAATTAAGTATAGACTTAGCCCTATAAGTAGAATTATAATCTTGCTATAATATTAAGTTCTTTTCTAATATTACGTCTTATAGCTTTAGCAGGATTATTAGATACGTATAAGTATTTATTTTACTATTTTAATTTCCTATATTATATAATATAGCTTAAGTAAAATTATAGCTAATAATTATATAAATATAGAACTATTTACGTATCTTAGGATTATGGTATGTATTTTTCTAATACTAAATATTTCTCTTTTTAAATTACTTTATCTTATTAAGTTTTTTTTTAATATACTTAACGTATTAAAAGCTTATATACTAGTATAATTTATCACACTAAATAATATAGCACTAGTTAACTTTATAAGGTTTAGTTTCTAGCTATATAATATACTACATAACGCGTACTTTACGCTTATTATTATTAAGTAGCTTCTTAATAGCAGCTTTATAAGTCTTAATACCTAAGACCTTTATAATATGTTACTAGATTATCTATTTATACTAATTCTTTTTTCCTTTAGGTGGCTTAATACTAGCTTATTTTACTAGCTCTATTTATATATTACTCTTCTTATTAAACGGCACATTATCGATATATGTTGTAATTATATTAGTGTTAGAATTTATAAACTCTTATATAACACCTTAAGTATTAGATTTATCTAAGTTCTATAATTAATAGAAATGTTTACTAGTAATTACGCATTTAGCTATTCTTAGTAGAATATTAAAAACATTCTTAATATCCTTAAGAGAATAGTAGATTCCCTTGACTTAATAGAAATACTTAATAGTAAGGACGGTAGTTTGTTAGGGCGTTTTAAGTTAGGCCTATTAATATATAGTTATGTTCTTAGTAGCGCAGATAGGTAGTAGCATGTTAAAGACCTTCCTTTTTTATTAATTAGGTATTATAGGCAGAGTAGGTACTAATAAAACAAGCGTAGATTTATATATAGGCAGGTCTATTAAGATTTATTATTATAATTTTAGTGGTTTTAGTAGAACGTGTAGTAAGCGCTTAAGGTACCGAGATTTTCTTATTATAAGAGCCTTGTTTTCCTGGGAGGATTGCCCTAGAATGTCCGCTCACGTGCCTAGGAGACTATTTCTAGGTCCTAAAGTCTCCTAAAACTGCTATATTCTTAAGACGACTATATTCTTAAGATAACTATATTCTTAGGACGACTACATTCCTAGGACGACTACATTACTAGGACGACTACATTACTAAGACGACTATATTCCTAAGACGACTATATTTCTAGGATAACTACATTCCTAGGACGGCTATATTCTTAAGACGGCTATATTCTCCAGATCTCGCTTCACCCTTAACTGTAATAGAGTAGATCTATTCTAACTGCTCGGCTTTAGAGCAGATTCTTTATAACCACTTGCCTCTTAAGCAGCTTTCTAAGCACTCATTTTATGCCAGACACTTCCCACTAAACGGATTTTTTAGCATATGTTTCTCCTATTAAGGAAGTGATTAGATTCTGAATTTAAGAGACGCGATAAGAATGGGCAAGGTGTGGATTTAAAGTGATTTTTTGAGTTCCTACTACAAGGCTCTAAGCACAGTGCTCAAATCAGTTTCACGTCTTATAGTCCTAAACTAAACCCCATCATTTCCAAAATAGTTTTAGGGAAGGGGGAAAATAAATCTATTTATAGCGGTTGGTAGCAAATATAATAGTATGAATCCTAGGCCCAAAAACCGGACATTTGGCCAAGGATACGGTACTGTATCTGGGCCATGTTCGGAGGTAAGGTTTTCCCGATCGGGGGCGCTATACCTGAAAAGGTTACTCGTCAGTCGTTCTTACTCGTCAGTCGTTCTTACTCGTCAACCGTTCTTACTTGTCAGTCATCCTTACTCGTCAGTTGTTCTTACTCGTCAGTCGTTCTTACTCGTCAATCGTTCTTACTTGTCAGTCGTTCTTACTCGTTAATCGTTCTTACTCGTTAATCATTCTTACTCGTTAATCGTTCTTACTCGTCAATCGTTCTTACTCGTCAATTGTTCTTACTCGTTAATCGTTCTTACTCGTCAATCGTTCTTACTCGTCAATCGTTCTTACTCGTTAATCGTTCTTACTCGTCAATCGTCGTTCCTCGTCAGTCGTTCTTAACACGACATGCGGCTCTTTCGTGCCGCCTAGATTTCTAATATCAACTTATTTCTGATATCAACTCACTTCTGATATCAACTCACTTCTGATATCAACTCACTTCTGATATCAACTCACTTCTGGTATCGACTCACTTCTGGTATCGACTCACTTCTGGTATCGACTCACTTCTGGTATCATCTCGTTTCTAATATAAACTCGTTTCGGACATCAACTCATTTCTGATATCATCTCATTTCTAATATCAACTCGCCATAAAAACCAAATGAATCTTCGAGATGAAGATGGACTCCGTAATAGTACTAGCGTGGACAGAGTTTAACAAAAATCTCAAACTCTGTCCACGCTAGCCTAAAATACGTCTAAACCTCATTTTATGTAACGTATTTACTTAAATTGTCGTTTATGAAAACTTAGAGAATCTCGCTAATCTTCTCATGTTTAACTATTCCATAATAGTATTAGCGCGAACAGAGTTGTCTTCACGCTAAAAAATTAAGAATATATAGACTGCTCTTAATTTACAAGAGTAATACAGCTATAGCCCTAGTAGAATATAAAGAATATTCTAGAATACAAACCCTATATTTTAAATCTAAGACTTAGGAGCTAGAAAAGGCTCTTAAATTTTATTAGTTAAATAAATTTATTACTAACCCGTCTTCGTCTTAATTAAGATCTTAGAGACTAAAGTAGCTTTCTTTTTTAAGTATATAAGCTTAAAGTTAACTTTAAGTTTATTTTAACACTTACTAGTAGAGCTACTACTTAAGGTTTAAGATTATTATAAATTCTCGTATTACTAAACCCTTTTTTTTTTATTTATTTAGTGCTTTCTTAAACTTGATTTCTAGAGAATATAATATTATATAGTAACTTACCATAACTTCTTTAGATTATAATACTATAATATAATGCTAGTAAATTAGAAAGTAGACACGCCTTTTAAAAATTTCTTTATTAATAGATAATGAAATTCTATAGACTGTAAAAGCGATCCTTTTATAATTAAAAATACTAATAATAAATAAATTATAAAAGTAACTTTTAAGCTTAATTCTCCATTACTCTAAGTATATATATATATAAGAGTTAGAAAAGAATAAAATCTAAACTCTTACATAATTTAACATTAGACATACTAGGAAATATTATACTATATTTCACGTTATTTAAAAACATGAAATATAAAATAAAAATAGGGTTTAGAGGTAAAAGAGTATTTATAATATAACTTATTATTTAAATATCATATTTAGTTTAGCTCTCTAACTATTTCTTAGTGATAATATAATTTAGGCTTCTAGTTTTTTTAAGCTATATCTATTTCATGCTAGGGCTATAGTTTTAAGACTAAAATAAATTAACTAAAGAGCCTATTTAGGCTATATCACGTACTAATATAAGTAGAAAACTTTTAAATAGCTATTATAAAACTTAATACTATATTTAGTATAAAGTCTAATTAAGTACTTATAGCCCTTTTAAGATATTATATTACTAGAATTTTCTAGTAAATTTGGTATGCCTAATAATATTATATATTAGAGCTAAAAAGCCTGTTTTAAACGTACATTACGTACTATTATAAAATATCTAATATTAATATAACTTTTATAAACTATTCTCATGGTAAGGTGTACTAGTATAATTATTTATATTTTTATAATAGTACATAATAAGGAGCCTAAATAGGCCCTTTTTTATAGTAATAGACTTTTAGTAATAGTATAAATTATGTATTTCCTATAATAGTCTAATCTTTATACTAATCTTTATGTATATATTTTTATAATAGTATAAACTTTAAAATAGTACGCTACCTGTACTAGTCTCTATTTTAATTCTTTATAATAGTATACTCTTTAGAATAGTATGAATATTATACTAATTTTTATTATATATACTTTATAATAGTATGTATTTTATACTAACTGTGACGGTGCTATTTGCTCTGCTCGCTATAGACTATATAATATCACAACTAGCTACGCTAGCTACGACCTAGCGCAGAGCTCAGAGCATAGCTAGCTCACGCTTAGGCTATACACCACCCTATTTAAGGGCGAGCCCCTTTTATACCTCTTCTCTTCTTATTTTAGTGTAGCTGAAATAGAGCTAACTTATCCCATTAACCTATATTCATGTAATGATACGTGAAGACTAAGCCCGTCATTACACTAACCCTAATTCTACTAAATTTATACTAGTATATGAGTTGTGTTAGGGGGTGATAGAATATAAATAAAGTTAATAACTATAATAATATTATATAGAATAAGATAGATTATAAAACGTAGTTTACTAAGCTATATATAGGAGCTATAAACAGAATATATAAAGTTTTAGAAATAAGAAAACCTATACAGCCTGTACAGAAACTCTATATAGTATTTAATTTAAATAAACTTAAAGATAATAGTTCTTATAGAACTACACTATAACAAGTTATACTAACTCTAATCTTTAATTAAATATATTATTTCTAAAGGCTAATACTTCGTACTAGTATATATATAAGCTATTTAGTTATTCCTTATACCGTTCCCTAGTTTATTATATAATTTATATAATCTTTACTAAAGTTATACTAGCTCTAGGCTTGTTTAATAAATCTAAATAGCTAAAATTTAGTATTAAGATTAATTAACTAGCTTATATTTAATTCCCTTATAATGTATAAGATAGTTAATAGAAAGAGAGTAACTAAAATAAATAATAAGTATATAATAAAATAAAAGAATAAATATTTAAACTAATATTTAGCTTTTTATTTTTAATAAATATATAACTAGTTTACACTAGTACTATAATATCCTTTATAGGCTTATTATAGGGACTTTTACTAAACTAAACTAAACTAAATCACTTAGTAGTATAAAAATAAATTAAGTAAGTTAGATTTATAAACCTTTTAGCTATAAGTATTTTATAAACTATTATTAAAAAGCATTTTCTTAAGCGCCACCTGTTATAACTAATAATAACTTTTAATAATATATTTTTAATATAAGTAAAATAACTTACTCGTTATCTAATAGATATAGATAATATTAACTAAAAGTGTTATAGAGAAATTAAATTGGATTTTATATACGCCTAAACTAGAAGCCTTTTCTAGGTTTAGTAATTTACTAAAAGTTATAATAAAAATAAGTAACAGCGCTATTATTACTACACCTAAAATAAAATATAAATATTATAAAGAAATGTTATTAATTATATTGTAAATAATTCTTAAAGTAAAGAAAGAATAGAGCTATTAAAACTATAGCTGTTATTTCTTTTTCTTAATTCTCTTTTTCTTACTACTAATTTATGTATACTAATAAACTTTCTTTTTTTTTATTAGTAATTATAAAATAAGGTTAAACTCACGTAAGCTATGTTATTAATAGCGTGAATTATTATTATCCTCTATATTTAATAGAATTTAGTTATAAATCTTCTTTTACTTCTTTTAGAGTGTTAATGCTGTATTATTTTCTAGTCTACCTTTCTCTTTTACGTGTTTACAGACTTTTTTTATTAAAGAGTAAATTATCGAAATTCCTTAGGACTATTTCGGCAAGGTAAATGCTTTAAATTAAAGGAAAATAAAGATTCTATAAATAGATATAATAAAGTATTAACATACTAGCAAATTTTTATTATATACTAGAATTTATAGAAGTTCTTAGTAGCTGTTTTATTAAATAAAGAGTCTACTTACTAGATTATACTAAGCTAATTAAAAGAGATAGTTATATATATACTTTAATATATTTTTATTATTATTATTATTATTATTATTATTATTATTAACTATAATTACTGTCTTTAATTTATATATAAGTAATATAACTTTCGTATTCTAGGACTACTTACTAATTAAGGTTCTCTTTATATCTCTTAAGTGTTTCCTAAATCTCTATTTTTTATAAACTTTTTTATTATAACTATTATATTTCTTAAGTGCTGTACTTTTCTTATTAATTTCTTCTATTTTATAATTATATAAAGGACTGAGATTCTTACGGGGTTTAAGCTTATATAAAATTACTTATTTTTTTACTATATTATTTATAGTGTCTTTAGTGGCTTACTGTTCTGTTAAACAGGCTTTAGTTATTAATAGTTTATTAATTTCTAGACCTACATTTCTAGTATTAGTATTTTTAGTTAATAGTATAAAATATAATTACTTTAAAGCCTAAGCTTTAGAGCTTATATTTATATACTCTTCTATATAAATAGTTTAATTATATTTATTAATAAGTAAGAGAATTTTCTGATTTCTATTTAAAATAATTTCTACTTAAGGTAATTTCCTATTAAAAAGTAAGTAAAGCACTCTAGAAACTAAAGTTAGACTTTATAGTATCTATTTTCTAGAAATAGTTATTTAAGTTAGTTGTATCTATAGACTCTCCCTTAATATCCATATTAGAGATATTAAGAATAGTAATATAGTATAGCTTAATTATAGATAGAGATTAGTTCATATAAAGAATCTATATAAAGCTTATAATATAATAGAGTTTATAACTTATTATAAGATTATACTGCTTTTATATCTATTTCTGGATATAGTTTACTCTTATTAAGAATCTGTTTAACTAATAGTAAATTTTATTTACTACTTTATACTAGAGTTCTAAAACTATAAATGCTGCCTAATAATACTATTTATAAAACAAACCAGTAACATAATAAAGAGAATTAGTTAAAATATATTTATTATTTATATTTACTAAATTAGGGGGATGTTTATAATGTAGAATCTCTTATTATAAGAGTAACATAACATATATTACCGCTATTAATAGTAAGGTTTTTTCTAAAAATATTTTTATCTTTAATAGCTAACTAGACTAGTATACTTAGTAAAATAATAATTAGAAATTCTTATTAAATATCTCGCCCTAAGGATGGTTTTATCGTCTCTTTAAAAGATAAAGTAGCTAATTATATTAGTTATAGAATATTTAGATTATACAAAACTACGCCTCTTTATTATAGAAAAGAAGAGTATAATTAAGTTTTTATAATTATTTTTATACCCTGAATCTGTTGTGTATACAGATAATAAAATACTAAGCCTAATATCTCTATTTTCTAAGTTTAAACTAGTAAAGTACTATACTTCTGCTTATAAAGAAATAAGGAAAGAAATATAGCATAGTTTAATATAAGCTTAAAATATTTAAACTAATATTTTTCTACAAGACAGGCAACCTATCTACTATAGAAAAATAAATAAAATAAATTATTATAAAACTATAAGTCCTGTACTGTAAACATCTCTTATTTAAGAACTTTTAAAAAAAAAGGTATAGTTATTATAGATTTAAAAAATTATAATACTAAGTAACTATTACTTCTAAATATACTTTAGTAAGATATAATAAGTAGTAAGGTATATTTTTTAAAGTACTTTTTATTAAAACAGAATACACTCCTTTATATAGTATAAAATTATAATTATAGTAGCTTAATAAATTCTTTTTATTTTAATATATCTTATTATACTATAGTGAAGCGAATCTCGTAAAAAGATATAATAAAAATTAAATACTATTTTAAAAAATAACGTCTGCTAAGACTTCTTTAGAGTATAGTAATTTAAGTATTTTAAATACTAATAAGTTCTCCTTCTACCCGTTGTGTTAGTATTAAGAAAATATATAAATATAAATATTTTTAATATTTTTTTCTTACTAGAGCTTTAAATAAGACGCTAGTTTACTTTTCTCTAACTCTAGACTTTTATATCTTTTATTAAGTATATTCTATAACTTTTAAACTAGCTTAAGTTTATTAAAGACCTATCTTTTATCCCAGCAGCAGAAATAGTTAGGCTCTAGAATAAAAGAAAAAAAGAGTAATTAATAAGCAATAAATTCATATTATATTATCTATAGAGTTATTAAAGAGAGGTAATATCTAGATTATTTATAAAATTCCACTTATAGAAATAATACAAGAGCTAGAGAAGGTAGTTAGATATATTAAAAAAAAAAAGATTAAAAACTATAATTAGTAAGCTAACGCTATTCTATTCATAAATTAAATACTTATTTTTAATTATTCTAAATTTCTAGTAATGCTGTAGCTAGTAGATAATAAAGAAACTATAATATTTAATAATTCTTTAAGTTTAGTAATATAAGAATGGATTTAACTATAGTCTATATAAAATAGCACGTGTAGACTTAAACTAATTAAAAATAATATTAAAATACTAATAAAAGACTTTATAGCTATTTTTTAATTAATTACTAGTATATTAGCCTAACTAGTTTTAGTCTCTTTCTAATTTAAGGTTCTAGTAATAAAGAGTTTCTTACTAAGATAAAAATAGATTCTATTAATATTAAGTTTATCTTACTAAGTTTAAGCCTAAAGCGTACTAGCGTTATATTATATAACTATTTCTCTTTTAATATAACTTAAACTTTCTATATATTTATATTTTTATTAGTGTAATTTACTCCCGCCTGTGAAATTTTCCACGTATTTTATAAACTATCTAGTTTTATTAGTTTTCTAAGATTATAGTTATCTATGCCTGTTAAGCGTGGCATAACTATTTAAGTCTTAGTTAATCTAATAATCTAGTACTTAATACCATAAAAGTAAAAGCTAAGAGTATATAATAGTTAAGAATATATACAAACCTATCCGCGTTAGATTACGTAATAAAAGGGGGTTTAAGATATATAAGAAATATAAGAAATATACTCTAGTAAAAGCGGTCATTGATTTTAGCTATAGCTTATAATATAAAGTAAAGAATTATTATCACTCCACCTAGCATGTATAATGCCGTAATTGTGTTTATAATAATAAATATAAGTAGTAAATTCTTAAACTCTAGATTAACTTACCCCGAGTTCTTATGTTAACGGAGTCATGAATACGAAAGTTTTAAAGATAAAAGTAGTACTATTATAAGGAAAAGAAGTACTAATTCATATATAAAAGGCATATATTAATTCTTATCTTAGATAAGGAGGGCTGATAAAGTCTCACGTTAGAGAAATCTTCTTATTTAAAGAGATAGATAATAATATCATATATTATAAAGATAACAACTATTACATATAGTAACCATGTAATTGAGGGTTTAATGTTTAAGAAGTGGACAAGTCAAGCAAGCTAACCATGCATGAGTTACTAAGTATAGAGATTTTAACAGGAGTTCTTACATTTATACTGATGAGAAGTTAGAGAGTACATAAAATAGCCAAGCCTAACCAATTAACCCAGTGGTTTGAGGCAAGTGTGATCGTGATTATAACTATATTAGTTATAAGCAAGCCTACTTAAATAATGCTAAATAGAAGAGTTAAAGTCCTCTTCTAGTAATTATTTATTCTAATAATTCTGTCCCCCTCGTTTGTTCTGCGCGGCCTAACTTCTAGAGATATAAGCCCAACAGTAAGTATTAGTCCGCCCGAGAAGTAAACAATATAACTAACAAGAATAGTATGTGCCATTTTAAAGAGGAAACGAGTTATGGAAATTTCAACCAGCTGTAGTTCGAACGGTACCTCCTTATATGCTAGACGCTTTCATCTTTGTCTGTCTCGCGCGCTCAGCTAGTCTGTCTGACTTGTTTCAATACCTGGCCATAATGGAAGCGCCGCATGAATAAGGCTTTGCTGGTGCCTCGGCGCCGTGATTCATGAATTGCCGTATCCGGGTTCTTCACTATCCCTTGTTGCATCCGCCGCGCCCGGCAGCACGCCCCCTTAGAGGAAAGGCGGCTTCCCCTGGTGAAACCGCACGTAACGACGATGGAGACGAATCCTCGTGCGAACGGAACATCCTGGGCATCTGAGCTTCGACCTTGATCCCAGTAGAGGGCGCCAATAGACACCACGAACGAAAGGGAGTCCGTATCTCGAGTGGCTATGAAGCTTCCTGACATCCACATTCCCTGCAACTTAGTACCACAAGTACTAGGAATGGCCTAAGGTTGCGGATCGATTCGACCGCGTTCTCCAGTCAGCGGTCCTGGACGCTAGTTGCTTCGCTATCGGGAACTCCGCATGAATGTCTCCTGGCGCATAGTGTTGAGGCGTAACTGGCGGCGAATATCAGCAATCACTCGAATGCTGCACACTTCGTCAGCAGATAAGTCTTAGTGTGTCCAAGCCAGGAAACAGCTGTGTATACTAGTCACCGCGTGGATCAGTGAAGTCATCCCGTAGAGGACATGAATGGGCCCCTGGAGTATGTGGACGGTTACATAATAAGAAAGAAAGATACCATAAAGGCTGCCTTATGGATGTGGAGCACACGGAATGAGGAGGTGGCTTTGGTCACCCATACCTATTCCCTGCATTGCTGGAGTGAGACATCGAGGGCCTGGTAGAGGGGGCTACCGGACACCGCGGGTAGATTCAAGTCCGTATCAGTGGCTATAGGGGCTCACTGATATTCACATTGCCTGCGATTCGGTATCACTAGTGCTAGGGATGAGCTGAGGTTGCGAATTGATTAGACTACGTTCTTCTGTCGGCAATCCTGGACGCCTGGCAGCTTCACCATCGGGAAGTCCGCATGAACATGCCCTAGTACATGGCGTTGAGGCGTAGCTGCCAGTGAACGTCTGCTACGTCGGAGCGGCATAAGAGCAGGAATCGTATTGAACGTCGCACACTTTGGTGGCGGATGAAGCCCACATAGACCCTGGCGCATCCAAGCCTTGCATAAATAGGGAGCTCTAGATATAAATGATGAAGGCCTGTAAATTACTAAAGTTAGCCTTGCAGAACACCCGATAAGGGGTTCCTAAAAGTACATGAGCGCTTACAGGGGCTCCAGTCAAGGTGCCCACGCAATCTAGCTTCATGCTCGTTCTGATAGATGTGGGGCCCACGACACGAGGAGGTGGCTTCGGCCACGCAGATCCAAACCCTGTAGCGCTGGGGTAAGACATGGAGGGGTGTGCTGAGGCATAAGTGTAGCAAAAGGGCTAGGCAAGTTGAGGAAGGGGCTGATGCTACACCTTGTTAATCAGTATGACGTCCTATGGAGGCACAGCCAAGGTGGGTGGAAGGGGAAGGATTATCCATCTACTGTGGCCGTAACCTTGATACAGCTCGCATGGATATATCATACGTTCGAGGCGCAAGAGTCTGCCTTAAGCTGTCCTATCAGCCGAGCCGTAGAAGGGGCTGAATATAAAAGGACTCCATATCTCTTAAAACGACACCGCTCAAATCATTCGTTCCCCAAAATCCTATTAGCTGCTCTTCTTACCTTGAAGATGAGTGACTCAGAGGCTACAGTTGAGGACCCTACGTATCAGGACATGGTGCGTGAGAACACTATATACCTTCCAGGGGCTGACCGTGTTAGGGTACTTCGCTTTTAGTAAAACCTGACGGCTCGAATGAAGCAGTTGCTACGACAGAACAGGTATGTAATGATTAGTACGCTCCATTTAGTTAGCTCCTAACACAAGATGAATATCTAGTTAGCACCAGAACGCAAAAGTGATTTAGGGAGCGGTGAGGTGAATACGGAAGGAAGAGTCACGAAACACTCACCTTATGAGATGAAGCAGTCGTCTCCATATGAGCTGCTTGGTAAGTCCTCCCAAAATTCCTCAAAGCGCAACTTACTCCGTTAGGAGCGAGAATGAACGCCTTAGTCGATTAACTTAGACAGAAACTCGCCCAACAAGATGCAAGGATTAGCAGCCTCGAACGAAATAACAGCTACCTACTGCGCCGTCTAGGGGAGGTGTACAATCGGCTTGACAGCTTCGAAAGTAATACGGAAGAAACAGAGAATATCACTGGGAGAGATAGAACAGACCAAGGAGACGAACAGGGAAAGGCTAAAAACACGGCAACGAGACTTAAGAGAAAGAAGGTACGTTTTGCTTAAGACAGAAGAGGAGGAAATAGTTGAATGGGACGCTCTTTCGCTATTGTGTCGTTTGCTATAAGGAAGTACGTTGAATTTAGATTTCTGCTATTGGTCCCTGCACTGCGTTTCGCATGTTGATCAGTAATGAGTCAGCAGATCTAGCCTTGACCGAGAAAGTCTGTTACGCGATTACTTTTTCCCGATCACGTGCTCGGATCTGCTAGTGCCGATGTCAAGTGAATGACTGCACTGTAATTTTTAGCGCGGACGAAGAGATTTAAGTTCTCCAGGCTCCTGCCCGCGGATGCTGGGGGGGGGGGGGAACCGGGGCGATAACCAACGAATCACAAATTAAACGTCCTCCCAACCGCCGAAGATCCGTTACGCGATTACGTTTTCCCAATCACGTGCTCGAATCTGCTTTTGCCGAGGTCAAAGCTGGAGCCTGCTGATCAGCGTTCATGTGAAATAGCTTTGCGGGAATTCACCTTCGCTCGTCCAGGTTTAATTCGGCGAAAATGTGCTAGTGACTTCTTTATTGGCGGAGAGTACAATTTACTCTTTAGATAGGAGTTAGTCTTAGCGGAATGTGAAATGAGAGGGGCTTACAAGAGTTTCTAGGCTTAGAAGCTATAAAGCATTATCTGTAGATGAGTAGGTATGAAATCAACTATTGTAATATACAAGAAAATATACGTCTGCCTTATAATCTTGCCATAGCTTGGTGAATTTACCGTAAAGAGTTTTGACTTGCTTTCAGAAATTTTCATTTACGGCCTACTTAGACTATGTAAGTGTTTATATTTACTCTAAAAATATAACTATTACACTATAAGTAGCAGCCTGTTAGCTTTATATAAATTTTACTATATTAAAGAAATAAAAATTAACTTTAAATTTTAAATAAAGATAGTAATGTGTGTAGGATGTGGATTTAGTTTTATATTAAATAACCTCTCCCTTTTAGTTCTTAATTTTTGGTTTTTGAGGTCTAGTTTCTAGGCTATGACTATAGTTTCTAGTTTTAGTTTCTTTTAATACTACAGTAGAAGAACCACTTTATAGAGCTATTTTATAATAATTTTTATAAGTCTATATTTAGTTCTTATATTCCTATTTCGTGCTGGATTCTAGTTTAGAGATTTAGTTCCTAAATTTAGTTTTCCACCTTAAAGAGTCCTAAATATTAAATTCATGAAATTAAGAGTAAAAATAATTCTATGCATAGGCTCTAATAGTAGTTATCTATAGTAAATTTTATAAAATAATTCTAAACTTAGTTACTTTCATTACTGCGTTATTTTAAAGTAAGTATGGTTTCTTAATTTAAGAATTTTAAATCTTATTTACTAAATTTAAGTGTGAAGTTATATAACTCTTAATAAATAATCTCATAATTAAACAGTCTTATAGAATATAAATCCGTTTATTCTAAAATTAAATTCATAAGCTTTTATGCTGTAGTTGGTTGTTAGTTTTAGGTTTTAAATTCTAAGTTCTAAGTTTTAGAACTTAACTATAGTTTTTAAATTTAGGTTTACTTTTTTAGCTCTAGGCCGCATTAATTAATCTTATATTATAAATAAGTTTTACTTATTATAAACTACAAATTTATAATTTAGGAACCTTAGTAATGAGAGTAACTAAGTTTAGAAAACTAAAACTAAAATTAAAAAATAAAATCTATATTATTTCAGATTAAGTATAGTTTCTTAATTCACGAATTTTAAATTTTATTTACTAAACTTCAAGTGTTTTTCGGTCACAAGTAGGGTTATATAATTAACTAATTTTATATAAACAGAAAAGCCTATAGAGACTTTTTAATAATATAAATAATTTAAGTACATAGCTATTTCATAAATAGGGTTATATAATTAACTAATTTTATATAAATAAAGATACTTATAAGAGTGTTTTAATAATATAGGTAATTTAACTCTATAAGTAATTAATATATATAAATAAATTAACTCTATAAATAACTCTAATAGGTATTAGAATTACTTATATATACTAACTACCTATAGAGTTAAATTACTTATATTATTAAAATACCCATACAGGTATCTTTATTTATATAAAATTAATTAATTATTTTAAATTATAAAATAGTTTATGTGCACTCACATATCCACTTAAATTATTTATAAAAAATATTAAAAAAATACTAAAGGACGGAATTAGGTATATTATATCTAGTTTATTAAAATATTTTAAATTTTTTATAAATAGCTGGATATGTCTACTCCTATTATTATATAGATACTAAAATTAGTTAAATTATTATTAAATTAATATTCCTCTCTATATAGCGAGACGCCTTTTATGCTAAGATATATTTATTATTTAGGTATCTTAAGTTTTTCCCTTATAAGTCTATAAAGTTATAGTTAATATATTATTATTATTTAGATATTTCTTTTTAAAAATCTAGTCTACAATAAGAAAAATATAGTAGTGTTAGTTATATTATTAATTACTTTATTTATAATATTTAGAACTATTTCAGCTTTATACTTTTATTTTACTATAATTATTTATATATTTTTAAAATTCAGAGTATTAGGATGATAGCCCTATTAAAAAAGATATTTATTCTAAGTTTTAAAGATATTTAATTTTTAAAAATATGCATTCCGAGCTGCTCTGATTAAAAAAGTTTATAATAAATCTTAGTATAAGAATTTAGTATACTTACATAAGCTGTATATATTTCTATACTAAGTTATATTATAATTCTAAATACCTTTTTTCCTAATTAAAAATCTTAAAATAGGAAATAAAATATTAATAAACTTTTAAATCATGACTTTAAAGGGTGTAGTATTAGTATTATTCTAATATATATAATAAAGTACTTTAAAGTCTATAATAAGTATCTATTATATTAATTAGATAATAGTAATAAAATTTTTTATATAATTTATATCTATTATAGTGTAGCGTACCTACTATAGTATGAACTTAAAACATAAAATTAAATTTAAAAATAGTAATTAGAATTTACTTATTTATTATATTAAAATAAATTAGTTAAGTTTAGCGCTGAAAGGTAAAAGCCTAGATTTAGAAATTATAATTAAAGTTCTTAAAAGTTTAAAGCACAGACACATTAACTTTGCACATAAAAAGAAGTTAAAAGTAAATAAAATATAATAATAATAACTATAAGCAGAGAATTCAACATTCACTTCTTAGTTATAATAGGTTATTTTAAGTAAAATAGATTAACTTAAGTTAGTAGATTATATAAGCTAGATTTAAAATTAAATCTAGCTTATATAATCCGCTTATCTTAATATAGACTAAGGTATAGAAATATTATTAATTAATTAACTTTAATTTAGTTTTATTTTATGTGTAATATTATTATATACCTGAAAGCTTATCTATATATCCCTTTAATTTAAAACACTAAGATTTAACTAGTTGTATAATACGTGGCTTATTTAGTTATAAGATTTTTATATAGCTTTAGCTAGTTAAAATACTTTCTTAAACTTAAATATAAGATTTTTTTTTTTAGATTTAGTAATTTTCTTTTAATATATTTTTTTCTTCTTCTTCTTCTTCGTATTACGTGTGCTAGGGTTGATTTCTTATTAAATAATTTTATATAACTTCTTATTTTTTAGCTTATTAAGTTTATACTTAGATATAGAGTTTAGCAGGCTTTAGTCTACTATTTTCGTAATATCTAAACTACTAGAGTTTATAAAATTTATTAAAACTTTATTACTCTAACTTAGCTATATCTTATGTTTTTTTTTGTACTTTTAAGAATTTAAACACTTAGTACCTTTAGAGATAAAGAAAGAAGAAAAAGATAATAAAATAGTCTTAACTCTAATAAGTTAAAGACCTAGGGAATATAGAGATATATTATTAGAATTATAATATAAACTTAAATTTAGAATACTAGATATGTATTATACGGCTTATAATAATATTACTATTATTTAATTATTATTATATTATTTTTTATTAGTTTGTCTTTCAGGACAGCTAAGCGTGATAATCTTAAAACTTATTTTCTATTTATTAAATCTAGTCTTAAAGTAAGCATATACCTTTAGGTTAATTAGGTATTATAAAAACTTATAACTAGTTTATTTTAGATTATAATAGTAAATTTCTATCTATAATAATAGGTAGAAAGCGTATAGGTAGACTAAAATTTTAAGAGTTTAATTAACCTCTTTTATATAGTAAATAAGTATATATTAGGTAAAGATATTAACCTTAAATCTTACTAAGTAATTCTTTAAGCTATTAAGAATATTTATTATTATAATAAAAAGCCCTTTACTCTCCTTACTGAAGATAATAAACTTAATAATAAAGTAATAATAAAGAATTTAGATTTATAGAGTCTGTTTTTTAGCGTTGCATAAAATAAAAAAGTGCTGTAATAAAAAATACTAATACTAAAAAATAATAAAAAACATTTATACTTTAAGATTGCCTGTGAGTTTAATAGTAAAAATATTTAAAAAAAAATAAGACTTATATATTCTCAGGCTACTACTTATTCTTATTATAAAGTTTAATAATAAGTTTAATAAGTAGCTAGATAATACTTAAGTACTATATATTCTTATTTTTTTTAACGTATGTATAGAGAATAGCGCTCTTAAATATCTTCTTTACCTATTATAAAATATTAATATATATAAAGTCTACTAGAGTATACTTATTCTCATAATTAAAAGCCTCTTTATTAATAGGCTTTATAGTTATAGATAGATAAAAGTTTAGGTTCTACTTAATCACGTTTTTTAAACCTTCTAGAATATAGCTATCTTTAAGAATATTATCTAACCGCCTTTTTAACTACCTTAGGCGTATTATAGTGTCGTCTAATAATAGCTTAAGCAGTATAGTTATAGAAAAAAGTAAAATTAAAAGTTAAGTAATTTATAGCTTTATAAGATAATAACTTAAGCTAGAAGTTTACTTTATACTATTTAAAATAATATGCTTAGATATAACGCTGCTACTAGCATATAACGCACTTTATCTAAAAAGAAAGTTATTTTCTTTATATTATCTTTTACTCAGGCTAAAGCTATATAAGGTATTACTATTATTTATATTATATAATAAAATATCTTAAGGTTACTTCAGCAGTTATGGAGCTATAACTACTAGTAATTTTAAAGAAATTAGTAAATAAAATAGTAATATATTAAGTGCTAAATTAGAAAAGGAGAACAGCCAGTCTTAAATTTAATTAAAAAAATATAAGAAAATAAGAGAGAAAGAGAAAGAAGCTATAGTAACTAAGTAATAAAAAAGAAGTTATTAATAAATATAGTACAGAACTTAGTAAAGTAAATTATTATTTTATTAAATAATATTTTCCTAGCAACACTAAACAGTTAGCGCTTTTTTTTATATATATATTTTATATTATTATACTAGCTTTATAAAGGGCGCCGGTGCCTATATATTATATTATTTAATAATTAATTAAAAAGCGTAAATGAATTTGTTTTTAAGTTATTTTATTATATTTTCTAGCATAAAAGTGTATACTAGCCTATCTTTAATATATCTAATATTATAAGTCATAATATAGGTGAGACATTTCCTGTAACTAGTAGGATTTTATTAATACCTTTTATAAACTTTAGTTATATAATAATAGTTTACTTAAAAGCTATAGTAAGGTTAATCTCTAATAATAACTTTATCTATTTATAGAGTATAAGAGTCTCTTTTTAATTAGTCTTAAATTAAGGCTTTTAAATTTATATCAGCCGGTAAAGGCTAAGCTAACTTCTTTTTAGATAAATAAAGTATTACTATTTTCTATCACTTACGACACTAAATGCCCTCTTAAATTGTTAAGACGTTTTTAAAAGAAATTAAATCTAGTAATATTCTCTTTACATACTCTATTAATCTATATTAATTTATTATATTATTAGGAACTATATGTATAATAGTTATTATTTATTTTAAAAATTATAGTAATCCTATAAAGGACGACGCTAAATAGTGTAAGGCTGTAGAAGTAAATAATTAAAATTTATAAACTTACCTAAAAAAAAAAGAGAGTATATTAGAGATAGTAACTAGAGATTATAATTATCTAGCGCTAATACTATTAGATTTATTAGTAAGTAATAACTAAAGCTAAAGAGAAAGAGTTATAGTTTATTTAATAAAAACTTAATTAAATATATTTATTAAGCTGCGCTGAATCCTAGTTTGTTTTTATATATCTATTATCTTAAAAAAGAATTAACTATACTTAGCGTTTTTCTATTTATAAGCTCTAATAATTCTATTTACTATATTCTCTATACCTAGCCTAAAAACTTCCTTAAAATATAAATAAGAACTCTTAATGGTAACCTAATATATAATTACTTTTAATCTAATAGTGTTTATTATAAGAGAATTAAAGATAATTTTTATAAAATTATTATTTCTTTTATTTTTTTTATATTCTTGTTTATCTAATAGTCTTATTAATACACGTTATACGTTTTTGAGATAGGGGTTAGTATAAGAGTTAGTATAAAATTACTACTCTAGTTTTCTAATAACACCATTAAGAAAAGGATTAATTTTTATAAGTATAATTAAACTTATTTAAAGAATAACTTAAATAAGGTTTTTTTTAAGCGAAGCTATATAAACTAACTTTTTTATAAATAAGTTAAGTATTTCTTTTAAATACTAATAAGACATAATAAGAAGCTATAAACGCTAGTTAGTTAGAAAATTTATTTATATAAATAGAAGATATATAAACTAAGGTAAAGGGTAATCTAGAAATTAAAAAGCCTTAATAGAGGTAGTTATAGTGCTAGGTAGCAGCATATAGCACAGAAATTAAAGAAAGAAATTAGAGAATTTAGAACTTACTATAGTATACTATAGTTATTTTGAATAATATAGTATATATAAGCACACTAATATAAGCCAAGATATATTAAATTTTTATACTAAAAAAATAAGACTATTATTACTCTTTTTTTTTTTACTAAAATTTCTAGACTACATGTCCCTAAAAGCAGAGCGTTTTTAAAGCTTAGATTCATGTTTTTTCTAAATAGAACTATTATATTATAGTTTTGAAATCTGAAGAAATATGGGTAGTCGTAATTAAGTAAAAAGAAATAACTAAAGTAATAACTAATAGTATTAATAAAATAATCTATAGTATAACCTATAATATAGTAGTTTTTATTATAGACTAGTTCTTAGGGAAGAAATAGCTAAAGAATAGTAACTTATTAACTATAACTTTATAAACTTATAAGGGAGTAACTTAAGATACCTAAACTATAAATCTATTTTATAATAAAGTATATCTCTTAAATTAGGGACAGATATTAGTCTAATTACGCCTTATATAAGATTATTATCTAAAACTAGCTTATCTTAGTAACTATACTTAGATTTCTAAGAATAGCTTTTTAGGCTCTAAGTTTAATGTTTATTTTAAAATAAGTAAATTATAAATATTTTTTTAGAATAAAGTTTCTATTAAAGCATTTCTGCGTAAGTGCTGTTTCTATTTTATATTCTTAAATATCTATAAGTAATCTCTATTCTTATAATATAAAACTTTATATACTAAAATTTTCTTAATACTTTAAGTATAACCTTTTTTATGTCTGTATTTATTTAACTATCTTTTATACTATCTTTTATTCTACTTATATTTACCCTAATAATAATTACATTAATGTCTATGATTATGAGAATAGATGAAGATTCTAAATAATATTAACTATTAAGGCTATAAAAGAATCTATTAGTGTTTCTAAGTTAAGTACTATAAAGTTTAATAGTTAGGTTAATCACTTCCTAATAGTATAAAATCCTAAGACTAAAATTATTAAAGGTTACTTTATATTAAATAATACCATCATACAGATTAAAAGCAGCAGTAAGAGTAATAAACTAGGGAAAATATTAAAAGATAATATTATTTAATTAAATAAGGTAAAGGCTAGTTATAATATTAAAATCTAGATATACATAAGCTAACATAAATAGTACTAAATGTTTTTATAATAATAAGCTATAATAAATAAAGTCTAGAACTACTTTTATATCTAGTATTATTTTACTAAGTTAAAGAGATGCATGCTGTAGAATAGCTAAAGCTATAAAATTAATATTAGTTTTAAGTATAGATTATAAATAAGTTTAATAACTTACAGCCATAAATATTAACAAAAGAAAGAAAATAATAGTAATAGTAAATACTAGAAGGTACTAGTTAATCCGCGTGCCTTAATAGCCTCTTAAACTAATTATAAATTAAATAGTTATTAAATCCTATGTGCTAGTTATTATGCTATATTAATAGTATTAGCTTTCTATACTTATTTAGTCCTTAAAACTTTAGATTTCCCTCTTTTATTTTATTTAATTAAGGAGGCTTTTAGCTGCCGTGTTATATAATAATATAACCTTCTTTTAATTAAAAATAAGGATTTTATTAACCTTTTAAATATAGTCTAAAGCTATAAGGGTGAAATGGCTGAACTCATTTATAAATACTTACTAGTTAGTATAAAAGATAATAACTTTAGTTAAGCTTACTATATAACTCAAACTTAGTCTAAGAATATCCTAAGAATTTATAGTACTTTAAAATAGAGATCTGATTTCTAAAGATTATACGTGCTATATATAAGCTTTTTTTAAGAATTCTAATCCACTAAATCTACTAGCTCTTAACAGTTAATAGGTAGTAAGTATATATTTTATTAGTAAATCCTTATTTTTAGTAATACTTTTATATATAATTAAGTTAATAGAATATACTAGAAACCTATCTAACGCTAGATATTAAATTACTTGATCTTTATTTTTCCTGCTATTATTTCTAGATATTTTACTACTAATTTCATAAATAGCCTTAAACTCTAAAAGCTAATATTATTAAGTCTAATTATAAAGTCCTTCTTCTGCTCTAGTAATAGTGTATTATAACTATTTAAAAGCTTTAATTTAAATATATATATATATTATTTTTAACTATAGTCCAGTAGGCCTAGAGCTCATGGATAAAACTTTAAATATAAATAATAAAGAAAAGTAAAGGTTTAGTATTTAAGATTATAAATAGAATATTAGAACTTATTACGCTGTAATTTACTAGGTTATTAAGATTAAGCTATATCTTAAGTCTATAAGCTCTAGAAACTAAAGCTTAGTTCTTTACTTTAAAGATTTATTTACTAGTTAAGTAAGCCTTATCTTTAATAATAGTAAATAAAAAGACGAGATTTAAGGTGCGTGGAATAAATACTAAAATTAGTATTAATTTAAGCAGCCTATTTAGCTTATACTATACTATTTTATTCTAAAGCTATATAAAAAATACTTTAGTCTTAATTTTATTAAGATTTTATAATAAGAGAGCGGAGATAAGAGCTATAATTTATATACCTATTAAAATATTAAAATAAAAGATTTTAATTAAGAATTTAGGGAAAACTAGAGTAGGTATTATATTTAATTTCTGAAAATTATTAGCTAGCGTATAAGTAAGTATATTAGTTATTAAAAATTTAAAAAATATATAAGGCTTACTAATAGACTGCTACTAGTATTTTTATAGTAAAGCTAAAATATTATTAACCTCTAGTTACTAAATACTAGATATAAAGCTTAAATTAAAATATAATTATTAAAAAACTACTAGCTTAAACTCTTTTTACTAGTTAGCTTTTTTATAGATATAGAAATTCTTAAGATATAAAGCCTTAATAATAGTATAGAATAAATTAATAAAGTTATTCTTACTAGCTTAAGCCCTAATATTTTTAAGATAATTATTATAAAGTTTTTAGGCTATAACATAAAGTTCAAATCAGCACTTCTTAGAAACTTTAGTATTAATAATATAGTTAATAGTAACTTAAATATAATTAAGCGGCTTAGCATACATGTAAATCTTAATAGCTATAAAATTCTTATAATAGTAAATAATAGTAGTATTAAAAGAGTATTAAGTTTATTCTATTTCTACTTTTAATAGAGCTATAAAATGCTATAATAAGGTCTATTTAAAAGCTAGAGTATTATTAGCTACCAGGTCTATATCTTCCTTATTTAATATTTTTAATATTTATAAATTCTTTTTAGATAGCTGGTCCTTAAAGGGAGGGAGTTTTTACTTATTAGCCTTAGTTATAAGGTCTTTTTATAAATTCTTCTCTAAAAGCTTATATTTAGAGAGAAGGAGTTTTTAGGGCTATTTAGAATAATATATACCTTCTAGCTTATTAGCTTTAGCTTTAGCTTTAGAGTTTTCTTATAACTTCTTCTTAGAAAGCTCGTGTCGGAGGGGAGGGAGTCTTTAAAGCTATTTTATAAAGTATATACCTTTTAGCTTATTAGCTTTAGCTTTAGGGTCTTATTATAAACGCTTTTATTTAATATAGGTTAGTTAAAAAATAGGTATAGAAAAAGTAGAGAATAGTTAAATATATTATAATTACGCACTACTTTAAGTACTAGCTTATTATATAAACTTTATGAAAATTTTCTTTTAAGGTCTAGTTATAAATTAGCGCTTATTATTCTTAATAGAAGTAGAATTAAATTATAAAGCTATAAACATAAAAAGAAAAGCATAACACATAGTATAGTACTAGATATATAATAATAAAATAATTAAAGAATAACTACAAAAATATTAGCATAAAGTTAAATAAAAGATAAAAAAAGTAGTTAAAATTAGTAAGAAGATTTAGCACTTTAGGCTTAGTACTAGTAAAAAATAAATAGTATTATAAAATAAGCTAAAAGAGTATTAACTAAATAGCATTATTATATATAGTAAGTGTATTAATAATATAACTAAGTATATTCTAATCTACTAGCTAATTAAAGAAGTAAGAAAAGTAAATACTATATAGTAGTAATCTTACTAGTTAGATATAAAAGATATTAATATTATATTTATAAAGTTATAAATAAACGCTAGCTTACCTATAGAGTGCTAAAAAAAATTTATTTTTTATAAATAAATCTTAACTAAAGCTTTTATATATTATAGCTAACATTAAAGTCTGTCTTATCTAAAAGAGTGTTTTATATATTAATTAGATTATAATATTTTCAATCCGCAGTTAGGCAACAGCATTCTATTATTATATATAAATAATAGAAAGTATAAACTAGTAGTATAAGATAAATAGAATAAAAAAATTTAAAACTACTACTTACCACACGCCTACTATTTATAACTAGTTAGTATTAATTATATTCTATATAATGCTACAGCTTTTCCTAATAATATATAAATAATTAAACATTATATAGATTTATAGTAGATTTTTAAGGCTATAAGTATATAGCTTAAGCTCTTTAGTGCTAGTAATTAGTACTTCTTTTAAATAACTAACCGTACTTAAATAAGGACTATAGTAATAGTAAATAAAAAAAAATATTACTAGAATATTAGGAAATATCTTAGCTACTTTTTTAGAAATCTATGTACCTATAAGCTGATTAATTAAAACGTGAAATTAAATATTCTTTATATATATTTAAAGCTATTCTTTACTTAGGTAATAGCTTTTATTAATTAAGTTTAAACTATATTAATAAATTATCTACTATTATTCACTCTTAACTTAGCCCTTAAGCTATGTTATATATAGCCTTTAAGATAGCTAATAAGGTAATTAGTAGTTCTATAATTAAGATAATTATAAACAGTAATTAGTCTATTACTCTTAAGTATATAACTAAGACTAATACGTAGAAGCGATATAATCTTATAATAGATATATAAAAGAAATTTATTAAAGCTATAAAAAAGACTAATATATCTATTAATATTATAATAGCTATTATAACATAAGTTACTCCCTTATATACCTATAGAGAGACGTGAAGTATTAATCTAGAACTTAATAAAACTAAGTATTTTAGTAAGAAAGATTCTTATTTCTACTACACTACTATCTATTAAGATAATAATAGAAAGTATATTATAATTAAGTATATTTATTCCTAGTAGATATGCACTACACCTGTGAGAGTATAGAACATTAAGAAAAAGAATAAAAATCAGGGAAATATAAAAGGAATATAATAGTTAAAGAGATATAGAAGTAAAATTATTTTATTAGAGAATACCTTAAAACTATACTAAGCTAGAATATTTAATATAGTATGCTATAAAATTGCTTATAATAATTTAACGTTAAGCAGAATTACCCCTAATTTAATAGTATATTCTAGGGCTTCTTTTTATTATTATTATTACTTATAGTTATAAGTTACTTATATTTATTATTATAATTATAGTCACAATCGCTTTAATTAGGCTGTGTAGTTTAGAGTATATTTAAAAAAAAATTCCCTAAAAAAATTACATAATATCCTAAAGAAAGTCTATTTCTGAAATTATTAATTATTTATTAAATTAGATTTAGTACTACGCCTCTGCTGTTTTATGTAGTGATTTTTATTAATATCTTAAAAGTAACTAAATAAGTAGTATTAACACAGACACTACTCTAATACTAGTATATAAAATATAAAATAGATTAATTATTTTTTATTTTTAACCCTTTTTTATATTATGCTTTCCTAGTCTATTTTTTTTTTTTTTATATTTTTTAATTATCTTGCCTATTATACACCCTTTAGTTGGCTTGTTTTTTATATAAGTATTAAAATAATATCTATTATAGTAAGTAAATTTAGTTATTTATATATTTAAAATAAGGTACTCCAGTGTTATTATAAGAACTATAAGCTTAATATCTTTAAAGCTAAGTATATTTTAAACTTTATACCCTTCTTATAGCTTAGCTATATCTTTAATCTATTTTACTTAAATTTAGAAATAAGTCTTTTATCTTTAAGCGTATATCTAGGCCTTTTTATAATTTATTCTTATATCTTACAGCTAAGTTTATAGGCTCTTGTTAGCTTTAAATATATATTAATTATAATTAAAAAAAAGGTATTCTAGTTTATTCCTATTTTAAAGATACTTTACTTACTTTAATTTAGAAAAATCTGGACTTTCTTTTAGCAAAATAAAAGAAAATCTTGCAGCATATAAAAAAAATTATATAAGAACTTTATAATAAAGACTAAATCCATATTAGTATACTCTCTGTAATTTAGAAATTATTATTATTTAAGGTCTTTAATTAATTAATCTCTCTTAGCAAATATAAAGCCTGATAATATTTTAGTTAATTAAATTTATAATAAAGAGGGTAACAAAATAGTCACTAATATAGCCTTAAGTAATTTTAATATTACTTTTAAGTTAAAAGGTAAAAAGCTACGTTAGACTTTTTATATAATAAAAAAATACTATATAGCGAAGTCTAGAAAGATAGACTAGAAAAAACATAATAAAGGCATCAGACATATTCTTATTTAGACTAGTAATAAATAAGCTATATTTAAGTATAAGAATTTATACTAAGCTTTATTTATAGTGTATATATATTCTAGAGGGTGGGGAATTTCTGCTCTTAAATAATTACTAAAAACTAATAAGAAATAGTATAAGACTAGAATAAGAGATTTTAATTTAATACTTTTCCTATTTTAGGCCGGTTCCCGAAGGGCTTCTTAAGTAAGTTAATAGTAAAAATTAATATAATACTTTAAAAAGAGCGTTAGAAATAGCTAAGAAAGTAGTTAAAAAATAGCCTAAACTAAGATTTAAGTAATAGAGGGAGGAGCTTAGTTCTAAGACATAAATTATAATATCTAGAATAACAAATCCAGACCTAATAGCTAGAATAATAATAGATTAAGTCTTAATATATTAATAGTAGTAGGAGGCTACTTAAATAGCTATTAGAAATAACTATAAGCATGAAAGTAATAAGAAACTAAGAATTTATATTTCTAAGTTAGTATTAATATACTAGTTACTATTATATCTAAAGTTAAAATTAGTTTCTTAAGTTATCTACTATCTAAATAGATATAGTTAAAAGGTTAGAGTTTCTAATTCTTTTAATAACTTAAATAGAAGTAGAAACCACGATACCTATGGGAATTATTTATCTAAGTTAATAAAGAAATAGCTTTAAAAAGTAGCGAAATATTCTCTAATAAGCTAATTATAACTAATATTATTATAATATCACATGATATGCGTGAATCTTTAAGTTTTTAATATATTCTTATAACTCTCTTCCTATAAGCTGGCTTGTGTTTCTAATTAAGAAATTCTTATCTAGCTAAGCTATAATTCCTCTAAAGTCTCTTTATATATATTAAATATTTTTTTTATTTATTAATATATTAATATACAGAGTTGTATCGCATCTGTTAATATATTTATAGCTATTAGAAAATAAATTAGTTTAATATTTAATTATACTAAGGCTTATAATATAAAACTATCTTATATATATAAGTTATAAAACCCGGCTACTATATATCATATAATAAGCTATTATAGATATTATAGAAATATAGAGATAGAATTATTTTAATATTAGTATTTATTATACATATCTACTTACAACATGCTATAGAATAAGGAGACTAGTTAAATAATAGTAATTAATTTTAAGTAAATAGAGATTATTAAACATTAAACTATACTAGACGTTATCTTAGTAAACTAAAAGAAGAAAAAAGAGTCTAGAGTAAATAAAACTAAGTAAGAAGAAAATAAGTTTTTTATATTTATAAAAAAAAAAACAGCAGGCGGCTATTAAATTACGTAATTTAATATAATAGCGCTAAAATAGTATATTTACCTCTATATAAGATAGTAATAAAGCTTTATATATTTATTTTTACTTTCTATAATAACTACTTATATTTCCTATTTAAGAGTTAAATAGTTTTTTAGTATTTAGTAAAGTTTACGAAGCTATTTATACATTATAACTATAATAAAGCAGAATAAGAGAGTATGAATTTAATAATAATAACTTTAAATTATTTTTATTAGTAGATACACAGGGCCTGATTAGGTTCCTATTTAATATAAGAAAGTATATTAAAAGTATATAAACTATATAAAGGCGTGACTACGTAGATATTAGCTAGTATTAATAATAAAAGCTAATAAAAATAGTAAATAAATAGCTTGTCTTTATCCTAAATTAAAAATAGCATCTATAATTAGTACTAAAATTAGTAGTGTATAATCTAGTTATCGTTATATTAGTATAATTAATGTTTCTATAGAATATATTAATTTAGTTAGTAGCTATTCTCTTAGTATATTAAACACTAAATAAAGGACCACGCTAAATATTTCTAATTTAATTTTAAGATAGATAATGTTATTACTTATTCTACCTACTTATAGAATAGAAGAAAGAATAAGAAAGGTATATTATAATATTATAGTAAATATTACAGCTCAGGTTCTAAAGTTCTCTTTAATTCTAATATAATCTATACTTTTTACTGGATTATTATAGGAGCTATTATTTATAGAGAAGTTATTATTATAGCTATTATGTTAACTAAATATAGAAAACTTTTAGCTATAGCTAGATATTTTCTAAGAATAGTAAAGAGTATAGTATCTGCGTGTTTAATTTATAGATATATATATTTCTACTAGTAAATATATAAATAATATTAAGATAAGAATAACTTCTTTTAAAATTTGCTATATATTAAGAGCCTACGCTTATTTAAGAATATTAATTATTTATATCCTATCTATATTCTATTTATATTCTTTAATTTCTTTATTATAAAGGCCTCAAATGTGAACTATAGCTAAGTCTAGTAATATTATATTTATAAAAACAAGAAAGGGCTGTACTTCTAGGTCTTATTTTAATCTACTATTCTAATAAGCTTCGCTTAGTTATTATAGTATTTTACTATAAATATATCCTTAAAGGAAAGACTATAGGGTTTGTGTGTTATTTAGTATATAGTAAGAGATCTAAACTTCTATACTTATATAAGCCTTAATTAGAACATTACTAGCTAAGTTTAAGACTTATAGTAATTATTTTTAAATAGTGGTTTTTCAATTTACTTCCTACCCCAATACATGTATAAAGATTCTAAAATGTTAGATAGATTATAATAGTAAAGTAAATCTCTTACCAGGATCTTAATATAAGTTTTAAAATAGTATATCTTCTTAAGTTATATTTATTCTTTATTTAACTTCTATTTATTTTTAAGTAATATCTCTAACTTGACTTTTATTTTACTTTTATCTTATTCTTTAAAAATCTTTGCTTATATAATTACGCTATTTAAGAGCTATTTAGTTACTATAAAGTTCACCAAAGCATAATATATTCAGATTTAGAAAAGTAAAATAAGAAAGTAATTTATATAAAATAACTAAGCAATATAAGTTATTATAATATTATTAATAAAAATATAATATAAATAGCTTTTTTATTTAATGTGCTAAGCTAGTGAGTATATAGTACACTACTAAAAAACATAACTAATTTAAAATAAAAATTTTATTCTTAGCTTAGTAGACTCTAGAAAATTTCTTAGCTTATTTAAACTAAGAATAAAATATTTCACGTAACTATACTTCCACAACAGAATTTAATACTTAATTTAATAAGTTTATAATTTATAGTTTATTTATTTAAGAGTATAAGACTGTCCTTTTCTTAAGAAAGTACTTATTTATATTTATTAAACTCTATTTTTTTAGCATTTAGTTATTAGAGTAGCTTATAAAAGGCTTAATAATTATTACTATATTAAAAAAGCTAAAGAAAGTAATACTATATCTTTTAGGAATTATCTTTAAATTTTTAATCTCTTAAGCTATTTTGTCACTAACTAGGCGAGAAGGCTCTAATATTTTATATATAATATTTTTCTATTATTTATTAGTCTAACGTATTAGTAGATACCCTATGTTGACTAGAATTAATCTAGGTTTTAGTTTAACGTATATAAACTTTCTGTCTTTTTTAATAATAGTATTTAATATCTTATTTATTAAGCTTATATTAGCTATCTTAAGACTACTAATATTCTACTAAAAAAGAAGTATTAAAATACTAAAATTAGAGTATACTAGATTTTAAATAATTTTACTAGATCAGACAAGCTAGGTAGATATGGTAGGATAATAAATAAAGCTAGATATAAATATAAAGCCTTTATAGTACTAGCCTAGTGATTCTTTTAGGCATAAGTTAAGTATAATTAATAAATATTCTAATAGTTTATTTATAAGCTTAATACAGGTCTAATTCCTTATTAGAGACTTTAAATACTATATTAAGTTAGAAAACGTATCTAATAAAAGTCTATAGTAGAATTATGGAATTCTAGTAACTACTATTTATTTAGCTAAAAGCCTAATAAATTATTCTTTAAATTACTAAAATTAAAATTCTTTTTTATATATATTTGGCCGCATATTCTCTCCTTTTTTACTCTAAAGTATTTCTAGTTAAATAACTAAGGCATTAGACAGAAGGTTTTTTTCTTATATTCTAAAAAATTAAAGAATTACTTATTCTTTAACTCTTTAGTAATTAGTCCTGGTAATATTTATAGATAAAAGACTTAGCTTATTTATTTAAAGCATGTATTAATCTTTTTCTGCTTAATACTATAGTTATAAAGATAAAAGAAGTTAACAGTTCTTAGTACGTTATTAACTTTAAAGATAGTTTATTAATAGTTTTTAATAAATCCGTTAAGAAAACAGCTGAAATTAATAGTTAGAATATTTAAATACATTCTTATAGATTTATAGAATCTTAATAATTATAAGAATAAATAGAATATAAAATTCAGACATAGTAGCTAGAGACAGCTTTAGATTACTAGAAAAAATTAAAGAGTTATATAAAGTTTATTTAGTTAACAAAGCTTTAGCTATAAGTATAAGAGAATTATTCTAATATCTACTAGCTTTAATATTAGCCTAATAATAAAAAGCAATTTTATATAGTAGATTAGAAGTAAATATAGAATTACTAATTAGAAATAAAGCTTATTTAGTTACTATTTAAATATAAAGAAGTTTATATATATTACTACTCTTAGCTTACATAATAGATAGTTATGATTTTATTATTTTAGTATTTATTATATGCTATTAATATTTATAGGAGACCTTAGACTTATTTAGTTATTAATTATATCTTTAATAAAACATCTTTAGCTTAAACTGTAAGAGTTAGTATCTAGTAGTTATATATTCTTTTATATAATATTTTCTTTTTATAGTTAAAAGAAACCTCAGCTTCTTTATACTTACTAATATTAAAATATATAAGTAACTTAAAAAAATAAATAATAGCATATATAAATTTTTTTCTTTTAAAATTTTTATAATTTTATATATGATATAATGCAACTTCCTATCTCTAAATAGCTTTAAGAAACTAGGAATAAAAATAATAGATTTAAGCTAAAGTAATAAGTACACGTATATATAGTAATTAGTTACTTATATTTAAGTTATTATTATAAGTTACTAACTTACTAACGTAAATTATACTAGTAATAAGCTGTTTAATTACTTATATAATACTTAATAGTTCTCTTATTTCCGGATCAGATAGCTCATTAGACTTAGTAGAAGTTAGTTAACTTAATAAAAAGTAAAAAGAAATTAATATAGTAAGTTAAAGTTTAATAAAATAGTATTAAACTATTTCACTTAAGATGTGAATCTTAATTTTAGAGTAATTATAAAGAACTATAAGTAATTATAAACTGTCTAATGCCTTATACTTATAGTAAACCCTCCGTGCGTATATTTTATACTAGTATTTAGTATATTAAATACTACTAGAGATTAATAAAGCTACTAGAGGTTTAGTTACTTTACTCTGTCTCTATTTACCAAGCCTTGCCTTAGTCACGTGAGCTACTGCTCCCAATCCCCTGGCATGATTCCATATCTCTATCCTCACTTCTTGGCCCGTGCTTTGGCCTGTGCCAATACATCCCGTGCCCGCTTACAGTTCTTTCTTTCAAGCTCGAACATACGTTTCTATTCTAAGGCTTTATTGGCTGTTGCTGCCAATTCCTTTAGCTCCTCAGGTGCAGTTACCTTACTGTTATCGTTTGTAATATTATCCCCCTCTTTTAAGTCTTCGTCTCGGAAGATAGTTTCTCCCTTCTATAAGCAGTATAAAGGCAGCAGGTCCTCCGCTCTGTGTTCTAGACTATAAGACCCTCAACTTCCTTTCCTTCCTGCCCAGCCTTTTCATGATGACACGTCCTGAGTCGTCTCTAATACGTGCTCGCCGTTTAGCTTCTCGGATCCGTAACGAACCCCGTTATATGCCGACACCTTGTTCGAACTGTTCCCGCCGAGGCGATGACTGCCTCATGAACCTAAGTTCTAGTCACTACTCAGCCTGTGCTGATCGCAGTGTGAAATGCGATTTAGTTGTTTCTCAGCCGGAGTAGGATCGTCTTAATCATGATAAGGAAAAACTCTGTTGTTAACTTGATGCTCTTAAGGATCAACGCTCTGAGCTCCGTGCTCAAGAGCTGCCACTTCGTCGTGAGCTTGCAAAAGTTGATTCCAAGGAGAAAGAGATGTTTGATCGAGAGATGGCCTCCATTCATGAAGTCCAGGCTCTTGAAGAGGCTGAAGCTTGTTCTTAAGGTTAAGAAACTCACACACCGCAACCCGCAGTACCGGCTTCTTTCTAACCTACTTTGCCTTTTCTTTCCTTTAGTTTAGATTAGAACGCGCTGTAGTCGTCCTTTCTATAAGATACAACCCTTATTAGTTTATCTAATAGTACTAGGCAATTAGCTCTGAACTGTTCCTCAGGTTCCTAATTAACTCCCATATATTATTTTCAGGTCTGTAACCCTTTTATCTAACCAAATATTTCCACTAACACCTGAACTACTGGTAGTCTAAGATTTATTAAACTTCATACTTAGTAGTGTCTTCCTCAAGTTTGAGTTTTGTCTATAGTTTAGCGTTTAATAGTACTAGTTCTAATTTTAAAATATAAAAAACTAGATAAATTCTTATATCCTTAGGTAGTTATAGTTTGTAATTTACAGGTCCTATTTATTTTTTAATCTTAAATGGTCCTAATTTGACATGATCTAGTTTTCTTGATAGTCGTTTTATTTCTAAATTTTTTCATAATAAAAAAATTCTATTCCCTTCTCTAAAAGTTAGTTCCTTAACTCTAGATTTATCTTTCTATTATTTGCTGAGAACTCCTTTCTAGATGATTTTTTCTACTATATCTTAGTAAAGTCATTATAATTCATTAACTTTTATTCTTACTAATTCTAATATCTTGTTTAGAATCCGTGGTTCTCAATAAGCCGTAGGCTTATAACTGTAATTTGCGAAAAATAGTGATTTTCCTATAGTTAATAACTTTATAGAGTTATATATAAACTCAGCTATCAGTAGTAAGTTAATCTAATTATCTTATTATTTATTAATATACATTTATAGATATTATTCTAGTGTCTGATTTATCTGTTTTGTTTGTCTATTTATTTATAAGTAAAATGCTATTAAGAGGCAGTGCTCAACCTCTAGCTTTTTTATAAACATTTTCTAGAATATTAATATAAATAATTTATCTCTGTCCGTGATGAATTCTTATAGTAATTTATATTATACTATTAGTAATTTAATAAGTATAGTTGTTAATTTGTCTGCTTTAATTTCTATATATATTAGTTTAAAATATATATATTTTATAAGTTAGTTTATTATAACTAGTATCATGTCATACTATGGATCTCTAAAGATAGTTATTATTAGTATTCCTGTAATAAAGTCTATTATAACTAATTTTTATAGTAGGTTTAGTGAAGGAATTAGTTACATAAGTCTATATTTCTTATATCTTAATACTTTATTCTTTTTGCACTTAATATATTTTAAAAGAATATTTCTAATTTTTTTCTATATTCCAGGAATCTAAAAATGTCTGTTGATTCATTCTATAGTTTTTTTAATTCCTTAATATCCGTGTATTTTAGCTGAGTATTGATTTTTAATAAGCTTAGTCTATAATACATCTAGTACATAAATTATTTCTTAGTCTAGATTCTAGTATAGTTATCTATTATTAAATTTTCTTATTTGTTTTTTCTAGGTGTTTTTGATAATGACTACTGTCTTAATATCTATTTATAAGCTTTCTAGAGATCCGTCTAGTCTTTACTTAAGTATTATATTATAGATTTCTAGTATATCCCTTATATAATCTGCTTTTTAACTAAGTATATTAGCCACTATATTTTCTTTTCCTAACTTATAAAGTATTTAAAAGTTGAATATAGAAACTAGCTTTTACTATCTGACTTGTTATTAATTTAACTTCTTTATTATTATAAATGCTGTTAGATTCTTGTGGTTTGAATATATAATAATTTAGTACTTAGCTCCTTCCAAGTAATATCTTTATTTCTTAAATACTTAAACTATTACCAGTAATTCCTTATTATAAATGTTATAGTTTAATTTAGTAGTTATAAGTTTATAAGATAAGAAGTCTACTAGATACTTATATCTATTATTTTATACTTATAATAGAATAGCTTTTATAGCTCTATCTAATATATCCGCATGTATCTCTATTTAAAGTCATAAATCAAATATTTTTAATATTAGTAGTTATTAGAATATTTCTTTTAATATTATGAAAGCGTTTTCTTTGTGTTATTCTTACTTAAATTATTAATCTTTCTTTAGTAATTCTATTAAGAGTGCTGTGATTTTTAAGTAGTCCTTAATAAATTATCTACAAAAACCCATAAATCTAAGAAAAGAATAAACTTCTTTTGTGTTTGTTAGTGTTAACTAAGATAGAATATCTTTAGCTTTATCTAAATTAACTACTATTCTATCTTAGGATACTAAGTATCCTAAGAACTTAACTTTAGTTCTATGGAATATATATTTCTTTATTTAAATATATAACTTGTGTTCCTTAAGCTTTTATAGTACTATTTTAGTATACTTAATATATTCTTTTAGCATTCCGTTCGTGTATACAAGTATATTATTAAAATATATTATTATAAATACGTCCAGATATTCTTTTAGTACATAATTAATAATTGTCTAAAATATTACTAGTGTATTAGTAAGTTCTATTAGTATAACTAAGTATTTAAATAATTTATATCTTGTTTTAAATGCTGTTATCTACTCATGTTCTTTAGCTATTTATATCTGATAATATTTATTCTTAATATTAAAGAGACTAAACCATTTCGCTCCTTAAAGCTTATCTATAAGTTCTAATATTAGTAGTATTAGGTAATAATTCTTGACTATAGTTTTATTAAGGTATCTGTAATTAATATATAACTTTAGTTTTCTATTTTTTTTTAGTATAAAGAGTATTAGTGATGCTATCTTGCTTTAACTAGTTTATATATATCCTTTTTATTAGTTCTCTTACAAGAATTTTCATAATTCTTCTTATTGGTGTATGGGTACTTGATATAATAATCTTAGTTTTAAATCTGTTTCTTCTTTAAGCGTGATTTTGTAGTCCTGTTTCTAATATTCTAATAACTAGTTTTTAGCTTTTTTAAAAAACTATTCTTTAAATTCTTCTTAATATTTATCGGGCATAATAAACGTGGTATTATAAA
Organism: Zopfia rhizophila CBS 207.26; assembly: GCA_010093925.1. Classification (NCBI taxonomy): domain Eukaryota; kingdom Fungi; phylum Ascomycota; class Dothideomycetes; family Zopfiaceae; genus Zopfia; species Zopfia rhizophila. The sequence continues at coordinate 2,686,644 of ML994611.1, forward strand.
ATATCGCTTTCTTTATCTATATTATAGCTTTTATTTATTACTATCTGTAGTAGTTGTTTCTGATTCCTATAGTTTTTATTCTCTAATTAATTATTAGGTTCCATCATGCTAGCTAGTCCCATCCTAAGATAAAGTCTTTATTACCTAGATTTATAATCTTAATATAGCGGTTATCTGTGTAACCTGCTGCTTTAATAGTTATATTCTATATTTTAAGATTAATTAAACCTTTTCTAAATATTATTAGATTATTATCTATGCGTCTTACTTATACAGGTTTGTCTAAAACTCTAGTTAGTATCTAGTATTTCTATATCTACTTATTTAATATAAGTATCTTACTAGCCCTACTATTTATAAGTGCTAGTATTTAATTACTATTAATATATATATTTATATATAGCTTATTTTCGTGTTTTCTCTAGTTTAATTACGTGTATATAATTAATATATTATTTCTAATCTTTAGTTCTTAGTTCTCTAGTGGCTTGGTTATAGTCTACTAGCTTTCTAGTTTTTTATTTATAGCTAACTTCTAAGTAGTAGTCACCTTCTTAGTATTTTCTCTTTAGGTCTATAAATTAGATATCTTTAGAGCTAGTATACTTCTTTATTAAGCATTTTATACGCTTTTTTAGCTTATTCTCTATAGTCCTAACATTTCCATTCTAAGAAATATTCTTGATATGTGAGTTTTTTATGTGAGTCTGTAGCTAACTATTTTTTTTAATAGTATTTAGCCTAGTATTATCAGCATCCTATCTAGCATTTATCCTATAATAGTTATTTATGTTTATCTAAATTTAGGTCCTGTAATTTGTCTTTTAAATCCGTGTAAACTAGTTCTTATTATAGGTTAAGTTCTTTTTTATTTACTAGTTATTATAATATTTTTCTTATCTTTAGTTCTTTAACATGTATAGTGTGTTTATTTTATTTATAATTTCTTCCTATATAGTTAGAAACTACATATATCTAGTATTCTTTTTTTATTATTTTATTTACGGCATTATTATCCTGTATCTATAATATTAGTAAAGAGTTTTCTTTTTTTTTTATTTCCTAATAGTATCCGACAGGGTGATAGTATATTACACTAGTTATAACTAATATAAGTATTTACTATTAAATCTTGTTTATCTATATAGCTAGTTCTTATCTGTTTAGTTCTTTATGCTATTTATTTCTTACTAACTATAATACTTATTAGTATTTATATATCCTATCTCTTAAGGTGATTTTCTAGTATTTAGTAATATAGTATTCCCCTTAATAGTACTCTAATTTATATATCTAATAGTGTCCTTAGCGTACGTGCTGTATAATTATTATAAATATAAGTTCTTTACTCTTTATTATCTCTTAATTCTTTTTCTACCTGAATTTCTGATCTTCCTTATGGAATAGTCTACCTTCTTTTTTTATAATCTTATAGAATTTTTATATCTCTTTTTTAGTTTCTGCGTTATGCTATTATATTACTGCTCTTTATATTATAGCAATTATTTTATTAGGTTCTTCTATTAAATAATTCTTAATTTTCTAATATGGTAATTTATATTCCTGATTAAGGTATATATAACTCCCGTAAACCTAGCATTACTCTCTCTAAATTTTCTTTTTAATTATTTCTTTAGTTACTATGTCTTGTGCTTATTTTATTTAGACTATTATTATCTTAATTTTTTTTAGTACCCTAGTCTAGACATAAGCCTTCTTAATATCTAATTATTATTATTTATAATCTTTAATAAAGTGTTTCTGTTTTTTGTATTCTAGATAGGCTTTATATACGTAGTGTTTTATTTATTTCTTAGCTTACTTTCCTTACCCCTTTCTAATAAATACTTATTTAATATTAATATCTATTTCGTTATAGATTTTATTATCTTTTCTGTTTCTTTTAAGTATATAGGTTATTAATTTTCTATATACTTTTTTCTCCTACTTCTGTTAGTACTACTAGTTATTAATAGTTACTACTTATTTAATAATTTCTAACAAGATACTTAGCTACTTTTCTCTGGAAATTTTATTCTTAATTCTATCTTTTAGTTTTTTATAGTATATTATAACTAATAGCTAGTCTATCTAATTAAGTTGTAATTAAATTTATTTAAACTCTACTATATAGTTAGCTGCTAACGTATGTTGCTTAAGTTATTAAAGCTTTTAAATTACTTTAGTTTCTTTATTAATTTCTCTAAAAATAATAATTATTTCCTGCTTGAAACATTCATAATTCTTAAAAGCCTATTATATATTATTATTATAGTTAGTTAACCCTACTGCTCCTAAGTTTAGATTTCTGTTAATAAAATAGTTTTTTATTAGTAGTTTAAACTATTATATAGCTCTACCTATCATGTTCATACCAGCTACCAGAATTCAATTCTAATTAGTTAGAAATGACTTTTAATTGAATTAATAGTAGAGGTCTATTACTGCCATAAACGTCTTAAGTTTATCTTAACTATTATTAAATTTTTTAAGAGATTATATCTTAGCTGTTCCTTCTTTCTAAATTACTATAGCATGTTATTTAACTTTAACTTATTATTATAAGTTTACTAAAGTATTACGTAACTCCATAATAGCTGCTTTTTATTCCTAGATAACTTATTATATACTCTTTTTATTCTTTTGGATGTATTTCTAGTTATAGATAAAGATTTTACTATAACTTCCTTTTTACTACTACTCTCTAATAACGAGTAAAGTTCTTATTTGTTCTTGTAGTAAGTTATTATAGACTCTTAATAATTAGTTATTAGAATTCTATCCAACCGTTTTTCCTAATTTCTTGAGGTGGTAGTTATAATATTATAAGTTACTAACTTACTAACGTAAATTATACTAGTAATAAGCTATCTAATTACTTATATAATACTTAGTAGTTCCCTTACTTCTAGATTAGATAGCTTATTAAACTTAGTGGAAGTTAGTTAACTTAGTAGAGAGTAAGAAGAAATTAATATAGTAAGTTAAAATTTAATAAAATAGTATTAAACTATTTCACTTAAAATATAAATCTTAATTTTAGAGTAATTATAAAGAACTATAAGTAATCGTAAATTGTCTGATGTCTTATACTTATAGTAAACTCTCCGTGCGTATATTCTGTACTAGTATTTAGTATATTAGATACTACTAGAAATTAATAAAGCTACTAGAGATTTAGTTACCTTACTCTACCTTTATTTACTAAGTCTTATCTTAATTATATAAGCTACTATTTCTAATTCTCTAGTATAGTTCTATATTTTTATTTTTACTTTTTAGTCTGTGTTTTAGCCTGTGCTAATATATCCTATACCTACTTACAATTCTTTCTTTTAAGCTTAAATATATGTTTTTATTTTAAGATTTTATTAGTTGTTACTACTAATTTCTTTAGCTCCTTAGATATAGTTACCTTACTATTATCGTTTATAATAGTTATATAGTTTATTAAAAATGTTTTTAAGTTCATTAATGGTCGTGCTTACGTTATTATAGAGTTATTATTAAATATTAATATTAATTATAGAAACTAGAAAACGTTTAAATGCTTTTACTTTTATAACTTTCTTTCTCTCTCTTTTAACTTTAAGACCTATTAGTTTCTTAGTCTTTTCTAGTAAGTTAAGATTATAATATATATTAGCAAGATTATATAAAACTTAAGATTAATGTATTTCTTAAGAATAAAGAATTCTAAGGCATAGCTTGAGTTTTTACTGGGTATTTAGAAATATACTCTATAATTAGAAAATCTTATATATAATAACTATTCTAGACAGAAGAACACGAGTTTCTATAAGCAAGAGTAATTTAGAATATTACTAGTTATTAATCTCTTAAATTATAAGTTTATACTCATCATATTATACTAAGTTCTCTAAGTATGAGTGATAAAGTTATTTATATAAAGTATTTAATCTCTTACTTACACTATCCAGCTAAAATTACTAATAGAAGCTTAGTATATACTTTTAGTTATAATCTTTATAGTAATAACAGAAGTCATGTATAATACGCTTAGAATAATTAAAGTTTATATTAAAACATAATAAAATGCTTTACTAGTGTGCTATTTTAGTATATAAATATAGAAATAATATATTATTAATAAGTTTAGCTATAGTTAATAGTATACTTTATTAGAATTAATTAACTTTAGATACTATTAATAAAGCTTTTGCTATCTCTTCTCTAAAGTAATTTAACATACTACTTTACTTAACTATTTAGAGAGTATAATTTAAAAAAGAGAGAAAGTTTTATATAATAAATATATAGCTAGAACATAACTCCTAAAGCTTATTCTGTAGGAAAATGAAATAAACTTATTTAAGAGCCTTAATAGACCACTTCTCTTTTTCCTAATTATTTAGGAATTAAGATATTTTAATCTGAAACTAATTTATAAGGGAAAAGGCTTAAGAGCTGTTTATTATACTAGATTTAATAAATAGCTTAAGTACTTAAATAATCTAAAAAGCTTAATTTATATTTAAGAGAATATTAACTAGTTATTAATTAAAGCCGGCTTTAGGTTCTGTAATTTAGTATTTTATACTAAAATTATTCCATCACGCTTATAGTAACTGTATATATAGAAATATTAATTTAAGAATTAAAAACCACTTAAGGCGTGTAGAAGGAGGATAAGGTAATTAATATCTTATATATAATTATTACATAATATATCCTTAACCTTATTCTATTTAGTAGAAGTATTTTTATAGAGAGTTAAGCTTAGAGAAGAAGGCTCTTAAGACTTTAGAAAAATTAAAAAAAGTTATATCTATTAAGCTTTTAATAGTAATAGAGACTAAGAGCTAACGTATGTTATAGATATATAAAATAAACTATTTAAAGCTAGATTACTCTCTAGAGTTCTCTTAAGAGCGTCTATAATAAAAAATAGCTATTATTCTATAAAAAACCTAAGTTCCTAAAAGAACTAAGAAGTTAAAAGAAGTAATTTTTATAATATTTTTATTAGTAATAATAAAGATAGCTTTTACTATTTTCTAGATAAAACTTTCTTTTAGTTCTAATCTGCCTTTCTTTTTAAGACACTATTAACTAAAGAAGTTTATAACTAGTTACGTAGTAATTTATTTTAAGAGTTTACTATAATATAACACTAATTTATAAAGGTGTTAATTTAAAGTTAACTGGAGTTTAAAATCATATTATAGATTATTAATATAAGTTATTATTATTAAGGATTTAGATAATATAGCTTTTACTAGTTACACACTCTTATATTAGCCTTAGCCTGTTAAAAATAATAATAAAAACTTAGCTTTATATAACCTTATTATAAAGAGAAGCTCTTAAATAAATAATTTATAAATATATAGCTATAATACTCTAACACTATAATAGCAGAACAGGAATTAAATGCTATATATTAAAATTAATTAGGATACTTTTAAGAGTAGGTTAACCTTACCTAAGCTTTAAAATCCATTATTACTTTAAAATAAGCTTAGAACTAAAATATTAAAGTTAAAATTAATAGAGATAATTTTAGTGCTCTTTAAAGCAGCATAAATCTTAAATATACTACTAATAGACTTTATATCATCTTTTTTATAACTAAGGTTAGTATATATTTTATTAATTCTAGTAGTTTTCTGTTAGCAGTGTATTATTATTTATGCCTAGAATATTTATAAAAGTTTACTACTTATTATATTATTTATGTTAAGTAGATATTTAATAAGACCTAAAATTAAATACTTAGGCTAAAAACAATCACTGTAGTTATATTTCATAAATTTATTTAATTTAAGATATTTAATAAGTAGTTATAAGGTTTTACTATCACTAATCTAAATAAAATTAGTAAGAAAGAATATAGCTAAAAAATATATAAGTCTAGTATTAATATAAAATAGACCGGAAGGTTCTACTAATAAAGAATAGTTCTATTACTTAAGAAATTATCTAACTATAGTTTATAAGATTAATAATAAGGTTATTTATAAGCTGAGTATTATTTAATAGTCTTTTATAATTTATCTCTTAAGCATTTATAATATACTAAATTTTCTAGTTAATAGCTTTATATAAAACACTCTTTTTCTAAAGAACTAGATAATATAATAGAAAAATAAGGGTTTAGAAGTTAGCAAATAATCTCTAGAGATTAGCGTTTAAAAAAGAGGATTTTATAAATAACAAGAATTTTTCTATTAAGTTAATAAGTTTATTTTCTGATTCTTTGTCTTCTTCGTAGCGTTCTCTCTTAAATTCTATATTAATATAACCCATAAATACTTAAATAACTTTCTTATACTATTATTTAGTATATAGGCTAAGTTTAATCTGTCTATTATACTACTTATTAGTTTTAAAAACATTTTTTATAAACTAATTTATAGACTTGTTTTTTTACTTTTATAATTTTAGAAATAGCGCTAGTTTAGTTAGCTCTAATTCTAATACTTTTAAATACTTATTAAAAGCTTCTAATTACTTGCTAAAGTTAGGGTAATGTTTATAATACTATTTTAAATAATTAAATAAGCTTTTCCGCACTATTATAAAGTCCTTAGGTATTATTATTATGGAGATAGTTAAATAGCAATAAATAATAAAGAAATAGAGATTAGAGTTTTTAACTATACTATTTTACTTTTATTATATTCTAAATATAATAAAAGTAGAATAGCGCTGTTAGAAAATATTCTATACTAAATATTACTTTATTATTATATTTATTAGTTTATATATAGTTATAAAGCACTTTATACGTATTCTTTATATATTTAAGTAGATATAGTTTACTAACTTCCTATTAAATAAGCATATTATAGACTAGTTATAAATATAAGATAATAGCTAGGTATTATTATAACTATATAATCCTTATAGCTTAGATATGTTTAAGGGTGTTAGTATAAAAACTTTTTTATTAAAAAACTTAAATTATAAATATATATATAAAGCTATTACGTAAGGCTAGACTATATAAGCTAATTTACTAATCTAATTTTTTTTTATAGCTTATAAATTCATTTACCTTCTGCTTTACCTCTTTATTTATTTAGGTTATATATTTAAGAAAGTAAGCTAATTAAACACATAGAATTATAACCTAATAAGAGTATTAAGTAATTTTAAAATAGAGATTTTTAATATTATTCTTTTAAAACTTCTAGTAAAGCTCTCCTATTATAGTAGAGTTATAATACTAAGTTAAGTTTATTAAGTAAAGACGCGAAATTTTCAGATTATTTTTTATTAATAATATTAATATATTCTTAGCTAAGATTAGCTCTATCTACTAATTTTATTATAAATATATTTATATTTATCTAAAATATTTCTGTATTTTTGGGCTAGTTAATAGATTTATTACTAACATTATCTAAACATAACACGTTTATTAATAATGTAGATATATTTCCTAATAAACTAATTCTTTATAAAGTATTAGAGTTACTATGGCTAGTAGTATTTAAGCTTAACTTATTACCCCTTAAGCGCTAGAAAAAGCTATACTTAAGAAAAAGAAAATTACTAAAGTTTTTTATACCTATTTATAAGTTATTTAAAATACTAGACTAAGATTATACTTTCTCTTAGTCTAATCTTAAGCATAACTAAATATAGCGGAAAGGTATTTAGAAGAAAAATACTACTACTATTAATATTAAAATCAGTTCTGGCTTTAGATATGTAATATAAAAGAAATTAATTATAACCTTTTTTTTAATTACCTAATTATCTTAGTCCTGCCTGTAGGGTAATAGTAGTGTATTATATAATATACTCTTATCTAGCTATTATATAATCCTTTATTTAAAGAAATTAGTAGGGAGTAATTAGTAAAGACTTATAACACTTTTCTTATATACTATATAGTAATTTATAGAGAACAAATTAGCATACACTATACATATTAACTTAATTAAAAAGTTCTAATATAACGTAATTATTATTACTATATATAATTTAATAGCCGTCTTAATAAATAAAGGAAAGTATATTAGGGTAAGAAGGCTTTTAGTAAGAATATATAATACTATTAAATATATTAATAAATATAAGAATAAATAAGTCTTCCTTAAAAAAGGCTATTAATTACTTATATTATACTTTTACTATAATTATTACTACCTTATTAAAGTTTTATAAATATTTATTATACTTAAAGTTATGAAGTTATCCCTATCTAAGTAGATTTTTTTTCTGGACTTTTTTTTTTCTAGTTTTATATTTATGCTTTTTTTTATCTAGTTACTTTTTACTAGCGCGCTAAGTATTAGCTATTTATTATATATCTATAGTTTACTTCTATTAATTAGAAAATATATCTTAGAATACTTAGGGAAGTTACTGGAAACTTATTTTAATTAATAAACCTATTTTTAGAGAACTTGTATTATTAACATCTAATAGATTTATAGCTTTAATAATTAAAGTATTCTATTATAATAAAGCATATAATATGCTTATTTCCTGGGTGTATTTTTAACTATTTATATAATTAATACATACTTCTTTTACTATAGTTAATCTTAAATTATTTAAGTCTAAAAATATTAATAAAAAGCTATTATATTACTCCTCTTAGAATAGTTACTTTTACTTCTAGTATAAATACTATTTATTTATATTTAAATATTATTATAGTTATAGAGTATTCGGCTATACTCAGGAGGAAGCCTTTATATTATACTTTAAATAAAATCTAAGTGTTCTAAAGAAGCTCCTAAATAAATACCGCCTATATTATTTAGAGCTAGTTAAGAACAAAATCTATGTCTTTAAGTACTAAGTAGAAGAATAGAAACTATTAAAGTCTAGAAGTAAAAGAGATATATCTACTATAGTGCTTAATAAAAAGTTAAAAAAAATGCTATTAGATAACGCCTTAGACTTTCTGAATTCCATAACTTAGATATAGTACTCCACTTACGGTATTTACCATTAAAGAGAATACATATTTTATAGGCTATTTAGAACTAGAAAATTTAGCTTCGCCTTTTCTATTATAGGGCACTTTAATTTAGATATTTATATTCTTAATATTTCTATACTTAATAACTATACTCTAAAGACACTTTTTACTGAGCTCTCTTAATATTGTGTTGTTTTACTTAAAGATGTTAACACCATTAGCTTAAAATAGACTATAAGTAGTAATAAGGATGTTAGTTAGAGCATCTCTCCTTTACAAACGCCTGCTACCAAAACGGTGTTTCTATCTACTTTTCTTAATATCCTTAACAGTATTAGGTCGCCAGAAGGCTGACTACTGATTATAATAACTAATTATATTAAGAATCTTGACCCTGTACTCATACGTTCTGGCTGCGCAGATTAGAAGGTTAAGTTCCCGCTAGTTAATAAAGACATAATTAACCAGATCTTCTTCTTTATCTATAATCTCTAGCTAATAAATACTGGAGGAGACGAATCGGAGAATGGCGTCCATTAGAATAAGGAAGAAAAGGTCGACTATAAGTTACTTAAGCTAGCACAAGAGTTTGCGGCGAAGGTGCCAAAGCTGGAGTTTAGTCCAGCTAAAATCATGTCATATTTGCTGGTGAATAAGCAATCACCCCTTAATGCTATTGCCGGCGTGGATACTTGGGTGAAGAAGATTAGAGAAAAAAGGATGAAATTTACAAGAACAAACTCCTGGACGCTTGGTGATAATGATGGATTCTAAGTCTATTAGTATTTATTCACACTGTTTTGTCTATTATGCAACCATGTCAAGTGGATTAAGCTGATAATAAGTTTAGTGCATTAGTATACTACATACAACACATTCCTTTCAAGAGTATCATTTCATCTGGCGTATGGTTTGATCAATCGCAAGCGGTTAATGACACTCCCAAGTCTTCCCCATTCACTATGGATGCATGTCCCAAGTCGAGGCCACGCTTTAAAGGTTAGCTAATGGGATGCACTTCTGATATGGGGATCTGCAACAATGGCATTGGGAGTCGAAGTGCCAACCATCGTCGTTGAGCCCGAACACCGGCTTATGCTGCACTCCTCTTAGAAGAACCGGTTTTCTCTTTATACATGTTGAACGCGGCCTATCCGGCCGAACCGAGACCCAGGAGGCTGGTTGGAATAACGTCAGCACTCCTCATCGGCTGAGAGATCCGCCGAACACTTCAGTCATGATTGCTGATACCATAAAAGACTTCAGAGTTGCTCAAGCGTAGGCACGATGTTGCAGAGCCAGGTCCGGTAGCTCTTGTCATTGAGGCCTTGGCTTTGGAGGTGGTTCTCGAGCGCGTCGTCGGTGCCATCCTCGTTCGGGGTCCAAGCAACGTAGCTGATGGCCGCGGTCTGTAGATTGGGGTGGTTGCGACGAGTGCGGACACTGTTGAGGCAGCGATGTTGGGCAGGTATAAGGGCATGCTCTCGCGAAGGTCGGACAAAGTCAAAGTTTCTGATCGCTGGCTAATGCTGTTGCACGAAGGTGGTCCAGGGCATCCACTCTGCCTTTGCATGGGTCACCGGCTGGGTGGCAAGTGCTGGAACTGAGTAGCCTAGAACTTGCGACATCGCTACGTAGACGGGTGCGACAGTTATAGTGGTGATGGTGTAAATGCCAACCCACTTACATGGCCGCTGGTTACTAGCCCGGTTGGAGTTGTCTTTGCCCATGATGATGCGGAGGCTCGTGCGGACTTCCATGAAGCCAGAAGCAGTCATGTTCCAGCAGTCGGCCATTGGCAGGACGCTGTTCACTGGGTACGGGTCCACGTAATCAGGCGCAGCTAGCTCGGGCTGGTTCTCCCAGTCATCAATAGACACGACCCGGGTAAGTTGATAGAGGGCAGTGCTGTGGGCCCAGCCGGGTAGCGGCAGAGCAGCAGATGATGAAGCCATTATAGGCAGGATCCTGTCATAAGCGTGGTGCACAAAGGCTAGTATACAGTAGGTTACTAAAGTACGCGCGCACGCCAGTAACAACTGTAGGAGTTAATAAGGGCTGAATAGTTATAAGAGAAGTTGAATTTGAGGACTCTATAGGCTCTTAAACCACTATTAAGATAATAGCAAACGCCTACTCAGTATCATCGCCTGCGCTTTTACTTTCGCTTTTACTTTCACTTTCACTTTCACTTTCACTTCTACTTCCACTTTATTCCTCCGTCTTAGAGAGAAATACTCTCCTCAGTGAGTACTAAAGGCGCGAAGCTTGTGTGTACAGATAGTAAATAGCTATTTTATAAATATCTTTTATGAGTTTACTAGAGGCTATATCACAACTTATACTTTCATAAATACTAATCTATTATTATATAGATTGTGTGTAATGAGGGAGGCAGGGAGCGCTCTAAGCAACTCTTATATAATCTAGTAAATTAAGAATGTTTAATATAAGTCTATTCTGCAAGCTAGAAGTGCCAGCAGTGCTTGTATATAAAATGTGATATAAAAATCCCAAGTTGCTTACTTATTAGCCATAATATATCCTAAACTATTTTCTGTACTGGAGGTAATAGTTCTGTGTAAAGAGCATATTATACTTAAGAATTACTTATAGTAGCTAAGGTAATAAGTATTAGTATAGTAATTATTATAGCTATATAGTCTTAGCATCTGAATCGTGGCACTTATAGCTAAAATTGTTATTTTATTTTACTTTATTTCTTTATATCCTTTGCGTAGAAACGTTATGCTATATATCTAACTTAAAGTAAAAAACTTAATAGTATTAATCACGTTAAGCAGGCCGTACTTAATCTTAAATAATTATTTATTATATTAATGTAAGAAAAGTGTAAGTAGGCTTTTTCTAAAGGTATTCTAATTTGCACGCCTTAAAAGCAGTTAAAAATTAGTGGGAAAATAGATGCATAGTTAAGTTCTCCCTTACATCACCTCTATAATAGCTTATTTACTAATTAGTCAGAACCCTTCCCTAATCTGATATTAATAGGTTGATTAGTAAGAGCTATAACGCAAAGGGCCTATGCATAGTGCGAGTTCTAATAATACCCTGCTGCTAGACTGGGAAATACACACTCCCTCACTGACCAGAGGTTGGCGCTATATATACATCCTTTCTAGCCTAAAGAACCCTTTAAACCACTCTTTCCACATTATCACCCTATTACTGTAATACCATAATGGAGACGGCTTTTCACCTGCTTGCGTGGATGACTAACTCTATTACTGCCATTAACGCCTAGCCATCCCCGATCAGCATATGGGGCTCACCTGACACTAGTTGGGCCTTATCTAACAACACCACGGTACCGCCATCCACACCTACATCCGCCACTCTTCCTTCCTTCCCTACCGGAACATTATTTCAGAAATTCGGTCAAACCACTCCTCCCCACGAATCCCCTTGTGACCACGAAAAACCACTAATTTAAGACTAAGTATTAGAGACACCATCTATAGAGCGATATTGAATGTTAAAGGAACGCATTCTCTACACCGCACCATACCGCTCTCCCTCCTTACAAACCACCAACCCCCCTAAAAGAGGTCGAGGTCGACCAAAAATCCAGCCTACAATCACCACCTCTAATCTCCCCTCCAATCGCGAGATCTATAAAGAGAAGAACTGTGTCGCAGCGTAGAAATGCCGCAAGCGCTAGAAGTATTACATCCAAGACTTAGAGACGCGCGGAAGGAAAGTGACAACCACAAACAAGAGGCTAAAGGAACAGGTAGCAATACTAACGAATAAGTTACTAACGCTTAAGAACGAAGTCCTAAACCATGCTGCATGTGGCATCAAGAGTATGGATGACTATCTTAACCGCTGTACAACGGGGTTGCTTGCTTCGAAGAGTAGCAGGTCTTTATCTGTAGCTAGAGCGAGTAAGAGTAAGTCACCTGTGTCCGTAGAGAGTAAGAGTAGAAGCGGAAGTATGATGCTTAGGGAGTTAATTAAGGGTGTATAATACAGGATTCGCCACGTCCTGTATGACACTATTCAATAAGAACAGAACGCTCTTTGACCTCATCCATGACACCCATAGGAAGAAAGAACTTATAAGAAAGCCTTGGAGCCGGATCACCCTAATACTCTAAGAGTAGTACAGAATCTGGGCTTGCTCTATCACGGATGCGGCCAGTTTAAAGAGGCGGAGATATAAAAGCAGGCACTGGCTGGATTCGAGAAGGCCTTAAACCAGATCACCCACAAACACTCATGGTGGTGCAGAATCTGAGGATGCTCTATCACAGACGCGGCCAGTTCAATGAGGCGGAGAAGATGTTGAAGCAGGCGCTAGCTCAGTATGAGTACTAAAAATAGAGTTGCTCTCATTACTATCTGATAGCGAACCGCAGGTTCTCAATTCGGGAACCTCAGATCTCATTTCCTGAATTTAATCTCAGCGTAGTTAGTACAAAATTACTGGGGTGCGGCTGTGCCTGGTTCAATAGGGTCCCATTCTTTAGTTGACTCAGCATCCCCGCCACACTAAACCACACCTTACCCCAATGGGAAGGGACTATGGTTAGTGGCGTTGGTTGGATGTCACCCCATGTAATAATTCGTGCCCAGTCACCTAAGGTAGCGAGCACAATATCCTCAACTTACCTCCTTTAACGTTTGATATCTCTACAATATGCTTATAGTATTATATAAAACTTATAGAGTAGAATCTTTGTATCTTATTAGGTAGGCTTTTGCATAAAAAATCTATTTTTTAATCTGCTGTTGTGTTGAACTTTATTGCATGGCCATGATGTGGCACGCTTAACCGCCACAACGCCACGCCTAAGACAGATTGTTCGTCACCACCCAACCACAGTTGCCTCAACTTTCTCTATGCCTCAACCTCAAAAAGTAGACCTTCACAAGGCTGTGGCCGGAGCGGGTCGGCCATCCTCTGCTAGTATATGCAGAGCGCAGATAAATACCGCTAATTATCCTGTGACAGTCACTTGCAGAATCTGCTTCCGGTGTTTGTCTGCCCACGCGCCTTCTGCGCACGGACTTTGAGCCAAGCTTTAGCTTGCATTTTATCCAGTGGGTTTTACCCCTTGTTAGGACATCAGCGCTGAAGTCTGCTTGGCGCTTAGCGCATAAGAATCAGCCACACATGCCCTGCCGCCAGCCGCCAGCAAAACCCCGTGCACACCCAAAATACGCCCGCTTCATGTCAGGTTTTCCAAGCTTTGAACGAAATTAATGTTATCCCAAACTTTCAGCAGACAAAATTTATCAGCTTAATCATGTCTCTTTAATTTTAAAAGATTAATTCTATATCGTTTGTCGGTTATTAAGGCTTATTGAAATAGGGGTTGTCCTCCTCAATTGCTACATTCAGACCTCGTCTCGCTGGGCGAGTTCGATTTAGCTGTGAGTTTTGCCGGCGTCTGGTGCTGCCACCTACCCTCGCAGCCACTAGCCGCATTATCAAGCCGCTGGGCGGTTGAAAGTTGACCAATAGGAGCATATTTGTCGGTCCTTGAACCTCATTCACCACCAAAGCTGAAGAGTGTCATCGCCAAGTGAGAATTTCATGCACGCGACCATGACTTGCGCACCAGTTTCAAATAACCACTCGTTGCGAGCATACGTGGTCGTCGCCGATCTAGCCTAAAAGAGCCCTCAGCGCCTGGAACTTGACTGGCTTTGTAAGAAAGTGGTTGATCCCACTACTCATCGCCTCAATCCTAGCAGATGTGCTTGCCTGTCCGGTAAGCGCGATTATCTTGGTCGGCTTCATGTTGTGCTTCTGTTCAAAAAGGCGAATCTCCAGGGTCGCGGTTATGCCATCCATGACGGGCATTGATAGGTCTAGTGAAGTTAGTTTATTATAAAGGGTCTAGTTGGAACAAGTACCCATAAGCAGTGCGGAAAATGGCCGAGCTGTCGATTTGAACGTTTCGAGGGCTTGTAGACCGTTGACGGCTTCAATGAAATCAAAGCCGTTCTTGTTCATGAACGCTACTAAAAGCTATCACTTGTAAGTTCGTCTGGCTGTTTTATTCAGCGGAGATGGCGTACCTTTCGATTGATGGTGTTGTCGTCCACAATCATGATGTATTGGCCATGGAATGTCTCAAAAAATCGCTGCATCTCTCCTACTGCAGTGGGAGTCCCGCTTGATGTGGGCAGATCTCTGGGGGCGGTAGGAATCTCAGTGATTGGGGTATCGGCATGGCTCTGCTTGTGTGTATGAAGACACTGGCTCAAAGCTCGTGCCAATTTGGAAGGGCCACATCTTAAAGGTTACATGGTCAGTCTTGAAGGACTTTGTCAGCAGAAGATGAATACTTACGGTTGAGTGACAATTTCTACAACGCTCTGGTCGTTCAGGACTCGGGCATCGTTGCGCAGTGCCGAAGCCTCAAGGACATCAAGCGCGACAAAGACAACGATCGGCACCTTGGCACCAGGACCTGTTGCGGACCGAACTGCAGCCAAGGACTCGAAACTCGGCTCCGTGAAGATGAAGAATTCAGCGACAGTGTTCTCAACCTGATTCACGAGTGAAGCTTCCGCTCCAAACCAGTCGATGATCGTCCTTACAAGCAATTGTCCAAGCCCAGGTCCCGCAGCGGCCGAGTAACTGGCAGAAGATGTGGTGGGATTGGTGGGTTCTAGCACGCAAACCTTTTTGCCGCTCAATGCCTCAGCAACCCTCGGAATTGAGTGTAAATCGATAATTGTAGCGGAAGGCGAAGTTTCGGAGGCGACCAAA
The DNA here is from genome assembly GCA_010093925.1 of Zopfia rhizophila CBS 207.26. NCBI lineage: Eukaryota > Fungi > Ascomycota > Dothideomycetes > Zopfiaceae > Zopfia > Zopfia rhizophila. The sequence continues at coordinate 2,702,297 of ML994611.1, forward strand.
GGAAGCTCAATCTTAATCTCTGTCCCAAGCTGTTGTTTACTGCGGACAGCTATGCTTCCGCCTATTGATCTCACGAGCTGCTGAACGATGCTCATGCCAAGACCTGTTCCGGTGTAAAATGAATTCTCCTGGGAGAAAGGAGTGAAGAGATGATTAGAGAGATATTCATCGGACATGCCAATTCCAGTGTCGGAGATTGTGAGGATGAGCTTTTTTTCCTGACCGCGGCCAGAACCTGCTGAACTGCTCCTTGTGGCTTCACTATCTTCCGATTCAGGCACGTATTGGTTAGTGTTAGTGGTCGCGATGTCTTGCGTGTCCAACGAGATGCGGATTGAACCCGAATCAGTGAATTTAAGAGAGTTGCCAAAGATGTTCATAACGATTCGTTTCCACGCGCCCGATTGGATTGAGAACATCCAACTTGCGCGACGAGGTATATCTAGCAGAATCCTGACATGCTTCCGATCATTCAGTCCTTGCTCCATCGAAGTTTCGGAGCCATGGGGCGTTCCGGGCGTCATGGGGTTCTTCGAATTGAAGTCATCCAACCGAGATGTCATTGCTCTGTACGATGCACCAGCGAATACAGACTCGACGACTTCCTCAGTGCTGGTAGCAATATCGATTGCCAGTACATCCGAATCGAGTACGCCAGATTGACGTTTTCTCCGTAGTTTGGAGACACGTTTGCGAACCGAGGATCTCAAGTTTGTGCCAGATGGATGTCTCGACTTGGTTAAGTCATTGACCTTTGAGTAGTCTAGGACGTGATCAATTGTGTCCAGAAGAGTTCGACCAGACATCTCAATTGACGAAAGCATGCTTGCTTGAAAGACATCGAGGCTAGTATCCTGCATGAACTGGACGCCACCAAGGATTCCATGAAGTGGAGACCGGAGCTCGTGCGAGATGTTTTGAACGAATGTTGTTTTTGATTTGCTGGTGGCCACGGCATCCAGTCGTGACAGTTCGGTCATTATCGAGTTTCCAAAGGCATTGAGATAGACCAAATCGACCCCTGGGGAAAGTGTGCGATGAGGGTCCATGCTCCAACCTAGGCAAAGCGCAAACCATCTCCCTCGCTCGTAGTTCCACAAAGGGAAAAGGGAAACACCTCGACTACCAGGAGCGAGGGCCTGGATGGCATCCCCGACGGTTCGTTTCTTCTCCGCCCGAGGAACAGCGGGCGATTTGGACTCAATGTGAGCACGTTTAAACGCGGAATCGAGATCCTCCGTCGATGAGACGTTTCCTGAGGCATCGAAATGGATTATACCGCCGTTCGGATACAATTCGAGTATTCTCATGAGATCCGTTTCCGTCAATGAGCTGTAACTGGGACTTGTAGCGGTTTCAAGCACGGACGAAGTACGTCGCTCTGCAAATCCGAGGACGTGACAGGGTTTGCGACGAGTTTTGATAGTGCTATGGGACCAGGCCTGTGGATTGTCGAAAGTCTGTGAGGACCGAGGACTAGCAGTGTGTGAAGTTGTGATCTCGCTTGAATCAGATTCAGGGCTGTGGGACTGCGCTAAGTGTTCTCGGGCAAAGATTTGCGATTTTCCTGGGAGGTTGGTACGGATCCTGCTCGCAATGATGGAGGCGTCGAGGATAACGATACCGTCGAGGTCGCTTGTCTCTCGAATAATGTTGGCAGCGCGGCCAAACATTGTCTTTGCACCAGATGAGAGGAGCTTTTCTTGTGGATTTAGTGAGCTCTTTTGTGGTTCCCTGGGCGGAGTTGCATCGACCACATCTTTCTCCGGCTCTCGATTGCCTGCGGGACTGGTTTCTGAATTGAATTTAACCGATGTCGAGGCTTGAGCGTGAGAAATCGTGATACCTGACTGATTAACATTAGTAATATCTGTCGACTGAGAGTCGTCCCCTTCGTTCGCAGTGCTGGTTTCACTGGGCAACAACGCCTCTGCTCCTTGGATAAATGATGCTAAACCACGAATCATTCTTTCACCACGGTTCAGTTCTTGCCTATAGGTGATCGACTCTAGATGCCTGACCGTAGTCTCCGCAAGATCTTGCAGGATCTTGACTTCTGCACGACCAAGTCCAGGGCGCGGGGTGTCATCAAAGATGGATAGTGCACCAATGATAGAACCATCAGCGCTAACCAGTGGAACGCCGGCATAGAAGCGGATCTGTGGGCCATTGTGGACAAACCATTCCTGCGAATATTGTTCATGTTCAAGTAGATCGTCAATGATGACAACCGACTTGTGGTGCTCGCCTTCTGTATGGCTCGGATTCTTGCTGTCGCCTTGCAACTTGAGTACGACCGGACATACTGCCCGGCATCTCGGAATAATGGCATTGCCAATCCACAGTCTGTCGGCTCCGTCCTCCCTTGGTCCACCGCTAATTGAAAGTTTGGGCGTCGCCTCGGCAAGAACATACTGCCGATTTGCATCGATCAAACATATCAAGCTGCGAGTAGCGCAAACTCTGATTGAAGCTACCTGAGCGAAGGCAGCAAGGGCAACGTCGCGTGAGGATTGTGGGATGTGGTCTGGAGGAGGGAGTGGTATGTTGAAGGATTGTAGGGCGTTGGTAAGATCGGTACCCGCGAGGTTTGGATTATTGTATCTATATCAGGTGAGTCCAGTCCGGTAGTCATCCATCACCATAACTGCAACAAACCTGTGCACATTTCGTTCGCGTCGTTGCTCAGATAGTCTTGAGGCCTGGCTCTCTGGAGGTGTTGGCTCGGCCATCCTGATTGCGAACGGACCGTTGGCGTTGGAAGATGGCTCAGCGGTCGTGGCGATCAGCTGGAAAACAGCAGCGGCAGCAATGCGGATGATGCGGGAACAGGACATTGTTCAATGCGTAGTTTGTCTTGGCCAAAAGTCCGTGCGCAGAAAGTGCGTGTGCAGAAAAAAAACCCGGAAGCCGATTGTGCACGCCACTGGAACAGCGCGGGGAAAGCTTGGAACTAGATCTCGGCGGAAGGTCGGAGCTCTGCACCACGACTGCAGCAGAAACTTGACTTGGCCATAGCAGGACATGTGCTCACGTACACCCCCCCTCCCTGAACGGACTGGTAGCGTCGCCCGGGCCATAGTGGCAATTGGTCCCTGCGTAGAATGGCCAAGAAATGTAATTTTCTATGTAGATTACATATAAAGTGTCACATAATGATCCATCTACCACTTAGTAGGCCCACCTCCTGCTAGAATAACTGCCCAGCAACGCTCCCGCATTGATTTGATATACTTCCTATAGTCATCCATTTGAATCTTATCCCACTCCTCCTTCAGATATTGCCTCACCTCAGCATCAGTCTTAGGGAAACGCTTCTGTACCCGATACTTCAGCATCTGCCATACGTTCTCAATAGGATTGAGGTCCGGTGAGTTGGCAGGCCACCACATCGTCTTGATGCCAAGTTCTTCCTTAGCCTCAGTCGTCGCCTTTGATCGATGGATAGAGGCTCCATCTTCCATATAGATGAGGTCTCTGCCTGTATACTCTTTGTAGAGCTCTTGAAAGGCAAGGACTAGTGGTAAGATGTGTTGAATGTAGACCTCAGAGTCGACAGTGCCTTTAGCGTTCGTACACCACTCCTTCTCAAAGATGACTAGAGGCCCTTTAGCATCAAGTGTGATGATGCTCCATGCTATACAGCTACTATAGCCTTTGAATTTTGGAATCATACAGTCGCGATGGAACTTCTCCTCAGCCAGCCGAATAACGTACACCTCTCCTGCCCCTGTACGCGCTGACATCTCGTCGCTCCAGCCTACAGAGGCCCATTGCTCGTCGCTCCAATCAAGGTGCTCCCATGCCCACATCACTCGCTGATGCCTCTGGTCGCCGTTGATAAAGGGCTTCTCTGTGGCCTTCCGACGGTGATATAGCTCCTTCTCAAAGGCCTTGATAAGTGAACGGCGGCAGACGTTAATCCCTAGCTCGTGGGCAATCTCCTCGCGGGTCTTCCGACGTTGTTCAGCGTCCTCTATCGCATGGCGAACTAGAAGTTGTCGAAGCGGCGTATCTAGTATAGGTGGGCGACCTTTAGGCTTCGTAGGAGTCTCTGGTGATTTAAGACAAATGGAAATAGTCTGTTGTGGTATCCCTAGCTGGCGGGCAATATCTACTTGCTTCTATCCAAGCTCAGCTAATGTATGGATTCGGACGCGTTCTTTGTAGGTAAGTCGGCGTTAAGGTGTCTTCGGCATCGTGGCAAGATGACTATGTTGGAAAAGATACATCAGGTTTGTATAGAAAGCTTATATAAATCTATGTATTAATTCCAGAAGCTTCATGCTACTTCTATGCACGGGCCATGGCCCGGGCGACGCTACCAGTCCGTTCAGGGAGGGGGGGTGTACAACCCTCAGCCCGTTCAGTGGAATTTTGGTGGATTACTCGGCGCTTGACCAATCTAGGTAAGGCGCTCACTAAAAGTTCCCTTGATATTCCCTCACAAAGTGAACGCCACGGCCAGTGCTTCGTAGCGCCGCTCTTCTAAGTATATGTGATGGAAGTCCCGCAGAAGAGCGGGCTTTTGGTGGTGAAACTGCATTACATGACCTCGCCGTTCCATTCCCGCGCTGCTTGCTGCGTCCGCTCGAGGAACACGCCCTACCACCTAGGGAGGCTGTTCAAAGGAAACTGAGATGCGAAGAGCCTCAACGTATGACTGCCTAGCCATTAACTAAATCTGAAACTGATTTTATAACATACTTGTACTAAGGACTACCCTTGAGATCGATAGGAACACCGCAAGGACGTTTCGGAGTCTTACCTTCCACGAACCTATAAAGGACAACGCGTTGCAGATCGTCCAGCAAAACCCGTTTCTAGATTGTACCAACATTAGCATTGATAGAAGAGATCTGTAACTTTATATACAATGCGACATGGGACCGGGCTCAAGATCTTTTCTCTTTGGTTTTGCTAAGAGCGGAAAACGGCGCTGTCCTTATCCTTGGCAGTATACCCTGTGGTAACGCCATCTCAATATCCCCTTGTCTCTGTCGGCCTGCGACTCGGTTGAATACATGCTCTATATTATCTTCCAGCTATGCTACTGTGTTAGCAAAATACGAGAGTAACAAGGCCTTGATCTGTCGGACCTGCATTTCTATTCAGCTTAAAAATTAACGATACTACAAAGGATGCGGCTCGTTGCATAACGTTTTTACGAGCGCACGGGCCCTGAGACTTCCCCTCCTTAATAAGCCAGATTTCAGCCAATAAGAGAACCTCGCTTACGGTTCTTGGCACCCCATCAAATGAAGTTGATCTCGCGTTTTTACAACCTCTCCAACAACATGTCAACACAACGCTCCTAAGGCAGGGCTGCTGGCGCTGCAGATGTTTCTCAACAGGAGCAGGCCTCTATAATTACCCTCAGAAAAGTCAGCGGACGAAAATTCGGCGAAATAGCAGATGATCTAGGCGTCCCTGAGTCGACTGCGAGCACTGTTTACTATCGAGCTCGAAACCGAGCTGGCCACGATGATATTCACGCGATGTTGGCCTCAATACCACCTTAATCAAACCGTCCTGGCAAGAAACCAAAGGTGGAGAACGGTAGCGAGCTATCCCGGCGAATGCGGAAGGCGATAATTGACAAAGGGGACCAGAAAATGGTGGCTGCAGTTCGCCCAGTTCTTTAAGAAGTTGGCATTAACAAACTTGGCCGGAGGCAGGTTGAAAATGTCGCAAAGGAGCATCGAGATCCAGAACACGACTATGCAATTGTTCGAAAAGTACGGCCTAAAAAGACTAAGCTAGATGAGGGGGATAAGAAGCGGCGCGTTGACTACTCATGGTGGTTAATAGATAAGTACAACCTGCGTTTCCCTAAGCTTATATTCGTCTGTTATGACGAGACTTTAAAGCCTTTGGAGGCACCAATAACCGTGGAGGCAAGCAGAAGATCTCCGCGCCTTAAGGTCGTAACGTTGATTCAAACAACTTTGCTGTACACGTTGATTCTCCTTAGCTCTCCCTCATGATTTGCGCCGCTACATCCTCCTATGTTACCTGCTCGTATGAGAGGCCCTGCATCACCTGGGTAGCTGCCTCTGAGGCTGAGAAAGATCGCTTGAAAACTAGGGTTATAGCCGCCAATGAAGAAGATCGATTACATTATGAGTGGCAGCAGAAACAGGCCCTCATTCCTGGCACGCCCGAGTACAAAGAATTAGAGGAGATCAACAACAAAATCGAAGCTGAGAACGCTAAATATCGTCGTCAACACCCAGGCTGCGGCAGGAAAGGCCTACATAATAGAAAATCGCCAAAGCAGGTCTTCAAGCACGAGATTTTTACGTACTCTGAAGGCAAAGGTATGAACGCAATCTGGTACGCTGAAAATATATTGAAGAAACACGTATTTCCGTACTATGAAGCGATCAGGGAGGAGAATCAGGGATCGTGGATCTATCTTACTGGGGATAACGTTCATCTCCACCAGGCTACTCGCCGTTACCTCCGCCATACAATTCGTGAGAAGGAAATTGAGTTTGCTCCTTTCCTACCCTGGTTACCAGATTTACGCCCAATTGAGCGCTGTTTTGGCAGGTTAGAAGGTTTTATCGATAGCTATACTGTAACGTCTTCTTCACAAATGGCAAAGAAAAAGGCAGAGAGGTGGGTGGAGTCAGTTTGGTAGAGAGATCCTACAATGGAGTCGTATATGGCCAAACATCTCCACCCTGACTACTTTGTACGCGTGGCAAATCTCTGTATTGAACACCGAGGCAATAACAACTTCCGCGCATAGGATGAGCGACAAAATCCCGATTATTTGTACCTATTTTCGATGATTTTTGGTTGTTTTGATGTGAGAGCCCTATTTTGATGAGGCTGCCAAGAACGAGCTCGTATAGCTCGTAAAAACGTTATGCAACGAGCCGCACCCTTTGTAGTGTCGTTTAACATTAAGGGCGCGTACAATAATGTAGCGACAGATCTAGAAATTAGGAGACTGCGGCAGCGACAGATACCCGAGACAATCATTCTTATTAATAGAATTACAACCAACGTACAGGCACTCCCGTAAGCGGGCCTCCCTTAAGGGTCGGCGCTAACACCAATCCTTTTCCTGTTCTTTAATACAGACCTCGTGCAGAGCGCACCTAGACATAGCCGCTTAATAGCGTTTATCGACGACTACTCAGCGTGGGTCGTAGGGCCTTCAGCAGAAGAGAACACTCAGATAATCCAGGAAGAAGTGGTGCCAATGCTAGAGAGGTAGGAGCGGACCAGCGGAGCACAGTTCAAGGCCGCAAAGACGTCGTTCATCCACCTCACGCGCTATACAGCAGCAGGACGAGACAGCACAGTACCGCTCCGATTCAAAGGGCAGGAGATCCCGCCCACGGACAAAGTCAAAATCCTCGGGGTAACGCTCGACAAAGAGTTGCGGTTTAAAACACACCTGGCAGACAAGGCAAGTAAGGCCACTAAGGTGGTGCTGGCATTACGCAGAATGAAGGGCCTACCACCTAAGGCGGTTAAACAGCTAGCGCAGAGCGCGGTGATGCCTGTAGCGGATTACGCGTCGCCAGTGTGGTACCCAATTGCAACGCACGATATGAAGCAGCTCCTCCTACAGGCGCAGAGGATCACGGCACAGGCTGTGATTAGAGGGTTTCGTACTGTTGCGCTGTCAGTAGCAGAGGTAGAGGCCGGTCTGCTCCCGCTCGAGCTCAATAACTGGTGGGCAAGCACTCGTAAGTACTCAAAAGTCCGAAGTCTGGCCATCGAAGCGACCAACGAACTTGCGCTATCATTATTCCTATATTGCAGCAGCCAATGTTAGCAGGCTCTCTCGGTGTTATGCAGAATCCTAATAGAGGTGAAATTGCTGTCTACTTCTGTAGGTATCATCGTTCTGTCAGAAATAACGTTGCCCCGTGGATCTCGCATGAGATATGAAATAGATACACTTCAAGACTCTCTTATTCCCTATTATAGACCCTACCTCCTTTGAAAGATCTAAATGGTTGCTCGAGGGCGAGGTAGGCAAAGACAGCGCGGGTCATGTCCTAAGAGCCATGTTCAGGTTGTACTGTAAAAATGAATTACTACTTCGTTCTGATGATAGATGTAAAACTCACATCTTACAATAAACCTATCGTCACATCTCCCTTGACTCTCGCGTAGATCTCAACCTACAAAAAACAACGCTACATCAGCCCAATAGTCACATCACCCTTCACTCGAGCGTAAATCTCTACCTCAACTTCCAGGTCCAACTCGATCTTAATCTTCAAGCTGCTGTCCTTCTCGCCGACTTTCGCTGGTCGGTCTGCAATGCGAGACTGGTGGACCGGCACCATTCTGCGGCCTCCGCTCCTCCTTGGCATGGGAACAGGATCGGACTTGGCACCCTCGTCTTCGTCGTCTTCGTATAACTCTGGTGGAGGGGCTTTCTGGAGGGGGCCCTGGCCAAGCTTCTTTGGCTTCTTGCGGCCGCCCATTGGGTTGGAAGAGCTTTCGGATGTGGTTGCCTCGACTGGGTAGTCGGTAACGGGGGCTCTGGGGAGGGAGTGTCAGTCCAAACAAACGCATAAAGCTAGGAGATTTAGGACGCGTGGATTGCGACTTACTCTTGAGGCATGGATGTCGCAGAATCTGTCCTCTATATACTCTGTGGGGCCGTCGTTTTGATAAAATAATCGATCGACTGATGAATCGATGAAAAAATATGGGATGAGCTCAAAGCAACGAAGACCTTTCTATATAAGTTAATATGAGAGCTGGAGACCCTTGGCGTAATGACGGAACCCTATAGTCAGGATCTGGATAGCTCATAACTCAAATCCACACAAGATCAAAAGAACTGGTATAGATCTGGCTTATTTTGCAAGTAGCAGGGGTGCGCAGGTAGTGGATCCCAGTACAATGCTCAACTTGCGTCCAGAAACAGGATCAAGCGCAAGAGCTGAACGCTGGGCGATTAAAAGCAGGCTTAAATTGACGGAGTCGGCCCAGGCGGCCTGTGCCTCTGAAAACCGGGGTCCTTACAATGACGCGTTTCGAAGTCTAATGCGCTCCAGAGCGGTCCGGCTGTCCTCGACAGACAGAACCCGTTTTGTCGTGATAACTGACGTCATCGTGACTCTCCAGCTGATGGGCTGAATTTCATAAGAATTTACATGCCCGCAACAGTTCTGCTTTTCCCACCGGGGCCGCTCAACAGGTTGTCCCTCGCAAACCATCAAATCATCCTCGTTGCAAATCAAGCCCTAAGCAATCTGCCACTACGTTCCTGTACAAGCGCTTCTCCTCGTCCACCAGAGATCATGGTATTAGGCATTCTCACTGCGATTGCTGCGTGTCCCGCAATTATAGGTACCACTGAAGCAGTCCGTCAAGGCCAAAGGCAGAACGCCAGAGAAAGGCATAGGGGCTTGAAAACGAAACTTTTCGTGAACTGTTCGACTGCCTCGACGGCCGGAAGGGAAGCGGATGGATGCGAAGTAGTATTAAGCGATAACAAGGTGTGATGTTCCTCCAAAGTCTCAGCGGGCGGTCAACCCATTTCGAAGCGTGATGGACGATAATGTTTTCGCAGTTGTATCTTGCAATGCCTTCAGCCGAATATCCAGACGGCCGCGCCGAGGACCACCCTTTCGCGGGTTATTTTCTCCCATATCCAGATAAAAACTGGGGTCGGCAGGGAGAAGGCTTTGTCTCTACCATCTCAGACGAGCCCCCACAGCTGAACTGGATATACGTCGATCGAGATACTCACGAGGTCAAATACGGGACTCGCGCGGAATCAGAGCCTCATATCATAGGCCCTTGGGACGTTACCAGGATAGACAAGAGGGTCACTTTGGAGGGCTGGGAAGGGTTCATGGCAGTCAGATATGGTCCTAGGGAATGGGCGCTCTATTTCGATAGAGATGATAATGGATTGAAAGGCATAATTGACCCCGAGATGAGGATTATGGAGATTGTGTTGGTGAGGAGAGAGAGGAAACAGGAAAAGCCCGATGACGATCGATGACGATGAATGACTTGGCATGCATTTGCCGGAATTTACTGTCAGTGCTGAAATAATCGAGAATCGCTTAGAACTCTTCTGGTCAGCGTAGTCTCGTAATAACCAGCCGATTCCCAGAGGGGGATAGCCCTGCGCACGCGCCAAGTTGGGACCCCCCGCGGGAACGTCTGGTGGCCGCCTCTCGCGTTAATTAAAAGTATAAAGATACACCCGTTCCGAAAAGTCTGTCGACTCGGCTAGAGCAGCCAGGGGCTGGAGGATCGGCATCCACCTCCACCAAATTTTGTATGTAATTAGATGCCAACAATCAATATTTTGCCTTTTTATCTACAACGCGATGGGTCGACGGTTTACAGAGTCAACTATTGCTCGAATTAGAGTTAGACTTGACGCTGGTTATGATGTCCCTTAAATTGCAGCCGACCTAGGAATCTCTAAGGATCCCGTCTATAAAATAAGGGATAATCTAGCTATATGGGGTACGCCGTACGCTCTATATACACTTAAAATAGGCAGGCCTCATAAGCTACGTAAAGCTTAAGTTAAGGTAAGAGCTTCTATACAAGCTTTTAGCACGGTGTAATAACAAAGTTATACTTTAGAGACTTCTTAATTACCTTAACGGATTTTTTACTGCCTACCTTAATAAGATGCAGGACTTTCTCTATAATAAATATAATATAGTTATATTCTTTTAAGCTATATATAATACTCTTGTAAGGGCTAATTAGTTTAGAAAGACTACTTATACGCGCGCCCTTAAGCAGAGTAAAGCTTTTTATAAGGCCTAGTAACTTTAGCAGCATAATTAATAGGTTAATTAAATAGTCTATCTTAATAAATCTAGCTTAAATAAGCGTATGGGTGATAGAAAATAAGAGTGGTTACTATAAGAAGTGCTTAAAGAGATAGAGTCTACTACCTACTTTATTAGTAAATAGCTATATCTCTTATATAGTCTTTTAAAGTATAAGAACTATAGAGATCTTTAAAGGCTTTCTTAAGTACTAGATTCTACCTTAATACACGCCCTACTTAAAGCTAAGGTTAATTATTATACTTAATAATACTAGTATATATTATAGTAACTAGATAAAGTAACTCTGTAATAACGTAAGCGTTTTACTAAAGTATTTACTACTATACTCTCTAGACTTTAACCTAATTAAGACTACTTTTAGAAATTTAAAAGTATAAATATAGTAAAACTATAAGCTAGTAGAGGACTATACTAAATATAGAGACTTTTTAGAGTATATAGTATAATAAAACTATTATAAAAGCACGAGATTATATTTCCTAAAGACAGACTATATAAAGTAGCTAAATATTACTATTAAAGTTACTTACTTTATAGTAACGTGTATATAACTTGTAGTCTTTAATTTTATCTCTTATATTATATAAAGTAGCCTTTTTTAAAGGTGTTTAGATACTCCCTTTCATACTCTATTCATACCTTAATTATTATTATATTTAGATTCTTAAGCTTCTTAATATCCTAGTTCTTGTTAATAAGAATATTATAAATCCTATTTAATATTTAACGTATATAAAGAGGCGTATTAGGTAGATTCTTCTACTAAAAAAAAAACGCCTCTATAATATCTAAGTATAAACTATTAGTATATAAGGGACTTAACTAAAGTAGCTTAGTAAATAGAGAATTTAAAGATAATTAAAAACTAAAAGTTTAATTATAACAAGCGCTTTACTCTTCTTTTTTATAGAAATTAAGTAATTTTCTTTTTCTGCTTCTTCTTTTACGCACGCTTTTAAATATTATATAAGGTAATTATAATACGTTCTAATAGCTTATTAATTATAGACTTTTTCTTTTTAATATTCTTAATCTTTTACTAAATAATATTACTATTAATAGGATAGTATATCTTAACTCTATTTTTATTCTCTAAGTACTAGTAGAGCGTATTTTCTCTAAGTTTTTAGTAATACTACTTATTATAATAAGCCCAGTAATTAATAAGAGTAATATAAGTTATATAAGAGATATTTTTAATTACTAGATTCTTTTTAAGCTTAGTTTTCTACTGTTTAGTTACTAATACTCTACCTTTTCTCTTTAAAGTAGAGTTTAATAGTAGTATAGAAATTAAAAGTATATTAAAAGCTAGTAGCTATTTAATTTTTTCTATTTATAAGTTAATATTAATAAGTTATTTTTTTATTACTTTCTATATTAATAGCACTTACGTCCTTATAAGATTAAGATTATCTTTATAATTTTATAGATACTAGTAATTTACTTATAATCTATAGTATTAACTAGCTCTATCTTATATTAATAAGAGGCTTTAAACTTTATTATATAATAAGCTACTAGCTAGAGTAATCTAAGGACATAATTTCTTTAAACAGTAATATTTTTCTAAAAGATATAGTTTAAAGAGAACTTTTTTAAGTCTGCTATAGTAGAAATAGCTTTAGTTTTATTACCTTTAAATATATAAGTTTACTAGTAAGATCTAAATATAAAGGAAAGTAGCCTTAAAGTATTCTTATTTTTACTTTAAGTTAATTAAATAGACTTTAGTAAAGCTTCTCTACTCTTATTTTCTTTTTTTAAGCTTTAATAATTATTATTAGAATAAGGTTTAATTATTTCTATAGGTAGATACAACTTAGGGATAAAAGACTTAATAATAAAAAACTTAAAAATAATAGAGCTAAGTAGTAACTATTATTAAGTACTAATTAGTATTATAACTTATATTTATTATTATAGTCTATACTAGTGTTATGAGTTGCTTTAACTTAACAGTACGTTTTGCGTTAGCAACTCTGCCCTAACTGATTACTTAACAAGTTCTCAGTTCCTTCCGTATCTGGAACAGATAGCCCTAGGTTTAATAGAATAGAGTTTGGTCTTTGTCGTAAGGTAGGAAGAGGGTGTACAATAGATTCAACAAGATAGTGTCAAACTATTTCACTCAAGTTCAAATCTCAACTTAGAGAGAAGATCTCGATTTTAGAGTAACTACAAAGAATCCAAAATATCTCGGAGCCAGTCCATGCCTCATATTTATAGGAAATCCCTTGTGCGTACATTGTATACCTGTCGGCAGTATATTAGATACTGCCAGAGAATGTCAGAGGATGCTAGAGCTTAAGTGAGCTCGCCTGACCTCTATCTTCCTTACTTGTCCTCTACCTGCCAAGCCTCTGTTTGTTATATACGCTACTGCTCCCAATCTGCCGGCATGGTTCCGTATTTCTGTCCGCGTTTCTTGGCTTGTACCTTAGCTTGTGCCAAAGCGTCCCGTGCTCGCTTGTAATTCTTTCTTTCTAACTCGAACATACGTTTCTATTCTAGAGCTTTATTGGCTGTCGTAGCCAATTCCCTCAGCTCCTTAGGTGCAGCTGCCTTATTGTTACCGTCCGTAACATTATCCCCCTCTTCCAAGTCTTCGTTTTGGAAGATAGTTTCTCCCTTCTATAAACAGTATAAAGGCAGCAGGTTCTCTGGCCTGTGCTCTAAACTGTAAGATCCTTGACTTTCTTTCTGTTCTACCTAGCTTCCTGATGATGACACGTCCTGAGTCATCTCTAATACGTGTACACCATTTAGCTTCTTAGATCTGTAGCAAACCCCATCACATGCTGACACCCTGCTCAAACTGTTCCCGTCAGGGCGACGATTGCCTTATGAACCTAAGTTCCAGTTATTGCTTAGCCTGTGCTGGTCGTAATGTGAAGTGTGATCTGGTTGTGTTATAACCTGAGTAGGATCGTATTAATCACGACAAGGAAAAACTTCATCGTTAGCTTGATTCTCTTAAAGATTAGTGTTCTGAACTTCGTGCTCGCGAGTTACGACTTTATCATAAGTTAACAAAAGTAGATTCCAAAGAGAAAGAGATGTTTGATTGAGAGATGGCCTCAATTCGTGAAGTCCAGGCTCTCGAAGAGGAAGAGGCCTGTTCTTGAGGTTGAGAAGTTCATACACTGTAACCTGCAGTGTCTGGCGCCGCTTCGCCTTCCTTCTCTGGTTTTAAATGGAATGTTCTGCATTCTCTTTATGCTTTAGACTCAGCCCTAGAGCAAGCCTTTACCGCTCCCTCTGATGATACTAGTCAATTAGCTCTGAACTGTTCTTCAAGTTCCTGATTGGTTCCTAAGTGTCGTCTTCAGGTCTGTATCCTTCCTATCTAACCAAGTACTTCCACTGATGACCAAACTGTTGGTAGTCCAGAATTTATTAGACTTTATGCTCGGTACGATCTTCCTTGAGCTTAAGCTTTGTCTGTAGTTTGGCATTGTATAGTGCTGGTTCTAATTTAGAGATATAGAAAACTAGATGAATTCTTATATCCTTAGGTAGTTGTAGTTCGTAATTTACAGGTCCTGTTTGTCGTTTAATCTTGAATAGTCCTAATTTAACGTGATCTAATTTCCGTGATGGTTGCTTTATTTCTAAATTTTTCTTTTTTAAGAAAATCTTATCCCCCTCCTTAAAGGTTGGTCCCTTAACCTTAGATTTGTTTTTAGTTTACTTGCTAAGATTGTTTTTACAGGTGATTTTCTATGCGATTTCTTTATACAGTGTCTGTAAGTCTTTAACTTTTTTTCTTACAGATTCTGATACTTTGTCTAATGTTTATAGTTCTTGATAAGCCGTAGGCTCATAGCCATAGTTCATATAGAATGGTGATTTTCCTGTTATTGATGACTTTGCAGAGTTGTATATAAACTCAGCTATTAGTAGTAAGTCAATCCAATTATCTTATAGTTCGTTGACATATATTTGTAAGTATTATTCTAATATTTGATTTATCCATTCTGTTTGTCTATCTGTCTGTAGGTGAAATGCTGTTAAGAGGCGGTGTTCAGCCCCTAGCTGTTCTATAAACGTTTTCTAGAATGTTAATATAAACAACTTGTCTCGGTCTGTGATAAATTCTTATAGCATTCTATATTATGCAATTAGTATTTTAATTAGTAATAACGCTAGTTTATCTGCTTTTATTTTTGTATAGGTTGGTTTAAAGTAAGCGTACTTTATTAGTCTATTGATAATAACCAGTATCATGTCGTACTATTAATCTGTTAAGGTAGTAATTATTAGTATTCTCATAATAAAGTCTATTATAACTAATTCTTATAGTCTGTTTAGTAAAGGTATTGGTTGTATGAGTCCGTACTTCTTATATCTTAATGCTTTATTCTTTTTATAGTTGATATATTCCGAAAGAATTTTCCTAACCTTACTCTAAATTCCTGGAATCTAAAAGTGTCTGTTAATCCGTTCTATAGTCTTCTTAACTCCTTAATGTCTATGTATTTTAGCTGAGTGTTAGTCTTTAATTAGCTCTATTTATAATTTATTTAGTATATAAATCATTTCTTAGTCCAGATTCTAAAGTAGTTATCTATTGTTAACTTTCCTTATCCGTTTTTCCTAGGTGTTTTCGATAATGACTATTGATTTAATATCTATTTATAAGCTTCCTAAGGATCTGTCTTGTCTTTACTTAAGTATTATATTATATATCTCTAGTATATCTCTTATATAGTCTGCTTGTTAACTGAGTGCGTTAGCCACAATATTTTCTTTTCCTAATTTATAAAGTATCTAAAAATTAAAAGTTAATAGTATCTCTTACCATCTGACTTGTTATTAATTCAACTTCTTTATTATTATAAATGCCGTTAGATTCTTGTGATTTGAATATACAATAATCTATTACTTAGCTCCTTCTAAGTAATATTTCTATTTTTTAAATGCTTAAACTATTACTAATAATTCTTTATTATAAATATCATAATTTAACTTAGCAGTTATAAGTTTATAAGATAAGAAGTCTATTAAGTGCTTATATCTGTTATCTTATATTTATAAGAGAATAGCTCTTATAGCTCCGTTTAATGCGTCTATATATATCTCTATTTAAAGTCCTAGATTAAACATTTTTAATATTAGTGGTTCCTTGAATTTCTTTTTTAACTTTTTAAAGGCTTTGTCTTCTTTTCCTGTCCACTTAAATTATTAATTTTTCTTAAGTAATTCTGTTAAGGGTATTGTAGTTTTTAAATAACCCTTAATAAACTACCTATAGAATTCTGTGAATCTAAGGAAAAAATAAACTTCTTTCGCGTTTATTAGTATTAGCTATAATAGAATATCTTTAGCTTTATCTAGGTTAACTACTATTCTGTTTCTAGATACTATATATTCTAGAAACTTAATTTCCTTCCTATAGAACACATATTTTCCTGTCTGAATATATAAGTTATGTTCCTTAAGCTTTTGTAGTATTTTCTTAGTATACTTAATATATTCGTCTAGCGTCCCGTTCGTGTATACTAAGACATTATTAAAATATACTAGTATAAAAACGTCTAGATATTCCCTTAAAACATAATTAATAATGGCTTGGAATATTACTAGTATATTAGTAAGTTCTATAGGCATGACTATATATTTATATAATCTATAGCTTATTTTAAAAGCTATTAGCCACTCATGCCCTTCCGCTATTCATATTTAATAGTATCTATCTTTAATATTAAATAGGCTAAATCATTTAGCTCCTCTGAGTTTATATATAAGTTCTAATATTAAGAATATTAGATAGCAGTTCTTGACTATTGTTTCATTCAGTTATTAATAGTCCACATAAAGTTATAACTTTCTGTTTTTCTTTGGTACGAATAGTGCTGGTGATGTAACTTCGTTTTTACTTTCTCTTAAGTATCCTTTTTTAATATTAGTGTTCAAATATTATCATAACTCTTCTTATTATTTAATAGATATTTGATATAATAGTGCTGGTCTTGGTTTTTCTTCTTTTTTAAGTATAATTCTATAGTCCTAATCCTTATGTTCTGGTATTTAGTTTTCTTGTTCTTCTGTAAACTATTTTCTAAATTCCTCCTAGTATTTATTCAGCATAATAAACGTGGTATCGTGAAGAGTTACTTTCTTTATTTATATTATGACTTTTATTTATCTATAGTAGTTCTTCCTAAGTCTTACAGACTTTATTCTCTAGTTAATTAGTAAGTTCCATTATACTAGCTAGTCTTATCCTAGTATAAAATCCTTACTACTTAGATTTATAATCTTGATACAGCAGTTATTTATATAACCTGCTGCTTTAATAGTTACATTCTCTGTTTCAAGATTAATTAGACCTTTTCTGAATATTGCTGGATTATTGTCTATGCGTACTATTCTTACAGGTTTATCTAAAACTCTAGTTAAGATATAGTGTTTCTATACTTACTTATTTAATATAAGTGTTTCACTAGCCCTGCTGTCTATAAGCGCTTGTATCTAGAAGCTATTAATATATACATCTACATATAGCTTGTTTCCGTGTTTTCATTTAAGTCTAGTGTAGTTAAGTAATAACTCCTTTATTTTAACTTTAGATTAGCCCTCCGGCGGCATGGTCATTGCTTACTGGCCTTCTAGTTTTTTATTTATAGTGTAATTCTAACCGTTAATTACTTCTTTAATATTTCTTCTTTAGGTCTATGAATAGGGCATTGTTGGAGTTGACATTCTTCCTTTAGTAATAATTCATGTTCCCTTCTGGCTTCTTCTCTATAATCTCGGTACTTCTATTCTAAGAAACATTCTTTTGTCGTTAATTTGGCATGTAATTCTGTGGCTAACTATCTATCTTGGCGGCGTTCGGCCTGGTGATATCGGCATCCTATTTAGCACTTATCCTAGTCCAACTGTTTGTGTTTCTCTGTTTTTGGGTCTTGAAGTTCTTCTTCAGAATCCGTATAGATCAGCTCTTGTTGAGTATGGAGTTCTTGTTTCTGAGCTATCCATTTTAGTACTCTCCTTATCTTTAGTCCTTTAACTCTTATCATGTGAGCTGCCTATTTACAGTGTTGCCTGATATGTGTCCTTTCTCTACATATCCAGCATTTCTTTTATAAGGATCTTTCGGCGGCATCGTCATCCTGTACCCATAGTGTTAGTAGGGTGGGTTCCTTATCAGATTTCTTATTCCAATCCTATTCTAATTCAGGGTGTCCTACGGGGTGATAATAAGTCGCATGGCTCATGAGTGGTGTTGGTTCTTGTCTGTGAATCTCATTCATCCACGTGGCTAACTTTTGTCCACTGAGTCCTCCGTGCTGTTTGTTACCGGCTGCTTGCAGCGCTTGTCGGCATTTATGCATTCCGTCTCCTAGGGTAACCTCCCAGTGTTTAGTAACATAATGTTCCCCCATGTGGTGTTCTGATCTGCAGATCTAGTAATGTCCCCAGCTTACTTACTGTCTGATTATTATAGACATTAGCTCTTTGCCTTCCATTGTCTCCTAATCTTATTGCTGTCTGAATTTCTGATCCCCTATTCTGAAAGGTCCGCCTTTCTCTTGGATTATCTTGTAGAATTGGTTAGCTTCTTCTAAGGAGCTAGCCTGGTGTTGTCTGATAGCAGCCCCTTGTATGGTAGCAATCATGTCATTAGCTGGCGTTGCTAGATGATTCTTGACCTGCTAATATGGTACTTCGCATTCTTGTCTGAGATGTGTATAGCTCCCACAAATCCAGCATCATTCCTTCTGGATTCTTTATATTATGGTTTCTATTGTTATCTTGTCCTTGGCTGGTTCCACTTGGACCATGGCAATCGTGACCGGTGCCTTGGTCTGGACATAAGCCTGTTTAACGTCCACTCTTTGTTGCTTGCATTCCTTGACGAAGTGTCCTTGTTTTCTATATCTGAGACATGCCTTGCGCGCATATCGGTCCATTCATTCCTTAATATATTTATCCTGTTTTCTTTTGTTAATCCATGCGTTCTTGACTGATATATGATTGATTTCTATTACATTATAGGTTCACATATTCTTCCTATTCTGTTGTGGTGTATAGATTACTAGCCTAGCATTATTCTTCTTTTCTTGCTCTCTCTGGTACTGATAGTTGTTAATTGTCACTGCTTGTTTGATGATTCCCAGAAGCGTGCTAGGTCGTTTTCCTTATGAAATCTTATCCTTGATTCTATCCTTCAGTCCTGCATAGTACATTATTACCAATGGTTGGTCTGCCTAATTAAGTCGTGATTGGATTTGCTTGAACTCTGCTGTGTAGTTAGCTACTGATGTTCATTGCTTAAGTTATTAGAGCTTCTGGATTGCCTCCGTTTCTTTATTAATTTCGCTGAAGACTACAATCAACTCTTTTTCAAACGTTTTATAGTTCTTAAAAGTTCTTTTGATATTGTTGTTGCAGTTCGCGAGTCCCGCTGAGCCTAGATTAGGGTCTCCTTTAGCCAGATAATTCTTTACTAGTGGTTCAAACCATTTCATGGCCCTTCCTGTCATGTTCATGCTGGCTGCCAGGATTCGATCTTGGTTAGTCGTGAATAAGGCTTGATTGAACCAACAGTATAGGTCCATTACGGCCATAAACGTCTTGAGGTTATCCCAGTTTCTATTGAATTTAGAGGGTGGTTAGATCTTTGTAATCCCTTCTCTCTTGTTCTTTGCTACTTTAACTTGTCGCTGTATGCTGATCATGGCATCGCGTAATTCCATGATAGCTGCCTCTTGTTCCTAGATGATCTGTTGTGCGCTCTTGGTTCCTCCTGATGTACTTCTAGTAGTAGATAAAGGTCCTGCCATGACTTCTTCTTCGCTGCTACTGTCGCTTGACGAGTAAAGTTTCTGTTCGTCCTTATAGTGGGTCATCATAGACCGTAATCAGAAATTCGTTTGTTAGAATCAATCCAACGTTCTCTTCTACACTTTGAAAGGGTAGTTATAATGTTATGAGTTGCTTTAACTTAATGGTACGTTTTACGTTAGCAACTCTGCCCTGACTGATTACTTAACAAGTTCTCAGCCCCTTCCGTATCTGGAATAGATAGCCTTAGGTTTAACAGGATAGAGTTTGGTCTTTGTCGCAAGGTAGGAAGAGGGTGTATAATAGATTTAATAAGATAGTGTCAAACTATTTCACTCAAGTTTAAATCTCAACTTAGAGAGAAGATCTCGATTTTAGAGTAACTACGAAGAATCCAAAATATCTCGGAGCCAGTCCATGCCTTATATTTATAGGAAATCCCTCGTGCGTACATTGTATACCTGTCGGCAGTATGTTGGATACTGCTAGAGAATGTTAGAGAATGCTAGAGCTTAAGTGAGCTCGCCCGACCTCTATCTTCCTCACTTATCCTCTGCCTGCCAAGCCTCTGTTTGTCACGTGCGCTACTGCTCCCAATCTGCCGGCATGGTTCCGTATTTCTGTCCGCGTTTCTTGGCTCGTACCTTAGCTTGTGCCAAAGCGTCCCGTGCTTACTTGTAATTCTTTCTTTCCAACTCGAACATACGTTTCTATTCTAGAGCTTTATTGGCTGTCGTAGCCAATTCCCTCAGCTCCTCAAGTGCAACTGCCTTACTGTTACCGTCCGTAACAACTAGATCTATTAATACCTATACTAGGTTTATTTACTTTTATTAGTCTTTTTTAGTTTTTTTACTACCTACTTAGCACTTATCTGTCTAGTTACTTTTATATATATATATATATTATCTAAATAGCTCTTAATTTATTATAAAATTACTACATTTAATTCCCTATACTTAGTTATAATAATATAAATAGAGTTTAATATAGTACTAGAGAAAGCGTAGTAGGAAGATAAGTAATAATAATATTAACTAAAGTCTAAAAACTATTTATAGAGAACTTTTTTATAATAGTAGTAAAAATAATAAAGATAGTAAGAGATTTTTTTTTAAGACCTATTACTATTACTTTTAAAAGATATATAAATTACCTAACCAGGCTAGCTTATAGAAGTAAAAAAAATAATTTTTAAAAATAGTTTTAAGTAATAAAAGTCTTAAAGTAATATATTACTATAAAGGGTATAGCGTGATATATAACGTTTTTATAAGCACATAAGCCTTAAAACCTTCTTTTCTTACTAAGTAAAGTTTTAGCTAATAGGAGAGCCTCACTCTTAAATCTTAGCACCCTATTAAATAAAGTTAATCTTAAGTTTCTATAATCTCTCTAATAATATGTTAGTATAATACTTCTAGAATAGAGCTACAGGCGCTGTAGATATCTCCTAATAAAAATAAGCCTTTATAATTACTCTCAGAAAAATTAGCGGACGAAAATTTAGTAAAATAGTAGATAATCTAAGGGTCTCTAAATTAACTATAAGTACTATTTACTATTAAGCTTAAAACTAAGCTAGTAGCGATAATATTCACGTGATATTAGCCTTAATACCTCCTTAATCTAACTATTCTAGTAAGAAACTAAAGGTAGAGAACGGCAGCGAGCTATCTAGTTAAATACAAAAAACAATAATTAACAAAGAAAACTAGAAAATAGTAGCTATAGTTTACTTAATTCTTTAAGAAGTTAGTATTAATAAACTTAACTGGAGGTAGGTTAAAAACGTTATAAAGAAGCACTAAGATCCTAAACATAACTACGCAATTATTCGAAAAGTACGGCTTAAGAAGAGTAAACTAAATAAAGAGAATAAGAAACAGCAAGTTAACTACTTATAGTGATTAATAAATAAATATAACTTACATTTCCCTAAGCTTATATTCGTCTATTATAATAAGACTTTAAAGCCTTTTAGAGGCACTAATAATTATAGAGACAAGCAGAAGATCTCCGCGCCTTAAGGTCGTAATATTAATTTAAATAACTTTATTATATATATTAATTCTTTTTAGTTCTTTCTTATAATTTGCGCTGCTATATTCTCTTATGTTACCTGCTTATATAAAAGGCCCTATATTACCTAAGTAGCTATATCTAAGGATAAGAAAGATCACTTAAAAACTAAGGTTATAGCTGCTAATAAAGAAGACTGGTTATACTATAAGTGGTAGTAAAAACAGGCTCTTATTCCTAGCACGCCTAAGTATAAACAATTAGAGGAGATTAACAACAAAATTAAAGCTAAGAACGCTAAATATCATCGTAAATACCCAGGCTGTAGTAGGAAGGGTCTATATAATAGGAAATTACCAAAGCAGGTCTTTAAGCACGAGATTTTTATATATACTAAAGATAAAAATATGAACGCGATCTGGTACGCTGAAAATATATTAAAAAAACATGTATTTCCGTACTATAAGGCGATTAGGGAAGAGAATTAAGGATTATAAATCTACCTTATAAAGGATAATATTTATCTCTATTAGACTACTCGCCATTACCTCTGCTATATAATTTATAAGAAGGAAATTAAGTTTACTTTTTACCTACCCTAGTCACTAGATTTACACCTAATTAAGTGCTGTTTTAGCAGGTTAGAAGGATTTATTAATAGCTATACTATAATATCTTTTTCACAAATAGTAAAGAAAAAGGCAGAGAGGTAAGTAGAATTAGTTTAGTAAAAAAATCTTATAATAAAGTCATATATAGCCAAACATCTCTACCCTAACTACTTTATACGGGTGGTAAAGCTCTGTATTGAATACTAAAATAATAACAATTTCCGCGCATAAAATGAGCCACAAAATCCTAATTATTTACGCCTATTTTCAATAATTTTTAGTTGTTTTTAATGTAAGCCTATTTTAATAAGGTTGCTAAGAATAAGCTTATATAGCTTATAAAAACGTTATATAATACGCCGTACTCTTTATATCAAAGGGCATTTTTTTACCTGTATTTTAGGTAAAGTTTAATATTTAGAGATATCTAGCCTTTAGTCTCTAGCTACTCTAGTTAAGTGTTATAAGTTACTAACTTACTAACGTAAATTATACTAGTAATAAGCTATTTAACTACTTATATAACACTTAGTAGTTCCCTCACTTCCGGATCAGATAGCTTATTAGACTTAGTAGAAGTTAGTTAACTTAGTAGAGAGTAAGAAGAAAATAATATAGTAAGTTAAGATTTAACAAAATAGTATTAAACTATATCACTTAAGGTGTGAATCTTAATTTTAGAGTAATTATAAAGAATTAAAAGTAGTCGTGAACTGTCTGATGCCCCATACTTATAGTAGATTCTCCATGCGTACATTGTATACCTGCTGGCAGTATATTAGATACTGTCAGAGCTGTTAGAGATATCAGAGCCTCTGATACCTCTAGCATCTCTAGCTGCTAAGCCCTACCTTAGTCATACAGGTTACTGCTTCCAATCCGTTGGCATGGTTCTGTATTTCTGTCCTCGCTTCTTGGCCCGTGCCTTGGCCTGTGCTAATGCGTCCCGTGCCTGCTTACAATTCTTCCTTTCAAGCTCAAACATACGTTTCCATTCTAGAGCTTTATTAGCTGTTGTCACCAGTTCCCTCAGCTCTTCAGGTGTAGTTGCCTTCTTGTTACTGTCCGTAACATTATCCCCCTCTTCCAAGTCTTCGTCTCGGAAGATAGTTTCCCTCTTCTATAAGCAGTATAAAGGCAGCAGGTCCTTTGCTCTGTGTTCCAGACTATAAGACCCTTAACTTCCTTTCTTTCCTGCCCAGCTCCCCAACGATGACACGTCCTGAGTCATCTCTAATACGTGCTTGCTGTTTAGTTTCTTGAATCCGTAACGAACCCCGTCACATGCTGACACCCTGCCTGAACTGTTCCCATCTGTCACCGAGCAACCTTCGAGGGACGCAAGAAGATAGAGAGAACTCTATTAATTGACAACTGAGTAGAGCTATCCTATATATAAATAATGAGTGGAATGTACTAGAAAGAGGATTTATAAGCATTATAACGATCGACAGTGGGGTCGATAAAAAAGGGGAATCAGTAGCGTTGCTCAGTTACACCGTCAAGGCGATGATTGCCTTATAAACCTAAGTTCTAGTCATTATTCTACCTGTAACGATTGTAACGTGAAATGCGATTTAATCATTTCACAACCGGAGTAGGATCGTCTAGATCATGATAAGGAAAAACTTTGCTGCTAGTTTGAAAAGGCTGAGGAGGAAGCCCTAGAGGCTCGCTCCCATGCCCTCCGGCTTCATCGCGAACTAGCAAAATTGGATTCTAAAGAGAAAGAGATGTTTAATCGAGAGATGGCCTCAATTCACGAGGTTCAAGCTCTTAAAGAGGCGGAAGCTTGTTCTTGGGGTTAAGAAACTCACACACTACAACCTGCAGTGCCGGCTTCTTCCTAACCTGCTTCGCCTTTTCTTTCCTTTGGCTTGAATTGGAACGCGCTGCAGTCATCCTTTCTGTAGGATACAGCCCTTATTAGTTCATCTAATAGTACTAGTTAATTAGCTCTAAACTATTTCTTAGGTTTCTAATTAGCTCCCACGTATTATCTTCAGGTCTGTAGTCTTTTTATCTAACTAAATATTTCCACTAACGCCTAAACTGCTGATAGTCTAAAATTTATTAAACTTCATACTTAGTAGTATCTTCTTTAAGCTTAAGTCTTGTCTGTAGTTTGGCATTCTATAGTGCTGGTTCTAATTTTGAAATATAAAAAACTAGGTAAATCCTTATGTTCTTAGGTAGTTATAGTTTATAATTTACAGATCCTGTTTATCATTTAACCTTAAATAGTCCCAATTTAACGTGATCCAGTTTTTTTAATGGTTATTTTATTTCTAAATTTTTTTATAATAGGAAAACCTTATCCTCCTTCTTAAAAATTAGTTTTTTAACTTTAGATTTATCTTTCTGCTGTTTGCTGAGAACTCCTTTCTAAATAATTTTTTCTACTATTTCCTAGTAAAGTTACTATAACTTCTTAACTTTTATTTTTACTAATTCTGATATCTTGTTTAGAATCCGTGGTTCTCGATAAGCTATAGGCTTATAACTATAATTTATAAAAAATAGTGATTTCCCTATAGTTAATAACTTTACAGAATTATATGTAAACTTAGCTATTAGTAGTAAGTTAATCTAATTATCTTATTACTTATTAACGTATATTTATAGATATTATTCTAGTGTCTGATTTATCTATTCTATTTATCTATCTATCTATAAGTAAAATGCTGTTAAGAGGTGATATTCAGCCCCTAGTTTTCCTATAAACATTTTCTAGAATATTAATGTAAATAATTTGTCTCTATCTGTGATAAATTCTTATAGTAATCTATATTATATAATTAATAGCTTAATAAGTATAGTTACTAATTTATCTACTTTAACCTCTATATATGTTAGCTTAAAGTATATATACTTTATAAGTTAGTCTACTATAACTAATATCATGTCATACTATTAGCCTTAAAAGGTGGTTATTATTAGTATTCTAGTAATAAAGTCTATTATAACTAATTCCTATAGTAGATCTAGTAAAAGAATTAGTTATATAAGTCTATACTTTTTATGTCTTAATGCTTTATTCTTTTTATACTTAATATATTCTAAAAGAATATCTCTAACTTTTTTTTATATTCCGGGAATCTAAAAATGCCTGTTAATCCATTCTATAGTTTTTTTAATTCCTTAATATCTGTGCATTTCGGCTGAATGTTAGTCTTTAATAAGTTTAGTTTATAATACTTCTAGTATAAAAATAGTTTCTATTTTATATTATTATAGTTATCTATGATTGTGTTCTCTAATCTGTTTTTACTATATATTCTTAATAATAACTATAGTCTTAATATCTATTTATAAGCTTTCTAGGAATCCGTCTGGTTTTTATCTAAGTATTATATTATAAATCTCTAGTATATTCTTTATGTAATCTACTTGCTAATTAAGTATATTAGCCACTATATTTTCTTTTCCTAACTTATAAAGTATTTAAAAGTTAAAGGTTGAAACTAATTTCTATTATCTAACTTATTATTAATTTAACTTCTTAATTATTATGAATGCTGTTAGATTTTTGTGGTCTAAGTATATAATAATCTAATACTTAGTTTCTTTTAAGTAATGTCTCCATTTTTTAAATGCTTAAACTATTACTAATAATTTTTTATTATAAATATCATAATTTAACTTAGTAGTTATAAGTTTATGAGATAAGAAATCTACTAGGTGTTTATATTTATTATTCTATACTTATAATAAAATAGCTTTTATAGCTCTATCTGATGCATCCGCATGTATCTTTATTTAAAGTCATAAATTAAATATTTTTAATATTAGTAGTTATTAGAATATCTCTTTTAACGTCTTGAAAACATCTTTCTTATGTTATTCCCACTTAAATTATTAATCTTTCTTAAGTAATTCCGTTAAAAGTAATGTGATTTTTAAGTAGTCCTTAATGAATTATCTATAGAACCTTATAAATCTAAAGAAAGAATAAACTTCTTTTGTATTTATTAGTATTAGCTAAGATAGAATATTTTTAGCTTTATCTAAATTAACTGCAATTCCGTTTTAGGATATTAAGTATTCTAAGAATTTAACTTCCGTTTTATAGAACATACACTTTTCCGTTTAAATATATAACTTATGTTTCTTAAGCTTTTATAGTACTATCTTAGTATACTTAATATATTCTTCTAGTATTCTATTTATGTATATAAGTATATTATTAAAATATACTATTATAAATACATCTAGATATTTTCTTAGCACCTGATTAATAATTGTCTGAAATATTACTAGTGCGTTAGTAAGTTCTATTAGTATAACTAAGTATTTAAATAATTTATATCTTATTTTAAATACTGTTATCTATTCGTGTCCTTTAGCTATTTATATTTAGTAGTATTTATTCTTAATATTAAAGAGACTAAACTATTTAGCTCCTCTAAGTTTATTTATAAGTTCTAATATTAAGGATATTAGATAACGATTTTTTATTATGGCTTTATTTAGGTGTCTATAGTTAATACATAACCGTAGCTTTCTATTCTTTTTTAGTATAAAAAGTATTAGTAATGCTATCTTACTTTAACTGGTTTATATATATCCTTTTTATTAATTTTCTTACAAGAATTTTCGTAATTTCTCTTGTTGGTGTATGAGTACTTGATATAATAATCCTAGTTTCAAATCCGTTTCTTCCTTAAGCATAATTTTATAATTCTAATCCTAGTATTCTGATAATTAGTCTTTAGCTTTTTTAAAAAACTATTCTCTAAATTTCTTTTAGTATTCGTTCGGTATAATAAACGTAGTGTTATAAAGTATTACTTTCTTTATTTATATTATAGCTTTTATTTATTACTATTTATAGTAGTTATTTCTAATTCCTATAGTTTTTCTTTTCTAATTAATAGTTAGGTTCTATTATGCTAGCTAGTCTTATCCTAAGATAAAATCCTTACTACCTAGATTTATAATTTTGATATAATAGTTATCTGTGTAACCTACTACTCTAATAGTCACATTTCTTATTTTAAGATTAATTAGACTTTTTTTGAATATTGCTGGATTATTATCTACGCGTTTTACTCACATAGGTTTATCTAAAACTCTAGTTAATATCTAGTATCTTTATATCTACTTATTTAATATAAGTGTTTTATTAGTTTTACTATCTATAAGTGCTAGTGTCTAATTACTGTTAATATATATATTTATATATAGCTTATTTTCAGGTTTCCTCTAGTTTAGTTATGTGTATATAATTAATATATTATTTCTAATCTTTACTTCTTAGCTCTTTAGTAGCTTAGTTATAGTCTACTAGTTTTTTAGTTTTTTATTTATAGTTAACTCCTAAGTGGCAGTCGCTTCTTTAGTATTTCTTTTTTAGGTTTATAAATTAGGTATCTCTAAAGTTAGCATGCTTCCTTATTAAGTATTTTATATATATTTTTAGTTTATTCTCCATAATCCTGACATTTCTATTCTAAGAAATATTCTTAATATATGAGATTTTTATGTAAGTCTGTAGCTAACTATTTTTTTTTAATAATATTTAGTTTAGTATTATTAGCATCCTATCTAGCATTTATTCTATAATAGTTATTTATGTTTATCTAAGTTTAGGTCCTATAATTCATCTTCTGAATCTATGTAAACCAATTCTTATTATAGATTAAATTCTTTTTTATTTATTAGTTATTATAATATTTTTCTTATCTTTAGTCCTTTAACACGTATAGCGTGTTTATTCTATTTATAGTCTTTTCCTATATAATTAGAAGCTATATATATCTAGTATTTCTTTTTTATTATTCTATTTACGGCGTTATTATCCTGTACCTATAATATTAATAAAGAGTTTTCTTTTTTCTTTTTATTTTTATTCCATCCCACTTCTAGGTATCCGACGGGGTGATAGTACGTTATATTAATTATAACTAGTATAGATATTTATTAATATATTTTATTTATTTATATAGCTAATTCTTGTTTACTTAGCCCTTTATGTTATCTATTTTCTGTTAACTATAATACTTATTAGTATTTATATATTCTATCTCTTAAGATAACTTTCTAGTATTTAGTAATATAGTATTCTTTTTAGTAGTACTCTAATTTATATATCCAACAGTCTCTCCAGCGTACGCGTTGTATAATTATTATAGATATAAATTTCTTATTCTTTATAGTCTCTTAATTCTTTTTTTATCTGAATTTTTAATCTTCTTTATGGAATAGTCCACCTTCTTGTTTTATAATCTTATAAAATCTTTATATTTCTTTCTTAGTTCTCGTGTTGTATTATTAAACTACTATTTTTTATATTATAGTAATTATATTACTAAGTTATTCTATTAGATAATTTTTAACTTACTAATACGAAATCTTATATTCTTATCTGAAATATATATAGCTTCTATAGATTTAGTATTATTCTTTTTAAATTCTTTTTATAATTATTTCTTTTATTATGGTATCTCTTATTTATTTTATTTAGACTATAGTAATCTTAATTTCTTTAGGCGCTTTAGTCTAAACATAAGCTTTCTTAATATCTAATTATTATTATTTATAATCTTTAATAAAGTGTCCCTGTTTTCTGTATTCTAAGCAGGCTTTATATATATAGTATTTTATTTATTTTTTAACTCACTTTCCTTACCCGTTCCTAATAGATATTTTCTTAATATTAATATTTATTAGGTTATAGGTTTGGTTATCTTTTCTATTTCTTTTAAATATATAGATTACTAATCTCCCTTATATCTTTTTCTCCTGTTCTTATTAGTACTAATAGTTGTTAATAGTTACTACTTATTTAATAATTTTTAATAAGATACTTAGTTATTTTCCTCTAGAGATTTTATCCTTAATTCTATTTTTTAATTCTTTATAGTATATCATAACTAGTAGTTAGTTTATCTAGTTAAGTTATAATTAAATTTATTTAAACTCTGCTATATAATTAGCTGCTAACGTATATTACTTAAGTTATTAAAGCTTTTAAATTACCTTTATTTCTTTATTAATTTCTTTAAAGATAATAATTATTTCTTGTTTAAAGTATTTATAATTTCTGAAAACTTATTATATATTATTATTACAGTTAGCTAACTCTACTGCTCTTAGGTTAAGATTTTTATTAACTAAGTAATTTCTTACTAGTAGTTTAAACTATTATATAACTTTACCTATTATATTTATACCAGCCGCCAGAATCCGATCCTAATTAGTTAGAAATAATTTTTAATTAAAATAATAGTAGAGGTTTATTATTATTATAAAAATCTTAAGTTTATCTTAATTACTGTTAAACTTTTTAGGAGGTTATATTTTTACTATTTCTCCTTTCTAGACTACTATAGCTTATTATTTAGTTTTAACCTATTATTATAGATTTACTAAAGTATTACGTAACTCTATAATAGCTGCTTTTTATTTTTAAATAACTTATTATATACTCTTCTATTCTCTAGATATACTTCTAGTTATAGATAAAGATTTTACTATAACTTCTTCTTCACTACTACTTTCCTCTAATAAGTAAAGTTCTTATTCGTCTTTATAATAAGTTATTATAGATATTTAATAATTAGTTATTAGAATTCTATCTAACGGTTCTTTCTACTCTTTTAAGATGGTAATTATAATATTATAAGTTACTAACTTACTAACGTAAATTATACTAGTAATAAGCTATCTAATTACTTATATAATATTTAGTAGTTCCCTTATTTTCGGATTAGATAGCTTATTAGACTTAGTAGAAGTTAGTTAACTTAATAGAGAGTAAGAAGAAAGTAATATAGTAAATTAAAATTTAATAAAATAGTATTAAACTATATTACTTAAGATATAAATCTTAATTTTAGAGTAACTATAAAGAATTAAAAGTAGTTATGAACTGTCTGATGCTTTATACTTATAATAGATTCTCTATACGTATATTATATACCTGCTGGCAGTATATTAGATACTGTTAAAGCTATTAGAGATATTAGAGTCTCTAATATCTCTAGTATTTCTAGTTATTAAGTTTTATCTTAGTTATATAGGTTACTGCTCCTAATTTATTAGCATAGTTTTATATTTCTATTCTCACTTCTTAGCTCATGCCTTAGCCTGTGCTAATATATCCTATATTTACTTACAATTCTTCCTTTTAAGCTTAAATATATGTTTTTATTTTAAAGCTTTATTAGCTATTATCACTAGTTCCTTTAGCTCTTTAGATATAGTTACCTTCTTATTACCGTTTATAATATTAAGTTAATAGACTTTTTAGAATAAATATAAGCGCTTACTATATACTTATATTATAATAAATAAATAATACTTTAATTATAATTATTATACCCTACTTTTCACGCGCAATTTCCTTATTATATTACTAAAATACTAGAATACTATAAAAGAGAGTTATAGGTTTTTTTTATACTACTACTAGTTATTATACTACCTAAAAAAGGTTATTATGACTTTATTAAAACCCTATAATACTCTATAGTACTTATAGTACTATATTATGCCTATATATAAAATTAATATTATTCTATAATTAAAGTAGTAGAGACCTTTAGCTTATTTAAAATAAAGATTTTATAAATTATTTATAGTAAACATGTGTAGTGTCTTTATAACTTAGACTAATCTAATACTT
Source organism: Zopfia rhizophila CBS 207.26 (assembly GCA_010093925.1). NCBI lineage: Eukaryota > Fungi > Ascomycota > Dothideomycetes > Zopfiaceae > Zopfia > Zopfia rhizophila. Next base: position 2,733,166 of record ML994611.1, read on the forward strand.
ATAAAAAGTTTTATTAACTTACGAATTCTGACGCTAACGTGATCACGAGTTATATTAATTAGTATAAGTTTAAAAAGAAATGCCTACTTTAGCCAGAGCTTATATATAAAGCTAGTATTAATCTACTAGAAAGAAAAAAGAATTACTATTATTAAATAACATTAAAGTATATATAAGAGGTTTCTAGTATAGAAACTAATAAAATAGCTATTAAAAAGAACTATTCTCTTAAGAGGCGTAAGAAAAAAGTTATTTAGTATAAACTTTAGCTTAAATTACGCCCTTATAGCATATATTAAAAAAGAGTTATCTAAAAGGGAAGTAAAAGAGAGCGTATTTATTAGACTAAAGATTAAAAAAAAGAAATTAAAATTAAGTAATACATTATAACAAATAATAAATTAAGAAAGAAAAATAAGATAAGAAGCTTAAAAGAGAGGTTTAGATTCTTATTTTCTTTAATAAGATAATTAAATCAGATAAAGTAGATTTACCTATAGCATATATCCTTCACAGCATATATTAATTCTATTAAAGGTAAATTATACTTAATTATTATTACTTTCTTAAATTAAATGAACTTAAGTAGGATGCTATATTTTAAGATTATTTAACACTTATATACTTATTAATAGCTATAGAAGTTTATAATTTAATTTAGTCCACCACTTAACTGCCTGTCTTTAAGTGAATATAAATAATAGAATAAAGTAAATAGAGCCTAACTAATTCTATTAACTTCTTATTAAAATTTCTGCTGTGGGTAAAAGAGTATATAATATACTATCTCCCCTTAAGCCTTAAAAGATTTAATTATAACTAATAATCAGATATATAGTACTAGAGTAATAGATATTAATATTAGTCTAAATAAAACTTAAACTATATTTCTAGGGATATTTAATGCTTTTGTAAATATCTTATTTTCTTAGTCTAACCCTTTCTTTAACTTATTCCTTTCTTAAGGGTATTTTTGTGACGTGATTTTTTATTCTCTAGTCTATAATATATCTCTGTTATTTATACTACTTAAAAATAGTTTAATAAGCTCCTATTTACTTTTACGTATTATCTCTACTTTCTTTTTTTCTTTTTTTTTAAAGTATTTAAGATATATCTATATCTATTATTTTCTTCCGCTTTTCTTTTTTAACTTTATCTGAGTTTGTAACTAGTAACCTATTAACCTCTTTTACTAAATTATCTAGCCTTAATCTCTTAGGATCTTGTGTAATCTTTATTATATTAATAAGTTACTTACTATACACATATTTTTTTTATAACTTATTTCTATTTTTCTTATTTTTAATTCTAGTCTAATTTCTTAATAGTGTTATATTTTCCTCTCTTATTTTATTTTTCAGCACGTGAAATATAACCTTACTTAGATAGAAATTACGGCCCTAGTTCTAAAGCCCCTTAGCGTAAAGGAAGAGAATTAAATATATAGCTTTAATATCTTCATTATCTACTAGTTTATCTTAATCTTTAGTGGTTATTATTATTATCGTTATTATTACTACTATAGATATTAAGAATAATATAGACTATAGTTTTTCTACTATATTAAAGCTAAGCTAGATTAAGATCTGGAAAAGGAAAATATAGTAGTTTTTAAAGCCATAAAGTTAGTAGAATATATAGAGAAAAGTTTTAAAATATATTTTAAAATACACAACAATTTATACAGGAGAGTAGTTAATATAGTTAAGAAATAAAAGACTATTATTAAAAAAGCTAAAGGCAGTTTCAACAGCAATAAGTAGAAAAAAAGTTATTATTATTAAATTATAATATTATATACTTAAAGTCTTTAGTAAGTAATTTACTTTTTAGGATGTTATTTCACATACATTATAATCATATCATAAAATAATAAAGTAAAAATAGAATATATAAGAGGAGTAATATATTATATTAAAAGATATAATAATAAAATAATTCTTTTAGGACCTAGTGTCTCTAGAAGGCCCTAATACTATACCTTAAGCTAGGCAAGAAATGTTAAAGTCTAGTCTAATAAGATTTTAGCATGTATATGCTAATTTAAAAGTGTTTTTTTTCTAATATTATTTATTAACTTACATAGCTGTATAAGTGTTAGGAATGTATAACTTAAATAAAAAAAAAGTATTTATATATATAAATATTTAATTTATATTTTATTAAAAAATATTAAAGTTATTTAGCGGTTAGGAAGCGCAGCTTTAGGGGGTTTATTAATAAGCAAAGATTTAATAAAATAAAAACAAAATATTCTATAAATATAAGCTTATATTAGTATATTATAATATATACTCTTTTTTCTTAAGTATAGATAGGGAATATGGTTGGATATATACCTACTATATAAAAATACTTTAAACTATAATTATTTTTATTATTTTCTCTCTCTAAGAAAGTGAGCTCTTAGATATAGAAAACTAATTTAGGTTCTTAGCTATAATTACTATCTATATTTAAAATAACTAACTAATCTTATTTAGCCTATTAATAAAATACGTTATATCTAGAATAGGAGTTGCCTAGATTATAGTAAGAGTATACTCTATTTTATTTTACTTACATTCCTAAAGTTACTTTACTTTAGCTAGAAATTAATAGCTATAGTTTTAAGAGTTCTAAAACTTAGAGTAGTTTTTAATAGTGCTAAGTCCATACTAATAATTACTATATATTAGCTTTTAGTAATAAAAGTAAGTAAACATATATAAGTAGCTATAAGAATTATATTAACTAATAGAGATAAGTAGAAATTATAATAGCTAGTAATTATATCATCTAAAAAAATATCTTTATAAAAGAAAAGATAGAAGAGATACTTGAAAAGAAAATATATCTTAAAAAGCTTCCATAAGAACTTTTTATAAGAACTAATTAAAGTCTAGTTCAATATCTTAAGGGTAGCAAAGTTAAGTTATGTATTAATAATTTAAATATTATAATACAAGATATAGTAAACGCTTTTATAATTAAATATAATTTTATTTTATATAACTATATACTACCTAACTGAAGGAGTACTACCTAAAGTAGATTTATAAAAAACTAAGTTAAGATATAAGTTATTTAAATATCTATATAGTAGCTTTAAGTTAGCATATAAAGATACTTTAGAATAGTATTAGATATTAGAAAGAAAGGAAATCTAGAAAAGAAAATTACTATTTTAAATATAGTATAGGATACTTTATATATTAATCCCTTATTATATACATCAGAAAATCTCGGTAGTAACAGTATTTTATTTAGTTTAAAGTAGGTTATAGAGCTTTTTATAGGCACTATATTAAACTTATAGCTAGTTAAGTTTACACTTTATAGCTAAAATATATAAAGGAAATACTAATACTATTATATTTTTATAAATATAGCTTATATTTCTCTTCTAGCACTCTTTACATCATAGCTGCTTAGTTATATACTTAGTTTAATATTAGTTTCTTTACTTAAAATAAATGTTACTAGACTGATCTTTATTTTATATTTATAGTATATAGTATATACTCCTATATTCCTAATAAAGTTAACAGAGAAAAACTATAAGAAGAATAGAAATTAAAAGTTATATTATTATATTATACTAAAAGATTATTCTATACTATTATTATCTTTTATTTTCTAGCTAGGTTTAGTTTACTAGCTGTATAATAATAGCTAGATATTAAAATATATAGTAACAGATAGCGCATGTATACATGTTATTAATTATATTTTAATTAATCTAAGTAATTTATAGAAGTATAATAGGTATATACTAAACCTATCTAAGTAAATTACTCTAAGTATTAAGAATAAATAAATTTAAAAACTTATAAAATAGTTATAGTATTATAATAAAACTCATAAAATACTTAGCTATTTAAAAATTTGTTAGGTAGAAGAGAAAGGTTTTCTTTTATAATAATCTATACCTAAAATAAAGCTACTATTTTCTTTTACTACTAATAAGATAGTTCTTTTAGTTCTAAATTTAAAAAATTAATCTATTCCTATATATTAGAAGGTAGAAGGTAGTATATTTTATTAGATATAATAATAATAATTTAATATTCTCCTAGCTAGAACCTGTCTCCTATTAAAGTTTAAATATAATTAGCTAAAATATTTAACCTTTACGGAAAAATTTACTAACTAGTTAATATATTAATAAGTTTTTATTTACTTCTCTAGCTGTTTACGTTTCTGGTAAATAGAAATATAAAGTAATAAAATTCTTTACTAGCCGTCTAGAGATACCTTTTAAAGTAGAGTTTTAATACAAAAAATACTACTACTACTAGTTTTATAAATATTTTAGTAATATTTTTTTTTATTCCTCTATAGCTCATCCATCATGAGGGAGATTAAATTAAGTTAGTTAAAATATATTAAAAAAAAATTATTATATACTAAGAGTATTTAAAATTAGTCTAGTAAAAAGTATAGACTAGGTATTAAATTAAAAGTAGTAGTATTAGAATCTTAGTAATAGTTAATTTATTACTTACTTTATATAAAAACATTTACAGGATTAGATAGATATATTATTACTAGATATATTTAAAATAGATACTTATAGTCTATATCTGCTTTATTATCTGCTAATAAGTTAATTTTATTAGTTTAAATATATAATTTTCTGCTCTTTAAGATGTCTATAATAATATTATATACTTACTTAGTAATAGTATTATTTATTTATATAAACTATAGCTATTAAATAAGCTTTTTAATATATTTAGAAATGTCTTTACTATCTTAGGTAGTTATATATATTTCTTAATAAAATATTTTAAGAAAAAAAACAGCTGTAGCCTGTATAACTAAGTAAAAACACTTATTAGAAATAGTACTTTTAAATTAATAAATTAGACTTACTATTATATATAATAAACCACCACGGCCCTTTTTAGTAAATATATACTAAATTAGGCTAATTAGGTAATAAGAGTATTAAATTTTATATAGCTTAAACACATACTTTAGCTATTCTTTAGTTAAAATTAACTAAATTATTACTTTAACTCTTAATATACCGCTTAAGCTAACAGAGGCATAAGTAAGTAATAAAAATCTTAATATTATTATAATAAAATCTAAGCAAGAACTACTCGTGCTGGAAATTAGATTTTAAATTTAAATTTATAAAGCTAGAACCATCAGGTAGTGCTGCTATCTCTTATTCTTTTAATTTAATTATTAATATTATAATAAGCTTTTAAATATATTCCCAGAAGACATTTACTATCTATATAGAATATAGACTTTTAAGAACTTTCTATATAGTAAAACTAATCTTTATATAAGCATCCAGAAACGGCTCTATAATTATAAGTAGTTTTATAAGTTTAAAGAATTCTAAAATACTACTACCCATTAATAGCAAGATTCTAGAAAGTGTAATATAGTTATTATAAATATAACTTTATTTTTAAAATAATGTATATCTAATCTGCTCTTCTAGTAATACTTAAAGAAAAATAATAATATAATCTTTATTAGTAATAATACAAGACCGTTCTATTATAGCACTTAAAAGATATTTAATAGAGTATAAACTCTATTATATTTATTCTAAAGTTTCTTTCTTATTTATTAGAGCAGAAGGATCTTTATTTCAGAAATAAAAACTAACTACTAAAGTAAATTAAAGAAAGATACTAATTATAACCTAGGCTCTATTAGTAAAATTATTAGCTAATAAGATATAATATAAAGAGACATGCTTTAAAGAGATGCTTATTTAATAGCTAATACCTATCCTTCTTCCTATATTAGATAGAAATTAGAAAAGAGGGAGCTAAGTTATAGGATATCTTACCTACTAACGTAGCTAATTACTAAATAGTAGAAGAAAAGAAGACTAATAGCCTATAAGTAGGTTAGATAATACTAATAGACTTTACAGCTTTAGTAATTACTTACCTAAATTAATAACAGATTAGGAGCTGAGATGATTATTGTAGTATTCTTTACCCCTAGTATTCATACTACTCTTATTATATAAAGGAGGTGATCTCGGTCGTCTGTCTGCTATTTAGAATTTATGAGATAGGAATATTAAGCGCTAATCACAAAGACCAAATTCAAGACCGCTTACCATTTCTCCGGGACTTGGAATAGTCATTAAAGCTTTATAGACTCATAGTACTTGCAGAATTAGTCTTCAAATGCCTTGAGTATAATCGGAAACTAACTGTAGACCATTTCCATATAGCAGTAGAACAACCTTTCAGCAGTGTTTAAGAGAGGCAGTTCGTACGGATCCACTATAGCTTCCACTTCAATGCTGTCACTATCCAGATAAAAGCTCGAATCCGCAACATATAGAATGTTTTGTAATTTGAACGATTTTCGTCGCTCGTGCAAGGCGTTAATGCGTTGTGTAACGGCCGCATTACTGGCACCTGGTAGTCCATATAGTAATCTGAAAGGTTCGCCGTCAACGTCTCTCATTTAACGTTAGAGGCTTCGTAACCACTAGACTTCGGAATTCTGGCCAACAAACCCTGTTTCTCTCGATTCACGGCTTCGAAGTAAATCCTCGTCCAGGAGATCCATGTCCTTATTGGAACCAACCAAGGCTTAAGTCTACGCTTCTCCTAAATTGTAAGCCTCTTCACCCTTCTCATTAGATGGCGACTCTTTCCTTGGTCGTTTCCCAAGTGCCTTTGTGGACGTTAACGCTGTGGGAGTAGTAACTTCATCCTCTACCTTCCATAGATCAGCTATGGTAATGAGCTCGGAATAATAAAAGCCTATTGCTTTAAGAGTGTCATCAATCTTCCTCTTGTCTCCTTCATCAACACGAAGACTAAAGTCCTTTAGAAGTGATATAAGTATATGGTTCTGCTGTGTGGCCCTGCTCACGATTAGTCTAGATAAAAGAACTCAGTAACTAGGATCGACGAACGTCTTTAGGCGATCCTTTCGAGCCTACGCATAGACGCAATTCATATCATTTTCCTCGCAATTCCTGTATTATAGAACCTCTCCAGAACATTTCACTTCTGTAGAGGGAGTTAGTTCCTCTCACTTACTAAAGACAGTTAGGGTGATGTGTAACCGAGTGCAGGGAATTAATATAGCAACCCATGATCAATTAAATGAGTAGAAAACTTAATCTATATACACAATTGAGGTGGATTGTACGTAAGAGAGTACAACCTACTGATGCAGTGGGGGCCTAATGTGTTGAAGGCCTGATGTGATAAGGGCCTCATGTGATGGAGGGCCTTGTGTAATAGAGGGCCTAATGTGATAGAGGCGCTATTCAGTGACATGATAAAAGGGAGGCCCACTTCGCTTATAGCAACTAATGCATTAAATGCATTTAGTTTCTATTAGCTAAGTGAAGGGAGAACGGTGAGGATGCTTACTGTCTTTACCACCTAGTGTTTCTCACTTACTGCACGTCGTTCAAGCCTGGGTATTGCTACCTTTGAGTTAGGTCTGGTCCCCGCATACTAGGGCTGGGAGGTACGGCTGTCCTGCATTAGGGGAGCCGGGGACAGATATATCGAATTCATAAGATCGATACTTGTACGCAAGCACAGTAATGCCGCCACTATAATTAGTAGGTGACTACGGAATCTACAAGACCACCAGCTCAGAGCACGCAATCACGTGAGAGTCTAGCGTCATAAGGCCGAGTCTAATTGTTCCTCAGTCCGCTATGGCATGTGCGTGGGTGGAGGAGGCTGTATTAAAGCGTTGACCTATCTCACCACAACTACCAAGAGGATTTCGACGGCGAGAAGACCTGGAGGTGGATGACTTCGGGGCTCATTTACTTGGCTGGCTGTTGAGACGTCGTAGCCCGGGGAGTATAGACATTAGAGGAAGATTTATCGTGCTGGTTGTCCGTTGATCGTTGTTTAGTGTTCAGGTTTTTCGGTTCTCAGCGCGGGGAGGCATCTTTATTGGACCGGGACAACCTTCCCGCCAATAAGATTGAGAGATGATCGGACCATCGATCCGACCAATGAAATTCGACGAAGCATTAGTGTTCACCTGAATTAATTCGTAAATCTCCTGGCAGCTTGGAAATGCAGAGAGAAAGTTGGGCGGATTACATGAAGCTTCTGGAATCTTCTAGTAAGGATGACATAATTATGCCAAGAATAACGCCGACGTCCGAAGTAGAGCTAACTAAAACGTTAGCGCCAAGAGGTTCCTGGAAGAAGCGGGTTCACCGAGGCTCCGAACGAGACGCGGAGAGCATTCGCTTAGGAGACGCCGTGCTGCCTTAGCCTAGTATGCGAGAAGCTGGCAATCGGTTCCTAGGCTCAACCCTTTGCGAAGTCCGAGAAATGGCTAATGTGTTGATGTTAGTTTGCGTGGGCAGGTTGAGTGGAAAGGTTTGGTGGAGAGATGGTGGGAAGTGTTTGGGTTGGTTTTATTTTTACGCCACTCGGGCGCCTTTCGGCCCGCGGGCTGACTAATCTGGTCTAATCGGAGTAACTAATATTCCGTTGAGTCCACCTTTGCTGAGGGCGTTGGAGTGTGGAGCAGGAAGAAGACGGAAGATGGCAGCAGGAGCAAATTCGAATATATTTGAGCTTCTATCGTTACTCGCGTCACCTACATCAAGCCCACCCATCTCGCCGCTGCCAACAAACACGTCTACACACTGAACCACTTCACCATCACCATCCAACGCGTCTCACCCATACCGAACTACCTCACCGTCGCCATCCAACGCACCGCACTCCAGGCGGCTTCAGCTAGAGGCCCGAGTACATCGTGAAGCTGCTGCTCGGCAAGGGCGCCGACGCCAACGCGCAAGGTGGAAAGTACGGCAACGCACTCTATGCGGCTTTAGAAGGAGGCCACGAGCTGCTCGACAAGGGCGCCGACGTCGATGCTAAGCCCTTTATAAGACGAAGCAATAGTATTATAATACATTTATTTCTATAACGTGTTTCATGGGCATGAGGGCCACCCGAGCATAAGGGCCACTTTTGCCAAGAATTTTTTTTTTCTTTTAATAACTGGTTGAATATGTGTGTTGGTGAAAAGGCCGCCTAGTTTGACGGGATTGCCCGCTGAGTTTTGAGGCATTCTCATTTGTAACTATCAGAAGCTAACGAGATTGCGAAAGGGTCCAATGTCAGGTTTGGCTTCCATGAGTCACGTTTTCGTTCCCGCTATAGAGCCTTTGGAGGTTTCGGATCGCTCCTCTTCCGAGACCCCGTTCTGGTCCCCGAATTGAGAATCCATAGTTCACCAGAGCAAATCTATTCATAGCACTGAGGACCGAAAACGTCAAACCAGAGTAGGGAACCGTGATCGAAGCCCCAAAAATGGGAAACTTGCTCGTCCTAAAAGAGGAAACCTGGACCAGAGCCGGAAAACGAGAACCTGTAAACCAAATCCATACCGCCGCTTGCAGCACCGGCTTCCCCTCCAACTGCACTGCTGAGATTTTACCCCGCCCCGGAAGAAGATCTCTTGGCAATCCCTCCCTATGCAATACTTTCGCACACATGGGGAGCCGATGCTGAGGAGGTTACTTTTGAAGACCTGACAAATGGCACTGGCAAGAATAAGCCTGGTTATGAGAAGATCTGGTTCTGTGGAGAACAAGCTGCACAAGACGGCCTGGAATACTTTTGGATTGACACATGTTGCATCTAGGAATGTCACCCCAACTAACAATGCCCTACATAAGTGGGTGCATTTGCCGCCAGAAATGATGGGCTTTAGAAAACCAAACTTTGCTGCGCACCCTTGCCGCCAAGCCGCGTTTCTTAGCTAATTTCTCGGTAAGCGGTCTTGCCCAACGTCAACTATAAAAGGTCCCCCACGTCCCGTTTTATTTCGCCTTTGTTCTTCTTTCTCCTACCTTCCTCCTTACACCTCTTTACTTCCTGTGGTATCTCTTACCTGTTCCAACCCTTGCAGAGCTGAGCTCCGCCCGTTAATCCCTATACAATATTATCAGCGTCAATATGAAGACAAGTGCACAAGTGCGGCGCTCTCTAGAATTTACCTTTGTCTTAATACTAACCCGAGTTTTGAATAGCTATAATTTTGCAATTCAAATAAGTCTGCTTTGATCATACGGCTCCTATTTATAACTTTATTGTTTATATTCCCATTAAGCTTATGAGCTGTATTCTCTTAGCTCTTGTTGCTATCTCTTCTCTCACCTTTCACGCCTCAGCTCTAGAATTAATAGCATAAAGGAACACGTCACTAGGACACCACGGTGTAAGACAGCCGTTCGGGTCAACAGAATTACGTTACAAATTGTAACGGCTTGGCTGGGTAAGGGCTTATTGGAGATGAATGTTCATGCGACTCCGCACGGCTATAACGTAATAATAGGGTCCTAGCGGGTTTTCTATATGACCTGGCTGCAAAGCTGTATACCACATCACACTAAAAACTCATCTAATTAATGAGGTCTGTTATAGACTAACTTTCTGTACTACTCCTAATCTCTTTCTTCTTATTTCCCCTTCTTGGGTTCTAGGGGGCTGTGTGCCCTTTCTCTTTGCTTTACCTCACTTACAAATCACTTTATCATCACCCTACTAGGGAACTTGTAGCTGGCTACGTTTGCCTGTTTATATCCTATCTTTCTACTCTTTTCTGTTCTATGACTCTAACCCCTTTTTAGAAGTCACCCACTAAAGAATTGGCCTTTTCGCTCTGTCACAGACTTGTTTTCTCTACTGCCGTTAATCTTTCTACTCTAATTTCTCCTACCCTCTTTCTCTTCAGGCCCCCTAATCTAAATTCGGCTCCAACTTCTGGCCTAACTTCTACCATGAACCCCGGACTGCGTCTCTTGCTTAAATGACTTGAAATCTTAGCATAATAATCACACTTCAATAACACTAGATAGATACACGGTTTGGATTAGAAATAGCGGTTCTAGTGTGACATAATCTAGCTAGTGCGGCAGATTATCTAGATTTAAACGTAATAAGAATATAATAAGAATCGCCTACCGCGTTGATATAACGTGATAATATAACGGCAGAGCCGTTCAGCTGTTGCGTGTACAAGTAATAATAGAAACTATAAAATCATATTATAACTTAATATAATATGTTTAATTAGTAAAATACCTTATTATAACTACTATTTCTGCCTTGCTGCTCCCTAATAGGACCTTTATTTCATAGGCTATACTATTAGTCTATAAGTATAAAATAATAGCTGTATTAGTCTTTATTAGCTGCGCTAGATCTAGTAAGCTCTACTTTTAAATACTCTTTACTTATACTACAGTAAATAGCTAGATTACCCCACTTAATAATTACGTTTTCTAGGTGTTTCAGCGGTGAGGGAAAGCTATTAGGTTATTCTCTAATAACTAGTAATATAAATATACGCTATTAGTGGACTAATTTGCTTCTAATAATTTCTTATTTTCCTCCTGTAGCACAGCGTTACGCTGAGGGTATAACTACTAGTAATAAGGCCTAAAATCCCCTATAATACGAGTTCTAATACTTATGCTCTTAATACTAACCTTTTATAGCCTCTTTTAATAATTTAATAGATATAGATAATAGTTATTACTACAGGATCTATAGTAATAGTAAGAGAATAAGGATAAGAATACTAAGAATACCAGGGAACAGGCTTAAGTCCCTATATAGAAGTCGTAATATTAAGCTATTCTGCTTAATAAAGTTAGGAAAAAAAAAGTAAAATACTTAGTAATTATTGTGAACTAGTAGTCTGGTAATCTAAAGGCGCGCTAAGATAAAGCCTATTACTATCTAAACCTTACATTATACTATATTCTATATTAGTAGTAATTACGACTGTTAATAATAGTATTCTATATAAAATAGAGTTTAGAGTAGTAATTTATATAATATAACGCTCTTATCACTATAGTAATTATAATTAGTATAGAAAGCCTAATACCTAGAGAGTAAAAATATTAATTTAATTACTAAGAAATTAGATTCTACTCAGGAGGCAGTAAGACAGGCATTTTAAAAAGAGATAGTAAAAAAAAGAGATAGAAAAGAATAAGAATAAAGAAAGTCTATAGCTTATATATAAAGAAGAAATATTCTTTTACTTAAGATTTCTTTAGTTTACTCTATTTTTTTATATAGAGCGTATTCACTCCTCTCACTTCTCTAGCTTCTTTAAGGTAATCTAGATTTATCATAGGATTTATAATCTTTTCTAATTTTCTAATAGCTATATTTACTCTTTACTAACCCCTTTAAACAGCTGTTTTAGTAACTGTAGACCTTATAAATCCTAACTAAAAAGACTTAAATTTATAGTACTAGGTAGCTATAGATGCTAATAATAAGTACGCTTACTATTTAGTCTTTATTTTATAATATCTAACTACATAAAGTAGGGTTTACTATTGTAAATAAAGATTTTTATAAGAATATTATTAAAAGAGCTAGCGGTACTAGCAATAATAGTTTATTAAATAATAGTTAAAATAAGTATACTATATCTCTAGTATTTTTTCTTCACGGCTAGTAGAAGTCTGCTTATATGATACTATAAATATATTAATTATACTAGATAATAATAAGCCTAATGCTGATAAGCCTAATACTAAGTTTAATACTACTATATCTAATAATAATAATAAATAAATAGTTATAGCTAGTTTATTAGCTAATTATAATAGCTCTTATTCTTTTCTTTCTACTATTTCTATTAAGTCTTTTACTAATAATTATATTATACACTTAACTACTAGTTCTACCGCTAATAGTATTAGTAATAATTATAATTATAATAGCTAGAGAGTTAGCTATAATTCTAATTATATAACTTTTTAGAAATAGTTTAGTTTACCTATATAGTATTACGTGCCGCTTAAGAATAGTCTACTCTCAAAATAACATTATTACTTAAAAATAGTAACATAAAAGGTAAGAGAAGGGATATTAATACTTTTAAATTTTTATAAAAAGAAAATATATTACTATATATTACTACTTCCACATTACTATAGCGGTAGAAATTGGGAGATTATAGATATTAACAGTATCTATTTAAAAAAGAACGGATTTTTAAGTTATAAATTATTATAGAAACTAATAATAGTGCTAGTAAGTAGTTTTAATAGAGCGCTACTTAAATAAGCTAAAGAATTAATTAAAAAAAAATATAAAGTTAAGGTATAAAAAAAGTGGTTTAAGAAATAAAATATAATAAATTAGCGCTACTATAGTAAAAAAGATTAAACTAAGCTTATATTTAATTAAGAAAAATAAATAATAGAAAATATATATAAATTATACCTTTTTTATATAGTATTTTCTAATAGCTAGTATCTAATATTATTAAATACTTTTACTATTTACTTGCTAATAACGGCCCCTATTTTTAGATAAGCATTTATAATGCCTGTTTTTGTGTATTAGAGTCTGAATATAGTATTTTAGATAAATACTACTTTAATATTACTATTATCTCCTTATCTCTAAACTAGAAAACTAAGGCTATACTATTATTTAATAAGTTAAAAGTAGTTACTATAGTTATATAGCTTTTTATCTAAGTAAAAGAAGCTAGCACTATAGAAAATATTAAAATAATAAATAGATATTTAAATAGATTTTTACTTATGTTTAGTATGCTGCATGAAAGATTAATTTCTATTTAAAAAAAAAATAGCTATATAGCTACTAATTTTTCTTAGGTAATACTTTAGTCTGCTAGTATTTTTATTTTTAATTAAACTTAGCTAAGTACTAAGCAGGTTCAGTAGAAAACTAATAGACTACTATATAATCTAATAAGTAGTAATACTAGTAGTATTAGAATTTTAAGCAGTAATATAGGCGCTAACTATATAATTAGGGTATAAAATAAATATAGTAATAGCTATAAAGTATTAATACTTACTATAGTTACTATATCTTATATGGAATTAGTAAGTTAAATAAAGCTATTATTAACACTAGTTCCAGATACTCTACTTAAAATTAGTAAAGAGAAGTTATATTAAGTATTTATTCCAAGTAATAAGGTCTTCTAAAATAGTATTAGAATTTGTAAAAAATATAAGTCCATAAGTGTAGAGGTTATAGTATATAATCTAAAAAATAAAAAAAATAGTACTAGTATTAAGATAGGTATAGACATATATAGTTATAATCTAAATCTCTAGCTAATTATATATTTCTAGTTAATTATGTATAGTAAATATAAAGCTAATTTACATATCTTTACTAAAGCTAGTAATAATAAAGATAGTATAAAAAAAAGCTAGTAGAAATAATATTAAATACTTAATAGGCCTAGCTAAAAGAGCTATAGTAATAGGACTTAAATTATAAACCTAAGTAAGTAAATAAGACCGCTTATAGACATAAAAATAGCTATAATAATCTAGTAAGAAAAAGCAGAAAATTTAGTATAGCAGAAGTAGAGCATAATAAAAGTAAATAAACTTTTCTAAAACTTAAATATAGTTTATAGATAGAGTAAAGCAAAAATAACGTTATAAGCTAAAAAGGGAAATTGTGACTATTATTACTATAATAAGCATAGTATATAAGATTATATTTACTAATAATAGGCGTAAAAGCGGCTTTAACTTCTTAAGTTAGTATTATAACAAAGTATAATAAGGTAAGGCCAGAAACTAGGTTAATAATAAAAGAATTACTAGAGCTTAAAATTATTCTTAGATAGTTAATTAAAATAGGAATTAATAGTCACTCCCTAGTTTAATAAAAGAATTTAATAAAAGTTTTAAGGTAGAAAGAGAATTAATAACGTGAAGATAAAAACTAAATTATTAATAATAGAAATTACTAGAAATTACTAGGTCTAAGAATTATAAATAGAAATAAAAGATAATAGTTATAAATAAAGAATCTATTCTTAGTAAAGTAAAGACACCTTATGATTATTATCTTCCTAACTTATTAAAAGTATAAAAATGTATCTGGTTTGAATTTATTATTGTTTTAATTACTAGCCTGTTTTTATCCCTTTTTTTATATTACTTTACTCTTTCCTTATTTAATAACTGTCCACTATGATTAGTGTATTATACTATTTTAATTTTAACTATTTATTAAGCTTATTAGTTAATAATACTACTATTTTATGTTTACGCCTAACTATTGTTTTTACTTTAGAACTTTATTTAGATGCTTTTTTATTTTTTTATATCTACTTAGATTACTGCGTACTTTTCTAGGGAATACTAGTTAAAACTAATAATTAAACTCTAGCAAAAAAAAAGCTTTATTATTTAGGTTTATTATATACTAGTATTTTAGCTCTAGAATTTTACTTAGATATTTCTTTTGTTTTTTGTATCTACTTAGCTATTTATGTACTTCTCTAGGAAATACTAGCGTTAACTAGCTGCTAAATATTAATAAAAAAAAAACTTTATTATCTAGGCACATTACATGTTCTAGTTAACAGTTATTTAGAGATTATAAATTTATAAATAATATTAGTCTACTATTAGTATTTTAGCTTGTTTTTTAGTTTAGCTACTTTTAAGAGCTCTACTAGGCTAAGCAGGGACTACCTACTATTATAAGTAATTCTTAGAGAAAAAGTAGACTACTAGTTTATAATAAACTAGTCTATAAGTATATTAAACTAAGCTTAAAAAAAAGAGTTAGAAGATAGTATTTATAAGTAATCTAAAATTTAAAAAGAGCTCTGTTAATAGGGAGAAGAAAATTAAAAGAAATAATAACCTTAGAAATTTATAAGTAAATAAATTAAAAAGACCTTAGTTAACAAGATTTTTTAACTAGTATAAATAAGTCTTTTCTTTAGGCTATTTATATTTTTATATTTTATTAGATTAATTAGTTTATCACAGATCCCAGCATCCTTACCTAATTTATTTATTTTTAATATTTTTATATACCATCTCTTCTGCCTGTGAACTTAATTTAGGAAATTAATTATATTTTCTAGCCTAAATCTAATATCTCTCTTTAGGTAGGTTATATTTAGGTTATTATATATACTATAAATTCTAGATTCTACGCTCCGTTTATTTGTCTTTAACTTTCTTATAAATTATATTTAAAAGTTTATTAGATGTCTTATCTATCTTAAGTTACTTTCTTTTTATTATTAGATTATATTTAAACTAATTATAGGGACGTGACGTGTTGATATTAGGTAATAATATAAACTTTTTAAGTTTACACAGCACAGCTATTAGGTTTACTAAAAGATTTTTAAAGAAATAATTATTAGAATACTGCTTTTTTTTAGGCTTTGTTTGGGTCTAATAAAGCCTAGTATTAGCTATCTTATATCTCTATAATTCGCCTACTCTTAAACTAGAACCTTATTTCTAAATACCTTATTTAATTTAGCACTTATAAATAATATTCTTAGTTAACTTAGTATATAGCTATAAGTTATCTAATAAAAAGCTATTATAGACGGTTTTTTTAATTAGTCTCTCTTTTTTAAGGACTTCCTGGAAGAACTAGATATTAGGTTAGGTTTACTTAAGTTTATAATCCAGCTACTACTACTCTTTACTACTAGATAGTTTAAAACTAAGGCTAGTAATACTTCCACTAGATAAATATAGTAGTAAAAGATTATTATTATTATATACTTATTTTCTAAGCTTAACGTCTTGCGGGCTAAGGTTTTAGAGAGTTTTATTTAAAATCTATAGCTAATAACAGCCTAGAAATCAAATCATGATTTTATTATTTAAATATATTTAAAAAAGAACTTAAGGATAGGGAGAATAGATTAGTTATATTAGGTTATATTAAAGTAAGTATTAAAAAAACTATATTTACTTAGAAGACTATTACTCAGCATATTCCGTTACACAGGCTTAAGTTTAAAATTCTTAGAAAAAAGAGAATTATAATATTATTATTTATAGACCTAGTATTATGTAGCAAACGCCGGTAGAAAGAAAGCTTAATAAAAATAAAACTAAAGTAGATTAGGCCTAGCAGCGGTTCTACTATTAACTAAAGCTTTTATTTATACTAATAAATAAAAAGAATTTATAAGCTTATAATAATCATTCAGCACGTTCTAATCTAATTATGTAAATAATATAAAAGCTAATTATAATATTACTATCTATAAAAGTTTTATTTATTTAATAATAGCTAATAACTTAATTAGAACCTTTATTTTTTATTTCTAACCTATAGTAGGTTTAGCTACTAAAGGAATTAGAATATACTTTATAATATAGTTAAGTAGTCTCTTATAGTCTCTAGCCTTTAGTATATAAACTGTATAGTAAGTAGAGACTCTTACTTTATTAATTTTATATTTTAATTAAGGGAATTTTAAGCTATATTATATTCTCTATTTTATTTTTTTATTCTGTTTATATTAAAGCTGTTAATTTTAGCAGCTAAAGAGGCTATTAAGGATCCTAATAACTACTATCTTATCTTATAACTAGAGAATAATAATAACGGCTAACCTATTCTTAAGCTAAATATTAGTCCTAATATTAGCTTATACTTTTAAGACTATTTTATAATACTAGGACGCATAAATTATGATATTATAATTCTAAATAAGTATATTTTAAAGCTCTAATATAAATTCTAGCTTTTTTTAAATGGTATAGTCATACTTCAGGACCGGTCAGCTTAAGGTATAATATAAATCCTAGAAAGAAAAAAAAATAATAAATATTTTTCTATGTGTAATAATAGTACTGCACTAGCGCTTTATAGCTATTACTTAATTATATTATATAACCTTATATATATATCTTAAATCTCTTGCTTTTTTTAAGAGGTAAGCTTTAACTTTATTTTATCTTACATAATAGAGATTACTATACTGCTATTAAATCTTATTATACTATACTATTTAAGTATAAGCACTAATACTAAATTATTATCTTATATAATAAAAATCACGTTTTTAGAATAGATAGCTTATTAAGGGATGTAGTTCAATTTAAATTAGTATAGCATAACAAAATTATAACGAAATTAAGACTATAATTTAAAGACTTTTATAGATAAGAGGATAACCCTGTGCTTACTTAAACTTAAACTTATATTAATATAGCCCTAACTACTTATTTATTTAGCTCTATTATAAAAATTTATATACTATCTAGTAAGGACTTGCTAATTTAATACTATCTAATTAGTAAAATTAGAAAAGGAAGCTTCAGCTAAGTTTAAAAAGCAGTTAATATAAATACTAGAAAGTTAATTACCCTCAAGTACATTAAAGTCAAAAGGAAAAAATAAAAGAGAAAAAATAGAACTAAGAAATATAAAACTAAAAAGAAATAAAGGTAATAGTAAGAGAGCAGGTATAGAGTTATAAAATAGGAAATTAAAAAACTCTCTAAGCTTTCTCATATACGTGTTATTTTCATTTTAGAATTATAAAAACTAAAAATACTAATATGGAAACAGCCGTATATTATAAAATATTTAGGCTAAGATATAAACATCCTTAAAGCAACAGTAAATATACTTATAGATTTAATAAATAATAACTTAAAATATTTAATAAGCTATATAATTAGTAATATTACTTAATACTTTTTATACTACATTCTCTAAGCACTTATTTACCTAGAATTTTAGGTTCTAAAATTCTTAGTTTACTAAGATATTAAACTAGGCAATATCTTATTTAAATTACTACTAAATAAGAATTATCTATTTTAACTTAGGGATTTTAGTTTATGTAATATAGTAGTTAATATTATTATATATTATAAAACTACTATTTTCACAGTATTAGAAATTTATTCTAGAGGGGTATAGACACTAAAGATAGATATCTAATTACTTTTTATTATAATAGTTTATATCTAGAACGTAAATAACTTCTAAATAAAGAACTAAGGTTTTAGTAATATAGATAGTATATTCTCTATTATTTTAGACGTAGTAAAAAATAAATTTCTGCGTTTACTAAAGAAAATAGTAATCTTTTAGTTTATGTAATAAGTCTTAGTATTATAAATACTAAGAGAACTCTTTAATACTTAGAAATTTACTTTATTTAAATTAGGATTACTGCTTGGAGAGCTTGATTAGATATAATAATAAGATATAATTTTACTATAATTTCCTATAATACTAGTATAAAAATAATAGGAAATTTAATCTCTTTTAAAAACTAGAAAATAATATAACCTACTAAAGCTAAAGACACGCTTAAGACGTTTATTTAAAGGAGAGTAAAAAAAGATATAATAATATCTCTATAAGTTTTAATATTTTCTAAGGCTAAAGAGATCAGAATCGTTACTATCTAAAGTCATAAAAGGATTTTTGGCATAATATAGCTATATTATAGTTTCAGGTATGATAAATGCGTCTAAAAGAGCTATAAATAAGGCCTAAAAGAAATAATTATAGAGTATATATTAAATAGTATAGCTACAATCATGTAAGCATTTAGTACCTAAAGGTATTCTATTTTTAGAAAGTTCCTTAAATTTCCATACGTCACTTAATTCTATAGGTATGATAGAATTCTAAAATAGTATAAATAGCTATTATATTATTTTATTATTTTCTGTTAATGCTAAAGTTTATATATACTAATATTACCCAGCACGCCCTTTATACTCTCTTTTATTTTTATACTAATAGGATGTTTTCTATAGCTACTTTATTTCTATTTTCTATTACTAAACTTATACTAAATTATATAACTAAATAATTCTTTTATATTCCTTTTATACTTTTCTAAAGTAAGCTGATATTTTTTTAGATAGTTAAGACCTAGCTTTACTTAGTTTTCTTTAAATTAATAAGAATAGTTATCTTATTCTAGTTAGCGCTAGAGGAGGTAGGATGTGTTTTAAATTTAAGACTTAAATTTATCCCTCTAAAGCTATTTATAATTATATTATAAACGTTTTAAGTAAAACTATTTTCTAAAAAGAGTTCTTTTAAGTAGTATCTAGTATTTAATAGTACTACAGTTAAAAACGTTAAGGGAGATCTATAGTTAGTATTATTTAAAACTTATTTAGCTAATATCTTTTTTTATATATATACTTATTATAAACGTGAACGTATATAAAAGCTTTATAAAATATTTGCTTTTTATTTTATTAATGCTTTGCAAGACTCTCTTATATATATTTATATTAAATAAGTTTAAATTAAATAGCTATTTTTTTATAAGCTTAAGAGTATTAGCTTTATATATAAAACACATAATATAGCTTTCGCGCAGGCGAAAAAAAAAAGCTAAGATAAATATAAAAACATATAAAAAGTACTATAAACGTATTTTATAAGTAGATTATCATATATTATTATTACTAGAGTAGTAAGTATATTACTATAATTAACTTATTTTATACTAGAAAATATATACTAAGTCTTCGCGCAGGCGAAAAAATTAGCTAAGATAAATATAAAGATATATAAGAAGTATTATAAATATATTTTATAAGTAAATTATCACGTGGTTATTTTTACTAAGGTAGTAAGTATATTACTATAGTTAATTTATTTTATACTAGAATACGCTAGATTAGACGTGGGTAAGTATACCTATTAGCTAAAATAATTAAAATAAACTATAAAAAACAGCATATAGTAATTATAAGATAAATAAAAGATATTATAGTTATAATATAAAGGGGAGAGAGTAGCAGAGAGTGAATATATATTTTAAAAAAAAACTTTATATTTTTAATAATATATCTTACACCTAAATTAATATTAGAATGGTATTTAAATATTAAATCCTAATAGAAAAATACCTAAATTTTTTAATTTATTTAATAATTTAATGGCCGCCGATAGCTGTTTTGTGTAGAAATTAATTAAATATAAAATAGATAGTTTTAAAATTATGTTATTACTAAAGCTTAAACTAAATTTTCTTAGACACTTTATAAAAGATTTTATATTACTACTTTATAATTAATTTTTAATTAGCTTAGAAGTTAACAGGAGTTTTAGCATACACTAGCAAAACTTTTTATAAAATAAATAATTTATAAAATAAGTTTAGTTTTATTTTATAATAGTATTTACTTTAACTGCATGTGACACGCTTAAGTAAAAAGAAATAAATAATAGTTTTCTAATTTAATCTAAAAATAAGCCAACCTTTTCTTATTCTATTTTCTTTAAATTAGGCTTTGGAAGTTAAGAGAGGTAGGATCTAGGCTAATATATCTCCCTCTAATAATAATTAGTAAATATTAGATTTCTTAAGTCTAGAGACTAGTAAGTTTTCTTTAAAGCTATTTATAATAGTATTATAAATACTAGAGGTAAACCTATATCTTAAAAATAGAGAATTTTAATCTATAGTAAACATTAGAGCGAACATAGACAAACTTAATAGAATAGAAAATACTTATTTTAAATTTAATATATATTAGTTAAAATTCTCTCCTATGTTCCCGTAGGATATAAGGATTTATAAGATAGTTTAATTATAATCTTTTAATTAGCCATAAGAGCAGTAGCTAACTTTATTTAGTTAATTATATTAATTAATAGCTAGATATTACTATCTAAACGCTCTTATCTTACTATAACTATGCATAACTTATTTTTAATAAGGTTTTAATTAAGGTTAAACTCTTTAAGTAAAAAGATAATATAATTTTAATAATTTTTATTTATTTTTCTTATAGGTTCTATAAGGTAGTACTTTACCATATATTTAGCTAAAACAAGTAGTTAATCTTTAATTTTATATAGTTTATTTATATAGTCTTTAAAGAGGCTGTAGTGAGTATATTTATATATACTTTTTTCTAATAATTTTTAATCTTCACATGCATGGTATTAAGATCTAGAATGAATAAATTAATATTAGGGCTACTAAGAGCCTACTTATATAGTATAATAACTTAGTTTAATTCTTTTTTTAAAAGAGGAGAAGAGTTTTGCCTTAAAAAAAATTTAAAGTTAATAACTTAAGTTTACGCAATCATGCGTGCTCTAGTCTATAGTTATAAAATAAAATAAAATAAAATAAAAAGCTATAACAAGAGTAATGTGATAATAAGATAAATAAATAAATTATAATAAAAAATTATATAATTAGACTAAGAGATTAATAAAAACACTAAAGTTTCTCTGCTTATATGTATAATTTTTATCTGAATAATTAAGCTAGCTATATATATAACTTATATTTATATCTTATCTCTATGCATCTAGCAGATTCCTGTAATCCTATATAAAATACTACTATATATAGAAAAGGCACAGAAATAAAATATTACTTTAAATTTAAAGATTATATAAATTTACTAAATTATATTTATTATTCAAATGCACTAGAAAGTAGCACTTATTTTTTTAAGTCTTAAGAATTATTAGTAGTCCTTAATTGAGCTGAGCTATAGAATAGTAATATAAACTATTTTTTTTTAAAACTAAATTTATAGCACTACCTTATAGAAAGCGAATAGAATACTTATTTTATAATAAAATAGAAACTATAAGAAGATAAAAGAGTACTTTCTTTAAAAAATAAATAAACTTAGCTAATAGTAGATACAGTTCTCTAGTTAGTTTATCTAGTAAAAATATCTAAGATATTACTTAGAAGGAAAGAACCTAGCTTTTAATAAAAAAAAACGTTTCTAAACTGCTCTCTAATAATAAACTATTTCTAACTAATTTAAATTTTTTAATATACTTTCCGTGTCTGCTCTTGTACCGCTGCGGAGAAGTAAATACTTATAAAAAATATAATCTAAAATATCTATAAATCCTACCGCGGTTGCTTTTATATATTTACTTAATAATATATACTTATTAAAGTCAGGAAAAACTATAATAAGTAGTGTAAAATTATTAGGTAAAGTAAAGTTAATAAGAGTTTCTAAAAAACAACACCGAAATATCAGGCGTCTAAAGTGGTAATTAGATAGAGTTTTCTAAAATACCAGCTAGCTATATAGCTAGGTAGTATATTCTAAATATTAAAGTAATAAAAAAATAGAGATATGCCTATTATATTTTTAGATATATATATTAGTTATACGTAATTAGATAGCAGGCAACAAATTATAGATATTCTAAATATTTAGGTAATTAATTATAGTGCTAGTTACTAGTAAGGTAAGCTATACTATAATAGAAAGTAAACTATATAACTATTATTTAAGCTATAAAAAAGTCTACTAATAGCTAAGCTTTAAAGAGTAAGAAAAAAGTCAAATTAGAGAACTAAACTAAAGATAATATATAAGACTATAAATACTACAGCTTTACAGGTAACTTAGTGAAATATATAATTAAAATTAAAGCATTCTAACACTCCAGCATTCTTTATTAGTGTATAAGAAAAAAATAAAATCTTATAGAATTATAGGTAAGATTAGTCTGCTAAGAAATAACTAAGCTTTATTTAGCCTTAATAAGAAAAGTTAACTCCTTTAAATTAGTATTAGGAAAGAAAGAATTTATGCTTATAAGACTACTTATAATTATATTAAAGATATTCTAAGTAATCCTATTCTTCTAGGAGGGTTCTTTTAGACGGTGTCTAGAATTTAATAATACTAGAGTTAAAGTAAAAAGAAATCTATAGTTAGTATTATTTAAAACCCGTCTAGCTAATATCTTTTTTATATATTTATTTCTTATCTTATTAATGCTCTGTAAGACTTTCTTATACGTATTTTTATTAAACGCATTTAAATTAAATAGCCGTTTAATAAAAAAAATAAGAGTAAGGTTATAATTATTTATAAAAGTTATAGCTAATTCTAATTAATTATATTAATTAATTAAGTGCTGGATACTACTGCCTAAATGCTTTTATTCTATAACTGCTAAGTATAGTTTATTCTTAACATAGTCCCAATTAAGTATTATTTCGTTTAATAGAAAAATAATATAATTTTAATAATATAAGTCCGTGCTACTGTTATCTTCTGTTTTAGTATATTTTTATTTAATTATAGTAGCTTAAAAAACTATCTAGTTGTTAATTATATATAACTTTTTTATATAATCTTTAAATAGTTTTGCAGCTAGAAACTACTGGAACTTTCTAATATCTAGTATTAGATAGGCTTAAGTAATTATATTTCTATAAGTTTTTATCTAGTGTTTTATAACTTAGCCATGTAAAGTATCAAGATCCTTAAGGTATTATTTTATATTTAGATAATTAAGTATTTTAGTATATAACTTAATCACATAATGTATCTAAATTCAAAGAAAAGAAATTAAATATTCTATTAAAAGAACTTTTAAGTTGCGAATTTAGAGGTCTATTAATTTATAGATTTTCTCAGTAGTCTTATCCTCCATAGTGTTATAAGAGTAGAAAAGATAAAAGTATATAAAGTTTTTAGTATAAGGTAATATAGCCTAATAAAAACTAGTATTAAATTATTATATACTTTATAACTTAATATAGATACGCTAGTATATTATATAGTTTAGAAATAAAATTACTGCAAAATCTCGTCTACGTAGTATATAAATTATATTTATTTTATTATAATTTACTATAAACTTTAGTAGATAAAGCTCTTATATTTATTATTTAAAAAGTACTTAATATTATACCCTTAATCTATCTCTTTAACTTCTTTAATATAAATTTTATAGTATCTGCCCTGGTAATAGTTTATGACTAATATTATTATAATAGAACGTATTAAGGTTACGAGCTTCTTTATAGTAGTTATAGTTATTTAAATAATAAATAGTATAGCTAGCTACTTACTACTTAACAGCTCTAGTATTTTAAAATGCCTTTTTTATAAGAGTTACTTTAATACTATTTATATGTCTCTAAGCTATATTATAAAGAGTATTTAATATATTTATTTTATAAAGTACTTAGCTAAAAGCTCTTAAGGCACTAGTAATTTTAATTTTAACCTCTAGGCCTATTTTAAATTCCTTAAGCGTAATAGATATATTAAAATAATAATAGTAAATATTACTTATACACTATTAGTATTTTTAAGTCTATTAAAAGGGCTATACTAATTTTGTTAATAGGTATTTAACAGGTTAAGCTTAAAGTAAATTAAAAGAAAAGCTAAAGAGATAGTTTAGTAGGTACTAGTAACACTTTCTATATATAAAGTAAACTATATTTAAGAATTTTAAATACATAAAAGAGAAGCCTTATAGGTATTATATACTAAATCTTTACTATAGCAATTAATAGCTAGCTATATATCTTATGTTTTACAGGTTTATTTATTACTAGTTAGACGGGAAACTTTATTTAGAAAAAAATAAAGTTATTAATATAATAATATTATCTACCTACTACTTATAGTAAGTATAGTATATCTTAAGCTAAATTATAAATTAGCTAGAGAGAGTAAAGCGTATTTAGTATAATAAGAATATAGAAATTAATTATCTTATAAATATATAATTAGTTAGTTATACTACTCCTACTACTACCTACTACATATCTAGGCATGTATTTAATATATTAAAGTCTTATCTTATATAGAGAACTAATTACTAGCTGCGTAGTAGCCTAAATAAGTATTTTAATTAAAAAAAAATAAAGCTAATAAATATATAGTAGAACTTTACTATTTAATATTTCTATTTACTATCTATAAGTAATATGGGCTTACTATTTAGACATTTACTAAAAGACTTTATAAAAATATATTAGCTAAGCTTTATTACACTAATATATAGCTAGTGCGGAAAGTAACTATATTATTTATTTATATATAAATACAGGCTATTAACTATTAATTAAAAATAGTAATTATAAGTGTGTAGTCTAATAATAATAGTTTAAATATACCTAAAACTATTAAATAGCTAGCCTATTAATTTACTAGGACTTAGCTTAAGATAATAGGCATATATATATTTAGTGTAGTAAGAACATAAAAGCTAATTATCTTATAAATACGTAATTAGTTAGCTACTTTCTATTACATATATCTAATATATTATAGCCTTATATTATATAGAGAATTAATCATTAGCCGTGTAGTAAGTACCTTAGATAGAAAAAAATAAAATAAATAAATATATAATAAAACCATATTCTATCTACTACCTATAAGTAGTATAAACTTTTCGTTTTTTTTATTAACCTAATTACGGTATATTCTCTCTACTAATATGAGAAGATATTAGCTAAGCTTTAGAGACTAAAGAGGCTTAATTAAGATTTATTAATAAGTAAACTAATTAGCAGCTTACTTAATATATAATAAAAAATAAGATATTTATATAGCTTTATAAATATTTAAATAAAGCTTATACGCTTAAATAGACTGTAAGATACTATATTTATTAACTAAGCTATTAATTAGCTTACTTACTAGTAAGTTTATACCTAACATACTGCCTTAAGCATATTTAACTAGATTTAGTATATTATATTATTATTCTAAGACACTGGTAAATATTATAGCACTATAATACTTAAAATAACTAGTATATAGTTTTTTATATAAGATATATTATATAATTATTTTTAGCTGGGCGCCTCTTAAGTGAAGTAATCTTATATAATAGTATATAGAAAGTAAATACGTATATTATCTATTCACGTATAAATATAAACTATTAAATTAGAATAGTTTTAAATATTTAACTATTTAAAGTTTCCGCCCTGCTATTAGTCTAGTCTCTTTTTAATTTATAAGGCTAATACTTATATTAAGTTAAGCTACTTAGTATAATAATAGTTAATTCTTTTATGCTAATATCAGCTACTTTTTTTATACTAGTATAGTAATTATAAGCTTATAAGTCAACAATAGTAAACACGTGTTATTAATTTTTAAGAACATAAATTCTATTTACTAAGTACTAGAATTTTCTATTATTACTAATTATTAGCTTAGTCTCCTGTTAGGTAAGGCTAATACTATAATAAGTTAAGTTAATAGTTATATAGCTCTTTTTAACTATAAAGTAGTATTATCTTATATCAGTCCCTTACAGTACTAAAGCGTTATTAGAAGTTAAGAGAAATATTTCTTAAATAATATAAATTATATATAGGCACTATTAGAGCCATAAGTTACTAAGTTCTTAAAGTTTTTATTATATAAAACTAAGTCTAAACTTTGTCTCTAGTCTTTCCGCGCTTTTATCACCTTAATCTCTTTTAAAGAAAAGTACCTAATATTATTATAAAAGGTTCTCTTTTTTAGTAAGTTACTAAGTTCTAAGATTAACACTAGGATGAAAAACGCGCACGTATCTCGCTAGAGTATTATTTTAGGAAAAGGTCTTTACTCTAACGTAGTACTTACACCTAAGCTTTTATTTATAGACTGTTAGTAAAACTAAAATAGGCAACCTTACTACCTTATATTAAGTATAGGCAGAACTTAAGACACTAACGCTATAACAGTAACGTAAGTTATTAAAGACTTATACTATCATTACTGCCTATTCAATTATTATGTATTTAATTAGTTGTTACCTTCAGTAACAAAAATGCAATCACTGCAATTATTCCTTTGAAGATAATATTTATAAGAACTTTATGCTGCTAAATATAACCTCTATGAGGTTATGAGCCCGGCTAGTGAATCTCATATATCACTTATTTCTACGACCTAACCCAAATTGTCTATCAATTAATTCCTTACGGTTGTTAAAAATTGTTAAAATAACTAAAGACACTGGAGTACTAAAGCTCAAAGAAGCTGTAAATCTTGCCATATGGCTGTTCAGGCTTAAAAAGTATATGACAGTAAAAGGCACATAGGACGCAGTTGAATTTATTCCGTACAACTAAAGTATGCGACAAAAGTCTCTATTAAACCCACGTTAGAGCGACAGTGGAACGTCCGTTGCTCCTAATAGTTTATTACAAGAACTAGTTAGAGAGATAATTGAGATAGAGACACTCTCACCTGGATAGACAAAAACTAATCTGGAAAAGAAGCCGAAATTTGGAGCCACGAGTGACTACCAAAAATTCGACTTTAGCCTGGAATTTACGAAGGACCAAAACGACTGGGTACTACATCCCGACAATAGTAAAGTCATCAATAATATCGTTATCCACTGTAAGGACATACCAGCACGAAAAGTCGACGGATTCCTGGTGGCTTGATGGGTTATTAATACTCTTATCAAGCACTATAAGATTAACACAGAACTCTAGAAGTATCTAGTTATTAAACGGATCTGGACTACGACGTACGCTTCATGCAAAGACATAGAAGACTATACTAATAAGTTCAGAATCCTTATTCAAGACATTGCGCGGTAAAAGATTATAATTGACTTTATGCTCAAGCATGTAATAATCCACAATCTTGGAACGTACTTTACGTCCTTTTAAGAATAAAAACGTGATACGGGCATCGAATCGCTTTCGTATGATACCCTTACAAGTTAACTTTATGATAAAGAGCTTGTAAACAAATCTTAATTTAAAGCTGCTTCACATGTAATAAAGAGTAAGAAGTAAGGCAAATTACCTGGCATTAGCAGAGACCACAAGCCAAAGACTTGCCCATGGTGTAAAAGGGAAGACAAAAAAGAAGAAGTCTGCTGGTTTAAGCATCTAGAAAAGGCTACAAATAGCTGGCGTAAGAAGTAAAAGGATCTTTGAAAGAATGAAGACAGCGAAGCGACATGGCTTATCTTGACTAATACTCCGACTAATACCTTTCCAAGCTTCTTTACCTATAGTGACAAATGCAAGACAACGTACGACACTTTATTAAAGATTAATGTCTACAACAACCCTACCTAGTTTACTGAGATGCATGCTGCCAGTAGGACCCTAAGCAGAACAGGAGGAACCGTACAAATCCTACAAAAGGGAATAATACGGCTTATATGCCAGCTTCGGAACGGCAAAACCTTCTTCCATACTGTTAAAAATGTTTGGTATCATCTAGACAGCTCTATTAACATCTTGTTAGCTATAAGAATGAGACGCGGAGGCTACATTCTTGATTGGAAAGACAGAGGAATTAAAGATCGAAAAGGCAATAAAGTGGCTGTAGCATATAAAGAAGATAGAATCGTTCTCGTACGTATAGTAAAGACAGTAAAAACAGACCCGTACATGGCACTAGCTACAAAGCTATTGCCAACTAAGAAGGTGTCAGCAGAGCAGCTCCATCAAATGATGGGACACATGGGATATAGTAATCTCAAGAAGCTTATGAAGAACTCTACTGGATTGAAGCTAGAAAGCCATGACCATCCTACCTGCACATGCTGCTTAAAATTAAAGTTTTGTAAACAACCGTTTGCCGAACGACAGCGCGCAAAGCGAGAAGAAGAAATTCTTTACCTAGACCTTATACTGATAATTAAACCGGAAGGATATGATTAAAAGCGTCGATATATCTCCATGACTGACGACTATACCACCGGCACGGAAATAGGGTTTATCCGCTCCAAAGATGATGCACCAAATTACGTAAAAAAGCTATAAGCTCGCTAAAATGCATAGAGGAAAGCCCCTATTGCGTACATTTTCTCAGACCGAGATTCTGTATTCATGAGTCAAGACTTTAAAGAATGGATGAAAGAAGAGGGGATTACTTACCAGCCTACTGTACGAGATACTCTACAAGAGAATGGACTTACTGAGATCACCCAATTCCATTTCTATGAAAAAGCAACGTTAATGCTAGCAGATTAGAATCTTCTAAGATTTCTCTGGCTACTAGTAATTAAATACGCTGTGGAACTGAAAAACAGAAGCCTAGCACGAAGACTGAATGGCAAGACGCCGTACGAAGTCATCAATGGATGTAAACCAGACCTATCCAAAATCCTGATATTCGGAATAGTTGTATACTATCAGAATAGCTAAAAAGCTTAATCTGAGAAGGTTATACCACGCGGAATCAGAGGGAGATTTGTCGGATTTGTAAACAGATCCAATAGATTAATTATTAAAGTCTGGAAAGAAGGAACACGGTAGATTATAGAGGAACGAAATTTCGAATCTGACAATGACTGTGAACCGTATGATAGATATTAATCTACAGAAGATGAAGAAGAACTTGACTTTAGAGAGAAAGCATGGCAATCTTCACTAGGAACTTGCAGCCAATTATCAAATCCTCCACCTAGCCTACATCCTGAACCAGTAATCAACAGTCAAATAGTTAATTGATAAAGGGCGTATGAACCTACTGTCGAAATTGAGCAGTGCTTATCTTATAAGAGGGAGCTGGACAGGCTGCATAAGCCGAGCCCTGTACTAAGCCCTGCAGCGAGCTTTATACTATTAGAGGGAGACACTTGATATAGCAGAGAGCGTACGCAAAGTGTGATTTATATCAGACCGCTATTAATCAAAAACAATAAAAGAGAGGCACAAGATGCCGTAATAAGCCCTGAGATAGAATCCCTAATCTAGGAGCCACTCTCTTTAACGGAACCACGGCAGTCAACACGTAAAAATAGAGGGCAACTAGCTCGCAAATTTTATGACGAGTATAGATATATAACCTTAACGTAGCTAGTGACAGCAGAAGCTGCAGTAAAGGCAATTGCACTTACCGGAGCTTCTAACGAGCATTTCTACACGCTGTATACAGCAATACTTGATGAAATCAACTATGCCTATTAAAGCTTCTACTCCTATCTTAATAACGCCCTAGAGCAGGCTGTAATCGTAGCTAATACAGGCACGTACAAAGAGCCAGGTCTAAATAATTCAGAGCCGAAATCCTTTGCAGAAGTAATATAACAACCAGATAGCACAAAATAGAAAGAAGCAACAGATATTAAAATGAAACAGTATTAAGATAATGGGATATTTAAACTCATCAAATTACCCGCAGGGCGCACAGCGCTAGATGGAAAGTAAGTATTCAAAATTAAAAGAGGAGCCGACAACCAGATTACCAAGTACAAAGCCAGATTTATAGGAAAAGGATTCATGTAGCAGTTTGGTATTGACTATAACCAGACATATACCGGAGTTATATGAGCATCTTCAGTACGGACGATATTTACACTTACAGCACTGTTTAACCACGATATTATACAGCTTAACTTCATGACTACATACCTTAATTCAGACCTTAACAAGGAGATCTACGTTAAGTAAGCACCTAGCTACATTTAAAAAGACAAGGAACATTTTGTTTACAGGGTTAAGAAAGGCCTGTACAGACTGAAGTAATCAGCACGCAAGTGGGCGAAAAGACTCACAAGTTTTTTTTATTAAAATCAGATTCAGGCCACTTATAGTAGACCACAACGTCTTCATTAAAGGCACTATCTATACGGGACTTATAATTACAGTCTACGTAAATAACGTTAAGCTTATTAGCAGTAACAAGCCAGCCATAAAGCAGGTCATTAATTAGCTAAGTAAGGAATTTAAAATAACTAACCTAAGAGACATTAAGTACTACCTTAGAATAGAAATTAAATATAACTATAGCACAAAGATAATCACGCTCAGCCAGCAAGCGTACATTAAAAAGATTCTTAACAAATATAGATACAGCAGGCATGGATGTAGGGTGAAAACGCTAATGACTATAAGTCTATGCCTTAAGCCATTTAACAGCATTACTACTAAAGCTTAAAAGTAAGAATTTGCTGCCTAGCTAGGATCTATTATATACGCCATAATTATCACTTAGTTAAATATAGTATTTATAGTCTTATTACTTACTTAGTATATAACTAACTCTAGACCTGAATACTGGAACGCACTTAAAAGGGTCTTTTTCTATCTATATAGTACAATTAAATACTATATCACATTTAGTAGAGAAAGTAATAGCAAACTTACTAGGTATATAAATACTAGCTTTATGAAAGATTCTATAACTAGATATTTAACAGGAGCCTATATTTTTACCCTAAATAGAGAATCTATTAGCTAGACTTTAAAGCATTAGCTGATAGTTATATTATTAACTATAAAAATAGAATATATAGCTATGTATTAAACCACTAGAAAAGCTATCTAGCTTAAGTAACTACTTACTAAATTAGGACTTTATTAAGAGTCTGTTAAAATTTACGCAGATAATAAAAATACTATTACTCTAAATAAAGACTCTAAATTCCATAAACATAGTAAGTACATTAATGTATAGTATTATTATATATAAGAGTAGGTATAGAGTAAATGAATTATTATATTTTACTTACTAACTAATTAGATAGTAGTAAATAGCTTAACTAAAGCTATTATTCCAAAACTATACCTTTAATTTATTAATTATTATAGGCTTAATTCTGATAAAGTAAAAGTATAATTAAGATATCTCCAAAAACATCATACGCAAGTTTAAGAGAGAGTGTTAGTAAAACTAAAATAGATAATCTTACTATCTTATATTAAGTATAGATAGAACTTAAGATACTAATATTATAATAATAATATAAGTTATTAAAGACTCATACTATCATTACTACCTATTTAATTATTATATATTTAATTAGTTATTATCTTCAGTAATAAAAATATAATCACTGTAATTATTCCTTTAAAGATAATATTTATAAGAACTTTATACTACTAAATATAACCTCTATAATAGATAGTATAAATAGTATAAATAGTATTCTTATATCACGTGAGATTATAAAACTAGGAGAAAGTAATATTATAAGGCTTACTTATTATTAGATTAATATGCTTATATTTATAAGACTCTGCTTATAAATTACGTTCTAAAAAAGCTACTAATATTATAATATTATAGAAATTAATAGTATTTTTATTATAGTGCTTATACTGCTGGGGCTTTTATAAAATTTTAAAATACTATAAGTATCTATAATAAGTATACGTGTAGATACTAGTATTAGTATTTAAAACTACTAGTTTTTAGATCTGCTTACTAGAGGTACTAGTTATCTTAAGGCCGGCCTTACTAGCACTAAACACTATAAACAGCATTTTAGAAGGTATAGAAAGATATTATTATAAAGTAAAGAGTAAATTATCCATATTCTATAATATTAACACAGGAATAAGATTAAAGGTAGATTATAATAATAAAGGTCTAAAAATAGTTATAGAAAAGTCTAGAGATAACTAAGGTTTTACTTAACTTATTTATAAGTGAATATTTTAAGTAGGTAATGCTCCCCTCTCTTTCTCTCTTTTAGTTAGTTTAGTAATTTATTATTTACTCTAGCTAATAATCTAATAAAGTATAAGAATTTAAATATATTCACGCTTTATAAGCTACTGTTTATATAGTCTATTTAAATCCCTATAGAATTTCTAATTCTTGTGTTTTCCTAGTATTTTTATGTTAATTTAATGAAATTATGTATTAGTTTTTATTATAAGTGTTAACTAACTAAAGGAGGAGAAATATTACCTGCTTAGAATACCCCCTTATAGAACATAAATAGAGATTTAGTAGAAGATATAGTGTAAAAATTATTAATAGTTATATTAAAATAAGCAGAAGCTAAGCTATAAGAAGCTTAATTTATTATAATAGAGAAACTAATTACTTAAAGTCTATATACTAGTATAGCTAATAAAGCTATATAAAATACTTTATAAATACTTTTTTATAAATAGTTTTATATATAGTTAGGCTGTTAAGCATCTGCTAGCTAAAATAAAAATCTTACTTAAAAAAACCTTTTATTATTAATTTTATTATTATAAGTAGTTTAATTAGCTGAGTTTTATTAGCTAATATTTAAATCACCTACCCACCATCCCTTTAGCTTTAATAGAAGGAAAGAGAGAAGAAAGAAGAGAAAAAGAATAAGTTTATTTTTATTATATAGTCTCTTATTAGTCTCTAGCGGAATAATATTTTATTAATTAATATAAGATGCTTTATTTACTTAGCTCTTAATAGACTATTTTACTAGCTACGTAGCTTAAACTTTATTAACTTAAGTATAAGCCTAAGCCTTTTATTAATCTTATATGTGAGGTGTTTTAGAGTCTATAGCCCTAAATATAGTATTTAAATAATCCTACTACCCTACTTTATAAGGCTGTTGTGATGTATAGAAGTAAAGTAATTTTTCTATAAAGGAAATTATATCTAAGCTATTGGTTATAAGTTTTAATAGTAAGTTTATACGCTAAAGTAGCTATTTTATATTTAATATCTTATTAATAAATTATTCTAAAACTAACCCGTCTGCTCTAAGATAGTATTATTAATTTAATAAAATAAAATTCTATTAAGCTAGTATTAAAAAGCTAAATATAACTCTAATATATTTAATAAAAAGCTAGTATAGACTGCGGGCTGCGGAGACTATAATCTAATTAAAAATATAGTATATAAGTTAAAGCTAAATATAATAAACATTTTCTTATATAACTTACTAGACTAAAATAATAACTAAGCTAAGTATATAAATATAGATTTAGATTAAATAAAAGATTATAAGTTATTTATACATAGTTTAACCGTACTAGGCTTTAGTCTAGATAATAAATTATTTTATAAGTTATCTAGAGTTTAGCGGAAATGGTCTTACGTTAATAGATTATAATAAAAATAGTAAATTATAAACGTTTAAAATTTCTTACTTAGGTTTAAATACTTTTTATTTCTATTTTAATTTCATTATTTACCTATTCTAGTAAGTGTATAATAAATAAAATTAAGTAGTAATAAAATAAAGAGACTATTTTAGCTTCTAAAATAGTTTCTATATTTATTATTTTTATCAGGCTTTATTACTGGAGCTGGCTGGTTAAGTTAATTAATTTATAATATTCTTTACTTTTTAGAGAGTAGCTAGTATAACTAGCTTAAGAAAACAAAGAAAAATATCTTAAGCTAGTTTATTAATAATAGACTGGAATATATATTATAAATGTATGCACTTTTTAGCTAGAAATAAGAGTTTCTATTAGCTATCTTACTTTATTTTATATTTAATTCCTAGTTACAACATTTAACCCACTCTTTTTTGCTTTTAGTATTTTATTTTTTTATATATTAATATCCCATACAGTATGGCAGGGATCTCTTTTATTTAATATTAAATAATTTTAGACTTCTACTAGAGAAAATGCGTTTTCTGGAATTACTTTTATAAATTAGTTTACTAGCTTATTAAGCTTATTAATGTCGTATATAACTTTTTTCTACTAAAGTAGTAATTATAGATATTTATTAATCTCTACTAAAATTAGCTTAATATAGCTATTAGTATGTAATAATCTAAACTCCTTATTTAGTTATAATAAATTAAGATATTCTTTATTTACGGAATGGATCCGGTGCGGGGCCTTATATAGTAGACTTATTTTAAGAGAATTAGTTTTATTTCTATATATTTAAAGAAATATCTCTTATATCTAGTTTTTTTTAGTTAGAGTAAATGGGATTTAAATGTTAATTTAATTAGCGTAGATAAGAACTAGATTTAGCTACCCTAAGAAGTTAGTTATTATTATAAGAATATAGCCTTTTTAACTAGTAACTTTATTAATAGTATTAAGAAGCTTAGAGAGTAATATACCTCCTATTAATTCTTTATTTAAAAGTCTAATATAACTTTTTTCTCTATCTCTACTAAAAATTTATTTACTACTATTTTTAGTGTTTTTTAAGCTTCCTTAATCTCTTTTAAGTCCTACGGAATTAATATTCTTAAGTAGAACTATAAATTTTTAAAGTAATTTACTAAAAAGTAAACTAAAATCAGACTTAGTAATTTATAGATTAAGAAAAGAAATAATATAAATATCTAGGTTAAATAAGCTAGTTAGTATAAAGCTTAAGCTTAATTTTTCTATACCTAGTAGTCTATAAAAAAAATATCTTTAGTAATAAGAAATATTTCTTAATATATACTACTAATAGCTGCTTGGTTATAGATATTTATTTATATTAATAATAAGCCTTACTTTCTACTATAGATTAAGAATAATAGTATTTATAATATAAATAGGGTGTGAGGTAATTTTTCTTTATATTTTCTAAAACTACTTTATATTCTTAAACTATAAGCTTTAAATAACTATTATTAATTTTTCTTATTTAAGTTTTTAAGCTTTAATTATCCTAAGTAGCTCTTTAATAGATTTAGTAGACTAATTTAATGTTTTTAGTATAATATTCTTTTTATATAAGTACTAAACTATTTTCTGTTTTTATTACTTAAAGATAAATAAATAATATCCTTACTAAAAGCAATACGTGCTGAAGAATAGCTTATATAATAATAAACTTTTTATAAACTATTTCCTAGCATGAAATAGTTTAGATGCGTTAAATTTATTATTCTCTTTATATTTTTTAACCTGCTTTTAATAAGACTTTTTTAATAAAGCTTTTAATCTAATTACAAACTTTATAAAGTCCTACTCTATAATTTAGTTAAGAATAGTAATAAACATTTCATCACTATTATTAAAGTAAATTAATAATATAAAATAGTTAAAACTAATTATATAATATTAATTCTAGAAATATTATATAATAATTAATAGTATAAAGAAAAAGGCTACAGCGCGGAGATAAAGATGCTAAATTTAAAAAAAATAATAGATAATATATCTATATCTAGATATAAAGAATTTAATAATATAAATAGTAAGATATATTAAGCCTATAGAATTACTAGATGAAGTTAGGTATAGTTAATTATTTATTTTAGTAAATTTACTTTTAAACTTATAAGAATATTGCTACTATTAGTTATTTATATAACATAAAAGCTACTAGAGCTAAAATTTAGATTATAGAATTATCTTAATAACACAATAAATAAAATAGTACCTTAAAGTTTAGACTATAACTAGGGGTAGCGTCTCTAATATTAGTTATAATAAAATATAAATATATCTAGTAAAGCTAATTTAGAATAACATGAGAATATAAGCCTTTAATAGTTTAATAAGAATAAAAATAAATATATATATAAAGATTAAATATAATTATAAAAATAACTTAAACCTAATTATATTTATAATTAGGTAATATTATTTATAAAAATAAAATAATATTGTCCTTATTAGGCTATTATTGGGTTTTTATGATTATATATTTTATATTCTAATTTTTTTTTTACTTTAAGGCTAATACTAACATATCTTTCCTTTACATTCATAGATTATAAGTTAATTAAATTTTGACTTGAATTAAAAGATTTAGTGCTATTAGATTTTAAATAGATATAGCTATAGTATAGTATCTTAAGATTAAAGTTCTTATAGTAGAACTTAAATAGTATTAGTAATATCTAAAAGATATTAAGAATTAAGCATATATATCTCTATACTTTCTTAGAATAAATGAAAGTATACTTTTTGTAAGATGTATATTTAGTGTGATTATATTTATATTATATTTTCTATAAATATAGTATATTATATTTGCACTTTAAGAATATAAATAGCGCTTCTTAATAAGGAAATAACGTTATAAATTTATATATATAAGTACTTAAATTATCTCAGGTATTTTATTTTTATCGCACTTTTAAAAAGTAGGAGGTATAGGGTCCGCTATATAGTATATATAAGTACAAAATATATAAGACTATTCTATATATAGTCTATTATAGTATATATATTTTAACTTTATAAGCTTCTCTTTCCTGTAAGGTAATAGCAAAATTAAGCTTATATAGTTTTATATAAGCTAACTAGATTTATTACCTATACATAGTTTATAAAGGTTTATTTTTAGATTAGAGTTTATAGGCTTCTCTCCCTTATAAAGGGATAATTAATTCAGATTTCAGCAAATAAAAATAGGTAAGGTAAAGGTGTTATAAAGGTAGTAACTATTTAATATTTATATTATAAGTAGTTAGCATAGAAGTGTGTTGTAAATATAAATAGATAGCTAACTATATTTCACTAAAAGATATTTTATTTTACTATTAATTTAATATATTTCTATTAAATGAGACTAATATATAACGGTATACTGCACCATCTAGATAATCTTTTTACATTAGGTGAAATAAATAAAGTGATAAAGACTTTCTTACTAATTATAATACTCTTTTATTTTTTTAAATATTTAATTAAAGACTAATACCCTCTTAATATTGCCTTATTACTTCAGATGTGTGTTTTAATCTATATATTTAAATAATATTTATCTATAGTCTTCTTCTAGCTTTTAAGTTCTGTAGTTATTATAATACTATTTTTTAAATTAGTTATATTATTAAGTTAACCTGGTACATAAATTAGTATTAAAAATAATAATAGCTAGAGATAGCTTGTAAAAGTGAATTATTAAAAGTAGAACTTTATAGTCCTGTAGAATTATTAAGGCGTAAGAACTTACATACTTATTATATAATAAAAAATAAAATAATAAGCTAGAAAAAATTAGTAGACTTAACAGCCTTTATAAGGTATATATTAATAAGATAAATAGAGAAAAGAGCTAGTTATATAAGTGTAAATATATATATAAATAAAATAAAATAACACATTCTTTAAAAAAGCCTTATATTATGTAGTAGTTACTAATTCTTAATTTAATAAAACAGCTTATAAATAGCCTGCTGATTTGAATAATATATAAGAATATAAAGTAGCTAGTATATTACTTATTTAGAGTTTTTTCTTAAAGTAGTTACTAAATAAGCCTTAGCTTTAGCTATTTATTTACTAGCTAGCTAGTAAGTAATTTATTAAACTTTCTTAACTCTTTTACTAATTTAGCTATAAAGATATTTATAGTGTTACATAATTTAGAGAAGCTAGTATTTTTAAATAAGCTTAGATAGATTATAACGCTTATAGAAAACAAATTACTATAATACTTTAATAGGTTATAATAGGCTTAGGAAATTGTAAAATCTGGCTAGATATTAAAAGCTATTATATTATATCTTTCTTCATCTAGTCTTCAGTTCAGGCATAAAAGAATGAAAATAAATATTTAATTAGTTATTAGTAATTAGGCGTTTTTTAAAAATTAGTCTAGTAATTAGCTTTTTTATCTTTATTTACTTATAAAGCTAGACGTTAACTATATTGTTATAAATAATACTTTAAGAGATATTATAAGAGACTAGGTCTTAAAGATAACTATATTTACTAATTTTATAAATAAATTTAATTACCTTAGATATGATGCGTCTTAACTTATTTTAAGTATACTAAATTATTATCTAAAAAAATTATAGCTAATACCTAATAAAGATTTAGGGTTTTTCTAATACTATAGAAATAAGTTTATTAGTGTAATTACTGTATCCACTAATAAACTACTCAATACCACTAGAATAATAGAATCTTAGAAATAAGGGTTTATATATATACCTAAAGTAAAGTAAGTTAGTTTATAATAATATATTATTTTTATTCTTTAAATACTATTACAAGCTAATATGGCCTGAAATAGATATAAATAGTAAGTAATAATAATATAGCGTTTGGGATTATACTTATTTTTAGTTAGACATACTTAAACCTTTATTAGGTGCCAGTAATAGAGAGTATACTATATAAGAAAAAACCTATTCTTTTAGTAATATAGTTCTTAAGTATAATAACTCTAATAATTTAAGGTCTAGAATACAACCAGAGAGTATATATACTTTTAGATATAAATAAAGAAAACTAGTACTACGTACCATAGATAGCTAGGTTTAGAGTAAGTTAAAATTTATATAATAACTAATTTATTAACCTTACAGGTAGACTTAACTTCTCTATAACTAGTAATATTAATATATTTATTTAACTAGAAATAGTTAGTATAGAATCTAATTACTTATAAGTACTATAAAGCTAATAGAGAAATAGAATAACCGCTATCTGCTTTATATATATTTAATAGTATCTACAGTTTATCTATACTAGTCCTCTATAAATTTAGAAATATTTTAGAGTTAGATACTATAAGGTTTACTAAGCTCTAAAACTTTTCTATATATAATTCTAATACGCTGAATTTATCCCTGCATACCCGAAAAGAGAATAGAGAGATAATAGAATAATAGCTATATATTTATATCCCTTTCCAAGTATATATAAATGCTATTCTTGATCTTTATAGATAAGACTTTTAGTTCTCTAGATATAATTTTTACAGGTATTAGTATTATTACTTCTGGTAAAATAAAAAGGGCGGTAGGCTTTTTAAAGTAAAAAATAATAATTTAAGTTTAGTTAACTAAATACTATATATATTAGCTTTTACTCTTTTTTTTAATTAGCAGAGTTGGATTGTACTGATAGTAGAAAGAGTTTTAAGAAATAAAATATAGCCTTTATAAGCCTGTTATTATTACTATATTACTTAAAGTTATTATAAGTATTAAAAGTTGCCTATTTAAGCTATAATATAATATTTTTTATCTCCTTTTTAATATCCTCTGTTAGCTTTTATATAGAGAGATGGTTAGTTATTAGTATGTTTATTACTTTACTTAAAGCTAAGAAATAGGTAAAGAGTTCTCTATAAGAAGATTATTTCTTTTTAGTTAATTTTTAGATGTCTTATACTATATAAAGGCTGTGCTAAGATCTAAGTATACTTCCATAATTTTACTTATAACTTAAGTTTAAAATTCTATTTAGTTTATTTTTATTTATAATAGAGATTAAGATAGACTCCGCTCAGTCTTTAAGCCTATTTCTAAATTATAAAAGGGATTTTAGATAATATATAACTTTATTTAGCTGTATTAAGTAATTATCTCTAGAACCTAACTTCTTAGTACTTATAGAGTTTTAGTAAAGTCACTTTTTAAGTATACTTTATAAAAACTAGGACTTATATATAACTACTCTATTTAAGATAAGATAATTAGTTATTATGTTATTCTCTATTTTCTGGCTAATTTCTTACTCTATTTCCAGTTTAAATCCGCCCAATTAATGTAGTAACTATAGACTATGTATTATTATAAAGAAATATAGGTATTAACGTTACTTAAAAGGTCATTTCATCACTTTAAAACTATCTATTTAGTTATTTATTAGGTATTAGTGAAGTATTTTTTGCTAATAGAGTTCACGTAATAGCTGTAAACTAACTTTATAGAAATTTTAACTTAATATTATCTAAGCTATATACTTTATTTTATTTAAACTTCTTTTTATTATTTCTTTTTTATTTCTACTTTTAATTCGCCTAAACCTGCACTTGAATCTTCTTTTAGCTTTTCTTTAATATTTTATTTATATAGTTTCTTATATATCTGCTTATTATACCGCCTTTTATATTAAGTACTTAAGTATTATTAATTATTATACTTTATTATACTTTATTATGTTTTATTATACTTTCTTACTATAGCAGATTAGTTTAAATCAGAAATAATTAAAGCAAACTTATTAGTAAAGAACTAAATACTTTTTATAACTTTTTTAAACTTTATTTATAAAGATCTAATTATCTCATGCCTGGACGTATTATACTATATTAAAGGTAAAGTATAATTTATAAAAGTATAGTATACTTTATTTAGTAAGTCGCCTCTTATAAGAATAATTATCTTTTAGTTAATATAATTAATAATGTATTTAATATCTATATACTAACTAGCTATTTTTTTTTAAACTTAGAGTTATTATTATAATTATTATTTTTATTATTACTCATAACTACCTGCTATAAGCGCGTTTTAAGAATATTTATTATTAAAATATACTACTACTATATTATAGACGGTAATAAAAAGGTAACTGTACTTAAGAAGCTAAAGAAACTAGTAACTACAGCTAATAAAGCTCTAAAATAGAAATATATATTTAAGTTAGAAAGAAAGAATTATAAGTAGGCATAAGATATACTAGCACAGGCTAAAGTATAAACCAAAAAATAAAAATAGAAATATAGAACTATACTAGTAAATTAGGAGTAATAACTTACGTAATTAAAGTAGAGTTTAGTAAATAGAGACTAAGTAAAATAACAGAATCTCTAGCAGCTCTAGTAGTTTCTAGTAGTATCTAATATACTACTAATAAGTATATAATATACGTATAGAGGATTTACTATAAGTATAAAGCATTAGATAGTTTACAGTTACTTTTAATTTTTTATAGTTACTTTAAAATTAAAATTTTCTCTCTAAGTTAAGATTTGAACTTGAGTGAAATAGTTTAATAATTATTTTATTTAGTCTATTTATATATCTCTCTCCTTACCTTGTGATAAAGTATAAACTTTATTCTATTAAACCTAAGGCTATCTATTCCAGATATGGAAAGAACTAAAAGCTTATTAAATAACTAGTTAGGGTAAAGTTACTAATATAAAACGTACTATTAAGTAAAAGCAATTTATAATATTATAACTACCCTTTCAAAGTATAGAAGAGAACGTTAGATTGATTCTAATAACAAATTTCTAATTATAATCTATAATAATCTATTATAAAAATAAATAAGAGCTCTACTTATTAAAAGAAAGTAGTAATAAAAAAGAAGTTATAGTAGGATTTTTATTTACTATAGAAAGTATATTAAAAAAAAGTAAAAGTACATAGTAAATTATTTAAGAATAAAAAATAGCTATTATAAAACTACATAATACTCTAGTCAACCTATAGTAATAAATAGTAACAGGTAAGACTAATAGAAAAGGAATAATAAAAATATAACCCCTTATAAAATTTAATAGTAATAGAGATAAACTTAAAATCTTTATAGCTATAATAGACCTCTACTATTAGTTTAATTAATTCTTATTTATAACTAACTAAGATCGGATCCTGGTAGCTGATATGAATATAATAAAAAAAGCTATAAAATAGTTTAAACTACTTATAAAGAATTATCTAGCTAATGGAGACTTTAACCTAAGATTAGTAGAACTTACAGATTATAACAGTAATATTAAGAAAACCTTTAAAAACTATAAGAGCTTTAAGAAGAAAATGATTATAGT
Source organism: Zopfia rhizophila CBS 207.26 (assembly GCA_010093925.1). Classification (NCBI taxonomy): domain Eukaryota; kingdom Fungi; phylum Ascomycota; class Dothideomycetes; family Zopfiaceae; genus Zopfia; species Zopfia rhizophila. Next base: position 2,775,830 of record ML994611.1, read on the forward strand.
CTTTAAAAAAATTAATAAAAAAAATAGAGATAATTTAGAGGCTTTAATAACTTAAATAATATACATTAGCAGCTAACTATATAGCAGAATTTAAGTAAATCTAATCTTAACTAGACTAAGTAAACTAGCCTCTAGTTATAATATACTATACAGAATTAAAAAACAGGATTAAGAATAAAATTTCTTAAGAAAAATAACTTAGTATACTTTTAGAAATTATTAAGTAAGCAGTGACCATCAATAACTACTAGTACTAAAAAGAGTAAGAAAAGAAAAATAATACTAAGCTAATAATTCACGTACTATAGAAGAATAGAAAGAATATCTAAACCTATAATACAATAAAAATTAACTAAGTATTAATTAAAAATATATAAATTAATAAAAGAAAGTAAGATAAATAAATTAAGAAATAAATAAATTAGTACGCACGTAAGGTATGTCTTAGCTATAGAAAAAAAAATACTTTATTAAAAACTATAAATAATAAAAAGTAGATGTTAAATAGGCTTATATTTAAACCAAGACACTAATTAAAATTACTATAGTCTAAGTAAAACCAGCTAGGGACCAGATAACTAAAAAGGCTGTTATATAACGAATTTAAAAAGAATAATGCTAAATTTATAGAAGCTATATACATCTCAAATAAGAATATAAAATACTATATTAATAAGTTAAAAATCATCTAATAAAATAGGCTAATAATATAATTACTATTATATAAAAAATTACTATTAAATAATACCAGACTAGCTTTATAGAGGAAGCTAACTAATTTTATAAAATAATTTAACAGAAAAGAAAACCCTTCAGAGCAGAAAATTAGAAATTTAGATAATAAGAAAATTAAAAGATAATAAAGGGCAAAGAGCTAATGTCTATAATAATTAGATAATAAATAAACTAAAGATATTACTAGATTTATAAATTAGAATACTATATAGGGGAATATTATGTTACTAAACACTAGAAGGTTACTTTAGAAAATAGAATATATAAATACTAATAAGTATTATAAATAGCTAGTAATAAGTAATATAAAGAACTTAATAAATAGAAACTAGCTATATAGATAAATAAGATTTACAGATAAGAATTAATACCTTTTATAAGTTAAGTAACCTATTACTATCCTGTTAGATATCTAGAGCTAGGTTGGGACTAGAATAAGAAACTAGAAAAAAAACTTACTTTACTTATTTTATAAGTATAAGACGAAGAAGCCGCCGAAAGAACCATATAAAAAAAATACTAGATATGTGGAGAAAAGACGTATACTGGATAGAAATATAAATAAGTAGCTTATACTATACGAGTTAAAAAACTAATAATAAAATAAGTATTAAAATAAATAATATAAAAATAAGAACTTAACACGTAGCAGGAATTAATCTATATAGATTCTAAAAAAGAGCTTCAAAACCTAAAGACTAAGAAATATAAATAATTAGACTAGAATAAGTGCTAATTAGAATGCCGATATTACTAAGCTAAATACCACTAAAATAAATAGTTAGCTACAGGATTACACGCCAAACTAATAACTAAAAAATGTTTCTTAAAATAGAAGTACCGAAATTATAGAGAACAAGTAAAAAAAAAGCATGAAATATTATTATAAGACTAATATTAACTCTAATAATGTTCTATCCATAAACCTAAGGAAGAAACACCTAAAAAAATAACTACTACTTAGAAATTAACTACTAATAAAAAACTAGAAGGCTAGTGAGTAGTAACTATACTGCTAGAAAGCTAGTTTAAGGTTAAAATAAAAAAGTTACTACTTAACTATACATAATTTAAACAGAAACACGAAAATAAGCTATATATAAATATATATATTAATAGCTTTTAGATACAAGCGCTTATAGATAGCAGAGCTAGTAAAATACTTATATTAAATAAATAAATATAAAGATACTAAATATTAACTAGAGTTTTAAATAAACCTGTGTGAATAATACGTATAGATAATAATCTAGTAACATTTAAAAAAAATCTAATTAATCTTAAAATAGAAAATATAACTATTAAGGCAGCAGGTTACATAGATAACTGCTGTATTAAGATTATAAATCTAAGTAGTAAGAATTTTATACTAAGATAAAACTAGCTAGTATAATAAAAGTTACTAATTAACTAGAGAATAAAGTTTATAGAAATTAGAAGAAACTACTATAGATAAACGTAGGCTACAATATAGATAAAAAAAATAACTTTTTATAATACCACGTTTATTATGCCAAACGAATACCAGGAGGAATTTAGAAAATAATTCTTTAAAAAAGCTAAAAACTAACTACTAGAATACTAGGACTAGGACTATAAGATCACGCTTAAGGAAGAAACGGATTTGAAACTAGAACTATTATATTAACTATCCATTAATCAACAAGAGAAGCTATGATGATATTTAAATAAAAACTTAAAAAAAGAATATATATAGGAAAGTAAGAGCACTATAGCGTCACCAACACTCTTTATACTAAAAAAAAATAGAAAACTAAGGTTATGTATTAACTATAGATACCTTAATAAAGCTATAGTAAAAAACTATTACCCTATACCTTTAATATTAGAACTTATAGATAAACTCAAAAGAGCTAAATAGTTTAGCCTTTTTAATATTAAAAATAAATACTATAGAATATAAATAGCTAAAAGACATAAATGGATGACCATACTAAAGACAAGATATAGGTTATTTAAGTACCTAGTTATACTATTTAGACTCAGAAACGCACCAGTAATATTCTAGACAATTATTAACTATATACTAAAGAAATATCTAAACATATTTATAATAGCATACCTTAATAACGTGCTTGTATACATAAATAGAATAATAAAAGAACATGTTAAGTATACTAAGAAGATATTACAAAAGCTTAAAGAACATAACCTATATATTTAAACAAAGAAATGTATGTTCTACAGGAAAGAAGTTAAATTCTTAGGATATCTAATATCTTAAAACAGAATAGCAGTTAACCTAGATAAGGCTAAAAACGTTTTATTATAGCCTATACTAATAAACACAAAAGAAGTTTATTCTTTTCTCAGATTTATAGGCTTTTGCTGATAATTTATTAAAGACTACTTAAAAATCACAGCACCCTTAACAGAATTGCTTAAAAAGAATTAATAATTTAAGTAAGAAGTTAAGAAAGATAAAGCTTTTATAATCCTAAAGAAGATATTTTAAAAACTACCAATATTAAAAATATTTAACCTATAACTTTAAATAGAGATATATGTGGATACATTAGATAAAACTATAAAAGCTATCCTGCTATAAGTATAAGATAATAAATATAAACACCTAGTAGACTTTCTATCTTATAAACTTATAACTACCGAGTTAAATTATAACATCTATAATAAAAAACTATTAGTAATAGTTTAAGTATTTAAAAAATAGAAATATTACTTAGAAGGAGCTAAACACTAGATTATTATTTATTCAAATCACAAAAATCTAACGGCATTCATAATAATAAAGAAGTTAAATTAATAATAGGTTAGATAGTAGGAACTAGTTTCCATATTCAACTTTTAAATACTTTATAAATTAGGAAAAGAAAATATAGCGGCTGACACACTCAGTAAATAAGCAGACTATATAAGAGATATACTAGAAATCTATAATATAATACTTAAATAAAGAAAAGATAGATCTCTAGGAAGCTTATAAATTAATATTAAACACGTAGTCATTATCAAAAACACCTAGAAAAAATAAATAAGAGAATTTAATAATAGACAGCTACTTTAGAATCTGGACTAAGAAACAATCTATATACTAAATAAACTATAAACTAAATTAATTAAGAACTAACATTCAGCAGAAATGCACGGACACTAGGGAATTAAAAAAACTATAGAATAAATTAACAGACATTTTTAGATTCCAGGAATTTAAAGTAAGGTTAGGAAAATTCTTTTAGAATATACTAATTATAAAAAGAATAAAGTATTAAGACATAAAAAATACAGACTTATATAACCTATATCTTTACTAAAACTACTATAGAAATTAGTTATAATAGACTTTATTATAGAAATACTGATAATTACTATCCAGAGAGGTTAATAGTACGACATGATACTAATTATTATTAATAGACTAATAAAATACGCTTATTTTAAACTAATCTATATGGAAATTAAAGCGGATGAACTGGTAACATTACTAATTAAAATTCTAATTACATAATATAAAATACCATAAGAATTCATTATAAATAGGGATAAATTATTTACGTTAATATTCTAGAAAATATTTATAAAGCAGCTAGGGATAGAGTACTACCTCTTAACAGTATTTTACCTATAAATAGATAGATAAACGGAACGGATAAACCAAACATTAGAATAATATTTACAGATATATATTAATAAACTATAAGATAATTAGATTAACCTATTACTAATAGCTAAGTTTATATATAACTCTATAAAGTTATTAATAATAGGAAAATTACTATTTTATGTGAACTATAGTTATGAGCCTACGGCTTATTAAGAACCACAGAAACTAGATAAAGTATCAGAATCTATAAGAAAAAAAGTTAAAGACTTATAACTACTTTACTAAAACATTGTATAGAAAATCACCTATAAAGGTAATCTTAGCAAATAAGTTAAGAATAAATCTAAGGTTAAGAGACTAACCTTTAAGGAGGGGGATAAGGTTTTCTTAAAAAAAAAAAAATTAGAAATAAAACAACCATCACGAAAACTAGATTACGTTAAATTAGGACTATTCAGGATTAAATAATAAACAGGACCTGTAAATTACAAACTATAACTACCTAAAGATACTAGGATTTATCTAGTTTTTTATATTTCAAAATTGGAACCAGCACTATAGAATGCTAAACTATAGATAAGACTTAAACTTAAAGAAGACACTACTAAGTATAAAGTCTAATAAATCTTAGACTACTAATAGTTTAGTTATTAGTAGAAGTATCTAATTAGATAGAAAGATTACAGACCTAAAGATAATATATAGAAGCTAATTAGGAACCTAAAGAACAGTTTAGAGCTAATTAACTAGTACTATTAAATAAACTAATAGAGGCTGTATCCCATAGAAAGGACGACTACAGCGCGTTTTAATCTAAACTAAAGGAAAGAAAAAGCAAAGCAGGTTAGAAGGAAGCTACTACTGCGGATTGCAGTGTATAAGCTTTTTAACCCTAAGAACAGGCTTCTACCTCTTTAAGAGTTTGGACCTCGTGAATAGAGGCTATCTCTCAATTAAACATCTCTTTCTCTTTAGAATCTACTTTTATAAGCTCACGACGAAGCCGTAATTCTTAAGCTTAAAGCTTAAAGCACTAATCCTTAAGGAAGTTAAGCTAACAACGAAGTTTTTCCTTGTCGCGATCAATATGATCCCATTCTGGCTGTAAAACAATTAAGTCACATTTCACGTTGCGATCGGCACAGGCTGAATAGCAACTAGAACTTAGATTCACAAGGCAGTTATTACCTCGATAGGAATAGTTTGAGTAGGGTGTCAGCATGTGATGGGGTTCGCTATAGATCCAAGAAGCTAGACGGTAAGCATGTATTAGAGATGACTTAAGACGTGTCATCATTAGGGAGCTAGGCAGGGAAGAAAGGAAGCCAAGAGTCTTATAGTCTGAAACACAGAGTAGAAGACCTGCTGCCTTTATACTGCCTATAGAAGAGAGAAACTATCTTCCAGGACGAAGACTTAGAAGAGGGGGATAATGTTATGGATGGTAACAAAAAGGCAACTGTATTTGAGGAGCTGAAGGAACTAGCGACTACAGCTAATAAAGCTCTAGAATGGAAACGTATGTTCGAGTTAGAAAGAAAGAATTATAAGCAGGCACGAGATGCGCTGGCACAGGCTAAAGTATGGGCCAAGAGGTGAGAACAGAAATACAGAACCATGCTGGTGGATTAGGAGCAATAACCCACGTGACCAAGGCAGGGCTTAGTAGACAGAGGCTAAGTAAGGTAACAGAATCTCTAGCAGCTCTAAGTAGCCTCTAGTAGTATCTAATATACTGCTAATAAGTATACAATATACGTATAGAGGATTTACTATAAGTATAAAGCATTGGACGGTTTATGGTTACTTTTAATTCTTTATAGTTACTCTAAAATCGAGATCTTCTCTCTAAGTTGAGATTTGAACTTGAGTGAAATAGTTTAATAACTATCTTATTAAGTCTATTTATATACCCCTCTCCTTACTTTGTGATAAAGCATAAACTTTATCCTGTTAAACCTAGAGCTATCTATTCCAGATACGGAAAGAACTAAAAGCTTATTAAGTAACTAGTTAGAGTAGAGTTACTAATATAAAACGTATTATTAAATAAAAGTAACTCGTAACATACTACTCCTCTCCTTCTATCTTAATTAATATATATACTTAGTTATTGCTTTTTTTTCTTTATTTAGTTTTTTCTATTTATCTCTTATATACCGCCGTTACGTCTTACTATTACTTGATATTACTAATATTATTATTAAAACCTTATTAAATTTTTGTCTTTATATTACTAGTATTAATAACTATACTACTACTTTTAAAGCCTTTTAACTAGTATTAGTAATTAAACTATTACTTACTATATACATTATCACCCGTCTTTTTAATACGTGATTTAGAATATGGATTTTAAAATAAGTTAAGCCCCTTTTATAACTAGTATCTATATTAGTTTATATAAACCTTTCTAAATATTACTCTTATATAACTTTTGTATGCTGTTATAGACCTTAGATTTTATATTACTTAAGCTATATTCTTAAACATGATTAATATTATACTATATAGTATTAGCAAAAGATATACCGTAAAAGGTTTTTTTTTTTTTTATGTTTATATAGGCATTTAGGAGTTTACGTTAAGACATAAAAGAACTACTATTAAATTAAAGTAAAATAAAGAAGTAACTAATTAACAGACATATTTTATTAATTAAAAGAATATTTAAATGGTTAAGAATTAGGTTTAAGATATAAATTATAGTTACTCTAGTAATTCCCCTATTATTAACTTATTATACTTTACTATAATATTAAGAAATTAAAGCCACTTTTGCGCTTATTATTAGTAAATATAATTATGTCTATTATAATAATAATTATCGTAATTTTCTCTTTTCAGCTTGTAACATTATCTATTCCTGAGTTCCTAAAAGTAAAGATATCTTTCTAAGATTATTTCTTAGCTAGTAATTTCTATCTCTCTTATTTTACTCTATTTATAAGCTATATCTGAGCTTTAGAAAAGTCTATTTACTTTTACTATATTTTATATTCTACTGTGTTAACTCTTCTACTTTTTCTTACTTTTATATTTATAAAGTTCTGTTTTTTTAGCTTTTCTAGCTAAACCTATTAAGTATTCTATATTATTTTTATTAGCTTTTTTTTATACTATTTTTATTACTATTAGCTTTAGTAAGAATATATAAATCAGCTCCGCACCTACTACGTATAATTAACTAGAGATTTAAACTATAGCTATATATATTTATACTTATTTTAATACTAGTATAGTTCTTTCTACTTTTTAGGTTATATACTATAATATCTATACTTATAGATTCATATCTTTTATTAATTCTAATATTGCCTTAGGAGCCTTTATTCTGGACTTTAAGTTTATAAAATATATACTACTAATTTTAGCGCTGATTATATCTATTACTAATTTTTTAAGTATAATAAGTTTATAGAACCTACTATTATACAGGAGTTACTACTTTATTCTAGCTAAGAACTATTTTTAAGCTTTACTTAATAATCTAATATAAATATAGAAAGTGTCTAGAGATAATACTTATAAATTTTATATTATTATAAATTCTACTAATTTTGAGTATGCTTTTTCTAAAAATAGCTAATAAAAATTTATTTTATTATAAACAGCCTAGCATAGCGAACATCAAAGTTAGGGCTTTAATATAGAAATTTATTAGTTAAATTAGTAATAAAAATACTTTTAAAGAGTTTAATATTATTAATAAAGCCTTCCTAGTATAAGTAAGCCCTCTTTTAGGCTGATTTTTTAATATTTAAGGTAGTAAAACTTTAGATATATTAAGTAAACTCCTATTAGCTATCTCTAGAAGGAGGTTTGCGGTAGAGTATAAAATAATAGCTTAACTTCAGGCACGTAATTTACTATTATATTATAATATTCTTATTTTATTTATATACTAGAGTACTTCTAAGTTAAAGTTATTTATAAAACTAGTTTTAGGTTTTCTGTGTATTTATAATTTTAGTATATAGTTCTTATTATAGCTCTTAGCATGTACTTTATCTAACTATTTCTTATATTAAACTCTTTTTATACTTATACTAATCTATATTACTAGCTTAAAAATTATTACTAGATAGTAATAACTAAAGCTAAGTACTTTATATAAATAATATATTTCTAGTAGTAACTATAATATTTTTATTCTAATAGTAGTTTATTACTTATTATAATATTAAAACCCTTAGTTATTATTATCCTGCTAATGTGCTATTACTTTAATTAATTTTTTTACTATAATAAATATAGAACTTAGTCTCATTATATCTAGTCTAATTATAGTTAGGATAAGTGTTAGAAAGTAAAATAAAATAAATACTATTACTCAGATACCTCGCTAGCAAAAAGGCTTAATAATAAAATATAAATAATAGTTTTATTTAGAAAGATTAGTAACTACTTTTAATATCTACTTCTAATTTTATAAACTTAGTTAATCTAATTTCCTTTACTAGATATGCCTTGTTATAACTAACGTTAATAGTACTATCTTTAGTTATAGTCTAAATTCTAAAATACTATCTTCTCTATTCCCTATAAAAGAATTAAGAGTATTCTATGGATCTAGGGATTTTTTATTACATAATTTAGAATAAGAAATCTTTAGGTATATTCTCTTTATATAGTTTTTCTATAGATTTTATTAGTACCCTTCTTATTTTAAAATTTAATAGAGTAAAGACCTTACTATATTGTCTACTTAGTTAAATACTTTATTATAACCTTTTTAGTTATACTGTATGCTGGGATTATGCTTTACTTCATACTTTTTTAGATTTTTCTTACTAGAAAATCTATTACTAGTTAACCACAGGCAGCCTTTACGGCTATAGAAAAGAAATTTAGTAGATTACTTATAATATTTCTCTAAATTTAGTAAGCTAAGAGAGAGAGAATAAGAAATAAAAAGTAGAAATTAATTTATAGTAATATTTAATAAAATACCAAGTCCTTCTATAGACAAAGCTGAATGTAATTTTAATAAATTAATTATATTTATTAACTAAGAAAACAGTAACGCGTTTAGTTGCAAAGATTAAAAAGTATTTATTAAATAAGTTAAATAAATTTAGGGCATCAGCTAAGTTCGTAAGGGCTAGAATTATAATAAATATAAAAAATTAACTATTAGTTATAAGTAAATTTATTTAGTTCTAGATAAACTCATTAAAGGATAATAGCTTATTTATTAAAGTAGTAGTAAATATATAATACTCAGAGGTAATTAATAAGTACTAAAAGGGAATAAATAACTAAAATTATTATCTTATCCCATGTTAGCTATTTCTGCTTTAGGAGAGAAGAAGTTTAATATAATAGAAAAGTTTAACTCCTAAGAAGCTAAGATTAGTAGAATATAGTAATAAAAATAGAATTCAAAAAGCAGTAATCCTCTAGATTAGATAGATACTAAGTTAGAGTATATAATTTTTATATATTATACGAGAAGAGACCAGTGCGCTTAAGTAGAATACTTAAGTAAAAAATAAAAATAACTAGTTTATAAGATACAGCCTAGACTATAAAAAGTATAAGGTTAAAGTAGAACTAAAAGAGTTATAAAAACCTAGTAATAAACTATTTAGAAATCTTAATATATATAGGCTCTAGCTCCTCCTTCAGCACGTTTATATACTTATAGTATTTAATAGAGTTTATAAAGCTACTTATATTATATAGCTATAGTATTTATTATTTATATTTATTATAGATTGCTATAGTTTACTAGTATAAATTAATAATCTTTTAATTTAAAATATGCTAAAATACATTAGCTTTATAGCTTAAGACATAATATTAAAGCTAAAATAAAATATTATAGCGAAATTTAACTATTTTTATTTTTTATTTTATTTCTTTAAGAAAAAGCTGTGTTATATAGACTACTAGCTTAAATCTACTATACTGCTAGTATATATTTAGCTTTATTTAACTAGTTAAAGTAGTTAAATTTCTTTAAGCTAACTAATCTCTAATTATATTAGAAATACTATAAGCCTCTCCCTTTAATCAGGTACTTTTTATTTAGATTTAATAATAAATTATTTATAAAAGTAACTATCTTAGTAATAATACTTATTTTTTATTAGTTTAAGGTAATATAATTAATCTAATAGGATAAAATACAACCAGGTTAATATTAAAGAGTAAAAAATTATTTTATAGAGTTTATAATTTAATTAGATATATAATAGTAGTTCTAAGGCGCTGCTTTTAGAAATATCTAATTATAATAAATATTAATTTAAGGCCTAGCACTTTTAGAGCTAAATTAAGAGTTTTTTTTAAAAAAAAACACTAATCTTTTCTAAAGTAAGATATAAATTACTATTAGAGCTTTAGTAATAAAGTAAATAGTAATACTTCTAGCTATACTAATAACTATAATTAAATAATAGAAAGAAATAGGTTATTAAAGTATTTTTATCTTTAATATCTTTAGGATTTTCTATAATTTATTTATGATATTACAGGCTTAGAGTAGATTTATTTAAAGTTTAGTAAACTTATTTAGTACACACCGCTAATAGAACTATTTCTTATCTAATTATTTCTAAATTATGTATTAATATAGGGCTGAAGTGACTAGGTAGGTTATATAAATACTTTAGAAAAATAAAAAGTTTACTATTTATAAGAGTTAACTAGATAAGATTAAACGTAAAATAGATAATAAACTAGTTATAAGAGATATTACTAGGATTTAATAGTATATTAAAATTAACTTTTATATGCAGCATAGGGCCGGTTTGGTTTCTCTAAACTATTTATTCTAGATATATATTATCTCTTAGCTTTTTTTAGTCCAGAAGATTCATATAGCTTAAGCTAATAGAGATAATATTAAAATAATTAATTATTTACTAATTAAAGAAAATTATACAGGTATATACTGGCTAGAGTAAAGTATAAACTTTAAATTCTATCTACTAGATACTTACTAGAATTTTATACTATTACTAATTATTAATTTAGTCTTCTATTAGGTAAGGTTAACGCTGTGATAAGTTAAGTTTACTTTAATATTAAAGTAGTATTATCTTAGTTAAAGGTAATAAGTAATGCTTTTTTTACCTTTTACTTACTTTCTTATTTATAAATTTATGCTTATATTAACTGCTTAACTAGCCTCCTTTAACGCGCCTTTAATTTATTTTTGTTTTTAAACTAGAATTTCTTTTCTCTTATTATTGAAATAAGAACCTCTTTTAAGTTATAATATATATTAAATTGCTTTTAGTAATATATTATTTAACTAATATCTTTTTTTAGTACTTTTTATTAATGTTTAGAATATAATAGACTTACTAGCATGTTATATAAGACGTTTATAAGAATAATCTTATATTAGGGCTTTAGAAACTCCTTATAAAAAAACCTCCAGGTAGAATAAGATTATTAATTATAATAATATAGAAAAAGTCTTAGATTACTTTAGAAATATTTTATATACTTTTTATAATAAAAAGTAACTCTCTTTTATGGCTATTTCTTAGTCCTTAAGCTGTTTCTATAGTAGACTCTTTAATTTAAACTAGTATTTATCTAAGCCTTAAAGGTGTTTAACACATAACAGCTTAAAAAAAGCTATTATTATAAAGCTATTTAATATAAGAGCATTATAATAATCAGGTATTATTAAGTTTCTATACTTAAATTTATATTAGTTAGATTTATTACTTAAGTCTAATACATATCTAATTTCATAGAAATAGTTAACTTTAGAAATAAAATTAATTTATATAGGACTAATTAAGGTAGAGGCTAAATATATATATATTATCTAAGCCTATAGTTTCCTAAGTCTAAATTCGAAATTAGTAAATAATTACTAGTAGGCTTTAATTACTTTATATTATACTCTACTTTATAAGCACTATAATTTCTTTTTATTATCTTAATATACGTCTGCTCCTTTTTTATTATATTAATTAACTTCTAAATATTTAATACTAGCCTAGATATAGAAATATAGTATTTATTTATTTCTTAATTTACTACACAGATAGCTACTTAAAAGTTTAGATTATATACTTACTTTTATTTATCTTACTTATTAGATAATAACACTCTTTTATGAGACTATGCTGATATTTAAAGATATTTAAACTAAATATTTAAAAGACCTAAGTTACTACTATATAGCTATTAAAGATAAAAATTATAAAAAATAAGCAAATATAGCTTAATTATAGTATAGTAAAAAAATTAATAAAAATCTTTTTATAAGTTATTTATATTATTATTTTACTATTCTCGCTTAACTAAATGCGCTGTAGTAACTATATTATTATATATAATTATTTATATATATTATACTATTTATAAATGCACAAGAGTTAATTTTAATACTATTAAATCTAATTTTTAGTTTATTAGCTTTTTTATACTCATATTCTATTTTAATAAATACTAGCTTTATTAAAGCTTATAATAATTTATTTTAGAAACTTTTATTAGACTATTTTAAAGAGGCCTACATAGTATTTTAAGATAAGCTAAATAATTATATTAAATAAGTTACTACTAAATAAATAAAGTAAGATATCTATATTACTATTATAAATATTACTAGATTTTTTAGTTATAGTGTAGAAGATGTTTTCCTATGATCTACTTTTTAGTTCTATACTAAGAAGTTAAGATATACCTTTCTATTTTATAATTTATATAGTTCTTTAGATAATAGCTTAAGTCCTTTAGCTTTTTTAGTTTAAATTTTCTTTTAAAAGCTCTAGTTTAATTTAGTTCCAATATTTAAAGCTAATTTTTCTTTTAAGCTTAAATATTTTATAGATGACTCTATATTCTCCTGTGCACATTTTTTAATATTTTTAACTCTTAGACTTATTCTTTATAGGATAAGAGATAAAAATATTCTCCCTTATATTTATATTCTTTTTATATTTCTTTAGTCTTTAGCTATAATACTAAGCGTTAGCTTACTAATTAATACCGCTCTATAAAAAGAAATTACTACTTTTTTAAATATTCTTTTAAAGTTTAAAAGAATTAAGTTACTCCTTTCTATTTCTTTATTTTTTTTTTAAGATGAAAATGATATTCGGCCGCTTCCTAAAGATTATTATATTTATAAATAAGTTTAGAGCTAGTGGTATTTTCCTGATAATTAGTTTACTAATATATATAACTAAAAAAAATATTTACTAGAGTTTATTTTAATAAGTAGATTAAGAATAGAGTATGTCCTACACCTAAGCTACTAGATTTTATTAATAAGTTAAATATTATTTTATTATAGTTATAGTCTAATAATCACTAGTACTAATAGTAGATAATATATAATTTTAAAACATATATATAGTCTATCTCTTTAATATTTAAATATGTTAAGCTAGGATATAAGTCTACTAAAAAATAGTAAAAGCCTTTTTTATAACTAAATATTTAAGACTAGTACTGTTCTAGATTATTAGGCGCTTTTTTTTTTTTTTTTTTACTTTATTAAAAGAAGGGTAAGAATATAGTACTAGAAAGCTCTAATTTTATATATATAAGAAATTTTTACAGTAAAGTCTTCATATTTATCTGGTATAGTATTTAGAAAGAGTAGCTTAAAAATTATTTAAGGAAAATAACTATTCTATATAATAATAGTAGAATATAGTTTTATAGTGTGGCTTAAAGAAAAATTATTTTCTCTATACTCTTTTCTAAAGTAACTACTTATTCCCTTACTTAATTCTTTAGTTAGTTAAGTTCTTAGTGTGATTCTTTTTATCTAAGAATATATATAACTTTCTACTCTAAAAATAGTAAATAAAAATACTTATAACAGCTTAGTGCGTAATTTCTAGAGTCTTAAATCTAGCAAAAGCAAACTCTCTACTCTTATTATCTTAAGTTTTAAATACTTAAAATCTAACTAACTCTCTATAACGGCTAAGTAGCTTGAAAACTTCATAATTATTAAAATTATAGTCTAATAAGTTCTTAATAATTCATGGATATTATTAAGTTTACTTGTTTTAGTATTTTATCTAGTACTTACTCTTATAAAGTAATTATGTATTTAAGGTTTATAAGCCTCTTCTTTAGCTTCATGCTTAGATATATTTAGTAATATAATTCTAAGTATAAGTAGTAATATCTCTTATAATATTTATATAATATAATTATGTTCTATATATTATAGCGCTTTTAGAGGCCAGTAGTTATAATTTAGCTTTTAATTAGTAAATTATAAAGACTATTAGTATATAATAGCCCATATATAAGGGCGCCTGCTTAAGTATATTAATTTATATTAGAAATTAACACAATTCTTTTAAAAGACTTAGAGTATTAAAGTAAAATAGATAAGCAGAAAAGGCAAAAAAAAGACAATATTATTACTATAACAAATTAGAAAAGAAGATATAGAGATATTAGATAAAATAAGTTTAGATAATAAAAAAATTAATTACTTAGAATATATATAACAGGTATAGACTAATTAGGCGGCACAAAACACTTGTAAATATTTTCTAGAATTAAGTAATTTTCTTATTACGCCTATTATATATTAATATGCGGGCTGTTAGCTATAAATTAATAATAAGTTTATATATAAAAATAGCTATCTTATATTTAGCACGTTATTAATAAATTATTTTCATAGTATTTTATCAGCCTAAGGTAATATTATTAGTAAGTAGAATACTAATAAATTAGTATTAAAAAGTAAAAGATAACTCTAATATATATATACTAAAAGGCTATACTAGAGTTTTACTATTTAAAAGTCTAGTTTCTATAAACTAGCGTCTTAGCTTATAGAGATTATAATCTAATTAAGAATATAACAATTCTCTAAAGGCTATTTCTAGAGGTATTAAAAATTATATTATAAATTTATTTAAGGCCTGGGAGCTTTTGGGGCTGAAAAGAGAGTAGATAGTATTTATATTTTTTAGCTAAAAAGCCACCACCACTAGTCCTCTTTCTTAAATAGATAGAGGTTTTTAATAGTATATTAATAGAAAATAAGCATCACTTTAAGTTCTATAGTGATAAGAAACATTTATTTTCCAATTCTTAATTTATAAGTAGATTATATTTTTTCTGTTATAATATATATAGAAAGTGTGCAAGTCTGTCTAGGTAGTATTACTTTTTATTTTATAGTATTATTATAAGTTTTAGAAGTAAATTTTTTATGTTAGGTTTAACTAAATTAAGAGTTCCCTTAGAATATTAATTACTTTATGTTATTAAAACACAGCGGTAGGGAATTAGTAGTAAAAGTTTTAGAAAATACTATCTATTACTAGTTATTTTTCTAAATACTTTTAGTTAACTATTCTAACTATTCCCTTAGCTGGTAAGGTTATAGCTTATGTTATTAATATTAAGCTATTTTAGTAATCTTTCTTTATTAATACTAGGACTTAATTTAGATAGCTAGTTATTTACAGCTCCTAAAACTTTTTTTTTTTTTTTTTTAAAAAAATAGTGTCTAAAATAAGACCTATAGTATCTTAATACTTAGGTTAATTTATTATTTTATATGTCCTCTTTTTACTATAAGTATAATAGCTTAAATATAATTACTAGCTTAACTTTAATGTGTTACTATTAAAATATCGTTTACTATACACTCTAAAGCTTAAAATACTACTATAGTTTTAAAAATACCCTTCTAGGCATCTATAAATATTATTACTATATTTATAAAAAAAGATTAAAACTGGTCTCTACTAAATAGCTTAAGTAAAATAATTTCTTTAAATACTATTACCAAATAAGGCCACTTTAATATCCTGTATAAAAAATTATATAAATAGTTTAATTTAAGTATAAGTACATGAATATATTATTATATATATTATAGAATAGATTCTACTAAATTTCTTTTATAGTAGGCCAAAATTTCCCTTGTTTCCTTTCTAGAGAAGTTTATTAGTTAAGTAACTAACTAGATACTTTTTTTACTCTCTAAAGACCTTTATATTACTAGAGTACTAATTAAAAGTATTGTTACTTAAAGTAATATTTATAACAGTATTAGAAAAATACTTAATATTATAATAGATTAGATATTACTTGGTGCTTAGCTAGAAGTTAAATATCTATTTTATATAAAACAGAACTTAAATTTCTTATCTTTAAGTAATGTAGAACTTAATAAATCTAGAGAGCATATACTAAATCTAGAGATATTAATTAACTATAATAATTACTTTAATATATTTTACTCTTTATAGCTGTTAGAAAAATCTCTAGAAATATTTATAAAAGCTATAAATATTATTATTATATTTATAAAGGAAGACTAAAACCAGTCCCTACTAAACAGCCTAGGTAAAATAATTTCTTTAGAAAATAGCTAACATAAACATATAGTTTATTATAAAGAGAAGTAATTTAATTACTTAAAGTATAATAGATTATTTTCTTAGTACTATAATCTAAAGGCCTATATTTATATAGTTTATTTTAAGATAAGACTAATTTTTAGTTCCGTCCTAGATATAAACATGTATCTAAAAATCTATAAAGAGTTTTTTCTTTAAGTTATGAATACCCCCTCTAAAGGTGAAAAAAGTGCTGGCTGTATAAATAACTAAATTAAGTAGAGATATAATTTTCAGCCTATCTTACTAGACTCTAATAGTAATATTTAGTTAGAATAGATAAGTAATAGTATTTTTAACTCTTCTTAGCTAGAATATATCTTTTTAAGTGTTTTAATATCTATTTCCGCTAACTAGCTTTAAGAGGACACTTTAGTATATTAGTAATTATTAGTCTTATATTAATCTATTCTAGTATCTAGAGATTCAGCATTCTAGACTTATATTAGCTAAAGTTTATAGAATATAGGTTTAGAATAGCTATTAAAAATACCTCTAGAAATATCTATAGAAGCTATAATGCCTTTAGAGGCAATGCTTAATACTAGTATGTTTATAAACTTAGCTAGTACTAAAGACTTCATAAATAAAGCAGCTTAAGAATATAGAAAAAATAAATATAAAAGCGTAAATAGTAGACGTTAAGATGCAGATATATTAAAATCAGCTAAACATAAAATTATTTTCATAAATTAGTAATATAGATATCGTGAATATAGATATAGTTTTAAAAGATAGGAGAACTTAAATTAATATTAAACAATTCACTTAAACAAAAGGCTATATAAGTGTTGTAAATATAGATATAATTTTATAAAAGTAGATTAATTAAAGGACTATAAAGTAACTTATTTAAATAAAAGGCTATATAAATATAGCAAATGTAAACATAGTTTTATAAAACTAAGAGACTTAAAGTAATATTAAAGAACTTACTTAAATAAAAAACTATATAAGTGTTGTAAATGTAGACGCAGTTTTATAAAAGTAAATTAATTAAATAAGTATAAATTAACTTACTTAAATAAAAGGCTATATAAGTATTATGAATGTGGACACAGTTTTAAAAGACTAAAGTATTTAAAGTAATATTAAAGAATTTACTTAAATAAAAGACTGTATAAGTGACTTACTTAAATAAAAGGCCTTATAAGTATAAAATTTACGGTATGTTCTTTAAAATAATAAACTATTACTAGAAGTACTATTTCACCTATGTGGAGGTTCCAGGCAAGAAAGAGTCTAATAAAAAAAAAGTTTAGAAAATGTTTTAGAATTTTCTCTAGAGACGAAGTACTGCAGAACCTATTATACTAAAAATATAAAAGCTAAACTTAAAAAGTAAAGGTAGTTAACTTTACTTAAGATAAGTATAAAGTTTAAACTTAAAAAGCTAGCTTTTTTTAAAAGATTTTTTTACTAAATATCTTTAGCTTAAATAAATTTTAATTCTACTTTTACTTAATTTTTCTCCTGTATTTTTAATATTTAGATATTTAATATATCTACTTTAGTTTAATTTCTATTTTATTATTACAGATAAATCCTTGTCGCAAAGCTAAAAAAAAGGTTATTATTAAAATTCTATATTAATTAGAAGTATAAAAATACTTTAGACTTAAATACAGCTACCTAGGAATTTATAGCCTAAATATATATATTATTCCAAAGCTAGAATAAAAGGTAATTTAAAATTCTATATTAGTAACTATTACTTTATTAATTAAAAACAGTGTAATAAAAAACGCTTAATTTAGTTAGTATATAAAAATACTCAGATCTTAAATCTCTAAGAATATATATTCTTAAGTTATAATTAATCTTTTATCTTTTTTTTTTATATTCTGAATATCCGTTAAAGCAATTCACTACTAAGAAACTTATTAATAACTTTGTAAAAAAAGGCTACTTTAATATCCTATATAAATAAATATATAAGCAGTTTAATTTAGGTGTGAGTGTATAGATATATTATTATATAAATTATAAAATAAATTCTGCTAAATTTCTTCTATAGCTAGCTAAAACTTCTCTTATTTCCTCTTTAAAGTAATTTATTAACTAAAGACCTTTATATTACTAGAGAGTAGTAACTATACATTAACTTTATTTAATAATACTATTATTTTATAGATAAAAGTTTTTAATTAGTTGTTTTTTTTTTCTCTAATAGTTAGCTCTTCTAAAGTTAGTATTTAAACTCTATATTTTTATTAACTTATTTATTAAGAATAGTAAAGTGCTAATATCACATGGCTCTAAGTTACCTTATTTAAAGAAAATTATAAATCTATTAATAACGTTT
Organism: Zopfia rhizophila CBS 207.26; assembly: GCA_010093925.1. Taxonomy (NCBI): domain Eukaryota; kingdom Fungi; phylum Ascomycota; class Dothideomycetes; family Zopfiaceae; genus Zopfia; species Zopfia rhizophila. Next base: position 2,794,818 of record ML994611.1, read on the forward strand.
AGCTTTATATGCTTTCAAAAATTTCTATTTTTACTAAAATTAAATAAATTATAAAGTGGTTTAAGGATTGGATTATTATTTAAATAAAATCTAGTTAACTAGTCTAATAGTTAATTAAGTAGTAGCTTAAGCACTAGATTATTACTATATAAAGAGTAAAGAATATAACTAGTACTAATATATTTCTTATTAAACCTCTCTAGTATTAAGTCTAGCTTAAAGTAGAATAGGGATGTAACTATATAATATACTATACCATTAATTTTTTTAGACTTTTTTTTTAAGCTTAAGTATATTTTATATATTATTTAGTCTTAGCTCTACGCCTTTAAACTCCGTACTAAGATAATAAATTTTATAGAAAATTAAGATAAGCTGGTTAGTTATTTTATAAATTTATTTTATTTATTTATTACGTATACTCTCTTAAGCTAGAGCTTATAATCTAGTAATTATTTTATTTTTCTAAATACTATAAATATTATTTATAAATAGGTTATAGTTCCTTAGTCCTAGTTTATCAGTACCTAGAGAAATAACAAAATCTAGTTCTTTAATTAAAGGAAATATTATATCTACTTCTAAAAATACTAAAAGTAGTAGATTATTTTCAAGAGGCCCTAAGTCTTAAAACGTGCTAATTTTATAAATATATTTTAGAAAAAAAAACCTATAAAGTAAAGTTAAGTATAAGAAATATAAAAGAAAAGAAAGAATATACTTAAAAGCTATAAACACAGCTTATGCGCTGAATCTCCTATTAGTTCTAGCTAAATAAAAATATTAGTAGATATTTCTTATATTTTCTAAATAAATACTCTTCTAAAGCTTTTTTTTAGTCTTATAATAAAGTTTTCTTAATACAGTTAGAATGCTTTAGTATTTGAGATTAGGACTTTATTTTAATTCTTATTCCACTTTCCTACCCTATTATAATTAGTGAATATGCGATATAACGGAGGATTATGGATAATAGTAATAAATAAATTAATCTTTATACCTATAGAGGTCACGTGTGAGCAGTTTAGAATACTTTTATTTATACTATATATCTGTTTTAAAGCTGCCTTAATATTCTCTGTTGAGTAAAAACTATTAGTATATACTAAAGCTACTAATACCTATATATAAGAAAAAATAGGGAATTTCAAGACTTCCTAGCGTATAAATACTCTTTTAGCTAATTTCTTAAAAATATATAGGCACTTACTAACGGACTATTTATAATAGTATATTTCTAAAGTAATTAAGCTATCTTAAAGGGTTAGTACTATATTTTTCTAAAGTAGTAAGTTAAGAGATTTACTTAAGTTTATTTTAAATACTATTTTATATAGCATTTAAAGTAGAATTCATAAGCTAATAAGATTCTATATTTAATTTTCTATTTATATTATTAACTTTAGAGGCATGATACTACGTGTGCTTTTTCTATTAATATATAGAACTTCTATTCTAATAATTAAAGAATATACTTTTATAATTACCTCCTTAGAAATTTCTACTCTATAAAGGAAGTAATAGCTAATTTTAAATTCCTAGAAGTCATCTACATAATAATTCCTAAAAACTATAATATAGTTTTTATAGATATAGTGTTTATATGATAAGCTATACTAGAATTTCTACTATAAGTAATAAAAGTAAATACTAGTACTCTAGATATTACGCTATTAATTTTTAAAGTATCTAATATTATCTTTATAGATCTCTATAGAAGATTACGTAATCTACTAGGAATATTATTTAAAATATTCTAAAAAATAAATTTCAACTATATTAATAAAGCTACTTTAAAGAATTATATTTTTAAATTTTAAAAAGGCCATAACTCTAGCCTTACTTACTTAGTATAAGATATTATTATATAATATTTTTAAAATATTCGCAGGCTCAAACACTACACGGCTATTAAATAATTTAAATTTCTAAAAAGAAGAAAGTACTTACTATAAGTATTAAGAAAATAATTATCTAGAAAGAAGCTAGAAGTAATTACTAAAACTACAAAATCCATTAACTTATTATATATCTTAATATATATTAGGAAATTTAATAAATATTTCTTAAAATCTAATACTACAGGATTATGTATCCTTAATATCTTAATAAAATCTAAAGATTTATTAATAGTTTCTAAAAAGTGCCTACAGGCGTACTTAATATAGGTAGAGAAATATATTATAAAAAATAAAATTTATATATCTTCTCTACTCTTCTATACTTAATCTGAACTATTTATGAGAAATTTTTTTAAATATTTATAACAAACATTAATAAATATTATACTATTTAAAAAAAAAGTAATAATATTAATTGCCGAGATTTACTTAAATAGATCCTTTATTATTTTCTTTTTTAGTAACTATAAAAAGGTTTTTTTAGCTTTACTTTCTGCTTTTAAAGCTATCTTCTTAGTTATAATTACTACTTTAAAATATGTATTCTTTAGAAGAGTTAATAAGAAATCTTTCTTAAGCTATATAGTAATATAGCATATAATCTATCTAAAGCTACTAAGATTAGTATAAAAGAAATAAAAGATATTAATAAAAGGAAAGAGTAGGTAGATATAAATATTATTTATAATTTCATTTAAAAACTCAGCTTAAGTTCTTTAAATAATATGTTTTATTATTTTATAATACTTATTAGATATAGCTAGTTTTATTCTTAAACTCTATTTAGAAAGGTTATTATCTATAAGAATTATTAGTCTATTATAGAAAATACTAGAAAGGTTAAGATAGAGATATATCTTACTTATACTTTATTTAATTATAAATTTTTAAAAATTTTTAACCCTAAAGAGCTCTTAGAGAGTAGTTAATTTTATTATATTATTAATTAACATAAATAAACTAAGCCTCTATATATTAGGATTAGAAATATAATTTATAAGAGTTTAGAGTTTATCTGATTCTAAAAGAGTAAATTTATTACCTTAAGTGTAAAAACTAAGCTAGTAAGTATAATAATAATATTTTATAATTAAAAGAGCAGACTAGCTGCTTTAAGGATAGAAAGTAAAATAAATAGCTTATTAGAAAAATATATTTATATATATAGTTTTCTAGCCTATTTAATTTGAATAAGCGCCTAGTACGGGCCTAAAAAAGGGTATTTATAAAATTAGAAAGAGTATTTTAAGGTTATCTATTTTTAGATAGTAAAAAGCAGAGACAGGGTTCTTTTAAGAAAAACTAGAAATTAAAATCTATAGTTCCTTTATCAGTTAATATATACTCTAAAAACTAGTAAAAAGTTAAAATAACTAATATTCTCTTTATGCCTTAACTGCTTTAAGTATAGAAATTTATATTTTAAAATAAATCATAAAAACAGTATTATCTGATCTAATTATAAAATAAAGTAAGTTATTTAGTTAATAAAAAAAGTTTAAATAATATTCTAGTAGGTTAATCTTATTTATTTGAAACTAATTAAAGCTAAATATAACTAGTAATAAAGTTAGTAGGAATTTAGCTATTTTATAATATTTTATTTATAGTAAATATTAATTACAGAGATATTAAAAAAGTCACTCTATTATATCTAGCTAAAATTTAGAAGATGATATTTATTTAAAGTTTAAGTTTAAAAGATTTAAGTATTTTAAATATATAATAAAGCTAGTAAGTTTTTACTATTCTAAAATTATTATATAGATTTATTACTATTATTATTCTAGTACTAGCTTAGAAGTTACTTATGTACTAATTAAAGTAATTAAGTTATATAAAAAGAACTTTTTAAGTAAAAGAGTTAAATTACTTAGTAATTTTTTATATATTTTATATCTATAAAGATATAGTATAGGGCAGCTCTTTTCTATAAAAGAGAAATTATCTTTTTTTATAAACACTTTAACTAAATCTACTCTATATATTTAGTAAGAGTATTAGATAGATAAATAGCTTATAACTATATCCCTTTACGAAAAGATTCTAGGAATTAACTTAATAATAGGCTTAGTACAAAGCTTAGTAAAAGTATTTTATTAAGATAGTTATAATAATTATCTATTATCTATTTTAACTACTTAATCATTAAATAATGCTGTGATAATGTTTATTATTATAGATTAAAAAATACCCTATACTAAGAAATATAAGAGGTATTTTAATTTTAAGTAACTTAAAACTTTTACACACGTTAATATTTATAATAGCTTTTTATAAATTATATGCTATAGCTATTTCTAGATATTTAAAATTCTTTTAATTTAAAAATTATGCTACACATCGTCGCCTTCGCGCCTAATTTATAAAGAGTTTTATTTTTTAGTAAAATAATATTTCTTTTTTATTACACTACTATTAAGCTCTTATTATTTTATAATACTTATAATAGTGTTATTTAAGCCTTAGAATTTTATTACTATACTTAGGAGTTATTACTAGCCTTATGTTTATTATTATATATAAATTTATATAGAATCACTACTCTAATTAGTATTTTATTTATTTATTTATTTATTAATTCCTACACCCTTATGGGCCGCTAGGCGGCTTATGTAGGGATTTAGCTTATAATATATAAACTTTCACACAACTATTAAGATATTATTTAAATGGTATAAGAATCTGAATTTATAGTTCTAGAGTTTATTCTAAAGTAATATTATTCTTACTACTAGCGTAGTATCTAAGTAACTTTTAGATTACCTAAAAGATTTTAAATTCTGTCTAATTACTAGCCCTTATACTTAATCTACTAATATCTTTTATAAATGAAATTATGTTATAGACTATCTGTAGATTTAGTTTCCACTTTTTAATTAATCTATTTTATTTTAATAACGAGTATACACTATATATTTATGCTATTATAAAATTTTAAAGTTACTTTTAGTTTTAATACTTTTATCTCTAGCGGATCTATCTTAAGCAGACTAAAAGAAAGTATTTTATTAATTCTAGTTAGCCCTATTAGTAGAGTTTATTGTCTACTTAGCTAATTTTATATAAATAGCTATTAAGCCTACTATAACCTAAGTAAAGTTAGGCTAGTAAAATAGATTTAGTTTATAGCTATTAGTTATATAATATTCTTATATGTTTTCCTAGTAATGTCTTGTCTAAATATCTTAGATATTATACTATAGGCTTAGATTAGAAGTGCACTTATTTTAATTCTTATAATTACCAGCTTTACTTTAAGAGATCTTAGATTAGGATCTTTTTGTTAACTAGGGATTAGCTAAGATCAGTAGCCCAGTATGCTAGATTATATACTACTTTATTACTATAAAGTTTAAAGTAAGCAGGGACCTATATAAATTGGATATTATATCATTATTCTACTACGTTACCAAGTAACTGAAAGATCTGCCTTAAAATCTCATTACGTTATCTGCCTGGGTTATGAAGTAAACATAATACCCTTTTACTATCCGTGACTATCTGATGTGTGACGGGTCTAGTGTGATGACGGGCTCGGTCTTCACGCGTCGTAGCATAGATGCAGGTTGACGGGATAAGTTGGCTCTATTTCAGCTACACTAAGATGGGGAGAGAAGAGGTACAAAGGGGGCTCGCCCCTAAATAGGGCGGTGCATGGCCTGAGCGCGAGCTAGCCATGCTCTGAGCTCTGCGCTAGGTCGTGGCTGGCGTAGCCAGTTGCGATATCATGTGGCCTGCAGCGAGCAGAGCGAGCAGCACCGTCACATTACCCCCCTCTAAGGGAGGCTCGTCCCCGAGTCTCTAGGTTACAGTCTCCTCCTTGCTGGTCTCTGTACCACTCTTGTCTTTGAAGCCGCCTTGTCGTCCTCTTCTGTTACTTTCAGGTCCTCCTCTGCTTCGTACGCTTTCAACCAGGCATCTAGTCGTGCCGGCGGTCCTGCTTTCTTTGGATAGGCCTCGTGATAGTCTCTTACCTTGTGTGGGGCGCCTATAAAGCCTCGGGCGTTGTACCAGGCGGGATCTGGGTCATGAGCTAGCCAGGATGCTTTGTACTGTAGTCGGCCATGGAATAGGCGGCTATCAAGGATTTCCTGCACTGGCCACTTGAGATGCCCGTTAACCTCGATAGGCGGTTCCTCAGGTTCGATTTGGCCAGGCAGTGGGCGAGTAGAAGCCTTCCGTAGGCGGTCTGCGTGGAAGACGTCAAACATGCGCATGTGCGGCGGCAGCTTAAGGTGATAGGAGTGTCCCTTCATGCCTATAATAGGATAGGGTCCGTACATCTGCTGGTCGAGCTTCTGGCTAGGTCGGCTAGTGGTGAAGCCCTTAGGTGTAACGTACACCTCGTCTCCTGTAGAGAAGTCTGGCTCACGGCGCTTCTTGTTAGCCTGTCGAGCCTATCGCTCTTGTGCTTAAGTGATCCCTTGTTGAGCTATCTCCGTAGCTAGCTTTACCGCGTCATATCGAGCTTTAGCGTAGCTCTACGCTTCCTCACGAGACATCTGTTCATAAACTATAGTAGATGCCTTCGTACGTTCCTCCCAGTCCCAGTGATAGATTAGCTGGTAGCCAAACTCAATTTAATAGAGTGACAAGCCTGTAGTCTCATGTGGCAGAATTGCTTGGGCCTAGTCCATGCAGGGCAGCAGGTCTGACCAGTTATCTTGATGGTGGTTGACGAATGGGCGTAGGCGCTGGTTGATGTACTGGTTCAGGACCTCAGTGTTCCCGTCAGTTTAAGGGTGATACGGCGTTGAGAGCTTTTGCTTGATTCCTGTTAGTCGGCATAGCTCATCCATGAATGCTGAGGTGAACTAGGGACCGCGATTAGAGACTATTGACCTAGGCGGGCCAAATACTCGCCAGATGTAGCGATAGTACTTATCAGCTGCCTGAGCGGCTGTAGTTGTCTTACAGCAAGGCAGTAAGAAGCAGCGCTTGCTTAGCTAGTCCATAACGACAAAGACACAGTCATATCCTTTCTTATCTAGAGGGAAGGACTTAAAGTCTATAGAGACGTCTCGCCATGCTCGCTCAGGGATTGGTAGTGATTTAAGTAAGCCTGGGGTCTTGTCATGAGGTACGTGGCTCCATCTGCAAGCTTTACACGCAGCTACATAGTCGTCTACATCTTTATCCATACGGCCCCAGTAGTAGCGGTCGCGAAGTAGCTTGCCTGTCTTTCTCTTACTTGAGTGAGCAGTCACCTGGGTAGCATGGATAGCTTAAATGAGATAGGTCCTCAAGAAGTGTACAGCAGGGACTACTAGCTTACCGTGGTGCATGAGAAGGTTCTAGCTAAGTTTCTATACTAGGTATTTACTAGAGAGGGCGCGCTCTCGGAATGGCTGTAGGCTCTCATTACTGCAATTCGCCTCAATGATATAATCAATCAGTAAGTGAGGGTCATTTAGGGGCGGCGAGGCCATAAAAGTATCAGCAGCAGTTACTTTAATTATATTGGTAGCTAGCATGCCTCTTGCTGACAGCGCAGCTAGGTTATCACTTACAGTCTCAATAAAGCTAATATCGATTTACTCTGCTAAGAGGAAGGCACGTGTTCAGGCTGCTTTATCCTTATCTTTCTAGGTCTTTAGTTCCTCTTGCTTGCGCGAGAGCGCGTCGGCTACTACGTTAACCGTACTAGAGCAATAGATAAGCGTTAGGTGATAGTCTACTACGCTTATTACCTAGCGTATCTAGCGGGGAGTAAGCTCTTACTTTATAGAGAAGTACTCTAACGCGCGATAGTTAGTTAGGGCACTAAATAACTCTATAGTCTATAGGCCTATAAGCTGCGAGTGCCATTCTCAGAGGCCGTAGATTATAGCTAATATTTCTTTATTATATATGTCATAGTTTATCTAGGGCTTATTTATAGTCTTAAAGTAGAAAGCTACAGGTCGCTAGAGGCTATTCTTTTAGAGCTATAATAGTACCCCTATAATAACTCTATTACTTACATCTATCTCCATACGCGTCTGACGGTAGAGTAAGTAATAAGCTAAGATATTATCTAACAGCATTAAATCTTTAGCTTACTAGAAAACTACTAGCTTATATTTACTAAAGATATACCATATACCCTTCTTAAGTAGCTTAGTAAGCGGTTAGATAATATATCTATAGTCCTTTAAAAAGACTCTATAGAAATTATAGAATTTTAGAAAGGATTATAGGCTTTTAACTAATATAGATACTAGCTATTTTTATATAGTAGTAATCTTCTTAGGATCCTTTTAAATCCCTTCTATACTAATAATAAGGCCTAGGAACTTTATTCTAATAATAATAAACTTACTTTTCTTAATGTTTATTTAAAGGCCTATATTCTAGAGATATTTTAGTACTTAAGTAATATACTCCTTATACTACAGCAAGTCTTTAAAGTAGATTAAAATATTATTAAAGTAAATAATATAAAAGTTATTAAGTAGACTATAAAACACCTTATTAATATAACACTAGAATATAATAGGGCTATTATAAAAGCTAAATAATAATATATAGTACTTATAGTTCTTATACTAAGTACAGAACATAATCAGGTCCTTTATATCTTTATTTAAATATATATAATAAAAAGCCTATTATATATTAAGTTTAGTAAATACTCTTATACGCGCTAGCTAGGTAAGGGTCTTCTAAATTAGTAAAATCAAATAAGCATTTTTCTTAGTAATAGTATTAAGCTTATAGTAATTAATATAAAAGCACTACCCTTTTTTAGGCTTTTTAGTAAATAGTATTAGAAAAGTATATAAGGTATTACTATAAGTAATAATACCTTATTAAAAGTGGTTATTTAAGTAGGCCTTAATAAGCTATAGCTACTTAAAAAATATACTATATAATAAACTTAATATTAGTATATTCTTAGCTATTAATTTAATATTATAGTTAATATCTTTATAATGTGGGGGTAGTATATCTGAGTTCTTTTTTAAAAAGTAGATCTAAATTACGCTAGTATAGCTAAAGTAAAATAGTTTCTACTTAATAAGCTACTAAAGTTTCTCTTCTTTTATAAGGTCTTTATTTAAATAATAGAGCCCTTTTAGTAAAGCCTTCCTTAAAAAGTCTTTAGGGCCTTAAGAGAAGAGTTTTAGGTCTAATAAACTAAGCTTATTTCTATAGTTCTAAATAAGCTTATCTACTTTATAAATACTAGTATACTTTAGTATAATTTCCTTCTACTATATATATATTATAAAGGTAATAGCTTTTATAGTATTAATTTTAAGACCTACTTTAGAAAGGTTTTTATATAAGATAGATTAAAAATAAAAAATCCACTTACTTAGCTCTAGCTACTATTATAGGTAAAGCTATTCTTTTATTTTCTTAAGGTTTTTTTACTATACTATATACTAAAATAAGCGTTAAGATAGTTTATAGATATATTATAAAATCACTATATTTATTAGCTCATCACGTTAGTCAGTATTAGCTTAGTATAAGGGATTAATTTTAGTTAATAAATTTTACGTTAGAATAATAATATTATGCTTATAGTTAATTAGCTTATTATCTAGCTATTTAAGTACTTACTTTTTATAGTTAATTAAAGTACTTATATCTTTAAATAGCTTATAGCCAATCATAAAATCATAACAGCTAATATTATAGAAAATAAAATAAATTAATAGATAATAGTTATTTAGCACTAGATCAGCCTAAAAGTACTTATCTACTTATTTATTTAGTCTACTATTATAACTAGCTAGGGGGATATATTTTATCTAATAAGTTTTTATTTTAAGCTCTTTCTTAATAACGCGTATGTGCTTTAGGTATACTAGAATAAAATTACTAACTTTAGTATTAAAAAAGCTACTTAGCTTAATAGCTAGTTTACTAGTAGAAATATAATAAAATAGCATAAAAACTAGTCTGCTAAATAGTAGTTAATAAGAATTAAATTAATTAATAGCTTTAGAAAATAACTCTAGGAAAAAGACTTCCCTTAAAGTAAATTTTTTTCTAATAGTTTCTTTATAGTAAGCTGAAACTCCTTATTATTACTAATATCCTAAAGCGTATAAAGCTTTTTATTAATATCTATAAACTTAATTACTTTAGCTATAGCTTAAGTAAGTAGTTAGTAGTCTTTTATAAAGTAACTAAGTTTCCCATAATTATAGTAACTAGCTAGCTTAAGGATAGGTATTAGTAGAATAATAATAACTACTATATAAATTAAGTATTTAATTTTTAGATAAAACTACTAACTTAACAGTAGCTAAGTTTTTCTAGTTTTTTTATTAATTTACTTAATAGCTTTTCTAGTGCTAAGAGCTAGCTCTCTAGCAAAGTCTTAAACTAAATCTATATACTTATTATACTAGTTATAATATTACTATTAATAGATGTCTATTTATGTATATAGAGCGTTTAGGAGCTTCTTATAAAATTCTTTTACTTATTAGTTTATAAATAAGCTATGTTTTTAAGCTAAGTAAAAGAAATTACTCTAGAATATAATAAAATTAGTAGAGTCTCTATAGTAGAGCTTTTGGAAATTATAGTAAATATTAAGTCTCTTATATAAATCACTATATATTCTCTTTAGATAATTTATTATATACTAGTAGCTAACTAGCTGCTTACTCTCTTTTATTATATATATAAGTATTAAGAAATACTAGTTGGCAGGACCTTTTGTATATATACGTATATAAAAGATAATATTCTTCTAAGTAGCTTATTTACTAGCTCTAGTAAACTAGTCTTAGTTAGTGCGTACCTTATTCTCTAAGATATCCCTTTATTAATTAAAAGTAACGTCCTTACTGTTCTTAAGTATTAGTAAATTAGAAAATTATACTAAGCAGCTATTACCTTAATAGCTACCTATAGTAAACATAGCTAGTAAAGTAGCGGGTAGGTAAGATAATACTTAAGAAGTTTAGTTACTAAAATCTCCTATATTAGAACTATCATCAGGTCCTACAATAATATAGCTAGTTTAATTCTAAGAGGTTTATAATAGAACTATAAAGCGTATCTTCTTTACTAGTATTAATAATAGCACAAGGCTGGCCTTTACAGAGAGGAAAGAATATATATTATGCGTAAGTTTCTTTATCTATACTCTTAGTATCTTAATCTTGTTTTCTTAATCCGCTACGCGCTTAAGCGTGTTGTTTAGTAGCTAATAAAGCTCAGTAAGCTCATCTCTAGCCTTATTAAGCTTAGTTTCAGTCATATTAAGCGCTTTTCCTAGCGTATTAGCATGGTCGTAATATGTGAGTACTTTAAAATAGCTACGCTCTAACTCGCTAGCGATTATCGCTTAATTAAGAGTCATCAGGGTGGGAAGCGTAACCTCTATCTCCTAAGACTCATAGATGTCAGTTCCTCAAGTAGTGCTCTTAGTAGTAGCCACGAAGGGTTTCTTATCATATCATGCCTGGATGCGGAGCTTCTTAATGGTGTAGTCTTCTCTAATCACGTTGTTAGGGTAGTGCGTAGCGGCACACCTAAGCGACTTAAGGATAGGCATGTAGTCATTGCCAGTGGCTGTTACCTTAGGATCGACCCTTATCTCTAGCGTGAAGAGCTTTCCCATAGTTCTAACCTATCCGTCCTTATATGTGTATAGCGCTTCTGGCCCCTAGTAGGGTGAAGCAATTGGCTAATTCCCTAGCACGAAGAAGATAGGCTGGTGGTGCTCACGGGGGTCAGTATCTCTAGCAGGGAGAAGAAAGTTAGGGGGGGAGAGTGTTCGCTAGAGCTCTCGTAGCTCTCTTCTAATCTAATAGGTACATTGCCTACTACTGTAGGTCTTCCGGTTACCTGCCGAGTCACTCTCAAGGCCTGCCGCTGCAGGGCTTATACAGGCTATCACTCAGGGTTTCAATTGCCTACCGCTATAGGGCTTTCCAGTAGAGATCGTATGCTTAACGAACTAACGACTCAGCGTAGTCATGCAATTAATCCTCTAGGGGCGGTTGTTGACGAATCAAACGCTCAGGTTGATCACGCGGGTTGACCTCGATATTATGCCGCCGTCGTCCGGCCGAATGAGAGTGATCTTAGTGTAATATGATGACGGGCTCGGTCTTCACGCGTCGTAGCATAGATGCAGGTTGACGGGATAAGTTGGCTCTATTTCAGCTACACTAAGATGGGGGGAGAGAAGAGGTACAAAGGGGGCTCACCCCTAAATAGAGCGGTGCATAGCCTGAGCGTGAGCTAGCCATGCTCTGAGCTCTGCGCTAGGTCGTGGCTGGCGTAGCCAGTTACAATATCATGTAGCCTGCAGCGAGCAGAACAAGCAGCACCGTCACATCTAGTGTATAATCTAAGTAAAGAGTTTTCTAAGATAGCTTACAGCGTAAACTAAATAGCTTCTAGCTCTACCTACGTAGGGTCCGGATTAGGACCGCGGTCTAAGGTTACGGATATCTGAAGACTAAATAGAGGAGGCGTGTATACTCCTACTCCTGCAAGACTATAACGGACTAAGCTATCTATAAACACGTTTATAACGTCTGCTGAATTAAGCTGGTTCTCTATCTTTCATAGTGCCTCATTCTTTTCATTAATTTAAGGTTTAGGGGTGGGTTGCTATAGAGCTCTGATAAAGGCAGGAACTAGGTCAGACTCATTTATATTTAGCCATCCGAATTAGGTGGCCATGGTCTCCATGGGTGAACGGTATTTCTCCACTTAATAAAGTTATCTAATCAGTTTCTAGCTAATGTGTTTGCTTAGGCGGTAGTAGAGTAGCAGCTAGTGTCTTTATATATGTTTATATAACCGGTTTTGAGTAAGGTCTAGATCTGCTTCCACTAGCGCCGCTGCTAGCGCTGCTGTTTTAAACATTCCTGTAATAGCTATTGCTCTAATTTACATGGCCTAGTTAATTTAGCAGATAACGTTGCCTTATGAACCTGGGAACCAGATAGGGGCACTATAGTTAGTGATGGGTGTAATTATGGCTAGGAATAGCTGACGTATTATGGCTGGGCGTAGTCTTTAGAGCCTTCGGAGCGCTAATGCGGCCTTCTCGCCTCATTTAGCTGCCCATACTGCATGTAATTGGAATAAGAGTTTTAGATTAAAAATGAGGCCTAAAAGCTTGATTTCCTGTTTAGAGTCAATTAATGAGCTGCTAAAGTGTAGTATGGTCTTATCCATAGGTTATACCTTTCTACGGGAGAAGTAGATTAGTTATGTTTTATTAGGTTTAAATGTTGCTCCACTTGTTTGGCTTTACTGCTCTACTAAGGGAATGACCTGTTTCTGTAGTTTTCTAGTGCCGGCTTAAGCTGATGTGCTGGATACTTATGCTGTAAAGTCATCTATAAAGGCCATCTTACCTTAGGTGCCGGAGAGTCTCCCTGAGATAAGGTCTACGTTATAGAACAGGAAAAGAATAGGTAAGAGTGGCGAGCCTTAGGGAAGACCTGCGTGTGCAATATCCAGGATTTCAGATTCTATTCTATTAACTATAACTAAGGCTTTGTGATTAGAGTAGAAGCTTAATGCTAAGTGTATTATTGGTTCAGAGATCCTTCTCACACGTAGCTGCTGGGCAAGAACATCTTTATTAACCCCATTAAAGGCTCCTTTTATGTCGAACGTTACTAAAGAGACGACTTCTTTGCGTTTCTATGCTTGGAAGATCTTTTCTGTAATGAGTTATAGGGCATTAATCGTAGATCGCTGTTTCCATGCCCTAAAATAACATTTAGGTAGTAAGCCATATGTTTCGTCTAGATATGAGAGTTGCTGGGCGAGGACTGATTCTAGAGCCTTACTTAGCATAGCGAGGAGAGATATTGGTTAATATGCTTTAGCTAGCTAATAATTTGGTTTATCTGGTTTCCGAAAAGGGAGGATCTGAGCTACTTTCCATAGACTAGGGAGGTAGCTATTTTACAATACCACCCTAAAAAGAGCGGCTATATGGTTTCCTACGGCAGGCCAAAGCATTTTCCAGGTAATGGCAGGTAATCCATCTGGACCAGGTGCTTTATATGGGGCAGCCTTAGCGATTACTGTATAGATCTCCTCTTCTGTAAGCTTAACCCAGTCCAGTTAATTCACCTCCACTTAAGGAATGTTGTCGACTTCGGCTGTTTGGCTAAAAAACTAGGAGATAAGTTCTTGGGAAATTCCTGCATTATTAGTGCAGAGTCCTTATGATGTTTCTAGTGCAGGAATCGAGCCAAATTGACTTTCTTCTGCTGGGTGTAGGTATTTAGCCGCTTTCTAGACATTATTGATTGAGTTAAAGAAGTTGGTCTAGTAGGCGCACCTTTGGCGGCGGCATGCATCATGAAAGGTCTTCCTTGCGTGTTTAACCTCTTCCTTGAGCCTTCTATCGCGGTTATGTCTGCGCCTTTGCGCACAGGCTTCGTTCCTAGTCTTAATATAGGATTGTCTAAGCTAGGTAAGGTTAGAATTCCACCACTGTTTCGTATATGGTGACGGCTTTGCACAGGGGGTGGATTAGAAGACCGCATTTTGAACAATCTCCGTAAGGTGGATTATAAAGCTGTCGATTTCTTCCGGGCTGTTAAGCGAGGCAGAGCTAACTGGTAGCTGCCAGAGTTCCTCTGTAGCTATCCAACAGGCTTTATTCCAGTTTGTGTTCCTAAATAGCCGTCTTAGTTCCCGTGATGGTTTATAGGTGTTAAGCACAAATCGTGTCTCGATCGCTTCATAATCCGCTCCGTAGGCGGTGTGCCATGTTTGACATATTGCTAGGTCATTCGACAGCCCTTTCATGGCAAAGATTAAATCGATGGTAGATCCTGAATCATGTATGATTGTGCCTCGGGGAAGGAGGAGCTAGAGTCTAAGTCGGTCGATATATTGAATAATCCTCTCGCCTTCGTCTCGCCGTATTCGGTCACCACCCTATAACTGGTCATGTCGATTGAAGTCGCCCCTAATAATAAGCTCGTGTGTGGGAAACCGCGTCTGCGTTTGTTCAACTTGGCGTAGTATATAGTCCAGGTCTATATTTCTACTGCAAACACTTATAATCAGAGGGACATATATCAAGAACGCGAGGAAGGACCTATGTCCAATTTGGAATTCGACTGCGGTAACGTTGCTCGACGGAACGTCAACTTGGCGGGCTCGTAGCGATCGATTCACATAGATTAGAGATCAGAAATGATACATTTTCATATGATCATGGAGTGATGGCGTGTACTGAGTCCAGTGTGGGTAGGTCCGTGGCGCCGAAATGTACTGACTGTCTCTTGTCCGAAAGCCGGAAGGTTCCTGGAGTAAGAGTATACTGAAGTTATGTAGTGCTTCATCATTCAGAAGGGCGTGCTAAGCTTCTCGCTTGTGCTGGAGGTTGGCTTAGAGAATGTTTAACCTATCACTAGGCATTCGTGAATCTAGTTTGTGTGTGTCTTCAGCAGAATGGGCAATGAATTGATTGACTGTGGTGGTTCCCTAGGCAATTGCAGCATCTTGCATCGTTTGTGCATAGTGCTGTTTCGTAGCCCTGTTCTGCACAGTTAAGGCATTTTTCTTGGTTCTTACAGTTCCGCGCCATGTAATTGAATTCTCCACACCGCCTACACTGTAAGACTTAAGATTCAAAGAATTCGCTAACATACGCAATCTCGCTTTCGATGGAGATGAATCCTTTATTAAGGAGGTTCTCCTTCTCTTCTTAGCTTGCGCAGATAAGGACAACTTGGGCTGTACGTCAGTCAGAGGGCTGGCTAAAGAGTCTAATGGTCTGGATAGTTAGGTTATTCTCGGTGTTCATCTTGTGAAGCACGTCATCGGGGACTTTCTCCCCTTTACCTAGATTACCAATCTTGAACTTGTCGACTCCTGAGAGCTTCACTTTGAACCGTTCTTAAGTAATGGGTCGAGCTTGCGCAAAGTCTAGCTTAATGATGTTTTTCCATAGTTCTGCTTTTTTGACCTGTTAGGCCTGTTGCTCCGTCTTGAAGACGAAGCCTACCCTACCTTTACGTTTGATTATGATTCCTCTGCATGTCACTTCTCTAAGCTCGATAGTTATTTACAGGGCTTTATTCATCATCTCTTGGAGTGCTGATGCGTTCTCTGTGTCGCAGCGGGTGTCTTAAAGGTTCAGCTCTATTATAGGGAGCTGGTGTTTAGAGCGGGCTGCGGCTCTTGCACTATATAGGTTCAAGATAGATGAGAGGTTCAGGCTTGAGTTAGGGGGTGTCAGTGCGATAGTGGGGGGCATGTTGTGGCTTAAGGCCACTGATGCATAAGAGCGTGGCGAGGATGTGGACAGTATCGATAGAACCACCTTTTCGATGCCACTAAGAGTAGTCTTCAATTCGGCTACGCTGTCTTCCATTTTCGCTATTTTCCCAGATAGGTTCTTACATTCGTCAACCAGCATCTTGTTGTCCTCCCTTAGCTTCTTATTCTCTTCTAAGAGTTTCTGGAAACCCTCTTCGTATCCTCAGGCCAGCTGTTGCGTTTAGGCGAGGTGGCGCTTTTCTAATTCTTCTAGGAGTCAAACAACATCCTTCAAGCCGATTTCTAGCCTCCCTCTAGTAGCCATGGTGTGGTCCTCCCCCCTGTCGTTGTCCGTTGCGATGGCAAGGGTTTTCGCTGATGGTACAGGGGTCCGTTTCGAACGTCGGGCACTAGAATAAGTAGGGGGCGATTCAGAGCTTCGATCGTGTTTTCCAAGTACCATTTGTCGGTCAGATTTGATTGGAGGGATAGGAAATGTGTGCCGTGCTTGATGTTCTCGTGGGTTGGTGTTGTTTTCGTGTGTGCTGGGGATGGGGAATATCACGCGTCGACGCGTCGCTTTCTGGCGGTGGGGATACCCACGCGGTTTACCACGCAGAATTCCTAGTGCTTGCTACTACAGACAATAGTAACTAGTCACGTAGATATCCTCTGAGGTCTCCTGGTCAGTTCTGGTCGGTTCAATTGGTACCTCCAACCGGAACGATTACCAATCCTGGCTAGTGCGAAACAGCCACATAATTATCACAGTGTACTTTGTACTCCGCAATTTAGTGGCTGCCAGGCCTGTGGCGGTGTGAAGTCTTGGCAAGCGGGCCGACCTTAGCCCCGCAGCCTTGCGATCCAACTCAACCTTGGCCATGCCTCTAGTCAACCAGCTCACCTCTTACAGAATTCGCCACCTCACAAGGTCGTGGCCGGTGCGGGTCGGCCAGCCTCCCTGCTTGTAGTAGCGACATTTGAACAGCATGTCTTTTCAATACCAGGCAACGGTCCTCTACACTGTCGGCCTTGATCACTATTCTCTTCATATCTCACTCAGAAGAATTCCTCTATGAGTTTCGATGCGCTTCATCATTCTTATGAACTGCTCAAATGATGGCTTCACCTACTGTGCCGCGAGAGCGCGTGTAAGCACATCGGTTCAAGGTGTTCCAGAGTGTGTCTGCTAATACTTCTCCTTCTCTAGCAACGACCTCTGGGCTCGCGCAGCAGCGGAGTTGTCCAACGACGACAAGCTCAACGTAAATTTCAATCGCCCCGACAAGCTCAACATCCTCGCAGAACTGCACGCAGCTGCCGAAAAATCCAGGCAAAGATCTCTGGAGTCAGGGTGGAAATATACTCGCAAGAGCGGAGAGACTGTTATAATAAGGGACGTGTTCGAGAAGATTGTTCGGTGGATTGACATGTTCAAGCAGGTCGGGGATGTTGCGGTTCAGTATGATCCGGCACATGCTTCACTTCCATGGGCAGGGATTCGTTTAGTTTTGCAAGTGTGTAGCATGTCACTGTTTAGGGAGGAAGTAACTGACATGTATGCAGATCGCGGTTAATGATTCCAACAAACTCGCATTGGTAGCTGAAGGCCTTGCTCGGATAGCTGAGCTAATCTGTCGCTTTGCTGTTACCGAAGCCCTATATCTCCAGAGTACATCGAAAGCAGCTACAGAACTGGAAAGGGCTGTGGTTAATCTGTACGCGAATATTCTAGGCTATTTGTCTAAGGCAAAGCAATACCTCGAACAAGGAACCGCAAGTTAGTATGCTTTCTACACGTAAATGACGGTAACTAACGATGCTAATCAGAGCGGATTATTAAAAGCGCAGTCCTTGTCGAAACGCAGCTTGATTCGGGTTTGGACGATATTCGTACAGCAGAGAATGAGGTCGATCGATGTATGGCTTTAGTGGATAGGAATGGTCCGTATTGATAGTCCTAGGTTCTTTAATAATACTAAATATCTCTCACAGACAGGGTCAACGACCATGCGAAGCTAATGCACCTTCTAGAACGCATCAACGCACCGTTGCGAAGGATGGACGACAATCTGAAGAACATGCATGACTATCTGCAAGGTGGGTAATTCAATAAGCCAGCGGAATAACAACTTACTGTTTATAGCATCCAGACGTGCAGAAATTGTCCGCTGGCTTTCGCCTGAGCCGTACATACAACATCATAAGCAGGCCACACACGGCGTGCTTGCAGGAACTGGACACTGGCTGCTATCAGACCCTATCTTCAAGCAATGGAAGGATGATAGCGCATCCTCTATCTTATGGCTTCATGGTACTCCAGGGTCTGGTAAGAGCAAACTTGTGTAAGTTGTCCGTATATCAGGCGCTAATCTAGCGGTTTCTGAAAATTTCAGCTCGATCGTGATAGAAGACGCTTTAAAGAGCTTCAAGGCCGGCGACAGCCCGCAACCCGTCTTCTTCTACTGCTCGCGGAATCCAGCAGAGCCTGAACGGTCTAATCCTACAGCAATACTCGCTAGTCTTGCAAGACAACTATCATGTCTGGAACCTGGGAAGCCCCTATTAAGGCCCACTGTCGACCTCTTCAAGAAAAAAGAAGAAGAAGGATTCGCATCTGGGTCGCTCCAGAGGGACGAAAGCCGCACCCTTATCCTGCAGCTCATCGCACAGTATCCTCTGACAACAATAGTGATAGACGCTATGGATGAATGCAATCCTCGGAAGCGACACGAATTGCTTAAAACTCTAGAGCAGATCCTTCGGGACTCGTCTGGCCTGGTCAAGATATTCGTATCGAGTCGGAATGATCAAGATATCGCCTTCCGTTTGCAACATTATCCAAATCTGGAAATCGATTCCCAAAGAAACGGTGATGATATCGCGCGGTTCGTAAAGAACCAAACAGAGCAACTTATTCAAGATGGAGAGCTGTTACAGTACAGCACCTCACAGGTGGATATGAAAAAGCTTATTATAGACAGGGTGATCAAAGGTGCCGCTGGAATGTAAGTTTAAGACAACAACACAATTTGATTTTATTAACCCTTTTTTTTTTTAAAGGTTTCGTTGGGCTAGCATGCAACTACAGTACCTTTGCTCATTTGATCTGGATGCCGACATCAAGAACAGCCTTGGTCGGCTTCCGCCAGACTTGCATACTCTCTATGCCGAGCTTTACGAAATGCTTTCCACAAAACCAGGCGAAGTTCAAGCAATAGTTTTCAAGAACGTCTTTCACTGGCTCCTGTGCGCCCAAAGGACGCTAAACACTGAAGAATTCTTGTGCGCAGTCTCAATGAACCCTCAGTCAGGCGACAACGTAAGCTTAGCATCAAAGGATCTCGTGTTGAAGATTTGCAACAATTTCATCGTCTTTGACTCACAGCTGGACACATTTCGCTTTGCACATCTATCTGTCCGAGAGTTCTTAGAGCAGAGGCCTGAATACCACAACTCAATATCAAATGCTCTTGCAGCAGAAGTCTGTCTCTGGACTGTATTATCCACCGACCCAAACTTCGCAACTGAGAAGTTACTTCTCCAACTTGGTTGGCATGCAAACACTGCACAAGCCAGGCTCCAGAAACTCCGAATATACGCAGATATCTACTAGGCCGCACACTGCAAGTCAGCTGGGGGCGAGAGAAGCTCAGGTAGATTAAAGACGGCGTTAAAGCACATTTTGTCTGATGGTGGCGAAGCGACTTCTAGCACTAAACTATGGTACGATCGGTTGCAGAGATGGCTAGCAGGATTTGAATATTCGGATGTAAGAATACCACTAGAAGACGCAGTACCGACTGCAAACTCAGCATTATCTGCAGGTTTGCTTATTTCCTGCGCTTTTGATTTCGAGGAACAAATAGAAGATATGGTTGGAAGAGAGGTCATAACAATACAGTGCGTGAACAGACAGGGTCGAAGCCCTCTGCAGGTCGCAGTAAGAAATGGAAGCTGTGCGAGCTTAGCTCGTCTATTGGAACAAGACCGGCAATATATAGAGATCACAGCAGAGGCGGTGAAGGAAGCTGCATGGAACTACCACAATGGCAAGGAAGTGATGACGCTCCTTCTCGACCGGCGAGGAGAAGACGTCCGGATCACTGAAGAAGTGGTGAAGGCGGCTGCAATGAACTTCCGCAGTGGCAAGGAAGTGATGACACTCCTTCTCGACCGGCGAGGAGAAGACGTCCAGATCACAGAAGAGGTGGTGAAGGCGGCTGTAAGGAACTACCGCAGTGGCAAGGAAGTGATGGCACTCCTTCTCGACCGGCGAGGAGAAGACGTCCCAATCACAGAAGAGGTGGTGAAGGAAACTGCAAGGGACTACCACAATGGCAAGGAAGTGATGACGCTCCTTCTCGACCGGCGAGGAGCTGACGTCCAGATTACTAAAGAGGTGGTGGAGGCAGCTGCAGGGAACGAGAGGAGTGGCATGGAAGTGATGGCACTCCTTCTCGACCGGCGAGGAGCTGACGTCCAGATCACCGAAGACGTGGTGAAGATAATTGCGAGAAGATTCGATCACAAAGTGATGACACTCCTTCTCGACCGGCGAGGAACTGACGTCCAGATCACCGAAGACGTGATGAAGATAATTGCGAGAAGATTCGATCAGAAAGTGATGACACTCCTTCTCGACTGGCGAGGAGCTGACATCCAGATCACTAAAGAGGTGGTGGAAGCAGCTGCAGGGAACGAAGGCAATGGCAAAGAGGTAATGACACTCCTTCTCGACCGACGAGGAGAATACGTCCAGGTCACTAAAGAGGTGGTGGAAGCAGCTGCAATGAACTACCGCAGTGGCAAGGAAGTGATGGCGCTCCTTTTTAACCAGCGAGAAGAGGAGGTAGTCAAAATTTTGGCACTTGGGAACAATATGAACTTTGGAAAAGTTAGCCCAACGCTATTTAGAGTAAGCTTCTCTGGTGTTGGTTGGATTTATTATCGTTCTAGAGCACGAGTATAGAACTCGTCATAACACGTCTTTGTAGACGACAAGCAGTTGAATAGGGTAATACATACCTTCATACCGTACTTAATAGGCGTTTTAGGAGTTCCTAGAGCGCCTAAGTGCTTTTTTTTAGTGCTCAGGGTAAGCGAGTATAAAACTCAAGCAGATGCAGACCTGTTAAGCTATGTAAGCATGCTCAGTAATTAATGATAGGTAACGATAATGAAAGTGATACAGTATGGGATGTCGCCTCTACGGGTAGGGAACGCCGACCCGCTCCGGCTATATCCTTGTGAGGTGGCGAATCTATAAGAGTGAGTTAGTTGACGGGAGGCTTACAGTAGCCAAGGTTGTTGGATCGCAAGGCTGCGAGGCTAAGGTCGGCCCGATTGCCAAGACTGCACACAGCCACAGGTCTGGCAGCCACTGCAAGTAAATTACACTATGATGATTATGTGGCTGTTTGCACTAGCCAGGATTGGTGATTGCTCCGGTTGGAGGTACCAATTGATCCCCACATAGGCCAGCGCGGCCTGAAAGGGTGTAGGAATAAAAGAAAGAAAGGAGGTACCAATTGGGGTGGCGACCCTACATGAATTTGCGTGCGACAGCAGACACAAGGCTGGTGATAACTCCTAAGCATGGTAGTAAGGTTCTAAGGCTTAGATAACACCGTTATAAGTATTATAGAGTAGTAAGAGCTTAATGGTGGTGCTATAGGGAAGGAACGCTGTTTCGCTAAAGAATAAGGCTCTCTATGAATTAGGCGCGAAGGTGACGATGCGTAGCGTAATTTTTAGATTAAAAAGGTTCTAGATGTCTAGGAATAGCTATAGCATATAACTTATAGAGAGCTATCGTGAATATTAACGTGTGCATAGGTTTTGAGTTACTTGAAGTTAAAGTACCCCTTATATTTCTCAGCGCGGGGTGTTTCTTAACCTGTAGTAATAGACATTAAATAATATTATTCTATATTATAGTCTAAGTTATTACATGTGATATATATAAGTTGTTTTTATAATATAAGTTATCTTACTCTTTATAAGTTAGCTTAGCTAGAAGATAAAGTGTCTTATCTAAAACAATACTAACTATAAGTAAAGTTAAGTTTCTTTTTAATATTATATATTTACTTTTTTTAGGACTAGATAACTTACTTTGGTTTACTTAGACAGAATTAGACTAAGCTATTTAAAGAAATTAAAATATTAAGGTGGCTAATAGAATAAAAAAATTTTATAGCATATAAGAAAAGTAGAGTATATATAGTAATATAGTAGATTTAATAATTTTTTTACTTTATTCTCTTTAGTATCATTAAATTAAATAATGGCGGTTTTAAAAAGGTTAGTATATCTTTAACTACTAATTTCTTAGCTAGATTTCCGTCTAATACCTAGCCTTTTTTAAATATTAGTCCTTTATATATAATTAATTCTCTTAGTTTTATTAATTTCTTCTTTTTCTTTTTAATTGTACTTATAGGTTTAGGGGGACTAATACCTAAACTAAGCTTCTTTATATCTATAAAAAGCTTATTTTTAGACTTAAGATATGTAAGCTATTTATAGATATTAAAAATATAATTATAAAAAACTAAATAGCTTACTTATAATCTTTTCTATTAATAGCTATTTTTAAATTACTAATTTGTATATATAGTACTATTATATTACGCAGTTCTGAATTTTTAACTTTAAATTAATATTAGGTAGTTTTTTATACTAGTAGTATTTATTATTTAAGCTATCTAACTATTTCCTTAGTTACTTATTTTAGTTTTTAATTAACTAGCTATCTATAGCTACGTATTATAAAGTGTATAAATATTTCTAATCTTTTAATCTAAAAATAATAACCTTATATTAGTAAAATTATTTGTTTTAAAAAAAGTTTTAATTTTTAGTAAAGGTTTTATTTTTGTCTCTATTACTACTCTAGCCCTACTTTTTTAAAATATAACTAATATTAAAATAAGTTAATTTAAAGCTTATAATAAATTAAATATAAAGTATAAAGACGGATCTATATTGTGCTTATGAGTTTTATAGATTTACTATTCTTATTATAGATATTATATAGTAGTATTTGGTAGCTCTTTAAAGTCTTTTAATAGTCTTTTTTATTACTTCTTTTCTTTTCTTAATATATATTAAATTTTCATGTATCTATATATTATAGTATTTCCTTAAGTATTTTGTTTATCTATAGATTTATTTATATTTAAGGGGCTCTGAAAAGACAACGTGATTTAACATAATTTTAATTATAATATTCTTAGTAAGAAATGTTATTTGCCTTATTTTTTAAGTTAAAGATATTTCTAAACTAGTAAGACGCTTTAGGCTAGTGTTTATAATTAATCTTATACTATTATTATTAAAGACCTATATAAACCTTATTATTAGCTATTATGGAATTAGTTTTAGTGTATACTTCTGAATATACTAATAGCTAGAAAGAGTAGCTATAGTTAAAGGCATTCTTTATATAGTAGTAATAGTATCTTTATAAAAGTCTAATCTATATATATAGCTAGATATTATAGTACTTATTATAAGGTAATAATTACTCTAAGAAAGTAGATATAGGCGAATAGAGTACTTTAGACTACTATTATTATAACTATTATACTACTCTTTTTAGTCACTAGTATATATTAGTATGCCTATAAAATTTTCCTAAAACTTTATTTAATACTTACTACTATAATTATAGCCGTTATATATTTTTATAGTTTAATAAAAGAGCTGTGAATGTTGCTAGTGGTATATTTATTTACAGTAAAATACATTCAGATAATAATAGCTATTATATAATTTATTTAAGTTTTATATTATAACGTTAAATATAGAAAAGCGCTGAATTAGGTAATAGTATAAATAATAATTTAAAAAAAGCCTAGTTAAATAGTGCTTATACCTGTTTAGAATGCTATTTATATATATATTTAATTATTAAAACCTTAAAAACTTTAAGCTAGCTAGTATATATATTTCTATATTTTATAAGTAAGTTCTATCTTATTTGTGTAGCTACACCCCTTTTATATATCTTAATAGTATTATAATAGTAATAGTAATAATATAATAGTTTTTATTATCTAAAAGAGAATAGAATTTATTATAAATTTGTTTTTACATATTAACACTAAAATAAGAGCCGTAATTGAAGGGCTATATGAGAAGAAACTAGATCTTAAATTATATAATACTATTATTCTATTTACTATAAAAATTAGAATAGTAGGCTAGCTTCTATATATTAAATAACTACTAGAAAGATACTATAACTACGAATTAAAAACTTAAAGAATTACTTTATTTTAGAAATTAGACTCTAAATATAAGCTCTTATATATATTATAAGAATAACTTATTAATAATCTTTTTAAAATATAAACGGCTTGGGTTGCTGTTATAATAATAAAGCTATTTAATAAAAACACTAATAAAATTCGCCTATTCCTAGATATTTATAATATATTTATAATTAATTATTTACTAGATTCTTAATATTTGACTGTTTATTATAGGTAACTATATTTCTAGTAAAATAAAGCTAAAAGATATTAATATATTTAGAAAGCATATTAAAATAGTATTCAGCACTATAAAAACTAAAAGTTTAATTAAATTTAAGATAGAGACTTGAAGGGGTTGTATAATAGTTTTATATAAGTTATAAAAACTAGCCCTTTATATCTATTACTACTAATATATAAAAATAGTGTATATAAATAATAAAATAAGTAAAATAATTCATAATACTATTTAATACATATTAGATAAGAATATTAATTTAAAGAAACTAGATTTTTATCTATACTCACCTAGAGAACATAAAGGGCGGTTGAGGGATATATTAAATTATAAAATATTAAAAAATAGCATAAAGACTGTCTAGATAACACTAATATTTTAAATATTAGGGGCTAGATTTTAAGAATATAAAAGTAAAGCTTTAGAGCCTTCTTTATATAATTATAGTACACTTTATAAGTAATATTTTATATTTATTTTTTACTTAGCTTTAGTTAATAATCTATGTAGCTAAATAGGTATTTTATTATTAAAATTTCGTACTATTAGCAAAGAGGTCTATATAACTACCCCTTAAAAATTTTATAGTGTTATAATATTACTATGTTCTATTAAAAATATTTATATATAACTTTATCTATATATAAGTAAGATTTTATTAATATAGTTTATAAATATATAAATAAAGCTTAGCTCTTAACTTTAGCTTTTACTAACATAAATTTTAGTATAGCTTTTCATTAACATAGATTTTTAGCATATATTTAGTATTAGCTTTTTATTAACAAGATTTTTAGTATAGGCGTTTTATTAACGTGATTTTTAGTATAGACATTTTATTAACGTAATTTTTAGTATAGATTTTTATTAACGTGATTTTTAGCACAGATTTTTATTAATATAATTTTTAGTATTAATTTTCATTAACGTAATTTTTAGCGCGGGTTTTTTATTAATAAGAGTGAACTTTTTATTAACAAGAATTTTAGCACAAGTTTTTTATTAACGTGGAGTTTTAGTATAGGCTTTTTATTAATATAAATATTTTAGTATAGTTTCTAAATATTATAATTTATATTAACGTGAATTTTAGTGTGACTCTAGTTCTTAACTTATAAATTCCTTTCTATTAGCTTTTACTAATATGAATTTTAGCATAATATGTTTTACTTTTATGTAAGTATTTAAGCTTTATAATAAAAGTCCTATCAGAAATCAACCTAATCCTTATATGATAATTTAGTGTTAGATACTAAAAAAACTATTACTAAGTAAAGTTACTACTATTATAACGTTTTATTAATATAATTTTTTTAGTATATATAAGCCTTATACTATAAGCCTTAGCGCGGATCCTTTTAATAATATAATTTTCTATTTTCTTTTCTATAATATTTCTATTAATACGATTTCTAATTAGTAAGTAGCCTTATACTAATTAAGTACTTAATAATACTAAAATTAATAAATATTTTATACTAGAAATTTTCTATTTTAATTATATAATAAATATACATCTTGTACCTGCAGCATACCTCTTTTCTTATACTATTTATAATAATAATTTTTATGTATTTTCTTGGACCTTAAATATTTTCTTTGAAATACCATATTAGAATTATCTGCCAGTGTAGAAATAAGTGTAAGGTATTTAAACTAAAAATTAAAGTTTTATATATTCTCTTATAAAAGGCCTGTAAGGCTTTATTAGTATTTCTTATATAAAAACTACATTCACTATATATTCTTAAAGGTATAGGAGAAACTAAAGGTATATTATATTAAATAAACAAAAAACAGACTATTCTAATAATAGGAAGGTTTTAGTTATGCTGAAATATACTTTTTTTACTAGCTATTATTTAAAAGACTTAGGCTTTTTCTAATTATTATACTATACTTCTCTAGTAACATTAAATAAATAAAGATTATAAGATATATACTTAATAACGGCTTGATAAGGATAGCTTTAAAAACTATAAAATAGAGTATTATATTTAAAGACTTCTAAATTACTCTTTCACGTGTCTTTCTATTTTACGGTGTAGAATTATTCCTTTATAATAAAGTTTCATTTAATATAAGTAAATATATCTTCTATTTATAGTAAATATAGCTATAGTATAAAAATATGGTTAAGTAAATTTCTATAGATATATTAAGTATAAAGCTGCTCACCTATAAGAAGACTGTTTTTTTAATATATAAGATAATATAATTTACTATTAACCTTTTAATACTTTATAATTCTATGCGGTTGTAGAGATAAGACTATTAGTAATTTAATTCTAAATATAATTAGTATAAAGATATAATTACTTTAACTTAAGGTATTTTTTATTATTTTTTATTTTTAATTCCGGTAACACTACTAGCTATAGATTCCTAATAAGAAGATATTTTATAGGCATTTTAAGAAACTAGTATTAGCAAAATCTAAAGTATTATATAGTTAAGTATAGTAAGGGGCTGCTAGACTTCTGTATTTATTTTAATAGCTTTAAAAAAATAAGGTACCTAGGCTACCTTAATAACTAAGTAATAATTAATATAATTTAGTAGTAATTTTTATATTTAAGTCTATACTAGTTACTAAAATACTAAGGAAATATAAATATGAACTAGATTCTTAGAAAAGCTAGTACTATATAATAGATAATTATAAATCTTTAAGCTAGCTATTATTCCAATGCCCCTAATCTTCCTTATTTAAGTATAATAAATATTAAGTAGTAGGCTTATATTAGAGATTAAATACTTTAGAAATTAGTATAGTTTAAAAAGTACTATTTACCGCATTAGCTTAAGAAATAAAAGCTTTATTTTTAAATAATTAATTTATTTAAGAGTATATATTTTATTTATACTATTATAGAAGCTGGTAGGCCTAGAGAGTGTTAACACACTAACTATATACTCTAAATATAATAAGAAAAGACTTATAGATTTTATGAAGTCAAATATTAATAGGCCTTCCTTAAGAGATATTATAGAAAAAATATTAGCCAGTAATTCAGATATTAATTAAACAGAATTTAAATTCATATATAGTTCTTTATAAGAAGTTGTTGAAATTAAAGTAGTAAATATAATATAAATTACTATTCTGCCCTTCTTTTACCACGTCTTCTTCAGTTTAGTGATATTAAATTATATATTAAGATCCTTATATTTACTTTATAATTTACTAGATGACTTTTTTCTGTTAGCTGTAATATACTTATTATATTATTAAATAATAGTAAACTAATTAGTTCTTTGTTTATAGTTTTTTATAAGTGATTTAAGAATTTTAATTTTATAGAGAGTATAATAAGCGCCTCAGTCTAGCATTATTATTTAAAATTCTTAATAAAGAGAAAGTAATATTCTATGAAATAAAATTAGAATAAGCGCAAAAAAGGAGTATTAATAGGTAGAAATAAGACTAGATAAAGTATTTATATTTTAGTTTTTTTTTTATAACTACTTATTATCTATACTGATAGATGTACTATTATTAAGACTTAAAGAGATATAAATACCTTTTTATTACTACTATTACACCACTAAAGTATATTCTAATTATTTATTTACAAATTTTATTAAAGTATATTATATATTTCTAGTATTCTAGTATCCCTTTAGCTAATATACTAACTTTTTAGTAGTATAGTTTAGTAATTATATTTAGTTTTATTAGAACAGTACTATAAATATAGTAGGTAGAAAATAATCTAGCTAATATATTTAAATCTTTATATAACTTAAGTATACAAAAGCGACTGTATTTAGAACATACTAAAAAAAAAAGTTTTTATAATAGGTAAAGGCTATTTTATACCTACTTATACACTTCCATCTAGAATCTTTACTATTTATATAATAAGTGAATTTGTATATAAAGGGTAGTAATATCTTATATTTTATTTAGCTTTACTAACTTAAAAAAATATAGCTATAGAATTATAAAATAAATACTTAGGTTAGTAAAATTACTTTATTTTATAAAGCTTACTAATCTTCCTTAAATATATAAAACTATTATATATATTTATACTCTTAACTTTACTACGACGTATTAGTGGCCTAAAGCGGAAATCTTTTAATATCTATTAAAATATAACTAACTCTCTATAATAGAGTAGCCTATTTTTAGTAAAATTATCTTTTTTTAGAAATATTACCCTAACTTAGGCTATCACGACCAGGTAATGTTATTAAAGATAAATTAGTATTTAAAAAGTAGTTAAAGTAGATATAATTTAGAATACTATTAAAAGTACTTATACTTATATATTACTATAGCTATTATCAGGTTATACTAAGATAATTTAAGAAATACTTTTAAGAAAAAGTAAAACTTTATATAGAATTAAACATCTAAAGCTAAATAAAATTAGATATATAAGAATATAGTTTTATTACTACTAACATAATTCTTTATTTAAAGCTGATTTATATATCTGTTTAATGCTATACTAACTAGTTAGTTATAAAATATTAATATTTTTATTATTAAGTTAAATAAATAGCTCTAGCCGATATTACTTACGCGAATATTCTATTTAATAGGATGAAAATAAAAACAGGAACTAGTAAAGTATATAGAAATAAAAAATATAAGCTAATTACTAAGGCTTATAAAGTAAGAAAAGTAGTTACTTAAGAATCTAATAACTTTCGCGGAAATAGAATTAATCTTTTCTATTATCTAAAGATATGGCTTTAGATAGTTAGACTTATTATTACATTTCCTACCTATTAAGTAGAAGAGATCGTGATGGAAGATATATAAGATTCTTTTTTAAACTAATAAAGAATACAAAACAAGAGTGTATGTTAAAATAATAAATATAAAAAATAAAATAATATAACTAGATTCGCCTTAGTTAAATTTATATGTGCTTATTATATCTCTTTTCTTCTAATACACTATATATTATTAATTAGTTACTTATAATATAGTTTTTTAACTCTATAACTAATAACTGCGCATGTGATGGGCTTATTTCTATATATTAACTCTTCAGTAATTCACTATTATCCTTATTTAAAGAAAAAATACTTAAATTAAAGAAATTTAACTATAAGGCGTACTAATTCTAATCTAGAAAGTAATTTAATTACTATAAACTAATAAATAATACTTTACTTTTATTTAACTTATCTTAATTACTTAAATTATTATAGTAATATATAGGCCATGTTATAGCTGTAGGGAGCCTAATTTTAGGACTACTTATTTTTAGAAAAAGATAAGTAAGCTACTATTATATAAGTTAAGCTCTAAACTCTAAATAATTAGATTTATAATATATATATTAAATAATAACTTGCCTTCTCTATAATTATCTAGTAAATTATTTAAATGTTTAACATAATATACTGTATATTTATTATATTACGGCTATTTAGAAGGGCTTTAGTTAGAAAGAAAATAGAAAAATAAGATATATTTTACTAAGGAAAAATTTAAGTCTATTTATTTCCATAACGTTTATTAGAAGAGCGTATTAAGAAAACTTTAGTTTAAAAATATTTAAAGTCTAGAACTTTATAAAATAATAATATTAAATTTGTTTTTTATTATTATTAGCTAGACCTATTTCTTGTTTTAATTAATCTAAATTTATTACTTTTTTTACTCTGTACTTGCAAGACGGTGACTTTATAAATTATTTTATAATATTATAAATAAAGCCTAGAATTTAAATTATCTATTCCGAGATTACCTGCTTTTTTTAATTGTTATTAACTTTATTATAATAAAAAGTATTAGTAGGTTCTTACTATATAGGGTTTTTCATTACGCAAGAAAGAATATTAATAGAGTTTATTAATTTATATTAAATAACATATATTTTGCGTTTAACTGTATGAACTATTTATTTAGATTAGATGTTTAATTATATTTATAAAATAGAAACTCTAAGCTCTTAGAACCTTATTAATATACTAGTGAATAAATAATATAAAGCTATATATTACTCCTAATCTCTTCCGCGGTAGCCAAAAAGTATATATTAATAGTAAATAAAATATATATATATTTAATATTATTAATAGTTTTTATATTAGCAACGTGCGAAACACTATTTAAAGTTATATTTTATAAAAAAGAAATTATAGTCTAAAAAGTGCCTTATCTAATAAGCGTATTATTAATAGCTTAAATAGATAAATTATTACTAAAAATATTATTAAGGATTTACTTTTAAACTAATTTATTTTTTTCTAACTTGAGGGTATTAGCAGCTTATTTAGTAAAGCTAACTCCTAATAAAGTACTAGTAATATTAAGAAATTATAAAACCTTATTTATATTCTATACCTATAGATTCATTACCTCTGCTATATTTAAAGTAAGTTTAAAGCTTTAAGAATTAGTAAGACTAAAAGCAGATAAGAGAATAAAAAAAGTAGTAATAATAAAAAATATTAAGTACTTTATTATTAATATAAAGTAATAAGATAAAGCGGAGAAGGGAAAAGTAATAGAAATAATAAAAACTTAAAGGTAATAAATCTCTACTTTTTATATTATTTTAATTTTTATAAGTTATCTAAGGCTAGATAACAGGCTTTTTTTATATATTTTTAGTTATTTTCTTTTACTTACTTCTAGCTCTAGCTTTTATTTTTTCTATACTTAGTAGCCTTTTCTCACATATAACCCCTTTTTAGACGTTATATCTATAAATGGGTAATATAAAGTAACTAAAAATAAAAATATATAAGCACAGCCACGAAATTTATCTCATAGAAAAGAATTTAGAGAGTACTAGAAATTATAATAGCTTTATTTATAAACACTATAAAATATTAAGTATAAATTAAGTAATTAAGTAATAATATTATATAATTTTTAAGTAAGAGGTATCTCAGGTCTTGTTAATTTACTTTAAAATCTATTTTTTATTTTATATTAAAGATAAAAATTATGCGTGTAGATACTAAGCTATTTAGAAATTAAAATATCTCTTACTTATTCTAGAACACAGGGCGTTTTGTTACGTAGGGAGAAAAGTTATTAGCTATTAATACTACTAAAAAAAGTATATTTATACGTAGGTATTTATTATTAGATAAGGCTTTAATAAATTAACTATAGATTTAAATATAAAATCTTTTAAATAGAATCCTGTTATAAATAGGAAAGCTATGTTAAAATTAATTTATACTAAAATCAAAAAATATAGATATTATTAATAATAAAAATAGATTTAAAATGGATATAGTTAAGGCTAATTTACTTATTTATAAATTTATTTTTAATATTTGCTTATAATTTTTCGAAATTTAAAAGCGCTTACTGGAGAGATTAAAGAATAAGTCTTTTCTTTACTATAATATATATACTTATATAATACTTTTATTATTAATACTAAAACTTTATTTTAAGTTAACTATTCTCCCACTTACTTTACTTAATCGTTTGTGAAAGGCTAGTAGTAGATATTTTCTTAAATAATTATATTTACTTATTTATTATAAATAACCTATTATTACAGGTAATGCCTACTTTAATACTATTTAGTATTAAAAGTTAATTAGAAGCGGACAGTGAGTAGATTTTTATTTATTTATATTTAAACATAATTTTATAATTTATAAGTTTATATATATAGTTATAGGCCCTTAATTTTATATTATTATACCAAAATAAAATCACTTATTATAATAGTCTAGGACCTATTTTTAACTTTGTGTTAAATTTAGATATAGTAGAATCCTAGTTCTTAGCTCCTATACCTATACTATTATTTATTCTTACTTTATAGACTTTATAAGTAGCGTGTAAATATAGGGCTGGATTTATATCTAAAGTAAGCTATATTAAATTTAATAAAAAATAAAACAGCTTTCTGTTATGGAAATATAATATTAGTAAATTATTATTAATAGATTTAGTAGCTATTTCTAGAAGAATTAAATTTAAAATAAGAAAATAGTTATATTTTAGAGATATATTTATATTCTTTTAGTTTACGTAGTTTAGTCTTTACCTATCTAAAGTTTTATATATATTTTAATATTAAGAATAAGATGCTAAAATATAATAGTTAAAATAACTAAAATATAAAATATTATAGTTTTTAAGTCTATTATACACCTTGTGAACTGTATGCTAATGTTTTTTTTAATTATATTTATACTTTTACCCTCTTACGCTTTCTACTCTTTTTAGTGGAAACTAGTTTTTCTAAGCTCTCTTTATATTATCTTTTTCTAGAATATAAGAAAATAATTAGTTCTAGAGATGCTATTAGGCCTATTAATATAAGTTAACTCTTTATTATATAATATATTTCTTTAAGTTTACTAATCTTTCCCTTAGCAGCACTAATATAATTTTGTTACGGACGGTAATAGTAAGGCAACTTTACCCGAGGAGCTGATTGAACTGGCTACAACGGCCAATAAGGCTCTCGAATGGAAACGTATGTTCGAGCTCGAAAGGAAGAACTGCAAGCGGGCGCGGGACGCGCTGGCACAAGCTAAGGTACGAGCCAAGAAGCGAGGACAGAAATACGGAACCATGCCCATGGATTGGGAGCAATCATTCACGTGACCGAGTAAGGCTTGGCAGACAGAGGACGAGCGGGGTGACAGAGCTTCGGCGAGCTCTGGCGACCTCTGGCAAACCCGGAGAATCTCTGACAGCCTCTGACAGTATCCAACATACTGTCGGCCAGTATACAATATACGCACGAAGGGTTTCCTATAAATATGAGACGTGGGACGGCTCGGGGATATTTTGGATTCTTCGTAGTTACTCTAAAATCGAGATCTTATCTCTAAGTTGAGACTTGACCTTGAGTGAAATAGTGTAACAGCTATCTTGTTCAATCTACTGTACACCCTCCCCCTACCTTACGATAAAGCATAAACTCTCTCCTGTTAAACCTAGGGCTATCTGTTCCAGATACGGAAAGGGCTGAGAACTCGTTGAGCATTCAGTCAGGGCAGAGTTGCTAACGCGAAACGTACCGTTCAGTTAAGGCAACTCGTAACAAATTTGTTGTGTTAATTAATATGTTCTAATACTCTTAGATTATCGTATACTTTTTATTCTAATATTTTTATATTATCTTAGACTTTTTAGTCTTAAACTCTGTAATTCTAGTTTCTAGTTTCTTTTTCTTTATAATAGTAAGCTTTACTATATTCTAATTTACCTCACTTATATCACGGTTTTTATTATTATTATTTAAAGTCATATTACTTAGATATTGCTTATATTCTTTAATCTTAGACTTTTTAGTACAGATAATTTCTTATATAGATACTTTTAGTTTATGTTATTAATTATTTTTTAATACTATTTATATAAGGTTTAATACGCTCTAGCGTATTAAATATAGGTTTTCTATTCTTTATTATATATATACTTATAAGCAGTAAGTGTGACTTAAGAGTTATATAAATTCTTATAAAATATATCTATAAATCAGATAGCTTTATAAAGCCTTTTATTAATAGTAAAGAGCTAGAGGTTAATGTTGCTATAAGATTTCTTTATATCTCTTTCTAGGCTAATACATGTCACCTAATAAATTAAATAGAATAAATAGTTTAATACTTTTAGATCTTATTTAAATTATATTTTGATATTTAATATCCTGCTTGGAATGTTAAGAGGTTATGTTTACTAATAGTTAATAAATAGTAGTAAGATTTAGTTTCTGTAAGTATAGTTCTAGCTTAGATTAATATCTTCTAGCTTAATAAATAAGAATAACTTATATCTATAGAAAAAAGAAGTCCTAGCTATATAGAGCTCTAATAGATATAATATTAAGTATAATAATTTATAAAGGTTTTTTATATATGGCTCTTAGAAAAATATAATTAACTCTAAAATAAGATATAAGTACTTATATTCTTTAAAGTAAAGTATAAAGGCGAAAATACTATTTTAAGTTTTAGAATATATAAGACTTTAACTACTGCGGCGTAGAAGCTCTCTGGTCTAGAATTTCTAATTTTTTACTAAAAAATAGTATACAGAATAGGAAGCTTAAGCCTCTAATATCTAGAAAACGCCTTATTTTAAATAAATAGTTAGTTTTTCTATTACATATAGTAATATAAACGGATAATGTATGTAAGTATTTTTATAGAATAATTACTTTATAATTTAAGCTTATATCTCTTTCTACTAAATAGCCTTTCTAAATTCGTATAGGCCTTAAAGAATAATTTAAAAAAAGAAACCAATTAATAGCGCGGGGTAGATAATATATAAGTAGAAAAAACTTACTATCTCTAATTCTTTACTAGAGGATAATACCCTATACTAAGTTTTAACCTATTTAAATTAGTTTCTAATATCTAGAATATACTTAAGCTATATTTTAGAATGATTTTAAAAAACTAGCACTATTCATATCCGCTAACCGCCTCTTAAAATAATTAATATCTATTTAATATTATCTAAATTCTTAAATATTCTTACTAAATAAAAGAAAATTAAGGGGGTTTAAGATTCTACTTATTTTTATAGGACCTATTAATTAACCCCTAGGAGGAAAGAGTTTTCTATATTCTAATTCTCTATATAGTTCCAATTTTTAGACACCTAGTATGTCCTTATATTTAATAATTATAGTGAATACTAATTATAAGCTTAAAGTCTATAATATGATCTTAAATAAGCGCTATTACTATTATAAAATAAATATAATCATATCTAAAGCATAAGTACTTAGTCTTTAAGATCTAATTAATAAAAAGTTTTATTAAGATAAAGGCTGTCTTTAAAAGTCTTTTATATATTAATAATTACACATAAGGCTTCTGCTATTTATAATGAATATTTATAAAAACTTATTAAAAAGTAAGAAAGCTATAAGTTAAGCTATAAATAAGATAAGAAACTAGCTTTAAGTTAGGCTAAGTAATAGAATAAGAACCCCTAAAAATAATACTACTATTTAATTAAGTACTAGATTTATAGCTTTAATACTAAAAGACAGTGTAAGATTATAGCTATTTTATAATTAGATAAATTAAAATTAGGAGCTTGGATAAGATTTAGTTCCTTAAAGCTTAGTATAAAACCTTAACTTTTAAATAATAAGTAGTTTAAGCTATAGGAATAAAACAGAAATAAATTTAAGCTATAATTAATAGTAGTTTCTATTAATTCTTTCTTCTTATAATAGTAGTGTTAAATGTGTGTACTTAAAAAATCTATTAATACTAAAAGCCTATAAAAATATAAGTGCTTATATAATTTCTAATATATCTTATTAGAGTATATAGTAAGTCTTTTAGTTAGTTATTAACTAAGTAATTATTAAAATATCCTAGTAAAACTTTCCCTATTTAGGAAGCTATTTATATTATAGATTATATAATTTTTTATAATATTTTCCCGCTAAGTAGTGCCTATAGGTACTTATAAATAAAATATACTATTTAATTAGTATAACTTACTTACTAGTAGCCGCCTAAATATAGTCTGAGTAAAATAATCTATTAAATTTTTAAATAATAATTCCAAACAACTCAGTGCTACAGATTTAGCTAGATATTAAAAATTAAAGTATTTAAGTCTAGTTTTTAAGTAAGAAATAGGAGCTTATGTAAGCAGTATTAAGACTATAATATAAAACAAAATACTTAAAAAGTAAATAGATAATCTTTAGAATGATTTTAGAAACCTATAGAGTAGATTTAAAGATCTTTAGAATTAATAAGTATTTTTCTAATTAGGTCCTTAAACATTAGCTAATATATACTTATAGATTAGAAAAAAAGAAGATAAAGTAATATAAGTCTAATTCTAGCTAGTTATTTAATTTTCTAACTGCTAAATAGACTGTGTTTAGAGATTAATACTTTTATTTAAAAACTAAGGGCATAAATAACAGAACTTAAGTAAACTATAGATAAAGTAATAGAAAAGCTAAAAAACATAATTAAGTTAAAGTAACTAGTTTTTTAGTTTAATATATAGTGATTTTAGATTTTTCTCGGCGCAATAGCACATAATTAGAAGTAGAATAATAAAATAAATAATTAATAAAAAGTATAATAGTTTATAATTAATTAATCTAGTATGGTATAAAAAGAAAATAAAATAGTATATATATTATTTCTTTATAGAGTGTAATAGACTTATTCCTGTTTTATAATTTCCTAGTATATATAAGCTCATCTCTATTACTTAACTCTAATAAGTAAAACTAAGTAGCTAAAGTTAGTTTAACCTAACTAAATAACTCTTACTTTCTATTAGTTAAATTTATTCTAGCTGGATTATAACTAGTTTATAAACACATACTTTACTTTCCTTTTCTTATTATATAATATTATAATAGTAATAAAAGCCAGTTTGTAAGTAGTTATTATACTAGTTTTCTTTAAGATTAAGTTTTTATTACAAGTTCCAGCGCTAATAAGCTTAGAGAATCTAGTAAAAATAAAATAGATAAAAAGAAAGCCATAAAATGCACTGCATACATATTAGTAATTCTTTTTATAAACTTTAAAGTTTTTATATCTCTATATTATAGCCTAAGTTATTCTTAGCTTTGCTGTGAGTAATTTAATATTA
This sequence comes from Zopfia rhizophila CBS 207.26, assembly GCA_010093925.1. Taxonomy (NCBI): domain Eukaryota; kingdom Fungi; phylum Ascomycota; class Dothideomycetes; family Zopfiaceae; genus Zopfia; species Zopfia rhizophila. The sequence continues at coordinate 2,831,973 of ML994611.1, forward strand.
AGTTTTACTAAATATAAAATAAGAGTAATAAGTAGTTTTTATATCTATATTTATTATTTATAGCTTATAGAATAGTGGATAGATCTTATATAGAGATACTAAACCACACTATATATAACTATTTTACTAACTTTCTATTATTTTAAGGTATTAGATTACTAGATTAAGTTATATAATATAGAATATAGTAGCGCACTCAGGCAGGGATTAGATATTTTATACTAAAAAAAAAAAAAAAAAAGGGATAGTATACTTTATTTAGAATAATATTATACACAAAAATCTTAACTTAAATTAGCTTTATAGTGAAGTAATATTTTCTTAAGGTACTTTATATAAGTTAGTAATACTATAGTAACTTTATTATTAGTAGTAGTATATTTATAAGATATTATATTAAGTACAGGCTAGAAATAAACCTTTAGAAAAAATATTTAAGACAGGGTTTTAGCTATTTCTTAGAGTCTAAATTTTAAAATCCTATTATTATATTTTACTAGAAAGTAGGCTTAATTTTTTTACAGGAACAATTAAATTTTACTACTATAAACCTTTAACTATTAAAAAGTAGGTAATAGTAAGTCTATTAAATTAATATTTTATACCATACTTAGAATTAGAATCTAATAGTTTATAGACTGTAAATAATTTTTCTGATAATAATTACTAGTTTTATAAATAACTTTATATAGCTATATTCTTTATTAATGCAGCTCAGCAAAGATTATACTACTAGAACGTAATAATAAAGTTAATAAGATATGGTTATTTTTAGATTATAAGCTAGTATAAAAAGATACTTAAAGAATATAGCTAGTTAGTAAACTAAATTCTAGGTTTAAAGCTAGAACTTAAAAGTAAATATCTTACTATCACTAAGATAGCCACAAAGTTTAAGAAGGATAAGACTAAAATAATTAAATAATATTAAATAATATTATTAATTATAGTTTATTGCTATAAGTGGGCAGAGAAAATATTAGAGCAACCTTAGTATAATAAGAAATTATAAAAAATAGGTATAGTAACTTAGTGCACTAAAAAGGCTTAAGAATAAAATAGTAATTAAAAATCTTAATTAAATACAAATCAAAAATTTGTTTTACATAGATACTATTATTAAAATTTATATTAATAATAAGAAGGAGATTTGTTTAATTATCTGTTAAAATATATTAGTTATAGTATATATTCTATATAAGGTTATATTTCTATAGTTAAGAATATTTATACGTGATTTTATCTATATATAGATAAGATTCTACTAATATAGTTTATATATATATAGATAAGGCTTAGCTTTATTAATATAAATTTTAGCTTTTACTAACATGAATTTTAGCGCGGGTCTGTTTAAATTATAGCTTATATTTATATAATATAAGAATTTTATATAGCTTTATTAATCCGTACTAATAAGCTTAAGTTATTCTATTATCTTCTATTACTATTAATATAAATTTTAGCGTAATATTTCTGGTATTTATTATATAAGTTTTTAGATTTAGAGATAAAATTAGTATTTCTTTCTACTAAGTCTTACTAAAACTAACTTTTATACTTATTAGAATTAGGGGGCTAGGAGTAAAAGTGCTGATTAAAAATACTTAAAGTTTATTCTATAATATCTAATAGGAATTATAAGGCCTCTTAGTATGACTATTATTAGCGTGATTTCTAGTTTATTAATAGCTTTATACTTTATAATAGCTCTATAATTAGGCACTTAATATAATACTAATAAATTAAATATAAAAATTTTTAGCTTATAATTATAATATTATAGTTAGAAATTTTTATTCTTTAGAGCATAACTAATATAGGTAATTAATTTTATTAGATTTTTTTATACATACATACCTCCTCCTCTACTTCTATATTTTTAATCTTTTTTTTAGATTATTAAAAGAATAATTAGAGCTCTTTTTCTAACCTTAAATTTCTTAATTATTATATTATATTAAAGTCATTTACCAGCGCACAAACAAGTTTAAGTATTAAGACTAAAAATTAAGATATTATATAATATGTTTTCTTATAACTTAATAAGGTTTTTATTTCTTATTAGAAAGGTTTTTAAGGTTTTATTAGTATCACTTATATATATAATAACCTATAGTATAGAGAGTTTAGATATATAGATTATATATTAGCTATATTTACCCAGCTACACTTAAATAGCTATAAAAGGAATAAATAATATATAGTTTTTAAATAAGAAAAATTTAGCGGGCTTTAATAATATAGATGTATTTATTATATTAAAATATATTTCTCTAACTCTTCTGTCGCTCTCTCTCTTATAAGATGTTATTTAAAAAACTTTTATTTTTTTTTATATCTTATAACCAGAATGCTCTTCTGATGTACTGTTGAATCTAAAATAGTTAAAGTAAATATAAAAAAAGTAAATAAATTAGAAGTTATTAAGTTAATCTCTAATACTATTTATTAGCTATTTTAATTAGTAATATTATTATTAACATAGTAACTAGTCTAGCGTTAGGTAGTTTAAAAGTAAATATAATAATATAATTATAACATAATAACGTGGACAAGAGTGAAGTATTATTATCTATTTAAATTAAAAAATAATTAAGATATAGTTATATTACGTGGTGTTTATTAGTATTACTTATAGATTTTTTTTTATTTATTATATTTAGAGAAATTTCTATAGGGGATGTAATACACCTTTAGCTATAGCTAAAAAGAATAATTTTAAACTAGCACTTCTTATTACTTTATAAAGTTAAAAAGTAAAATATAAACTAATTTATAATTATATTACCTCTATTCTGCCGGCCTTATAGTGTATGATAAATAGTTTAAGAAATAAACTCTTTAATATCCTTAAAAAAAATATAGTATTATATAATAAGGTTAGTAGTACTTAAAGAATAAAAAAAGTTACTACTTAGATTAAAATTCTATTCTTAATAAAAAGATAAATAGAGCGTGCTAGAGTATATTGTATGTTTCTAATACTTTAATAACCTTTCTTTAACTAATATTCTAACTTTTTAGCAGTAGTATTTAGTAAATAATTAGAAAAAAATAAATTTAGTAAAATATAAGAAAATATGTGCAGCGTAATGCTATAGAAATAACTATATTAAAAAAAACACTAAGTAAAAAAGCCTTTTATAATAGGTAAGAGCTATTTCACTTATATTTATATATACTTCTATCAAAAAACATCTATACCATTTCTGTTAAGAGGAGTTAACTATAATAATAAATTTTATATATAAAAAGTAAAGATTCTTTACGTTCTGTATAGCTTTATAGTTACTAAAAATATTTATCTTTAGATTTACAGAATAAATGCCTAAACTCTAGTAGATAATATCCTTTCTTTTTTATTAACTTACTAACTATTTTTTCTAGACCTATGAAATCACCACGGCGTATTAGTGACTTAAAGTAGAGATTTTTTAATATATATTAAAATATTACTAACTTATTATAAAGTGCTCTATCTTAAAAGGAAATGGCCTTTTAGAATTAGAATATTAATAAATAGGCATATTAGTACCCGAAGCAGGATAGTTATAAATATATAATATTATTAAATATAAACTAGTATTCATGAAGTAACTATAATAGGTGTGACGGTGCTACTCGCTCTGCTTACTATAAACTACATAATATTATAACTAGCTATATTAGTTATAACCTAGCGTAGAGCTTAGAGTATGATTAGCTTATACTTAAGCTATACACTACTTTATTTAGAGACAAGCCCTCTTTATATCTCTTCTCTTCCTATCTTAGTGTAGCTAAAATAGAGCTAACTTATTCTATTAACCTGTATTTATGCTATAACGTGTAAAGACTAAGCCTATTATTATATTATACTAAGATCCCTCTAACTTAGCTAGATAATAGTAACATAATATTAAGATCAAACCGCGTGATTAATAAGAGCGTTTAATTTATTAATAATTATATCTAAAGGATTAATTACATGACTATACTAAGTTATTAGTTTATTAACTATATAATCTCTACCGGAAAGCTCTACAGTAGTAGGTAATTAAAACCCTAAGTAATAGTCTATATAAGCTCTGCGTGGCAGGCCTTAAGAGTAACTTAGTAAGTAACTAAAAGACTTATAGTAGTAAATAATATACTTATTAGATTAAAAGAAAGCTATAAGAGCTCTAGTAAACTCTTCTTTTCCCCTCTCTCTTATTATCTTCTTTCTGCTAGAGAAACTGATTTTTGTGAGTACCACTAGCTTATTTTCTTTATACTAGAGAAACTAATTCTTATAAGCACTACTAGCTTATTTTCTTTATACTAAAGAATTAGCTAATTACTTTACCCTACTAGAGGCTAGAAGCTCTATATATATATAAAAATAAATAGATTAGGACTATGAGAAAGCTCTCTACGCTAGAGATAAAAATTAATTCTAAAATAATAGCCACTAGTAATAACTATATACTTATTCTTAAGTTACTTAGGTGTGCCGCTACATACTACTCTAATAATATAATTAGAGAAGACTATACTATTAAGAAGCTCCGTATCTAGGCATGACATGATAAGAAACTTTTTATGGCTACTACTAAGAGCACTACCTAAAAAACCGATATCTATAAGCCTTAGAAAATAGAGGTTACGCTTTCTACTCTAATAACCCTTAATTAAGTGATAATTACTAGTGAGCTAGAGCGTAGCTATCTTAAAGTACTTATATATTATAACCATGCTAATACGCTAGGAAAAGCGCTTAATATAGCTAAAACTAAGCTTAATAAAGCTAGAGATAAGCTTGCTGAGTTTTATTAGTTACTAAATAACACGCTCAAGCGCGTAGCAGATTAAGAGAATAAAATTAAGATACTAAAGATATAAATAAAGAAACCTACGCATAATATATACTTTTTTCTCTTTATAAAGGCTAGCTTAGTGTTATTATTAATACTAATAAAGAAGACGCGCTTTATAGCTCTATTATAGACTCTTTAAAATTAGGCTAACTATATAGCTGTAGGATCTAATAATAGTTCTAATATAAAAGATCTTAGTAACTAAACTTCTTAAGTATTACTCTATATACTAGCTACTCTACTAGCTATGCCTATTATAGGTAGCTATTAAAGTAATAGCTATTTAGCCTAATTCTCTAATCTACTAATACTTAAGGACGGTAAGGATATTACCTTTAATTAATAGAGAAATATTCTAGAGAATAAGGTATATACTAATTAAAACTAGTTTACTAAAGCTAATAAGTAAGCTATTTAAGAGAATATTATCTCTTACATGTATACACATACAGAGGGTCCTGCTAACCAGTATCTCTTAATACTTATATATATAATAAGAGAGAGTAAGTAGCTAGTCAGCTATTAGTACATAATAAATCATCTAAAAAGAATATATAGTGATCTATATAAGAGACTTAATACTTACTATAATTTCTAAAAGCTCTACTTTAGAGACTCTACTAACTTTATTATATTCTAAAGTAATTTCTTTTACCTAGCTTAAGAACACAGCCTACCTATAGACTAATAGATAAAAGAATTCTATAAAAAGCTCCTAGACGCTCTGCGTACGCAAATAGGCATCTATTAATAATAATATTATAACTAGTATAATAAGTATATAAACTTAATTTAAGACTTTACTAAAAAGCTAGCTTTTAGCACCAGGAAAGCTACTAAGCAGATTAATAAAAAAACTAGAAAAACTTAGCTACTACTAATTTAGTAGTCTTACTTAAAAGTTAAGTGTCTAACTTATATAGTAGCTATTATTATTCTACTAATACCTATCTCTAAGCTAGCTAGTTACTATAATTATGGAAAATCTAGTTATTTTATAAAAAACTACTAACTACCTGCTTAAGCTATAGCTAAAGTAATTAAATTTATAAATACTAATAAAAAGCTTTATACGCTTTAGGATACTAGTAATAATAAGAAGTTTTAGCTTACTATAGAAAAACTATTAGAAAAAGACTTACCTTAAAGAAAGTCTTTTTTCTAGAATTACTCTTTAAAGCTACTAACTAGTTTAATTCTTACTAATTACTATTTAGTAGACTAGTTTTTACTTTATTCTATTATATCTCTACTAGTAGACTAGCTATTAAGCTGAGTAACTTTCTTAATACTAAAGCTAATAGTTTTATTCTAGTATACCTAAAGTATATACGCGCTATTAAGAAAGGGCTTAAAATAAAAACTTATTAAATAAAATCTATCCCCCTAGCTAGCTATAATAATAGACTAAATAAATAAATAAATAAATAAATAAGTACTTTTAGGCTAATCTAGTACTAGATAACTATTATTTATTAATTTATTTTATTTTTTATAATATTAGCCGCCACGACCTTATAATCAGCTGTAAGCTGTTTAAAAATATAGATATTTTAATTAACTATAAAAAATAAGCACTTAAATAGCTAGATAATAAGTTAATTAATTATAAGCGTAATATTATTATTCTAATATAAAACCTATTAACTAAAATTAACCCCTTATACTAAGCTAATACTAACTAATATAATAAGTTAATAAATATAGTAATTTTATAGTATATTTATAAGCTACTTTAGCGCTCGCCCCAGCATATAATATAATAAAAAAATATTAGAAAAATAAAAAAATAGCTTTACTTATAATAGTAACTAGAGCTAAGTAAGTAAATTTTTTATTTTTAGCTTATCTTATATAAAGACCTCTTTAAAGCAGGCCTTAAGATTAATATTATAAAAGCTATTACCTTTATAATATACGCATAGTAAAAGGAAACTGTGCTAGAGTATACTAGTATTTATAAAATAAATAAGCTTATTTAAAACTATAGAGATAAGCTTAATTTACTAGATCTAAAGCTTTTCTTTTAAAGCTTTAGAAATCTCTTAGTAAAGGCTTTACTAAAAGAGCCCTATTAATTAAATAAAAACCTTATAAAAAAAAAGGAACTTTAATAGCTTATTAAGTAAAAGCTACTTTACTTTAACTATACTAGTATAACTTAAGTCTACTTTTTAAAAAAAGACTCAGACATGCTACCTCCGCATTATAAAGATATTAACTATAATATTAAACTAATAGCTAAGAATATGTTAATATTAAGTTTATTATATAATATATTTTTTAAGTAGCTATAGCTTATTAAGACCTATCTAAATAACTATCTTTAATAAGGTGTTATTACTTATAGTAATGCTTTATATACTTCTTTAGTATTATTTACTAAAAAGCTAGAAAAAAAATAGTGTTTTTATATTAACTACTATAAGCTTAATACTATTATAAAAAAAGACGCTTATCTAATCCTGCTAATTTAGAAAACTCTTACCCAGCTAATATAAACAAAAGTATTTACTAAGCTTAATATATAATAAGCTTTTTATTATATATGTCTAAATAAAAACATAAAGGACCTAATTATGTTTTATACTTAGTATAATAATTATAAATACTATATACTACTATTTAGTCTCTATAATAGCTCTACTATATTCTAGTGCTATATTAATAAGATACTTTATAACATACTTAATAACTTTTATATTATTTATTTTAATAATATCCTAATCTACTCTAAAGACCTGCTGTAGTATGAGGAGTATATTATTTAAATACTAAAACATCTCTAAAACATAAACCTTTAAATAGATATTAAAAAAAACAAGTTTACTATTACTAGAATAAAGTTTCTAGGCCTTATTATTAGCATAAAAGGGATTTAAAAGGACCCTAAGAAGGTTACTACTATATAGAAATAGCTAGTACCTACGTTAGTTAAAAGCCTATAATCCTTTCTAAAATTCTATAACTTCTATAAAGCCTTTCTAAGAGACTATAGATGTATTATCTAATTACTTATTAAGCTACTTAAAAAGAATATATAGCACGCCTTTAGTAAACATAAGCTAGTAACTTTTTAATAAGCTAAGAATTTAATACTATTAGATAATATCTTAGCTTACTACTTACTCTATTATTAGACGCGTATGGAGATAGATGTAAGTAATAAAGTTATTATAAAAATACTATTATAGCTCTAAAAGAATAGTCTTTAGTAACCTATAGTTTTTTACTCTAAGATTATAAGTAAGCCCTAGATAAACTATAACATACATAATAAAAAAATATTAGCTATAATTTATAGTCTCTAAGAATAGTACTTACAGCTTATAGGCTTATAGACTACTAAGTTATTTAATATCTTAATTAACTATCACGTGCTGGAGTACTTCTCTATAAAGTAAAAACTTATTTCCTACTAAATATACTAGATAATAAGTATAGTAAATTATTACCTAATACTTACTTATTATTTTAATATAATTAATATAGTAGCTGACGCGCTCTCGCGTAAGTAAGAGAAACTAAAGACCTAAAAAAATAAGAATAAAGCAGCCTGAACACGTGTCTTTTTTTTAGCAGAGTAAATTAACATTAGCTTTATTAAGACTACAAGTGATAACCTAGCTACGCTGTTAACAAGAGACATACTAGCTATTAATATAATTAAAGTAACTACTACTAATACTTTCATGGCCTTACTGTCTCTAAATAACCCTTACTTACTAATTAATTATATTATTAAGGTGAATTATAGCTATGAGAGTCTACAGCTATTCTGAGAGCACGTCTTTTCTAGTAACTACTTAGCATAAAAACTTAGCTAGAGCCTTCTTATATACTATAGTAAGCTAGTAGTCCCTACTATATACTTCTTAAGAACTTACCTTATTTAAGCTATTCATACTACCTAGGTGATTGCTTACTTAAATAAGAGAAAAATAAATAAGCTACTTCGCGACCGCTACTACTAGGGCTGCATAAGTAAAGATATAGATAACTATATAGTTATATATAAAGCTTATAAATAGAGCTATATACCTTATAATAAGACCTTAGGCTTACTCAAATTACTACTAATTCCTAAGCGAGTATGGTAAGACGTCTCTATAGACTTTAAGTCTTTTCCTTTAGATAAGAAAGGATATGACTGTGCTTTTATTATTATGGACTAGCTAAATAAGCACTGCTTTTTATTATCTTACCGTAAAACCACTACAGCCACTCAAGCAGCTAATATATACTATTACTATATCTAGTAAGTATTTAGTTTACCTAGATTAATAGTCTCTAATTACAGTCCTTAGTTCACCTTAGTATTCATAGATGAGCTATGCTGATTAATAGGAATTAAGCAAAAGCTCTCAACACCGTATCACCTCCAAACTAACGGGAATACTAAGGTTCTAAACTAGTACATTAACCAGCGCCTACGCCTATTTGTTAACTACTATTAGGATAACTAGTCAGACCTGCTGCTCTATATGGACTAGGCTTAAGCAATTCTACCACATGAGACTACAGACTTATCATCTTATTAAATTGAGTTTAGCCACCAGCTAATCTATCACTGGAACTGGGAGGAACGTATGAAGGTATCTACTATAGTCTGCGAATAGATGTCACGTGAGGAAGCGCAGAGCTACGCTAAAGCTCACCACGATACAGTAAAGCTAGCTATAGAGATAGCTTAATAAGGGATTGCTTAAGCATAAGAGTGATAGGCTCAACAGGCTAACAAGAAGCGCCGCGAGCCAGACTTCTCTACAGGAGATGAGGTGTACGTTACACCTAAGAGCTTCACTACTAGTTAACCTAGCTAGAAGCTAGACCAGCAGATGTACGGACCCTATCCTATTATAGGCATGAAGGGACATTTCTATCACCTTAAGCTGCTGCTGCACATGCGTATGCTTGACGTCTTCCATGCAGACTGTCTACAGAAGGCTTCTACTCGCCTACTGCCTGGCCAAATTGAACCTAAGGAACCGCCTATTGAGGTCAACGGGCATCCTGAGTGGCTAGTGCAGGAAATCCTTAATAGCCGCCTATTCCATGGCCGACTACAGTACAAAGCATCCTGGCTAGCTTATAACCCAGATCCTGCCTGGTATAACGCCTGAGGCTTTATAGGCGCCCCACACAAGGTAAGAGACTATCACGAGGCCTATCCAGAGAAGGCAGGACCGCCAGCACGACTAGACGCCTAGTTGAAAGCATACAAAGCAGAGAAGGATCTAGAAGTAACAGAGGAGGATGATAAGGCAGCTTTAAAGACAAGAGTAGTACAGAAATCAGCAAGGAGGAGACTATAACCTAGAGACTCAGGGACGAGCCTCCCTTAGAGGGGGGGTAATATGACGGTGCTGCTTACTCTACTCGCTGCAGGCCACATGATATCGCGACTGGCTACGCTAGCCACGACCTAGCGCAGAGCTCAGAGCATGGCTAGCTCGCGCTTAGGCCATGCACCGCTCTATTTAGAGGCGAGCCCCCTTTGTACCTCTTCTCTTCCCATCTTAGTGTAGCTAAAATAGAGCCAGTTTATCCTGTTAACCTGTATCTATGCTACGACGCGTGAAGACCGAGCCCGTCATTACAATAGGTATAATTCGGAATGCTATTAAAAGTTATGCTTATAGTATTACCATAGCCTTTATCAGGCCATATTAAGACAGAAAAAAAGATAAGACTTTATATAAAATTAGTTATCTATTATTAAATAAATCTAGATATAATGTGGTGCTATTACCTATATAGCTTTTCTTTTTAAGATAATTTAATTTATTATTATTAATATTATACTAACCTGGCGTATGAGATTTATTTTAATATAATTTTATCTATAAATATAGTTTTACAGCCTCTATTATCTATTTATACTATTCTATTTTTATTTTTATTTTTTGATACTTATTCTGTAGCCTATCTTTTATCTTTTTTTAGTTTAGAAATTAATTATTATAGTATTTTTAAATAGTAGCTAGTGTTACCTCTGTCGCCTTTATTACCTCTATATATTTAAAGTTAAGAATAATAAGATATAGTTTTTCCTCCAGCAAATATTACTTTTACGTGTATATTTTTAGTTAGATATAATATAAATAAAAATAGAGACTTATAAAAGTAGGTAAAAATAAAAATTTAGGCTAATAAAAAGTTAATTACTAAGGCTTACTTATTATAAACTAGGAAAACTATCCATTCAGAACCGATAGTTATCACGTAAATAATATAAGGATATAATCTAAAGAATTAAAACTATTCTTTATATATTCTATTTATTATATAGAAGAGACCGGAAGGTTGGGAGATTCTTTCTTATAAAATAAAAATATATTATACTATTTATACGTCCGTAATAGCAGGGGTGCATGTTAAAGTAATAGAAATAAAAAATAAAATTATATAATTAACTCTAGCTACTTTCTTTACTATATTTAATCTTATAATAATGTTTATAATATACACGTAATTATTTATATAAACTATATTATAAATATTATAGATTAGTAGTTTATGTTTTTAGTATTTTATTATTTCTTATACATGCAAATAGAAAAGCTCTATTATAGTATTAGAAAAAAGTATTATTAGTATAATACTATACTTAATAGAGTAGAAAGCTAATAAGTCTTTATAATTTATTAATTCTTAAAAGATAACTAGCTAAAACTAGAGTTTATTATTTACTAACTATTTTTTATTATAATATTATACTAATAATACTTTCCCCTTATACTATAGTATAAGTAGTTTTATAATACTAATCATCTTATAATTCTATTATAATAAATAATTTTATTATAATAAGTGGTTTTGTTATAATGAGTGGTTTTTAAACCTATTTACTAAACTTAGCTTAGAATATATCTCTACATTCTAACCTACTCTTTATGCCTTATAGTATAGATATAGGTACTATAATAGTATTAAGTTTATTTTAAGAGAAGGCGGTGGAATTTAAATTAAGTATATTAACTACTATATATAATAAAAATAATTATATATATTACTTATATATATTAATAATCACCTAATTAGTTTTGCTTTATTTTAGAGATATATACTATTAGATACTAGCTAAAGCGTAGTATTATTAATCTATTCTCTAATCTTTCTTTTATTAGTTAAGCTAAGATAAAGGCTGCCTAACTTACTTCTAACTAGCTTAAATTTATCTAAGAATCTAGCTATTTCTTTTTTAAATAATAGTGTATTAAAACGTGTCATGCTGTTTTACTCTAGTCTAATTTAAAAGCTAGAAAAGTTTAATTTAATATAATTTTACTACTATATAGTAAACTAGTTAATGCTGTGGCTTTTAAAATAGTCTTTTATATAATAATATTTTTTTCTACTAATATTTCTTAATCTAGCTCTTAAAAATCTTTTTTATTAGTATTATTATTATGTCCTTAGGCCGTCGCAATCTCTTAATATACTATTTTAAATAGAGTGTTAGAATCCTAAAACTAATACAGCATAAAAAAATATAATAATAGTTATATTAACATAAAATAAGAATTGTAATAATATAGTAAAGTTAATACTATCTTTTAAAAAGCACTTTAACTAGTAGTTCTACTATCTGGTTATATTTTTAAATAATAAGTTATAAAGCAATAAATTTATCACTGCGCTGATAGAAATTATAAGTAGAAAAATTAAGTTCAAAATTATTCCAGCTAAAATATAAAACTATTTTAAGTAAATAAATAAAAAGAATACGGAGAAAAGTATAGCTAAATAAAAAATAAATAGTATATACAAAAAAGAGCTAAAGAGTTACTATTATATGTATTAGTTTTATTTAAAGTTAGATACTAAAGTAATATTACTAAGTGCATTTAATATAGACTAATTTAGACATAATAAATTCTATAATATTAAAGAGTTAAAGTTTTATAAATAGTATTAATATATTAAACTAAACGTTTAGTTCTCTTACGTAATAATATATAACCCCTTTATTAAAATAGCTAAATATAGTAAAAAGTATAGCTATATTATTATACTATAAAAAGTAGGTAATATTGTTTTAGGCTTATTTTACTTAATTAGCGACTATAAGAAAAAGAAGTATATTAAAATAATTAATCTCTAGAAGTCTATAATTAAAGCATTATAAGTTCTTATATTTTTTTAGAGTTTATTAAGTTTACTACTATCACGCAATATCTCTAGTAATATATAGAATCTTTATTATTATTAGAGTAATTTTAAAATTACGGATATAGACTTTTTCTATAGCTGTAAATACTAGGAGCTTTTTAACTTTTTAGATTAAAAACACAGATTCTATTTTAAATAAGTAAGTAAATTAAATTCTATAAGATAACTCTAAATTATATTAATAGAAAATTAGTAGAAAGATATTTTTATTTATTTACTTATTATAACTCTATTTTTACTGCTCTACTAGCTTTATTACTTTTAAGACTTTAAGTACTTTCATAAGCTATAAAAAGTCTATCCTATAAATACTTAAGATAAATAACTATCAAATTCTAAGATCTTAGACGTTAGTAGTGGGAAATAAATGAAAGAGTAAAATAATAAAATAGGCTATTAATATAAATATAAAGTAAAAAGAAATTTTTAAAGTATTTATTTTAATAAGCTTTAGTAAGCAATTAATCTAAGATAGCTTAGTTAAGTATACTTATATTTATAATAACTAGTTTAGATTTATCTATATAACTACCTTAGTTTTAAGTAGAGTCTTATAATGTGGACTTTAATATAAATATATTTTTCTTATCTCTTAGCTTTTAGTCACCTAGTATAATTAGAACTAGCTATAAAAGAGCTAGGCTTTAATTATTTATAATAAAAAAAATCATTAACTTCTCCTTTATAAGTAAATAACTTAATATATTATTTAGATTAAAGTATTACTTTGGCTAAGCTTATTCCTTTTATATAAGTTTCTAGTTACTTAAAAGCTTAACTTATATTACTATAATACTTAAAACATCATAAAAGTAATATAAATAAGTAAAGTTTTTAGGTCTTTAAATAATATTAATATAGCTAAATTTATCTAGCTAGGCTGTATTCTAAGCTAGAAGTTTTTTTTTAGGTTTTCTAGAATGTAAGCTGATCTTATTTAGCTGCTAATTTCTTATAAGTATATTTTTCAAACGCAGTCTATATTAACCAGACGGCTTTTTAGATCTTTTTTAGTAAATTAAATACTATATATAAGTATTACTTATAGCGTATAATATGTTACTATAAAAGGGAATTCTTTCTTATAAGCTTTTTAAAAGTCTCTAATTAGTCCACTCTCTAGAACTCTTCTACCCTTTATATTAAGAACTTAATAAAGAAAGAGTCTTTTATAGAGGGTTCTATAGTTAAGACTTTAGTTTTATAATCTAGATTAGTATCTATATTATTACTTGTAATATAAGTAAGAGTATACTTTTAATAAATAACTTAGTAGAAAACACTACTATAAGAGTTCTATCTTTAGAAGGAGGATTTTAAAGGCCCTAAATATATATTTTTATTATTATTATCTAAGCCTATTTTCTGCTCTCAAAGGCCTAGTTTTAAGGCTTTTAATTTATTAATTAGTATGTAATCCTAGTAACCTTTAACTTAAATTTATTTTAGAAAAAATAAGTATTACCTATATATATGCTTTAGCTATTTAATATCTTTAATTTTCTATACTCTTATTTTTATGAATTTTATTAAATACTATTAAGTTAACTTAAGGAATCTCTTTTATTTAAAATACTAATCTATACTTTTACTTAGAATAAGTCAACATGTTTTGCGGATGCGGTTTTAAGTTAATATAGACTAAAAAAAACTTTTATTAGTTTATATTAGAAAAAGAGCAGATTAACACCCCTTATATTATATAAGAAAATCCTTATAATAGTAGAGAGATAGTAACTAAAGTATATTTTTATAAGCTTAGTTAAATCTAGCTTAGAAGACTAGACACACTATTACTAGAATCTATAGTAAAGAGAGTTTTAGTAAGTGATTCTAGAGAAAAGAAAGAGTAGAAAAAGGTATCTCCTAGTAAGTTAATAAAACCAGTCTTTAAATAATATACTAAGGATCTAGTTAATTTTTATTTATAAATAAACTAATATTATTTATAATAATATCTTAATTACTACTGCTATATCTTAAGCTTTTTATATTTTTATTATTAAAAGACTAGTATCACTTAGCATTACGCTATCTTATAATATTAAAATAATAGAAATAATGCCCATGTTCTTTAAATAGTATATATTTCTAAAAATAAAAATAATTATATAATTCCCTATAGCTATATAATGTTTTTCTTTTTATATATAAGTACTAATAAAATAATAAACATTATGTAGTTATTAACTATAAAATATATTATTAATAGATATAACTACTCTGTCTCCACTTATTATTATTTCTATAATACTATTAAATTACTTTATTATTTTACTAGATAAAGTAATTACGTAGTGAGCTAATTTAAGTAGGAAGAATTATATAAAATATAAAACAACTTTAGTCTCTATAAAGCTATCTTAATTAGCTATCCTTAAGATAATTAAAGAGCTAGTAGTAGTAAATATATTACCTAAATTACCTTCTAAAATAAACCCTAATAATTATTAGCTTAAAAAGTATTATATATAATATACTTACCTAGTAATAGCTGAGCTAGCTTTCTATTTTTTATATTAAAATAATTAGTAAAAAATAATAGAAAAAACTTAGTAATAGAACTATTAAGCCCTTAGCTAATATTAATTATAATAGTTAGTAATTTATTTATATTATAATTATACTTTTTAACTGCTATCTAACCTAAAATAATTTAAGTAGTAAATAGAATAAGTAAGATATTAAGCTACATAATAAATAACTATACTTTTTAAGAGTGTAGTTTAAGAGAAATATAAAATAATTAAAACTATAATTTACTAACAGCTTTTATAAATAATGCATAGCTAAAAACCTAGTACTGTTTTATATTATTTTAAGAACTAGTTTAATAGGGTACCAGTTCTGGTACCCTTTTCTAATAATATTTAAATTTAATATTAATAGCTATATTACTTACATAATGCTCCTTAACAGCAAACTAAAAACTATATAAAGGGTAATAATTAATTATATATAGTTATATTAATTTTAAATATATTTTATTAAAGCCGTATACTGTATCATAATCTATACTAAAAATATAAAAGGAATATAGAGTGATTGTAGAAAGATTATAATTTCTATTAAACAGCCCACTCTTAAAATATCTCTTCTTTTTTTAGAAATTAGTATAGTAGGTTTTTTGTTACATAGGAGAGAAGATTAATTACTTAGTAAACTTATCCATAATAAGACCACTTATAATATAAATAAAATAATAAACTATTTATAATTAATAACTATAATATTAATTAATCGGCGTAGTATTTCTTCCTCTATTTATTATAGTTATATAGAAGATAGTTTAAAGGAGGTAAAAGCTAACCCTTAATTAAAAAGCTATAATTATATCTATTATTATAATATATTTAAAAGTAAGAAACTCTATTAGCGCTAGATAAAAACTATAGTTATTTAAATAAATATAGTAAATAAAAGTATAGAAATATTTAGGAAACCCTGCTTAGATAAGATACTAGTTCTAGTAAAACTATTAAAGTCTATTAGTATAGACCTTAGAAATAGTTAAGCTAAAGCTTTAGTAGTATTACTAAAATTAAAAATTAAGTTACTAATATAGAGCGGGAGTGTAGTAGTGTTAGGTTAAAAGATTATAATATATATAGTAAATAATCTATTTATTTAGTAAGGACTATAATATACTAATATTAAGTTCAAAGAAATAAAACTTTCAAGCTTATAGGAGTTAATAGTTATGTAATTAATAAGTCTAATAATACTAAAGCCTAATAAATTATTAATCTGGATTTAAACTATAGCTTCTATAAAAAAGAATAAGCTATTTACTAAAAATAAAATATAAAAAGAAGCTAGTACTAGTTTAGTAGTAAATATAGTTCTAGCTTAACTCCTAAAGCTTATTTAATTTTAAGTTAAGCTTAAACTAAAGATTATAAAGATTAATATAGTAATAAAAAGACGTATATTTTTATTATTATAAGACTTATTAGAACTTACTTTCTATTAATATAGGTGCGTGTATTACTATATATATATAATTACTCTTAAGGTTAAACACCCTACTATTATAAAAAAGACCTAGAATATAGGCCCTTATATAGAATAGGAAAGCTAATACTTAGAATATATATAACTAATTTTAGCTAATAAAGACTATATTCTAGCTGCTTTAGTGTGGAGCTTAAAAATAGACTTTATTAAATAGTTACTTTCCCCCCCCCCCTCCCCCCCCTTTAAAGAGAGAGTATTAAGAATGTAATAAATAAATATAAAAAAATAATACCTTATTAGTTACAGTAATTATACTTTATATACCTTTTTTTTTAAATTATTTTATGTTCTAGATTTGTTTATAAAATTTTAATTAGCTGGCCTGATATAGCATGCCTTCTTTACTACTTAATATTAAAAAAGTATAAGCCTTAAATATTTCTAATCCGCTATTAGTCTTTAGACATTAAAGTAGGTATTTAGCTAAAGATATTATTTTATTATATTAATAGAGTTATAATCTTCAGCCCAAAAACTAAAGCCGCACGAATTCTTAGGGGGGTTAAAGTTAAAGTAAAAATTTAAATAGTATTAGTTCTTTAATTAGCTCTATACTTCTAATAATAAGTAGTAAGAAAAAGACTTTACTAGTATATAAGATATAAACTTATAAGCCTTTTAGTTAAGTTTTTAGCTTATAGATAACTTTTTTAAGCGTAAGGGACATACTATTACTACTCTCTCTATAATATTCTTCTAAATAAACTTCTATTTCTGCTGCTACTGTGACTACTTTATTTATATCTAAAAGCTTATAATAACTATTAAAGGTCTCTAATAATCTCTTTTCTTTTATACTAAAGCTATAAGGGGAATTCTCTACTAAGAATACTATTTTAATTTCTTTAAGCTTATAGTAAGAGTATTTAAACATAGAGTATAATATCTTACCTATTATAATAAGTTAATAATAACTAGTATTTAGGGTTTCTTTTTCTGAAGAGTCTTCTTTTATTATCTCTTTATTATCTTTTTTAGTTATATAGTAATAACCTATTCCGCCTACTTTAAACTCTTAATAACTTTAGTAGTTAGCTGAAACCTAATCTTAACTACTAAGCTCTAGAGAGAGAACTTTAATTTAGTAGTCTAATATATCTAATATACCATCATTAATTAGCCTACTATAGTGAGTTTATATAAAATAAAAGAAAGTACTATAAAAAGATTAGAATAAGCCTCTCTTATAACTTACTATAGATATAATAAAATAAATATTTCGTATAGAGGTGGAGATAGGGCGTAAAGATTATATACTTTATAAATTCTATAATCACCTTATACATAATAACGTAGATATAGGTATAGAAAATAAATATATATAATATAGTTATATTATATACTAATACTGTATCTAGAACAGCAGACTTAATAATAGATGTCTAATTTATTTTAACTTATTTATATGTTTTCCAAAGCGTTCCCTGAGCTCATAAGAAATTAATTATATAAATATAACAGAAAATAAAAAGAAATACATGGTATATAGAGATATATTTATATAGAATACTTAAATAGCAGTTTTATCTTATAGCTATAGGTTTTATTAAGACTGTATTAAAAAAGATAGCTTAATAACTAGATATTTTAAGTATATAGTAATAGTTCTAACTTATAAAAGTTAGTGTAAAGTTATTTTACTTTTCTTAACTCCTAGTAAAGAAGGTACTCTCTAACTATTTTAAGAGCCTATAAGGAACCAGAAAAGAGATATAATAAATTAGGAGAAAAATAAATTACTTAATAAGTTATTTTATATTCATCCCAACCTTTAATATCTTTTTAAATAAGAGAAGCGGAGATTAGTGGAAATCTGAAATATAAAAGAGTTTAATTTAAACGGGTGGTTAAATAATTTCCGTACTTATTATACTAGCTTAAAATAGAATATAAATAGTATTAATACTTAGTAGTTTATAGACTACAGGCCTAATCTTAATATACAGAATTTTTAGTTCTATATAGTGTTAGATAATAAGTAAATAATAGTTTTCTATAAAAGAATTAGAATTACGGTTAATATATTAAGGATTAATTTTAAAAACAGTAATAATCTTAATAAAGGTTTTATAAGAAGTATATTAGAAAATATAAACTAATACTAGCTATAGGATTCTAGTAATATATTTTATCCTAACTTTTAGTTACCCTATAAAAGGATGTATAAGAGAGTAAATATAGAAGATAATAAGCAAAAAGTCTAATTAAATATAGGTAAATATATTTACTAGTTTTATAATTATTTTATTATAGTAGTTTTTTCAGATACTCTCTAGCTAGCTCTAGAGGATAGTTATAATAGAGACGGAAATTAATCTTCTAATAATAGAGATAAAAACTAGTCTTTTTTTAATACTATTCTAATTATAAAAGCTAATAATAATAGTAGCGGAAATTAATTCTTATATATTCTAGTTACCACACCTAGACTATATCTAAAAAAAAGGTGGGTATATGATAATAGAACTAAAAAAAAGATTATAGGCTATAAATTTTATACTAGTAGATATTAAATACTTCTATAAACCCCTACTTTTAATCTATTATTCTTAGATTATAAATTAGTTATAGTATATTTTATAGAAAAGGAGAAGGTTATTAACGCTTATAAAAAAATAATAGAGAATTAAAAAGCTAAGCTATTTATCTTTACTAAAAATAGTATTAATCTCTTAAAAAGTAAGATTAAAGATTAGATAAATATTACAAGCTAGAGCGTTTTTAGATATTATAATAATTTTCTATCTAGAGGTTATTTAAATGCACTAATATAATATTTAAGAATAGTATTTATAAATGACTTTAAAAGAGCATACTAATACTATAAGTTTAAGCTAGTAAAATTTTATAACCTTTTTTAAATTAAGAGCTGGTTATAAGACCTTTACTAAAATACTAGAATTTAATTTCTAAAGTTTATTCCCTCTAAAACGCGGGAGAGAGAGAGAATTCTAAAATAAAAACATAAAAATACTAATACTAGAACTACTAATATAGGAATAATAATAGCTTATACTTTTTATTTAACTTCTCTACTGGAAACTAGTAGTACTGTGCTACTATTTATTAATCTAATAGTTTAGTCTCTATCTATTTTAAGAGGATTTACTATTAATATACGACTTTCCACTATTAAAGCTAGACTTTTATAACTTTAAATAATGCTTTAATAATTACTAGATATATAGTATAAAGTGAGTAATACGCAGTCTAAATGGAGTAGATATCTAATTCTAAAAAGTTAATATACTTAAAGTTATAAAGCTATCTATAGTCTACTCTAGACATTACTTATTATATAGCAGCTTAAATTCATAGAGCGGGAAGTAAAAAAAGTAATAATAATAGTTAATATAAATATATCTATATATATTAGAGTTTTATACGACCTTATAATCCGAACTTTTCTTTTTTTATTTAATTTAAATTAATTCTTTTGTCTTTTCGCTCTGTTCTTCTATTAGAACTTATATATTTAATTTTTATTTTTAGGGGTTTACGTTTTACTATTTTTTTTTTATTTAGCTATAGTTACTTTTTTTAAATTAAAGATATTTTATATATTTTAGTTTAGCACCTATTATCGACTGG
The DNA here is from genome assembly GCA_010093925.1 of Zopfia rhizophila CBS 207.26. Lineage (NCBI taxonomy): Eukaryota > Fungi > Ascomycota > Dothideomycetes > Zopfiaceae > Zopfia > Zopfia rhizophila. The sequence goes on from ML994611.1 coordinate 2,852,597, forward strand.
GCCTAATTATTTATATAGATAGAAATTTAATACTTTTATTATTTACTATATATGTTAATTTAAAACTAGAGAAGCAAAATTATTACAATCCTCTTAAATCTTATAATCTAAAAGAAAATTAAATTCTGAACTTAGTATTAGCTATACTTTATTAATCTATAGTATATACTCTTTTTTAATTTAGTATTTTAAAGTATAGTAAAGCTCTCTTATAAATATCTTTACTAAAAAAGTTTATAATCTTATCCCTATAATAATAATTATATTTATATTTTAGGCTAGATTATTCTCTCTAATTATAGACTTATTTAGGTTTATTTTATAAAGAAGTATTTTAAATAGTAGTTTACTAATACTATATAATCTCTTTCTAATTTTTATATATATCTTATTATCCTTTTCGTATTCTAAATAGTCTGAAATAATCTTTTATTAAAAGTCTTCTGGCGTGATCTGGAATGTATGAATGCTATATTTTTAACATATTATTATATCTAGTTAGCTATAAAGCTTTATAGTCTTGTAAAATAATAATAGTAACTTATTCTTAAAATAATTAATATTCTATGTGTATTATCAGACAAGGCGGCTGTTTTTAGTTAAATAATTTAAATACTTATAAAATATAATAAGCTTAGTCTTATAAGCACCTAGAAATATACTAGAGATTATAGTATAAAAATCGCGATATAATTCTTCTAAACTGTTAACTAATATATTAAATCTTTTATAGCTAAAATTACGCCCAGAAGGCGTATAAAAGCTAAGAACTATAATAAAGCTTTAAATTAAAATAACTTTACTTTATATAATTAAAAATCTATACTTACTATTTATATTTACAGAAATACTAGTGCTACTGATAATGATGATTTTATTTTTAATAGATAATAACTTTATTAATATAGTAAGTTACTTTACTTAAGATATAAGCTCTTTTTAAGAAATATTATGTCTATAAATATTAAGAAATTTAGGTTAGTTTTCTGTCGCTAGGCTCTTTAATTATATAGTACTAGATTTATTAAACTATTTATATAATTTAGAACAGCACCTAGTAGTTCTCTTAAACTTAGAATATTTTATTATTTTATTTCTCAGAGTGCTGGTTAATGTGTGGCGTGTATTTAAAAAAATAACTAAAAAGTAAACTCTAATATAAATAGAAATATATTTATACTTCTAATTATATAGGCTTAAAGCTTAGGGTTTATATTATCTTTTTATTTATTATTCTAGTCTCTTACTACGCTTACTAATATTTACACGGAACGTAATATACTATTAGATAAAAAGATATTAGGCTAAGTTTTTTCTCTAATTATTATAGAAAACACCCTTATTATTTAGTTTACATGAGGAGGGAGGACTGAGTAGTTAGTTAAGTAAACTTATAAATATCTATAATTTATTAGACTAGAATAAGGTTATATATAGAAGTACTAGTTAAATTAGTTTATATAAAACCAGAAAGAGCTTATACGCTCTTAGGGTTTAGAAAATAAATATATATAATAAACTCTAGTAAGTCTAATAATATCTAATAGTAGAAAGAAAAAGTATTTATATAATCTAATAAGCTATATCTTACTGCTCTTACTATTATAGTAGCTTAAAATTTCTTTCTTATACATATAAATAAATCCCTTTAGACTTAAATAGAAGAGGGTTATATATTATAGTAATAAAAAAATATAACTATAAATATATAAAGCCTAAAGTATACCGTGTAAAAGAGATTTAAAATTTAAATTACTATATTACCTTTTTTTTAGCTTAATCTTATAGATATTAAAGGAGCTAACTAGTAATGCTTTTTTAGCTATACTAACTTTATATAAAATTAGTAAATATAAGCCACCCCTGAATGGATAGACTTCTTAAAAATAATAATATTAAAATAATTTAGTAAGAAGTAAATAATATTAAGCTATTTTAATCTTTTAAGTATCTTTTTTATATATAGGTGTAGTATTATTATATGATATATTAATCTCTTATATTTTAGAGTAGAATTAGAGTTATAGTATGTATTAATAGTAATACTAAAAGCACTAGAAGGTATTAAATACTAGTTTAAATTAGTAGCTTTAAAAAGCAGTTAAGCTACCTATTAAGAATTCTATAAATAATAAGATAATCTAGTATATTAAAATTTTTTAAGAGTAATTTAATAGCGTAGCCTGTAAAAATTCTCTTCCTTTATATAATAATCTAAGCTATTAGTTACTACTAGTACTATTTAGTTATAACTTCCGGCTTTTCTAAATCCTTACTTAATTAGATAGTTATATAAGTTAATGAGGAGCTATTATTACTAACTAAGTAATCTCTAAGCTATAATCTCTATTTTTATTAAATTATCTACTAGTAAATAAACCTTATCTGAGACGGCTTATATATTAATACTATTTAAATTTATTATTCTATTAGCCTTAACTATAATATAGCTATGTAATTCTTTAAGAAAATTCTATAATAAAGTATTTTAATATTCTAAAATATTAAAACACCTGTGAGAGTTACCTGTATATATATATAAATCTACTTAACTTAACTCTTTTTTTTTTATTACTTTTCTTTACTATTTCTATTTCTATTATGTTTTTTAAATTAGTAGCTGTTAGCTTTTAATTTTTATATTTCCCTAACACCCGCTTTAGCGTAGCTTAGTAATCTAATTTATAATAAAGTTTAATAATATATTTATTAATATAAAGCTAGTAAATAACTAAGAAGATACTTTAAGTTAACTAGTAAGAGTAAATAATTTATTAAGATATAGCTACTACACGTTTTATAGACGCTAGTATACTTTAATAGCAAGTTAATTATTAAGTAAAGCAAGAATATAATAGTATTAACTAATAAAAATAAAGTAATATAAAATTTTTTAACAAATTTGTCACTAAGGTCACCGCGGATATAATAATTAAAATTTAAGTTTAATCTAAGGTATATAAAAAGCCATTTACGAAGTATATTTCTTTATTTATAGAATCTTACTATAAATTAATATAGTTCCGTTAGCTTGTATATAGTTTATATAAGAAAGTTCTTAAAGCTATTTAATCTCTAGCTACTATAATTTTAAAATATAATAATACAAACGACTTAAAGGATACGGAAGATTAAATAGTAAATTCCATAAAACATAAAGGCGTATTATATAAGGATTTTTTCTATTAATCTCTAAAATCTACTAAAACTAAAATAAAGAGAGCTGATTACTTAAATAAGTTTAATTTACAGTAAAGTAAAGATAATAATAGTATTAACTATTTAGTTACTATAGAGTCTAAAGACCTGATAGTTTATTAAAACAAAAATTAAGTAGTTCTTAAAAATAATTATAAAAAAAGTAAGGTTAAAGAAAATACTATTATATCTCTAGAATTAGATAAAAATACATAGGTTAGTAAGTCTAAAGAATATTATCTTAACTTAAATAATAGTATTAATACTACGCAGGAGTATTCTACGTAAGTAGAAATAAATAATATATTTATAAAGAAAAGAATTTTAGAACTTAGTATCCTAGTATCAAGTAGAGCTGGAGATTAATAATTAGATTCTTTAGAATTAGAAAACTATATTATATTACTTTATATACTATTTTTAGATATGGTAAACTTAGCTATATTTATATAATAAATAAAACAAAGTACATTCACCTTACCTTAAATAGAGAAGATTTAGAGAAGAAAGATATTAATATTAATTAAAAGTATTTTTTTATTACCTAACCTCTCTAAGGACTCGCTTTTTATAGAGATAATTATTATAAAAGATATAGTCCTTAAAGCAGTCTAAATTATCTATAGATTTAGTTAGTATAAATATAGGGTTCTAAAAATAGTTTACTTAAAAATTCTATAAATACTATAAGTAGGTTATAAGAAGTCTTTAAGTCTACTAAACCTAACTAAGTAATTAGACAGTTTTATGTAGATATAAGTACTAAAAGTAGAATTATTTAAGACCTAAAAGCTTACTATATTTAACATATTAGAGTATATAGGAGTTTAGGAATAGTATAACTAGTAAATTAAACTAGCGTAAAATACTATTTACACTAAAAAAAATAAGCTAGTAGGCTATAGAGGCGCATTAATTTATATACTAGATAGAATATAAAATTTATAGATATAAACTAAGTAACTTAAGAAATAGATTAATAGCATAAGAAAACTAACTATTAGAGTAAAATATAGTAAATTTAGTAACTTAACAGCTATTACTATTATAAAGAGAAGTAAATAGTTATAAAGGAAGTATATTAATATATAGCTTAGTAGAGAGTATAAGCTAAGTAAAAAGCTTATTAAAAAACTTAGCCTAAGTATACTCTTTAGCCTAAAGATTTAATAAGAGATTTAAGTTTTTAATACCTACTAGTTACTAAGAAAACCTATTTAAATAGAAAGTATACTAAAAAAGATAGTAAGTAACTTAATATTTTAATTAAAAATATTTAGGCAGATCTAAAGCGTATTTAACTTCTTAAAATCCTTAAGCACTAATTAGAGCTACTAATAAATAAAGAAAAGTTTAATCTTTATTCTCTATTCACTTTACTAATAGTAGAGAGTCTTGTGTTAGAAGAAGAGTATAAAAAACTAGTAGCTACCTTTACTCTAAAGGTAGTAGATTATTTATATAGAAGAAAAGAAACTTATAAGCTAATATAATTATTTCTAGTATAAAAAGTAATACTAAAGAGAATATTAAATATTACTATTAACTACTTAATTAAAAATATCAGTACTAAAGTCTTAAGCAAGCAAAAGCTTAAAGAGGATAATAGTATTATAATAGAGAAAAAAATAGAGTTACTTTATAATATATTTAATAGACTTTATTAAGGCAAATAGTTTAATAAATAGCTTTTAATAGCTAATATAATAATATTAGATAAACTATCTTTTATAAGATATAGCTATAGCGTTTTACTAGAGTAATTTAAATAGTTTAGTAGGTATAATAAAATAAAACGTATCTCTAGGCCTCTAGTAGGCTAGAGAAGAAGCGTTAAAATATTTTATAGAAAAGTTTAAAAAAGTAAAAAGAAGAGATCTATCTAGTATACTTTTACCTATTAAACTATAACAATAACTACTTTATATTACTAGAGATAAATAAGTAAGAGAAAAGGATCTATTACTATAATTTAATAGTAGATAAAGATATTATTAATAGCAAATCAGACCTAACCTAGGTGGGAAAGCTGATATAGATAAGTTAAGTTTTAGTTAGTAAATAAAATATTAATATAACTAACTTTATAACCAGGAAGAGTTTAAATACTTAATAGTTAAATATATTAAGACAGTAAGTAGTTAAACTCTAGGTATAGTTATTATTAATATACTAATCTTAAACTCTTAAGTAGTTTATTTTCTAGTAGAAAGATAGATTTAGCTATAGCCTAATAATAGTAAAAAACTTAGCACTTTAAATAAACAGTCTTTTAATTAGTAATTAGCATAATATATTAGATCTAGAATACTTAAGAATAGATATTATAAAAGCTTTTAAGACGTGTATTTTAGATAATACTCTGTAGTAGAAACACGTATAAAATTCCGGGCTATTCTTAAGTAACTCTAAACAAAAATTAAAACAGTCAAAAATATAATCACTATAGAGGAAAGTTAAATTCTTAATTTAAATAAATTAAAATAAAAAAGAGTTATTAGAGAGACTTTAAGATAAAAACTTAGATTATTATAATAAAAGTTAATACGAATTAACTTGCGTTAGATAATAAATTTAAGTTAAACTTTTTATAGCTCTAGCTAGTTCTTCTAAGTGAGCTTAGTAATTAATTCTAATTTATAATATAATTACTCTTTATCTTACTAAGCTTATCTTTAAGACTTTAGTTAATATAGTATTATAGCTAAGTTCTAACTTGTTATTATATTCTCTTTAGTCTAAAAAATTAGTTTAATTAATTAAAAATCTTATCTCTACTAGTCTTTCTGCTGACTGAGAATCTTAAATTCTGCTATATAAATAAATATATTACGTTTCTATTTATCTAACGTTTTGCTTGAATATTTAAGTATTTTAAGCTTAGCGAAATTACATAAGTTAACTATTATATATAGTATGCTTTATTATGTTTTTAACTTCTTTATATATATTCTACCTATTCTTTTTGTTTAAATATCAGAAACATAGTATACCTGGATGTTATTAGTTATATTTAGTTGATTTTAAAAGACAGGAGTCTTACCTAGGATTAGGAACTAATTTAAGATAAACAGAAACTTACTAACTATATATAATAAAAATTTATTAAGTTTTTAGCCTAGTGAGAGAATATATTTTATATATAGAAAGTAAATAATATAATAAAGTCTTATAGTATTAGCTACTACATTCTTCTTAGAGTTATATTAACTATTATCTATATTATTAAATAGAGGGCTATTATACTGCTTAAGTGTTTTTACTAGAAGTAAAAAAAGTACTTATATATCTTTTAATTCTTAAGAAGTACTTTATCTATTTATTAGTGATATTATATATACTATATTTTCTACTAAAATAATTCTCTTTTTACCCCATATTAGAAGGTTCGGCACTACCTTAATTTAATAAATAAAGTTAGGTTCTGTTTTTTTTATAATATTCTAGATTATGAGATTAGCCTATTTTTTATAATAATTTCGTATCTCAGCTTTCAGATTAGCTAGTAATAGAAAATTCGTTTCTAGAAATATTAATAGCTATATTATCTTATTACTAGAGCTTAAACTGCTACTAAAGTAGTAAAAGTAATTACTTTACTTAAAAATAAATACTAAGGCTTTTTTATAAAGTATAAGTTTTAAAAGCTACTAAGTTAAAATAGCTTCTTTAACTTATATATAGCTACTATATTAGGTGTAAGTAATTAATATATAAAACTAATACTAAGCTACTTATTTATATATAAGCTAATAATTATTTGCTTTAAATAGCCCTTTTTTAATAATACTATTTATACTATTTACTTTAATTACTAGGTCTACTTTCTCTTTATATTTATCTGTAAATTTTAGGGTTACTTTTTTACTCTCTTTATCCTATATTATACTTATTACTTTTTTATATTATATAACTTCTTTTTCTAATAGACCTATAAGATAGATCTATAGCTTATATTAGCTAATAATAATACTATCTAAAGTTTTCTACTTTTTAAGAGCCTAGCTATATACACTATAAAATATAAAATTTTCATATTAAAATCCTTAACTAATAATATTCTTAGTGAATTTTGGATTTAGGTTTTATAATACTTGTATATTATTTATTAATACTACTAGTCCTGCGCTTACGGCATCAGCGGAGAGTAGTATAAATTTAGAATTAATTAATACTATAAAGAAATTAGTATTAAGAATATAAAAATAATACTTTTTATAAATAATTACCTTATATAAAGAGAACTTAGATAGGTACTTTCTAAGAAAAAGATATATTAAAAAGCTTAAGATACTAGTACTAATAATAATTATCTTTATATTATTTTAGCTTAAAGCCTTTTTATAAGTTATACTATAGCTCTTTAAAAAGAATAAATTTTTTTTTAAAGCCTACTTTAGGACTTTATATAAAGGCAAAGTATTATAAAAGGACTATAAAATAGATTTATATATTTTTAGCTTTAGATTATTTTCTATTTTTACTTACTTCTCTACGCTTCTTTAGGCTACTTAGTTTCTTAAACTAATTCTTAGACTAAGCTATTTAATAAACTAGGCTATCTAATAAACCATTATAAAGCTTATAAAGAAAATGTAATTTATAGAAATATTAAGTTACTTTACTTTTACTACTTTTAAGGTAACTGTTTTATTTATTATCCAGTAACCTTTAGATATGCATATAATGTTAGATAGAACTTAATAAATTAAAAACTAAAAAGAATTATCTTAAGTTATATAAATATCGAGTAAGATAAGCCTTAAGGGTGATTTATAAGTTATATAAGAATTAATAAAAAGATAAGCAACTATACTAATTAGTTATTTCTAATTAAAACTATTTTACAGCTAATTCTATTTAGCTAGCTTTTTATTATATAGTATCTTAATTCCCTCTAGCTTCTACTTATTATATATAAAAGCTAGTAATAATAAACCTATATAGAAATAAATTATGCTAATTGTAATTTTAGTAGTCATAAATTAGTATCCGTCTTACACAGTATAGACATTAATAAGTATTATTATTAAGTTAATAAAAAGCTAGAATATACTAGGTTTTTACCTAATAAGTTAGTACTTCTCTTTTAATATAATTATAATATCTTATAAGCATATTTGTGTAATTAGTTATATATAGTTCTTCTACTACTTTTACTATAACTAATAAGTTCTAGCTATTCTAAAGAAACAGTAAATACACACTATAAATAAAAGTAGTATATTTTTAATTATATATTAAACTAATTTTCCACTTTTACTCTTATTAAAATTTTTAGAATTTTAAAGAAAGGTGAATGTACTGGGGAATATAATAAATTCTATAAGTATAAGCTAGGAAAAAATTATAGCCTATATATTATCTTAAGTTAAAGCTTTATTAGTTTAAACTAATATCTCTATATAAAGTGTCTGTATAATAAGTTCTGTATAAAAAATATACTCCTTATCTTAGTCTAAATATTCTAGGGGTATAAAAGGAGATTAAGGTTAAATATATTATATTATTAAGAAAAAAAGAGAATATAAGCTAGCGCGCTTATAATAGATGTTTTATATTAATAAAACTAGTTAATCTAGTAAGCCATACTTAGTAGTATAAAGAAAAGTTTTTATAATTTATAAAGTATCCTATTTCCTAGTATCTTGTATCTAGAAATAGATATGTTAATTAAGTGTTACCTAGATCACATACGGACCTATAAATAACTAAAGGAAATAAATATAGCTAGAGTAAGAATAATATAATAACTAGAGAATAAAAACACGTTTCTATATTTTAGTATACTTATAATTAATATATTAAATCTCTAAGTTAACACACAAACTATATTTTAGTATTAAATATGTAGATATTATATTTAGTACTAAACTAAAAAAATAAAAAGCTAATCTGCTAAGCAAGTAAGCTAAATAATATCTATACTATTATTTACTATAATATTAAAAGCTTATTTTAGACATAAATCTCTATTATCCCTATTATAAGAATAAAAGTCTCTATTTAACTATATATAATTCTTTAAAATATTTTTAATTTAATTACGGGTGTAATACTTTTTTACTTTATTTTAATAATTATTTTCTTAAAGTAAAACTAAAACATACTGTTTAAATATAACTTAGCTTATTTAGAGAATATTAGCTTTTCTAAGTATAATTAATTAAAATTTACTTTAAATTTACCTATTAATAATATACCGGACCTTGTATTTCGGACTGATTTATTCTAATAGAATAACTTTAGATTTATTCTAGAGAAAACTAAAAAAGTTATTTTAAGTTATTTACTAAACTATTTTAGCTATTAGTTATTTAATTATTTATAGTAGTATCTTAGTCAGAGTTATTTTCTATACTATTTTAAAAAGTAATTATAGATATTTAGTTATTTATAGGCCTTATCTAATTATCTATAGCAGTATCTTAATAAAGCTTATTTTCTATACTATTTTATAAAGTAATTACTAATATCTACCCCTCTTTATGCCTTATTTAATTATTTATGGTAGTATCTTAACCTGAAGGTTTAGTACCCCCTAAAATAAGCACTATATTATCAAATAGTAAGCTAAGTATATAAATTAAAAAAAAAGTATTATAAACATGCTTTTTAATATAAAAGGTCGTAATTCTATTTCTCTTATTTTTATTAACCTTTTTAAAATATACTAAGAATAGATTCTACTGGTTATTATTATAGGCTTTTTTAAAGATCTGTTTATATTACTATAAAATATCCTCCTCTAGCCTATTAACCACTAAGAAAAGGTTTAAGGTTGTAGTTTTTATTTTAACTATAATTTTAAACATTTTATATATCTTCTTAACTAGGTGTTTAGTAACTTTAGGATATCTATAATATTTATAATCTCTAGCTATTAGTAATATATTATGGGTAATTTTATTATCTATATTTATTAACTATAATCTATAAATTTCTAGTAACTTAAACCCTAATCTATATGCTAGTTTACTAATATTATGCTATAATCAGAGATTAGGTTTCTTTAGCTAAGAAGTATTTTCTTTATTTTCTTTTTAAATATATTTTAGAATTATATTTAAAATATAGCGCATGGCGTAAGAGCATAGTGTTTAATACCTAAATTTAATCTAGTTTATAAAGTCTTTTAAGTAGAATTTAAAAGAAGTTTCGCTAACCTAGAGTATAAACTAGTTATTTATTTAATTAGTTCCGGAAAAAGCATCTTCTGCTGCCTTAGTAATAATATTTTTATAGTATTTTTTAGGCGCTATAAAAATCCTCCGTATAATTAAAACAAAACCTTTAATATATTTAAGATCTTTTTAGAAAGTGTTAAATATAGATATTAAATATAAAATTATACTTAGATTCCTTAATATCTCCTTTTACTATCTTTTATTCTGGATTTTTTAAAAGAGTTATTTCTTTTATATTAGTTCTATAAGCTCATTAAAGTCAGTCTGGGACGTTCTAAGAGTTTTTAGTTAAATTTTCTATATAGTCTTTATATCTATTAAACCTATTAGCTTCTTATTTCTACTAAAGATTTTTTCTATTATAGCTAATATAAATTTAATATAATTTATTACTAGCTGCTAAATATTAGGGCTTATATAGCTATAATACTACTATTAGATTACTAACTTTATTAATTTTTATTACCATCATTTTGTGTAGCATTCTAATCTTGAAAGTAAATTAAAAAGTATAGATAATAAAAAGACTATTAAACATAGAGTAAAAAGCTCTATACTTATAAAACTATTTTAAAATATTTTTTTTATACTTATTAAGTTAAGCCTATTATTAGCACTTTATAAACTTATTACTTAAAAACTTATACTTATTAATTTTGCGGTAAATTACTTTATTTAAAAAGTTTATTAGATTTAAATATTTCTTAGCTAGTGCTCTTTTCAAATCTGGGTTTAAATCTAAAATTATATTAATAATAGTTTAAAGAAAAAAGATTCTCTTATTTTACTATTTAAATATAAGTTTATTATTTACTATTTTTTGGATTTTAGCTATTCTTTTGTAGCCTGGATGTAATATTTACTATTAAGATATTTAATATATATATTAGAAAGAAACTTAAGTAATAGCAGTAACTTTTTTAAATTATTTAAAAATATATTTAATATAGTACTACTAGAGCTTATAAACTAAATAGCTTAGTTAAAGCTTATTATATTAATAATAGTAGGCATATAACATTCTAATAACTTCTTTTATAGACATTTCTTTTTTTTAAATATGTTCTTAAGTCTTTCCACATTTTTCCTATTAATATATTTTATGTATTTAGGAGAAAATTAAAGTATCTTAAGCATAATATAAGCTTTTTCTCTAAACTTTAAGGCTTTATTTTTAGATATAGCTTTTACATAATCACTAACTTCACTCTGCCTTATATTAACTTTTCGTTAAAAAAAAAATTAATAATTCTATAATTAAACATAATATAAGCTATTTTCTTTTAATATTAGTATATTTATTTTAACTAGTTATTTGCGCTAGACTGCTTTTTAGTTTTCTAAATCTATTTTCTATACCTATACTAATAACTTTATTTTAGTAATATCTATATTAATAGTTTTATTTTAGTAATATTTATATTAATAACTTTACTTTAGTAACACCCATACTAATAATAAATTTTTTTTTTAATAATATTTATTTATCTTTCTATAAATTATTACTTTAATTATATATAATATTTATTTAATGCCTTTCTATTTATAAAATGTTTATATAATTTTTCTTTTACTATATTATTATAAGCTTAGTATTTAGAATATTAAGGCATAATATAATCTTTCTAGATAGTAATAATTACTATTAGTAATTATCTTTATTCTTAAAAAGGCCTTATCAGCCAGGCTTTTTTTAAAAGTCTTATATAATAAAAAAAAATATAAAATATATCTATACTAAAATAAAAGGCAGTAATAAGTCAGGTCTATTAGATCTTTATTTTTTATTAAAATATAATATCTTAAAAAATAATAATAAAAAGTCTATATAAGTTCTGAATAAATCTTTATAGCTAACTTATAAAAAGGTATACTAAAATAAATTAAATAGTTCTATTACTATAGTCTATAAACTAAATATAAATTATTAATTTATTATAAAAAGCTTTTTTATATCTGCTGATTAAATAAGGCTTATAACTAAACTAAATTACTAAAACTTAGTCTATATCTACAAAATTTTTAAATTTAAATATATATTTTATACTATTTTTAAATATATTACTATATTTTTTAATTACTTTATTACTTGTGATAAGTCTCTAAGAGAGGTATAGCTAATAGCTATTATTAATTAAATAAATTATATAAAAGCTAACACTACTAATTATAGAATAACTAGTATAATACTTTAAAGATATATTATATCTTACGTTACAGGGCTTAACCCATATGAAGTTTAAATATTATAATATATTAATATTTTTTAATAGGGTCGTGAAAATTGGTGAGTAGCTTTATATTAATATTAGCTTATATTAATTATTAAGCTATAATAAAGCTCTAATAGTACTAATTAAGTAATAAAGAGGTAGTAGAAAAAACTAATATTATAAAACTAAATCATATTATAAAAAGTCTTATAAAGAAAAGATATAAGTTAAATAGAAATTTAGGTATATAAAACCTAAGCTACTAATCTTAGAATACTATAGAGTTTTTATTTATAATAGTAAATATTATATTTAATAAATTTATATTATATCTATTTCTTAAGCGCGCTGATGCATTAGATCTTGTATAATTTACTATTTATATATTAAAAAATACTAAATAAAATTAGTAATTTATTAGATAGTAGTAAAGTATTTTTCCTATTCTCTAAAATTTATTAGCTCTATTTTACTAACTAGAAATATTAAGTTATTAACTAATATTATATTTTATTAGCTTATACTAGTCTATTATTTTAAGAATAAATAAATTAGTTTTATTAATTTGCTATAGAGTAAATTTCCTGTAATTAAATTTATTAAATATAATATTATATTACTAAACTTAAGGCGCTCATATACTATTAAGTTATAAAAAAAAATTAATAAATAAGAATAATTATAAGTAAGAATAATTAATAAATAACTAATAACAGCATAACTAATAAGTAAAAGAAGTAATAAGTAAGAATAACTAATAAATAAAAATAACTAATAAATAAAAACAACTAATAAGTAAGAATAACTAATAAGTAAGAATAACTAATAAATTAAAACAACTAACAAATAAAAAGAACTAATAAGTAAGAAAAACTAATAAATAAGAATAATTAATAAATAAAAATAACTAATAAGTAAGAAGAACTAATAAGTAAAAATACCTAATAAATAAAAACAACTAATAAGTAAAAAAACCTAATAAGTAAGAATAACTAATAAGTAAAAAAAACTAATAAGTAAGAATAACTAATAAATAAGAACTACTAATAAGTAAAAACTACTAATAAGTAAGAACTACTAATAAGTAAAAACTACTAATAAATAACTCTATTATTATCTTAAAGGGGCCTAATATTATGAACGGCAATAGTAAAGCAACTACACCTAAAGAGCTAAAGGAACTAGCGACAACGGCCAATAAAGCTCTTGAATGGAAACGTATGTTCGAGCTTAAAAGGAAGAACTGTAAACAGACACGGGATGCATTAGCACAGGCTAAAGCACGGGCCAAGAAGCAAGAGCAGAAATACAGAACCATGCCAACGGATTGGGAGCAGTGACTCACGTGACACTTGACAGCTAGAAGAGACAGAAGAGCCAGAAGGCTTCGGGCACTTCTATCTCTTCGGACAGTATCCAATATACTAAACACTAGTATACAATGTACGCACGGAGGATCTACTATAAGTATAGAGCGTTGGACGGTTCACGGTTACTTTTTGATTCTTCGTAGTTACTCTAAAATTGAGATCTTCTCTCTACATTGAGACTAGACCTTAAGTGAAATAGTTTAATACTATCTTATTGAATCTATTGTACACCCCTCTCTCTACCTTGCGATAAAGCATAAACTCTATCCTGTTAAACCTAGGGCTATCTGTTCCAGATACGGAAAGGGCTGAGAACTTGTTAAGTAATCAGTCAGGGCAGAGTTGCTAACGCGAAACGTACCGTTAAGTCAAAGCAACTCGTAACATTATAACTACCCTTTCAAAGCGTAGGAGAGGACGTTGGATTGATTCCAACACACGAATTTCTGATTACGGTCTATGACGACCCACTATAAGGACGAATAAGAACTCTATTCGTCAGACGACAGTAGCAGCGAGGAAGAAGTCATGGCAGGACCTTCATCTACTACTAGGAATACATCAGGTACGAAGAGTACCCAACAGATTATACAGGAGCAAGGAGCAGCCATCATGGAACTGCGCGACGCCTTGATCAGTATAAAGCAACAAGTCGATACAGTAAAGACCAGGAAGGGAGGTATGGCAAAGATACACCCTCCTGCAAAATTCGACGGCAACAGGGACAACCTCAAGACATTCATGGCAGCAATAGACTTGTACTGTCGGTTCAACCAAGCATCATTCACGACTAATCAGGATCGGATCCTGGCAGCTGGCATGAACATGACAGGAAGGGCCATGAGATGGTTTGAACCACTAGCGAAGGACTATTTAGCAAATGGAGATCCAAACCTAGGCACAGCAGGACTTGGAAATTACAACAGCGACGTACGACGAGCTTTCAAGAACTATAAAGCTTTCGAGAAGGAAATAATTGTGGTCTTCAGAGAAATCGATAAAGAAACGGAGGTAATCTAGAAGCTTTAACGACTTAAGCAACGTATATTGGCAGCTAACTACATAGCAGAGTTCAAACAGATTTAATCACGATTGAATTGGGAGGATTAACCATTGATTATGATGTACTATGTAGGACTGAAGGATAGAATTAAAGACGAGATTGCATAAGGAAAGCGACCTAGCACGTTTCTAAAAATTATTAAATAAGCGGTAACTATTAACAACTATCAGTACTAGAGGGAATAAGAAAAGAAAACTAATGCTAGGCCAATAATTCATGTACCACGTAAGGGCGGAAAGGATACCTGAACTTATAATGTAATAGAAATCAATTAAGTATCAGTTAAGAACGCATGAATTAATAAAAGAAAACAAGATAAACGCACTAAGGAATGAATAGACTGATATGCCTAAAAAGCATACCTTAGGTGTAGAAAAGAAAGACACTTTATTAAAAATTACAAGTAACAGAAAGTGGACGTTAAGTCAGCTTATGTCTAGACTAGGGTACTAAAGGAAATTAAAATTACTATAGTCTAAGTAGAATAAGCTAAGGACTAAATAACTAAGGAGGCTATCACATAATAAATCTAGAAGAAATAATGCTAGATCTATAGAAGCTATATACATCTCAGATAAGAATATAAAATACTATATTAATAGGTAAAGAACTATCTAGCAGAATAGGCTAGTAATATAATCCCTACTATATAAAAAGCAGCTATCAGATAATACTAAACAGGCTTTATAGAAAAAGCCAACTAATTCTATAAGATAATTCAGTAAAAAGGAGGACCCTTTAAGGCTAAGAATTAGAAATTCAGACAGTATCAAAATTAAGAGATAATAGAGAGTAAAAAACTAATATCTATAATAATTAAATAACGGGTACGCTGGGAACATTACTAGATCTATAAATTAAAGTACTATTTAGGGAAATATTATATTACTAAGTACTAAAAGATTACTCTAGAAGATAGAATATATAAGTACTGTTAGGTATTGTAGATAGTAGAAAATAAGTAGTATAGAGAACTCAGTAAACACAAACTAGCTATATAGATAAATAAAATCTAGAGACAAGAGCCTATACTAGTTATAAGTCTAGTAACTTATTACCACTCTGTTAGATATTTTAAGTTAGGATGGGACTAGAATAAAAAACCAGAAAAAAAGCCTATTCTATTAATACTATAAATACAAGATAACAACGCCGCTGAGAGATTTATATAATAGAAGTACTAAATATATAAAGAAAAGATGTATACCAGATAAAACTATAAATAGGCAGCTTATACTATAAGGGTTAAAAAACTAAAGATAAGAAGAATACTAAAATAGATAGCTTAAAAATAAGAACTTAATACTTAATAAGAGCTAATCTACATGAATTCTAAAAAAAAGCTTTAAGACCCAAAAACAGAAAAATATAAATAGTTAGACTAAAATAAGTGCTAACTAGGATGCTGATATTACTAAACTAAACACTAATAGAATAGATAGCTAGCTATAGAGTTACATACTAAATTAACAGTTAAAGAATATTTCTTAAGATAGAAGTACTAAGATTATAGAAAAGAAGTAAAAAAAAAACATAAGGTCCTATCTTAAAACTAATACCAACTCTAATAATACTCTATTTACGGACTAAAAGAAGAAACACTAAAGAAGTAATTAACAGTTAGAATTATACTACTAATAAAAAACTAGAAGGCTAGTAAGTAATAACCATGCTGCTAAAGAGCTAATCTAAAATTAAAAAATAAACAGCAATACTTATATACACATAACTTAAAAGAAAACACGAGAATAAGCTATATATAAACGTATGTATTAATAGCTTTTAAATACAAGCACTTATAAACAGCAAGGCTAGTAAGATATTAATATTAAATTAATAAATATAAAAACACTAGATATTAACTAGAGTTTTAGATAAACCTATATAAGTAGTACGTATAAACAATAGTCCAGTAACATTTAGAAAAAATCTAATTAATCTTAAAATAGAAAATATAACTATTAAAGTAGCAAGTTACACAGATAACTACTATATTAAAATTATAAATCTAGGTAGTGAGAATTTTATACTTAGATAGGACTAGCTAGCATAATAAAATCTAGTAATTAATTAGAAGACGAAGTCTGTAGGAACCAGGAGGGACTATAATAAATAAATAAAAGCTATAATATAGATAAAGAAAACGACTCTTTATAATACTACATTTATTATGCTAAATGAATACCAAGAGGAATTCAAGAAATAATTCATTAAAAAATAAGAAAACTAAATACCAGAATATAAGGATTAGGATTGTAAAATTATACTTAAAGAAAAAGAAAAACTAAAACCAGCACCATTATATCAGATATCCATTAAGTAATAAGAAGAATTACGATAATATCTAAACAACAATATTAAGAAGGGATACTTATAAGAAAATAAAAGTAAGATTACATCACCAGCACTATTTATACTAAAGAAAAATAAGAAATTATGACTCTGTATAGACTACTAATAATTAAACAAAGTAATAGTTAAGAATTACTATCTAATACCCTTAATATTAAAACTCATATATAAACTTAGAGGAGCCAAGTGGTTTAGTCTTTTTAATATTAAAAATAAATACTATTAGATATAAATAACTAAAGGGCATGAATAGCTAACAGCTTTTAAAATAAGCTATGAATTATATAAATATATAGTTATGCCTATAAGACTTACCAACGCACCAGTAACATTCCAAGCCATTATTAATCATATTCTAAGAGAATATCTAGACGTCTTTATACTAGCATATCTCAATAATATTTTAGTATACATAAGGGGGATGCTAAATAAATATATTGAATATACTAAAAAAGTATTACAGAAGCTTAAGGAACATAATTTATATATTTAAACCAGAAAATATGTGTTTCACAGGAAAGAAGTTAAGTTTCTAGAATATATTATATCTAGGAATGGAATAATAGTTAACTTAGATAAAGCCAAAGATATTCTATCCTAACTAATACTAGAAAATACGAAAGAAGTTCATTCTTTCCTCAGATTTATAAGATTCTATAGGTAATTTATTAAGGGCTATTTAAGAATCATAACACCCTTAACGGAATTACTTAAGAGAGATTAATAATTTAAGTAGATAAACAGAGAAAATACAGCCTTTATAGAACTAAAACAAAGATTCAAGGAACCACTAATATTAAAAATATTTAATCTAGGACATTAAGTGGAGATATATGTAGACGTATTAGACAGAGCTATAAAAGCTATTCTCTTATAAACACAAAATAATAAATAGAAACACCTAATAGATTTCTTATCTTATAAACTTATAACTGCTAAGTTGAACTATGATATTTATAATAAAGAATTATTAGTAATAGTTTAAGCATTTGAAAAATAGAAATATTACTTAGAAGGAGCTAAGCACCAGATTGTTGTATATTCAGATTATAAGAATCTAACAGTATTCACAATAATAAAGAAGTTGAATTAATAACAAGTCAGATAGTAGAAATTACTATTAACTTTCGATTTCTAAATACTTTATAAATTAGGAAAAGAAAATACTATAGCTGACGTACTTAATTAATAAGCAGACTATATAAGAGACATACTAAAAATACATAATATAATATTTAAGCAAAGACAAGACAGATCCCTAGGAAGCTTATAAATAGATATTAAATCCGTAGTCATTATCGAAAACACCTAGGAAAAACAAATAAGGGAATTTAATAGTAGATAACTACTTTAGAATCTGGACTAAGGGATAATATATATACTAGATAAATTATAGATAGAGCTAATTAAGGACTAACACTCAGCCGAAATGCACGGACATTAAGAAGTTAAGAAGACTGTAGAACGGATTAACAGACACTTCTAGATTCCGGGAATTTAGAGTAAGATTAGGAATATTCTTTTAGAATGCATCAATTATAAAAAGAATAAAGCATTAAGATATAAAGAGTACGGACTTATGTAACCTATACCTTTACTAAATCTACTATAGGAATTAATCACAATAGACTTTATCACGGGAATACTGATAATTACTACCTAAAGAGGTTAATGGTATGACATGATACTAGTTATTATCAATAAACTAACAAAGTACGCTTACTTTAAACCAACCTATACGGAAATTAAAGTAGATAAACTGGCTACATTACTAATCAAAATTTTGATCGCATGACATAGAATGCTATGGGAATTTATCACAGACAGAGACAAATTATTCACGTTAACATTCTGGAAAACGTTTATAGGGTAACTAGGGGTAGAGCACCGCCTCTTGATAGTATTTCACTTATAAACGGATAGACAGACGGAATGGACTAACTAAACATTAGAATAATACTTATAAATGTATGTCAACGAACTATAGGATAACTAGATTGACTTACTACTGATAGCTAAGTTTGTATACAACTCTGTAAAGTCATCAACAACAGGAAAATCACCATTCTATATGAACTATGGTTATAAGCCTACAGCTTATTAAGAACTATAGAAACTAGATAAGGTATTAGAATCTGCACGAAGGAGGGTTAAAGGTTTATAAACACTTCACAAGGAAATCGCATAGAAAATTACCTACAAAGGCAATCTTAGCAAGCAAATCAAAGACAAATCTAAAGTTAAGGGACCAACCTTTAAGAAGGGGGATAAGGTTTTCTTAAAAAAGGAAAATTTAGAAATAAAGCAACCATCACGGAAACTAGATTATATTAAATTAGGACTATTTAAGGTTAAACGATAAACAGGACCTATGAATTACGAACTACAACTACCCAAGGACACGAGGATTCACCCAGTTTTTCATGTCTCCAAATTAGAACCAGCACTACAGAATGCCAAATTGCAGACCAGACTCAAACTCAAAGAAGACCATACCGAGTATGCGGTCTAACGAATCTTGGACTATCAGCAGTTTAGGCGTCAGTGGAAATACTTGGTCATATAGAAAGGATACGGACCTGAGAATGATACCTAGGAACCAATCAGGAACTTGAAGAACAGTTCTGAGCTAATTAACCAGTACCATCAGGAGCAGCGAAGGCTTGCTTTAAGGCTGAATCCAAGGAATAAGGGGAATAAAGGACATTCCACTCGAAACCCGAGACGGAAGGCGAAACGGGTTAGGAGGAAGCCACCACTGCGGATTGCAGTATACGAGCTTCTTGACCCTAAGAGCGAGCTTCCGCCTCTTTAAGAGCTTGAACCTCATAAATAGAGGCCATCTCTTGATCAAACATCTCCTTCTCTTTGGAATCAATTTTTGCAAGCTCACGGCGGAGACGACGCTCCCGAGCTTAGGCCTCTTAATCAGTAAACAGAAGGCGGCGACGGGTCTCAATAGCTTCGTCCTGCGCTTTCTCAAGCTGACGACGGAGTTTTTCCTTATCGCGATCAATACGATCCCATTCCGGCTGCGACACGACCAAATCACACTTCGCATTACGGTCATTACAGGCCGAGCAACGACTAGAGCTCAGATTCACGAGGCAGTCGTCACCTCAGCAAGAACAGTTTAAACAAGGTGTCGGCATGTGGTGGGGTTCGTTACGGATCCGAGAAGCTAAACGGCGAGCACGTATTAGAGACGACTCAGGACGTGTCATCGTGGGGAGGCTGGGCAGGAAGGAAAGGAAGTTGAGGGTCTTACAGTCTGGAACACAGAGCGGAAGACCTGCTACCTTTATACTACTTATAGAAGGGAGAAACTATCTTCCGAGATGAAGACTTGGAAGAGGGGGATAGTGTTACGAACGGCAACAGTAAAGTAACTGCACCCGAAGAGCTGAAGGAACTGGCGACAACGGCCAATGAAGCTCTTGAATAGAAACGTATGTTTGAGCTTGAAAGGAAGAACTGCAAGCGGGCACGGGATACATTAGCACAGGCTAAAGCACGGGCCAAGAAGCGAGGGCAGAAATATGGAACCATGCCAACGGATTGGGAGCAGTGACTCACGTGACACTTGACAGCCAGAAGAGACAGAAGAGCCAGAAGGCTTCAGGCACTTCTATCTCTTTGGACAGTATCTAATATACTGAACACTAGTATACAATGTACGCACGGAGGATCTACTATAAGTATGGAGCATTAAACGGTTTACGGTTACTTTTTAATTCTTTATAGTTACTCTAAAATTAAGATCCTCTCTCTACGTTAAGACTAGACCTTAAGTGAAATAGTTTAATACTATCTTATTAAATCTATTATATATATCTCTCTCTATTTTATAATAAAGTATAAATTCTATTCTATTAAACCTAGAGCTATCTATTCTAGATATGGAAAAAACTAAAAACTTATTAAGTAATCAGTCAGGGCAAAGTTGCTAACGCGAAATATACTATTAAATTAAAGTAACTTATAATACCTAAAAACTCTCTTTAGGGGATTTCTAAAGAGTAGGGGTTCTAACACTTATCTAATAAAAAAATTAGATTTATTAGTAATAGAGTCTATACTTAGTACCCTTATTTCTATCTAATTTTATTTCTATAGTTGCTTATATAATTAGTTTCTGTTTTTTATATACTATTTAGCTTTTATCTTATATTTATTTTTATTTTATTTAGTAAAAGCTTTTCTATTTTAGCTCTAGCTTAGCTTAATATATTTTTATTTTTTAGAAATAGTAAAACCAGTTTAAGCTATTAACTCTCTATAACTATTTTAATTAACTATAATACTTTAGTTTTATTATCTAATACCGCCTTATAGTAACCTTATGGCTAGTGTAAGTTAACTATTTTTAGTAATTAAAAAAGTATACCTAGTATTAAGCGCAACTAGCTTAACTTCTTATAATAAAATTATAATACTATAATTATATTAAGAAGTATTATTTAGAATTTACTTAATAAACTTATTTTTTATTACTAGTGCTATACGGCATACTACTTTAATATTTTAATTTATTAGTAAAACTACTAAAGGCAACTTTATTATCTTATATAACTAAATAGTCTTATTATTAATTTTTTTTATTAATTCTTATTTCCTTTTGCTGATTATTATATATAGCTTATAAAACATCTTTAGAGCTTATTATGCTTATTATTTATATATAATAACACCCTATAGTATCTAAAAACATAATTAATTTAATTAATCTCTAAAGATAATATTTATAAGTACTTTTAATTACTAAATATAACCTTTATTATAATCTTAATCTTAATTTTAATATTAAATAAGAAATATACTTTATAAAAAAGCCGCGAAGCTAGACAATAATATTACTAAAAAAAAGAGTTATAAGAATAAGTCTAATATCAAGTAATCTATAGCTTTTAATAGATTAAGATAGATATAAGATAAGATTATATTAAAATAAACTACTTATTATCTATATCTAATCCTGTATTCTAGAATTCGCTTTTTATAATTCTATTTATAAAAGTTATATTAATAAAATTAAAGCCTTCTGCGTATAGTCTTATAAGATATAGTATTATTATACTATAAAGTATAATAACTAAGTCTCTAAAGCTAAAGCTATAGCTGCTTGTGCTTAAATATACTTTAATAATTATTTAAAAAACCAGTCTTTATATTAATAGTAAAATATACTTAATTATTAGTAATATTTATAAGCGAAAGTGAAAGTTACTAAGGTATATAATTATTATAATATTATCTTTAGAGTAAATTAGGTATAAGTAAAAAGCTTTATTATTAACTCTTATATAGTTAATTAATACTAAAAGATACTTAGTAATCTAGTATTTAGTAATCTGGTTAGAAGGTTTAGCAAGTAAAGTATTTCTATTTATAAGAAGATAAGTAAAGTCTTATATAGTAATAAGTTTATTTACTATCTTTATTTTATAGCTATTCTTATAGTTCCATTATAAAATAATATTAAGCTAGGTAGTAATATAGTTTATAAGACTACTATATATTTAACCTAAGTTTATATCTATATTATCTAATAATATTATATAAGTGTTTATTTTCTAAGATTTACTAACAGCTACTATTTAATCTAGTTTCTATTTAAGTATCTTTAGTTATCTTTTTTCTGGTATAATTATCTACTAGTATTAAGACACTTTAGAGATTAACTTATTTATTTTACTTAACCCGCACATTTTTAGTAGATTCGTGGGAGTTTATTTTCTTAGAGAGTTTAAAAAATTTAGTATTTATAATAAAAGTCTAAGCTCTGCTGCAGCAGCACTCTTAACTATTTATAATAATTTAAAATTTCTAGTTTACTATAAATAAGCTGGTATAGCCTTAGTATAAACTTAAGTAATAAACTTTATATAGTCTAGGATTAGTAAATTTAACTCTAGTCTTTTAGTATATTTATATAGCCTATAGACCTTATCCTTAAGCCGTGTGGCTTTTAATATTACTATTATAAATAAAAGTTCTAGTAAGCTTAATCTAATATTCTTACCCTACTTATATCACTAAATAAACTTAGTAAGTATATAATACTAATTAAAATAGGATTTCTAGTGTAGTATTACTATAGTTAATTTTAAATATAGAAAATATATAAAGTTAGTAGCCCTAACTAGATTATTAAAAGCTAGTAAATAGTTACTATAATAAAATATTACTTTTTATGCTAGTGTAACTTCTTGGACTATCTAAATTCTATAAAACTAAAATAAATAAAACAGACTATAAAGTTTACTATATAAGAACTTAAAAGAAGTTACTAATTTTAGTTAATAAGTTTACTATAATAAGCCCTAAGGAATTAGATAAAGTGACTTAAGATATAAATACTTATATACTTAAGTACCTAATATTTAGAAAATATTTAGCTAAATACTAACTAGACTCACGTAATACAGATATATACATAATAAATAAAAATTATAAACAAATAACTTATCTAGAACTTTATTAGTAATCTTTTTATATTTCTGTCTTATTATTTCTTACTTTATTTTACTTATCTTTGCTATCTTTATAGGTAAATAAGTAATTACTAATCTCTTTATAGTTTTAATTACTATATTACTTTTCTTATTTTTTAAGTCTAAATATATATTTACTTATATTGCCTTGCTATATATTTTATCTATTAATATAATCTATTTACTTCTTTCTTACAACGCCTATGCATTATCTTTAGAAGATAAGTAAATAAGAAAATTTATATATAATATAAATACATACCTATTTAATTAATATATATTAAATTTATTTAAATTATTTTTTTAAACTTGCCCTTTAACATGCGCTGTAATATATTAGTATAGTTTTATATTATCTTTAGTATTTACTTATTAATAAATATCTTATTACTTAGTAACGGATTTTTCTATATATAGGATAAAGTAAAGTACTTTAGTATATTATTAAAAAAGGCTTCTATAATACTGCTATATAGTATAACGCTTTTTTAGTTTTTTTATTTTATTAAATTATCTTACAGATTTTGTGTGAGACACAGGATTCTAAAGCTATACAAGTAAATAAAAAAAGTATAAATAAAAATCTAGTAAGAGTTAAATAATAAGAGTTACTAGAAAATAGAATTTAAGCCTTAGGCTAAGAGTATAGATTAAGAATAACTTATAATCCAAAACCATTATAATAAAAGCAGATATATAAAGAAAAGTAAAGATTATAATATACTATAAATAGAAAATAAGGTTCTGAGATTTATAAGATAGGTAAATAAAAAATATACAGACATTTACAACAGTAAAAAGAATAAAAAAAATAGGAAAAATAATTATAAAAAAGGTTACTAAAACGCTTTAGAGTAATTATTAGTTATTACTAAGTAATACTAATTAGTATTACTATTTATACTAGTTTCTATTACTAAGTGCAGGTTTTTATGGTATTAGATACTAATTAGTAATACTACTATTTATTTATTTTACTTTTAGCTGAGGTCTTTTTATTTGCTATTAGCTAAAATCTTTAGCTAAAGTCTATTTAGCTAAAATTATATAGTTTTTTTTATAAGCTATAATCTTTCACTTATATATAAAATAGCTCTCTTATTAATTTATAATTAAGTTCTTTAAAATATATATATTTAACTATTACTTGCTTATATTAGTAATTGTCTATAAAAAATACTGTATTACAGCTATAAGCTATTAAAGTAGCTATTAAAGCTTTATATAAGAACTTTTAAGTTTAAAGTATAAGATAATAGCTTTAGTAGATAACCTAGCTCTAAATAGTAAAACTAAAGATAATATTATAACTAATTAAAATAGCTATATAGAGCTAACAGCTTAGACTAGTTTTACTATTTCTAAAAAATAAGAATATATTAAGCTAAGCTAGAGCTAAACGGAAAAGCTCTTACTAAGTAAAATAAAAATAAATATAAAATAAAAGCTAAACAGTATATAAAAAGCGGAAGCTAATTATATAAATAATTATAATATATTTATAATATAACACAGATCCAGCTGGTAGCATGTATCTAGTATAGATTTTTTAACTATTTTTAGTAGCTATATTATATTTAAATAGTACTTAGTTAAGTTCCTTTTATAAGGTAAGTAAAGATTAAAATAATACTAGTTACTAAATAGATATAATACGCTAATTCTTAAGAAGCTAAAGAAAGAAAGTAGAAGATAAAATAGTAAATAAAAAAAAAGTTTAGCACTATTAAAAAGGCTTATAGATTAAAGAAATACTGCTAATATAAAGTAGCATTCTTTATCTTTAATCTAGAAACTAAATAAATATATATATATAGATTAACTAATAATATAGTATAGGCGCTATAGTTTATAGAGATAATAAGTCTATTTTAATAGCTATAATTTATATACTAAAAGTAATAGCAATAATCTAATCCAGCGCTATAATATTTTCTTTTTTAAGATATTAAGAACTTAATAAATAAAAGCTTAATTAAGAATAATTTAGTGGACAGTAAAATATTAGAAGATAAAAAAAATACTTAAGATAATATAGAATTATACTACCGTCTATTTAGTTACATATCTTATGAAAATACTAAAATCAGTAATAATATAATTATTACAGAAATATTAATATTTAGTAATAATATTCTTTCTGTTAATATAGTCTTTATAAGTTAATACTCACGTTTCGTAATAAACATAACTATAGTATTAGAAAGTGCTAGAGGGGATCTATAAGTAGTAATAAATAAGTCTTTTCTTTTAATACTAGCTTTAATATATAACTCTAAAGTAAATTTTTTGTTAATTTTATTATACTTAAATCTAGCCCTTACAGTACGTACAGACACGCTAGATCTTTATAATTATAGTAAAATACCTAGTAGTTTCATAATATCTCCGTGTATAGAATTCTTAAAGCCTGATTATTTTTATATTAAACTTTAATTAAAGTAGAATTAGATGAATAATGAACTTAAGCGCCTTAGAAATAAGTATACTAGCATAAAAAAAAGAAAGAATAGACTTATAGAACTATAATAGCTAGATAGAGAGAGAAAAAAGGTAAAAATAAGATTTTATAAACTATAATATAAAGTTTAATAAGCTTAGGATAGGATTTTATATTTAAATTAAATTACATATATTTATTAGTAGCACTACTTTTAATTATAAGAAATTAAGTTAAATTAGACTATTAATAATAATAAGAGCAGTATTAACGCGCTGCTGTTATTTATATTTTAGAGTATATTTAAAAAAAAATATTTCCTATTTCTTATATCTACTATCACACTAATTATATTAAGTAGAGTAATAAATATGCTTTACGAAACTATATATATTATAATTTATAGGAAATTGTATTTTAACGCAGGTTATAGTAAATTCGCTGTTAAAGTAAATTTATAGCTAAAAAACAGATATTTGTAATATAGTTTTCTATTTCTAAAGTGCTAAGAATACGGCTCTATTAAAGTACTAAGTAGTAGCTAGACCTAAACTTAACTTACTTATATTCTTATATTTTTTTTAACTATATATTTTGACTGATGGCCGCGCTAGAGTATTAAGGCTTAACTTTATATATCTTTTTAATATAGCTTAGTATAATAGTAAAGTAACTAGCTAAAGTATAAAAGAAATCCCTAGTATATAAGAGACTAATAGAGAAGATTATAAATAATTTTTTAGTTAAATAGAAAATACTAAAAGCGCTAGGAGCTTATCTTAGAATTATAAAATATTATTTTTTATTTTTATAGTATACTAGTTTACTGCTAATACTCTCTTTAGATACTATAGATAATAAAAAAATCCTAAGAGCTTATATAGGTTACTTCTTTCTAAAGCTAGCTATAGTAACCTCTAATAATATTTTAAAATAAACTATAATAATATTCTGCTCTCTATTCGGCAGAGGTGGTGTAAGTAAATTATTAAATCCATTTTATATATTTACTATTATAGTATAATATATTCTAATTTATATTCTAATAACTTTCTGGTTTATATAATTATACTAATATTATTAGATTTATAGCTTTATAACTTTAGTGGCTTAACCTATAAGAAGTTTAGTATAAATAGAAAATAGCTTTTTAATCCCGGTTTCTTTAACCCGAACGTAGAGTAGATATTAATAATAGTAATTAATATATTTAGTATTAGTTTTATTTTCTATAGTTTTATTTTAAGATATTAGCTGTATAGAGATTTTAGGCTATTTAAGTTAGTAGAGAATTATTATAGCTATAATAAACAAATTAAGAAGTATTTTAGGAATTAGAAATATTTAGATATTAATAAACTTTTCAGAGGCACTATTATTCTTGGGTGTTAAATAAAAAAGTACTTAAATATAAATAATATTTTATAAGTATTAAACTAAGAGATAAAAATAATACGTAAATATGGATCTTAAGTTATAGGCTTTATATAAAACTACTATTATCTCTATCTTATCTAGTCTTTTCTTCTTATTTTGTGCTATTCTGATAGGTAAATAAGTAACATATATAAAAAAATAAAATTAAATAAGTATTGCTGGAATATTTTGTAATTTATATTTACTATTATAGAAAATACCTATATGCTTATAATCTAAATTCTTAAAGCTCTTATTATTTTATCAATAACAAACAGCCTTATATGAATTATTATAGTATAAAAAGATATATAGAGTAAGTTTATAGATTTTTGTATTTATACCTCTTATATTTCTCCTTAGCTCTTTAAGATCCTAAATAAGTTATCTTAACTTTATAGTCTAGCTTAATCTAATCTAAGTATATAATAAAACTAAAATCTAACTCTACTATATCTTTATATATATAAATTATGGTGGTGATAGTCTTCTTATATATAATAATATAAACTTTTATATTTATTTAACAGGAAAGAGAACAGGCAGCCTTAAAACATTTTAGATATTAAATTTTATGTGTATAGAAAGGTAGAGAATTTTGTAATACTTTAGACTATTTTTATTTTATTTTATTAATATATTTCTTACGCAACCCTACTAGGCAGTAATATTAGTTAATAATAACAAAACTAAATAACTTATTTATATATACTAGTGTTATAATATATGTTTAAATTACTCATATTAACTTTAAAAGTCATAACATAATATAGGAAAGGGATATTATTCTTAAAAATATAATTCCTACAGGAGAGAAAAGGCTTTATATAGCTATAAATTAGCTACTATAAGTAAATTATATAGTAGTAATTATATAGAACGTGTAAGGCTATTTAGCACTAGCTAAAATACTAATTAGTATAGTAATCTTATATAAATTTAGGCGCTATAGTAAACACAAGGCTAATAATTACTTACTAGGCTATTATAAGGCTTTTAGGTTTAAATAAAACCTCTTTATATATATTATATATAGTAAGAGCTTAATAGTAATGCTATAGTAAAGAAATATTATTATATATAAAAAAAAAGGTTTTTTATAACTTAAGCATGAAGGTAATAATACGAACGTAATTTTTAAATAGAAGAGATCTTAGATGTTTATAAATAGCTATAGTATATAATTTATATAAAAG
The DNA here is from genome assembly GCA_010093925.1 of Zopfia rhizophila CBS 207.26. Lineage (NCBI taxonomy): Eukaryota > Fungi > Ascomycota > Dothideomycetes > Zopfiaceae > Zopfia > Zopfia rhizophila. The sequence goes on from ML994611.1 coordinate 2,881,526, forward strand.
TATAGTAATTATTAACGTGTGCGTAGAAATTAAGTTACTTAAAGTTAAATATTTTTTATATATCTTAACACGGAAGGTGTCTCGTCACATAAAGAGAGATATTAGAATAAATAATATAAATATTTCTAGCATTATATAAGCTATTTAAAGATTATATATACTATAGTATAAAAGGAGCTATAGAATATGCTTAAAGTTAAAGTTCTCTTTATTTATCTTAGTACAGAGGGTGTCTTGTTATGTAGAGAGAAATATTAAATTAGAATCTAGCACTTCTTATAATATACTTTTACATACATTAATATCTAAATATAGTAATATAACTATAAATATTATTTTCTTAAGTAGTTACCTGAATTTGCCTTCTACTAGTCTTCTAAAAAAGAAATTATATCTTTTCTTTAAACTAAAAGAGATTTATAGTATAATCTAGAGTAAAAGCCTTTAGCGTAGAAATAAATCTTCCTATCCCTATAATATATAGCAGCTAAATATCTTTAATTTTTTTATTTTAAAAGAAGAAATACTGTAACTGTAATTACTAGTTATAATATAAAAAAACTTATCTTAAGTTTTTTTTCTTTAGCACAAGAAATTTATCAGACACATATAGAGATTTAGAAATATTTAATATAATTTCCTATAAAAATATTATCTCTCTCTTTTTCTTATTAAATTAATACTCTTTCTATAGGTATTGAAAAAGAGGTTCTTATAAAAAAAAATATTACTACTCATATTACTTAAATAAGAAATTATATAAAGGCGTTTAGTTTCTTTAGTTTATTTAGAAACTAAAAGTTATTAAGATTAGTACTAATAAAAACTAATTTAGTACTAAGTTTATCTGTAATTTTATTTAGCTACTTATTAATTTTAAAAATTATTTACTACAGGACTTCATGCGGTTTATTGCTTTACTATAATATTAAAAAAAATACTAAGTAAATATTAGTAGTAGATATTAATATAAAGTAATAAAATATCTAATCTATTAGCTCTTATATAAGTATAAACATTTTCATGGACAAAAGCTATAAGAAATGTTTATATAGTGAAATTATTTATTCTTTTAGATATTAACTAATAATAATATGTTTATGTGTATTAGAAATTAATTAGATTATATAAAAATAAAATACTCTACTTATATCTACTATAAACCTAAAACTATTTTATATAATAATAGATATTTTAGCCTGTGGGCCTGGTTTTTAGATATAATATATTAAGTTAATTAACATACCTTAGTACTTTCTATATAATAACTATTTATTCTTATATAAATATCTCTCTCTAACTATATAACTAGTAAAACTATAACCTTATTTTATAAATCTTTATTATTATATACAGTTAGACATCCTACCTCTCTTTAGTTTCTTTAATAAATATTTTTTAATAAAACTAAAGATTAATGTACTTACGTAAAAGACTAATATTTATAGTATAATAAAGTAATTAATAACATAGTGCTAATAAAATAAATTAAAAACTAAAGTTATTTATTTTAATTATAAAGTAAAGTAATTGCTAAGGTGCTACTAGTAGATAGATATTTCCCTAAACTATTATTCTTTTAAAAGTATATTAAAAAGCCTAAATTAGGGAACCTGTATTATAAATATCTTAAGACTAGAAAATAGTCCACCAGAAATTAAGCTAAAGGATTAGAAATATAATTAGATTTTATATAAGATTTTTTACTATATATTTTATTAATTCTATACGTTGTTAGAGTTGTAATTATTGAACTTAATTTTTTCTATATTCTAACTACAGTCATGCGCTTCTTTACGGAGATTAATACTATTTTTTATATATTTTATATTACTCTAAAAAGTCTTACTACTATTATATTATTTTATTTTAAGATTATAAATATAGCAGGAGGTAGTCTACTAAATAGTAGGATTCTAACTATAATATCTATAAGTATAATTACAAAACTTTAGTTAATATAATTCCTTAAAAATTTAAAAGTTTTATTCTTTAACACTAGTTTAACGAATATTATAAGGTGGGGTATGAATAGATATTATAATAATACTATTAAAGTTATTAGTAAAATTACTACCGTAAGTATATTACCTTTTTAAGATCTAGGAAATAATATATAATAGTGTTATAATAAGAAGAGATTTATTTTAAAACTTTTATTAATTTTCTTATAGCCTATAATGCAGCGCTAATTCCTCCTTATAATTATTCTTTTTTAATAAATTTAATAAAAGAATTTTTTAAACTTATTTATTTTATAAGCTTAGTGGGTATTAGTGCTACTATTAAGCTTACTAAGCATCTTATAATTATAGATCTTCTATTTCTAAGATTAGTATTATTAATACTTATAGTTAAATCTTAGTATAATGTATTCTTTTGCTATATAAAGAGTAAAGTACCTAATCTAGCTCTATTTAATACTAGAATTAGCGGTATATAAGCGTATAATCTTGTTTTTTTATTTATTATCTCTAAATCTTATCTTGTTAAAGTTTTACTACTTATTTTGCTAAAACTAACTATTATATAACTAGCAGTTATAATAAATAGTATTAAAAGGCTAGTATAATAAGAGTTTATATAAAACCCTATATAGATACTATTTATTACTAAATTAGGTAAATAATTACTAATTAGATAGATTAATTAGCTTAATGTGCTGGTATATATATTTTTAAATATTACCACCAGCAAAAAAGAAACCACATATATATTATAAAATATAAATAAAATAGCTTTTACTATAATAATAGTATAGTAGCCTGATAATATTAATAATTTAGCTCTTATAATAATAGTAGGACTGGTTATTATATTATTATTATAAGAAAATAACATAAAAAGCTCAGGCAAGTCATTATATGAAATACTTATTTATTAAAAACTTATTTTTTAACAGGGGAAGTATGTTTAGCTTTTATATATATAAATTAATTTAATTCTCTTTTCTTATTTATAGTAAATCTTGTTAGGATTATGGCTTTAGTAATTAGTAGAGAATTTAATAATTATTAAAAATAAGTTTAGCAGCTAAAGGTTTTCTAAAGACGTTATAATAAAAAGTATAAAAGATTATATAATAGAGCGCTCTAAAATAAAAATTATAGCTAACTTAATTATCTATTAATAAACTATTTAAGTTAGGGCTTATATATATAGAATAGTTTATATAAGTAAGTATATAATAGTAGAGGCGTTAACAGCAGTTATAAGCTACTAAAACTAAATTCTTAATAATAGATTATATAAAGTAGAAGCTATAATATACTTAATAAATTATCCTTTCTCTTATACCTTTAATTTTTAAGTGGTTTTATTACTTAAGCCTGTAAGTTAGACATAGTTAAGTAAAAAAAAATAACTATATTAACTAAATATAGTTAAAAATCACTATTAAGTAAAGAAAGATATTATATTATAATTTATAAATAATGTTTTATTTTAGGAAGAGAAAAAGTTCCTTATTTAAATAGTTTTTAGAAATAGATATTTAATTAGATAGCTTAGCTCTTTAACTATCCAAATTAAATCACAATATATTTATTTATTTTTATTTAGTAGTTTATATAAATAGTGAGTAATTAAATACTAGCTTTAACTATTAATACTTATATCTATAGTAAGTTAAGAATTATAATAAGCTATTATTTTCTATAAACTAATATTACTATAAATGCCCTATCGTTAACTAAGGTTACTAAGAATTAATACTAGAATAAATTTTAAGATTTCCAACGCGTATAATGCGCTTCCGGTGACGTAAATATATATATAAAGTAATTATTATAATAATAAATATAATAATAGAGATTACTATACTGGTAATTCTGCTGCTGCTTAGAGATTTAAAAGGCTTATAAATAAAGACTTTTTATTCTCTAGTAATAATTATATGCCTACTTTCTTATTAGTATGTATTTTTATACTAAGGGCTTAATTTACTCTAGAATTATAACTTTATATATTTACTTTTAACAGGCCGTAAATAGTCTATAAGTAGACTCTTAAAAATAGGACTAAAATAAAAAAATTCGTTACTAAATATTATACACTTATATTTTACCGCCGTGTCCTTAATAGCTAAAAATAAGAGTTAAAGTCCTAGAAATAAATTCTACTAAAAAAAAACATCTATTTTTACTATGGACTAGTTTTAGATTTAATATTATATTAACTTAATTAGTATCCTCTACGCTTAGGCCTGAGTTATAGTTATTATTATAATAATAAACAACCTTATTAGAAAAAAGCTATATAGGTAGTGCGAGACGTAAAAAATATACCTTCTAATTAATTATAAAAAAGTAAGTATAAGCAAGTAATCTAGAGATATATAAAGTTAATATATAATTTAATAATTAATTAGACAAATGGAAAGCTAACTTTACTTTATATAAATAACTAATAAAATAAGTTTATAACCAGTAAGCGGATGAGAAATAAGGAGTGTTAGATTAATTTTTTAAGATAACTAATAGATACTACCTAGTTATAGAAAATATAAATTATTTAATAGTATTTTTAGTGCTTTTATTCTCTATTAGTATTACTTATTTTTTTTCTTACTCTACTTAACTAAGCCCGTATAAAGAGTAATTAGTATTATTATAAATATAGTATAATATAAAGTCCCTAAGTATAACTCTTATATTTTATTTTATTATACTTTAATCCTGGATAGTAGCTTTTTAGTCTTTGACTAGAAAATACATAAAACTAGAACTAGTATAAAGAGAGAGATACAGTAAACTAAACCTAATACTAGATAAATTATTAATCTTAATTAAATACTAAGATTCAGGAAAATGCCTGCTATATAAAGTAATTAACTAAAAATAAAATAAATAAATATAGTTACTAAGATAAGTACCTAGATAACTATTAATACTAGTCTAATAATTAAATAGTCTTAGATATATATCTCCGTGACTTTTGATAAAATACTCTTAATAGATTTAAGATTATTAAGTTAGTTTTTAAGAAAGCTTTTAGCATCCTCTGGTACTCTATTAGAGAGATTAAGTAGTAATTTATTATAAATAATATTATAAGTAAAGCTAATATAAAATTATTCTATATTTAGAGAGTAATTCCTAGGAATTAATATTTTAATTATATTAAGGATAGCTATAGCAGTACTAGAAGCAGCTATTATAATGCTATTTATAATACTCTTAATTTTAGTTTAAAGAGATTAGAAGATATCGCGCTCTAAACAGGCGCGTAGCATAGTAAATAAACTATTAAAAAATTAGACTATAAAATTAAACTAGATTTAAGAACGTATTAGCTAAAACTACTGTTATAAAATAGAATATAGAAGTTTTATACTTAATATTATAATACCTGTTTTTTTATTACTTTTCTTATATAATACCTATAGCACTAGAACTGTATAATAGATAATAGTAAGTATAAAGATTACTAAGATATCCTATTTTAGCTATAGGTTTTTTTTATGTAATTATTTGTATAGTATATATAAGTTAAGCTACTATATAGCCTATTAAAGTTACTTAGGCTGTTACTTTTAGGGTATAAAGCTTTACTTTCATTTAGTATAGTAAAAAAGTATTTAAACTTTAGAAATGCTTTAGAAAACTAGTTCTATGAAAATAATAGGCAGGTTTCTAAATATATTTACTTAAAACTTATATAAGAAAGAGCTGCATGTGATTCTAAAAGTAGTCTTTAATATTATATTAGCTTATAGAATATAACTAGGACCCGTATTCCGGGCGCTCTTATGTTATCTTTAGAATTTAATATTATTAGATAATTCTAGAAATTAAGTGCTAGGAAATTTTATATTTTACTAGCTAGCTTATTATTTACTAATATCTTAAATCCTAAGTATATGTATTTTTATTTTTATTAAACGCTTACTATAGGCTATAGTCTTTAAATCTTAATCTATCTGCTAGTTCCGTTTAAAATCTCGCATATCTTATTATTTTCATTAGGCTTTTTATTTAAGTAATAGATAAAAATTAAGAAGATTTAATACCTTAATCTAAGAACCTTTATCTTAATATTTAATACTTAATAATAGGAATATTTTAGATGCCGTATACCCTAACACTTTAGGATATTAATATAATAATATTAGTTTAAATAGTAAGTTATTAATACTCTCTTATAATAATGCTATATATAAAGCAAGAATTTTGCCTAGTTATTAAGACCTAGGAGTATTTAGTACTCTTGTAAGTTATAGGTTAAAGTTACTTTCACTTTTATTATTATTAGAGAATAAATTAAAAATAGTGTTTACTTTTCTAGATATTATTGTTTAATTTCTACTTTTATTTTCCTCCTTTATTATCCTTAGCGAATAAAGAGATTATTATAATATAGATTTAAGTTAAAAGGATTTAATTTTGTTTATTTTAATTTATGCTAATTTAATTATAAAAAGCCTCATATCTCTAGAGTTTCTTTATTTAGAGATAGAAATAATAATTTAAGATTCTTAATATAAATACTAGTGCCTTGTTTTTGGCCGCTTATTTTCTTAACCTTTTAATAAAACTTCTTTTATTATCAGTTGTACTAGATTTAGATGTTAATACTAGTAATAGCCGCGTAAATTAAGCATATCTATATAGTAATAATATATTAGAGTCTAGAAAATTTTTAATATCCTTAAGACTAAGTTAGAGATTCTCGTAACTTAGAGATAAATTAGGTAGTAATGCTGTATATAAAAGTATTTTATAGTATATTTTATAGGATTTTTTTATTATCTTTTAGTAGCTATTTTACCGTACCTCTAAAGGAAAGAACTTAATGATAATAAATCTTATATTTTACTTTCTAGTAAGTGCTTGGAAAGCGAAGAGGTATAGGCTTATATATATAGAGATATATAAATAGTAACCTTACTAAATATATATAAACTATTTTCTATCTTATGTAAATCCATCCTGTAAGTGGCCTAAAATCAGGTACTATTATAAATTATAAAATTATGAAAATAGTAATAGTTATATAAGATACTTAGGACTAGTTTTGGCACCTAGAGTTTCACGTGCTAAAATAGAATGTTTAATTTTAGTAAGAAATAGAAGTTAAGTAGTGTATTCTATTATACCTAACTACTAAGCCTAAAAGGCACTAGAATATTATATCACGTAATCTAATATAAGTTAAGTAGTTTATAGTGTGAGTTTTTGAAAGGGCTGTAGGATTATATAAAGTAGTTTATTATTTCCTCTAACTCTAAGCCTAAAGGGCACTAGTATATTTTATTATATAACTATATTTTCTAAACGTAGTTAATCCGTTAAACACTTTATTTATAAGTCTAGTATTTAGTATATATAGTAAGTTAACTACTATGAGATAGATCTCACTCTAATAGATTAATAAAATATTTCTATTAATTAAGAATATTTAGGGTGGAGGCTGTAGGGTAGTCTATATTATATATACTATTAAAGCTCTATAAAATAATTAGATATATTATAATATAATTAAATTTATTTTTATTTAATTAAGTAAGAGAGTTAATATTAAATGTGACTAGAGTTCTTAAGAAATTTTTTAAAGTAATAGCTAAGTTTACCTTCTTAATAAATTCCTTATAGTTAGGTAAGTAAAAGCATGAGATTAAGATATTATTAGCACTAGTATAGCTACTACTTTTATTAAAGTCCTAACTAGCTATTAAGCTAAAAGCTAGAATTAGGTTTGGATTTATAAATATAGTAGGTATTACAGAAATAGAGATAATAGTTACTAGAAGAATAAGAATAATAAAAGAGTATATTTTCAATCAGCATAATATAGCTCTAGAAAAGCTAGAAATAAAATATTCTTATACTTGAATTTACTAACCCTCTCTAAAAATAGCTGTGTAGTGAGGACTAAAAGGGTTTACTATTTAAAATATATTACAAACCTCTATACTACTATAAGATCTATTTTAGTATTTATTAGAAATTATTCTAGTTCTAATCTAAATTACGCGGCTGTATTAATTAAAAGTTGTTTTTATTAGTTATATATTTACTTACACTAGCTTTTTTTTTTAGTGTACTACGAGATTTTTCTCTATACTACTTTTAGTATCTATTTTATACTACTTAATAAAGCTATAAATACCACCCTGTTTAACACTTAGCTTAGTTTAGTAAGGTATAGAGATATATAAATAGTAATTTTATTAAATATATTATAAACTACCTTTTATTTTACGTAAATCCATTCTGTAAGTGGCCTAAAAACAGGAACTATTATAAATATATAAAATTATAAATATAATAGTTATTACATGATTGAATATTACCAGAAATTCTAATTCTAAAGACCTATTTTTATTTAGGTAGTCTAGTTTTGGGCTTTTTAATTAAAAGAAAAAGAGCTAAAGTAAATATAGTAATAAATAAATAAACAATAAATAGTTAGTTTTACTCCTAGAAGATTATTCTAGTTTGTTTATAGATTTAAGTTTAAGTTAATAAATATAAACTTTATATTTACTTAAATTACTTATACTTATAGAAATAAAATCCTCTCTTCTTCACGTCATATAGCAGAAGATTTATTCTTATTTACTTTAATATATCTAGTAGTATTACTAAGATCTTGAAGTCTAAATATAATTAAATAAATAAAAACTTCTTAAAACGTATTAAGAGCTTACTAGAGAAAAGTAATAATCTAATTAAGTATTATACTAACGTCTATATTCTAATTTAGTAAAAAGATAAACTTTAGGAATATAAATCTATAGACTATAAGTATTAGCCGCTTTCACCTGGCGTAATTATAAGTATTCTAATAGAAAATAAATTAAAACTTAGTGCTAATAATTTATAAGGAGAATAACTACCCCTTACTAATAAAAAAATCGCCTAAAGATTATATTAAGAAAAGTTAAAGTATAGTATGGACTAGGAGCTATATTCTATATATAATTAGCATAATATATAACCTTAAACTTAAATATATTTCTCTATATATAATATGATATTATTACTAGTATTTGTAATTTAAAGGTGTTATATAAAGTTACTAATATATTTATAATATCTAGAAGTAGAGATATAGAGCTATATCTTATAGATGCTATTAATAAGCTACTAGAGAAGTTATTTACATAACTATAGTAAATTCTTTTCTAGTATATCCTCTTATTATATATACTAGAATACTTAGAAGATAGATTAGTAAGTATGACTAACTATAGAGCTAAGTTTTTAATTAGAAAGTACTAAAAGAACATAATACTAATAAAACAAACAGGCTATAAAGAAAATACATAGATATAAGCTATATATCTAAAAATTAATATTAGAAAACTTAAATAGCTAATATCTTTCCCTATGTGGCGAAAAGCTCTGCATAGTGAGAACTTACTAGTGCTTTTTATTATAATAAAATTAATAACAATTAAGAAATATAAATAATCTTAGGATAAAGACCTTAAATCTTAAGCTTTATTTATACTTTATGTTTTCTATAGAAAACTCTTGTCTAGCTTATAATACTATAATTTACTATAGGCATATATAATAGAGTCACTCCGGATAGTCTTAAATCCACTAGAAAGTTTATACATCCTATTTAAAACTTATTAAGCTATAGATAGACATAAAAAGCTTATATATTAAGTAAAGAATTTAGATATTTTAGCTTATTACGCTTTAGTAGTAGCATAATGCCTTATTAAGCAGGGTTATAAAAAAGCTAGAAATAAGATAGCTATATTTTAGTAATACTAATATCAGATATTATCTATAGCTATACTTATACGTTATTTATATAAATACTAATAAAAGTTATAAGAATATTATATACAGCTACCTATTATGCTGAAACTCTAAATGCGTTTTAAATATCTATTCTAAACTTTAACTAAAGAATCCTAAAAATAAGACTTCCTAGGAGAAATAGTATAGTAATAATTTATATTATCTTATTCTATTTCTATTTTTTTTAATAATAGATGCCTTATCTTTCTGCTGGCTTGTAAGACTTTTTATATAATTTCCTACAGATACATTTTAAAAACTAGTCAAGAATCCAAGTCTTATTCTTATTAATATAAGAAGATAATATAAATAAATGTATAAAATAATTAAAGAGTATAAGTAAATAAATAAAAGAAGACTCTAAAATATAGTAGTATTCTATTTAAGGTAATAATTCTACCTTAGCTTTAGAAAAAAAGCACTTATATAACTAACTTATATAATATAACTTATGTAACCGGATTTCGATATTTCCGTTTAATAATAAATAAAATTAAAATATTAGTAAATAACTCTTTTTTATAGTTTCTTTTAGAATGTATTTTAGTAAAAAATATGTCTTACACTGCTTATAGTAACAGCACTAATCTAATTCTACTCCAGTACTTTATAAATTATTCCTTTATAAAAATAAAAAGCTTTTAATTAGTATTTACTATTTTAATTTGGTTTTAATATAGATTCTTCCCGTATCTTCCCTTATAAACATATAATATTATATGTAAAGGCTTTTGCTATATAGTAGGAATTTATAAGCCTTAAGTTACTAAAATAAATTAGATATTATACTATAGTAATATAGGTATCTAATTTAGTCTTTTTCTATAGTTTTTTAAAGTACTTTAAATTTATACCTAAGTCCCCTAAAAGGCCGGATACTAATTTAAATTACCTTAAGAATTCAAAGTTAAGAGAGAAGTGATATTTGTAGCCTATTTTATATAATATTAAAGTTCTAATATACTACTAGGCTTTTGCTCTATTATATTATAGTAACTACTCTTTCTATATTTCTTTTTTTATAGTTAGTTTAGCCTAATATTATAAGATAGAAATAAATAAAATATATGCATTTCTATCTCACCTGTTCCTTTTATAGTGGGTAAGAAGGTTCTAAAATTTTAAGCTTTAATAAAAAGCTATTTAGAACACGCTTTAAGATAAAGTAGACCTTAAATATTATATAATTTATTAAGGCCCTATTTCTGGTCTCTGTGTAGGATTATTTTAAACTAAAATCTTTACCTTACTTTACTTATTTCTCTATTAACTTTAGTAGGAGTATAAACTGTTAAAGCTGGGATTATAAAGTTTAGAAAGTATTACTTTTAATAAGGAAATCTTAAATAATAATAAGATCTTAAAAAATACTTTTATTAACTACTAACTTCTTTTCTTTATCAGAGCTATTATTTTTTCTTATAGATTTAAAATCTTAATTTATTAGTTTCTTAAGAAATTTCTCTAGAATTAATTTCGTAAAATGTCTCGCCTTTAGTGCTATAAGTTAAGTAGCTAGGTAGTTAAGTCTATTTTAAGTCTCCTCCTTTAAATTTTCAGAATACAATTTAAGGAGCTGTCGGAAATTATTTGTAAATCTTTAAAAGCTAATAATATTACTTATAATAGCAGCTATATAAAGTAACTATAATACTTTATTATTTTATAATATTAATACTAGTTCTTGTGTTGTAGTTGTTATCTATAATGTAAAATATTTACTAGCTTTAAACAAATCAGTTACTAAAAACGCTAGAGATTTAATTAAAAATATAAATCCGTTATTTAATAACGTAATAAAGGAGTTATTATTCTTATTTAAAATCGGTAATAGAACTTATATTTTATTTTTATAGAGCTAGCTATTATTCTTACTACTACTAGTATTAGTCTCTAAAAAAAGTTTAGAGTATTAATTTATATACTATTTATTTTTAGAGACCTATATAGCCTTCTGCTTTAGTTTAGGAAATTAAGATATCTAGTTTTTAATCTCCTTACAGTAGTTAAGGGTAGTGTTTATTATATTAAAAAATAAATTATTTTTAAATATAGAATCTTTTATAATACTTGCTAACTGAACTTTGTCTATAACAGTACTTTAAAACACTATATATACTTAATTTATTTTAATATTAAGTTTTCTTTTTACGGCGTGAACCGGCAGGAAATTGTTATTATCTAAATTAATTCTAATAATTTAGTTATAGCTATGTTTAAATATGCTGGCGCTTTAGTATTTCTTTTTTTATTTATATATTTACTATTATTCTTCTCTATTTATTAAGTTTTCTAAGTATTATAATTTTTTAAGCTTATTAATAAATCTGTTTTCTTCTAATCTTGTTCTGCTTTTCTTGTTTTTAGTATTTTTAAAATAATCTAGCTATACTACTTTAATCTTACTGTTATACCCTAGTTTATTATTTAATTTCTTGAGTATAAATTTGCCTATTTTAACCCAACAAGTAGGCTACTTTTCTTTATAATTACTTTTATTTTCTAATTTATTATTATTATCTTTAGATACCTGTCAAAGAGACTGGGCTGAAAGGTTAAAACTTATATATTTATAAATAACTAATAGAAAGCATACTTATAAGAATGAATCTAGAGTAACAGGTAATAAAAAAAAATAGCTATTTAAAAAAGTATAGACTAGAGAATTATTATGTCTCTTTATAGTAAATAGAGGTAGTTAGAAAAAGGGGTAAACAAAAATACTTAGTAAAATACCTAAATTAATAAGAAATATATAATAGTATATTTATAGTCCCACAAGATTATGGAGCTGCTTTTATAATATAGAAAGTATTATAATTTACCTTTAGCTTAATAAGGCTAAGAATAAGGTACTTATAAGTTATACTTAAAATAGCCCTAGTTTTATAATCTAACTTAAGTTATGTTTATATTATAATAATCTAATATTAGCAGTGCTAAATTATAGCTATCCTATTTCTAACTTTTTTATATAGTTAGAAAGTAGGACTTTTGTTTATTAATTTTACTTAATAAAACATTAAGTCACCACTAAAGCGTAATAAGCTTAAATATTTAAATACTTTATTTAATATATAATCTTTCCATATCTATCTATAGCTTGATAATATTTTAGATGGGATATATAAACTTTCTAGTAAATCTAAAGCTGTCCGGAGTAACTCTATTATATATATCTATAGTAAATTATAGTATTACAAGCTAGATAGAAGTTTTCTATAGAAAATATAAAGTATAAATAAAGCTTAGAATTTAAGGTCTTTATTCTGAGATTATTTGTATCTTTTAATTATTATTAACTTTATTATAATAAAAAGTACTAGTAAGTTCTTACTATATAGAGCTTTTTACTATATAGAGAGAGACATTCCTTCAGTTCTAAAAAAACAAAGTTAATAGAAATATTTATATTTAAGTATAGTATAGTTTAAGATATAGTACTTAGAGTAGAAGTATAGTAGTTAAGTTATTAGTAATAATAGCACTTAATATCTCTACTTAGCTCTAGATTTTATTTTATTTTTATTTTTATTTTTTTACTCTCTATTTTCCTAGGTTCGCTTTTCCTTAATATAACTAAATTTTTAGGTTTATTATTATAGCTTGTTATTAGAGCTCTTGTCCTACTATAGTGCTAATATAAATAAATAAATTTAATCTTAATATCTAACTCTAGTTTTAACTTAAAACTAGTAGGTGTTACAGAGCTATTAAGATAAGCACTATTAAAACAAGAATTTAAAATATAAGTCTAATATTCTTAGAAAATATAGATAGTCTATATACTTTAGTTATTAAAATATTTTATATATTAATTGTCTTAGTATATACACTCAGGACATTAGAATAACTTCTTAAAGAAATTATAGTAAGTATATTTTAAGTAAAAAGCTAGATTTTCACGCATGTTATGGCACCTTAAATAAATTAGGTAATAATACTATAAGTAGATTTCTAGTAACTAAGTTATTTTATTAACTAGTCTTTTTTTAGCTTCTTTATTATAATACTAATTAATATAATCCTGCCACGCTTTTTTTTTTATAATTTTAGATTAATCTATCTACCTAAATTAGATACACTCTAGATATAAAAAAGAGTTTATAAAGAAACTTTTTCTTTTTTTGTGTAAGTTATAAAAGTGTGATTTAAAATCTTAAGTAGTATAAATAAATTCTAGATAAAAAAAGCACTAGTATATTATCTATTATTACTTATTATAAACTCAGTTAAAATACTATTTCTAATCCTAGATACTTTTAATTAAGGGTAAAGGACTATTCTTATTTATTTAAGATATATATTTAGGATATTAGATTACCTTTTTAAATTAGCTTTATATATTAGGGTCTAGTTCATAAGCATGATTATAAAAAAAAAAGTAGACTAAACCTTAAGAGTTAAAATTCTTGTCCTTATTTTAAATTATATAATTTAAAAAAAGGTATAGGTATATTACTAGTATACTTATAGCCTATTAAAAATATAGTATATAGCATTTATTATGAAATCTTTTAAGATAATTTAACTAAGTAGAATAGCCTTTTTTAATAAGAGTATTATTTTTTTTCTATTATTACTAGTATTTTAGGCATTAAAACAGCTCATTAAAAAGCTTTATTTTTAAATGCTTTTTATAGTAATAAGTAAGGGATTTATAGTTACTAAAATTAAGATTATAAATAGTATACTTAAAGTTATTATTATCTGTAATCTTAGCCTAATTATACTTCTTCTCTTCATTTTTCATGTCCTGATTATTATTTATATTATTATAATTATCGTTATTATTATTCTCATTATCCTTATTATTATTATTCTTATTATTGTTTTTATTTTTTTTCTTATTCTTCTTCTTATCCTTCTCCTTTTTCTAGTTTTTTTTTAGATATCTAATTTTACTTTTGGGCGCCCCTTTAGAAATGTAACTAGTAAATATATATATCTTTTTAAATCTTTATTATTTAAAGTATTTTACTAATAATTAAAATATTGTGAAATCTAGTTTACTATTTATATACAGCTTTTATATAAGTATAGTGCCTTAGTATAATTTAATATATATTTCTTACTATAAAGCAGTTATTATCCCTATACTTTAGCTTAATTAGCTTTTTTAAAATATTTATATTAATTATTTATTAGTTTTAAAACACTCTATGCTTTGCGCAGGTACTTAAGTCTTAATCTTAAAGTTTTAAGATAGCTTAAATTATCTTCTTTTTAGACTTTTATAATAACTATATACACGTTAGTTATATTATTATATTTATTAAACTTTATTTAATTATCTAAACTAAGTCTAATCAGTGCATTCGGGTCTCACGTTAGGGATATATTTTAAAGAAAAATAAAAAGAAAACTATTATTACTTCTAGTTCTCTAGTTAAATACTGCTTATATAAGGTCTTTTTAGACCTATAATGTCTAATATAACGCCTTAAATACTATAGTTATATGTTTTAAGATAAAATTGTAAAGAGTCTTAGAAAATAAAGCTAAACATATAAACTTAAAAAACATAATACTAATATAAATATAAGAGATAGTAGTTAACTTATAATTCTTATCTAGTTTTATACTAGTTCTAATTTATAATATATAAAGATATAATACCTTTCTTAAATTACACAGCAGACATATCTTATTCTAAATAGTATTAAATTAGTAATAGAAGAGATTAAAAACTTTTTAATCTAGTACTTTATTCTTTTATTATAATAGAATATAGTTAATATTACTAAGTGCTAATTATTTTAATAACTCTTTTTTATTTATATATTTAGTATAAAATATATTATCTTAAATTATTTATACAACAATAAGACGGGTAAGATATACTAGTAGGAATAATATAAAAAAAGCTAAAAAACTAACTCTATAGTAAAAAAAAAAAAAACTTTTTAGCAACTTTAATTAGATTAAACCAAAAAAGCTAAACTAAAAAAAAAAGAAGGAATTTTTTTAGTAGTTTTAGAGAAAGAAGTACTAGTAAGTATAACTTACTTATCTATTTTACTAGATAAAAGTAATTCCTTTATTTTATTTATCTTTACTATTATAGTTACTATGTACTTCTTTTTCATACAGTCTTATAGGTCTTATATGATTAATAGAATAATATTTTTATAATAAGTTTTGTCTAAACATCCTGGCCTAAAGCCAGCTATTATAGATAGAAGTATATTAGTATAAAATATAATATAAGTTTCTGCGTTAATAGCCAGATTACTAGCGTATTTCTAAAGAGTATAAAAAATTATAATAACATCTTCAGCAGTTACCTTAACCTTATTAAATATAAGTTTTTTAGAAAGTCCGGTTTCTTTTGCTAGGGTTATTTAAATCTACTTTTAATAAAAGTTAGCTAACTAAAAGCTCTTTATTTTAATTGGTAGTAGAAACTTACTAGTGATATATTAAATATTAAAATCAAGGACTTTAGCGCCCTAGCGTTGTGGTTGAAAAATTAGAGCCTCTATTTTTCACTTTTTACAAGTTCCTGTTCTCTTTTTGCTTTCAAGATAATAAGATTAGCCTTTTTTATGAGCTTTTATTATATTGTGAGGACTAAGCTAGCATAGTTAAGCATTCACTTATACACATATTCCTATAGCCTAAGAACTATAACCCACCTTACTGACCTCTTAATATAGTCTGAGAAGAATGTCTTATACTAAGCAGCCGCGTTACGGTCCCCTTCGCATAATCTAATCTATATTAAGTCTAGGTTGGGAGGAGGATCTTTAAGATCTTCCTCTTTAAGATCTTCCTCTTCAAGATCTTGAAAATATCTAAAGGACTAAATATTAACTCTAATTAAGGATAGTCCTAAAAAAGGGGAACTACTCACTTCTTCTAAATTCCCATCAGCCACTGGCGGTGCTTTTTGCTGTCTGGATTGGCCAGAAGATTTTCCTTATCTAGTGTATCCTGATACCTCTCGAACTTGGCCTGACTCAGCCGCTGCTGGGTACGGAGATCAGACTCCGGGCGTTGAACATTAGGAAGTCGACCTAACGAAGTTATTTGTAGGTTGGCAACCATGACCGTGACATACAAGAGAGACTCAAATTAAAAGAGGGAAAAAACCAACCGCACCACGGGGCCTAGCACCTATATAAGGGAACGAATATGGCAATAAAGGATAGGGCATCATCTCCAGCACCAAAACTCCTGTCCTCCCCTGTCGGTCTGTGTCTGTTTCAAGATTTCGAGAGCGGCTGGAGGCCGATTTTTGGGACCCTCCAACCATAACCCAGGGTATCCTGGGAAAGCTGGCACCGCCTGGCTTGGCAGGGATCAGAATAGCGGCTGGTGGGTCGCGTCGCATCGCCTGCACTTGACCTCAGCCGCCCACCCCCACCACCACAACACGTAATGGGATACAATACAAAACAGCTTAGGGGATATATAATACGTATCATACAGTTGAAAACGTGGAAATTTAAGCTAGGGCCAAGGCTACCATAGCCCCCGAGAACTCAGTGAGGGTGACACATGCTGTATTGACAAGACAAACTACGCCGAACTCTCCCAGGCTATCAAATCTATGTTTCGCTGGTACCGCAAGGCGACTCGATGCTACGTCTATTTATCGGATGTTCCTAGCCCTCTCTCCAACACCAACGATAAGTTTAATCTAAGGTCATGGGAGTCAGATCTCCGGAAAAGCAAATGGTTCACTCAGGGTTGGACGCTTCAGGAGCTTCTTGCCCCTCATTCAGTCGAATTCTTCTCCCGGAAACGCAAGCGAATTGGTGACAAAAGATCGCTAACAAATTCACGAAATAACGAGTATTCCTAAGTCAGCGCTTCAAGGAGCCTCGTTATCTCAATTCAGCGTCAATGAGCGATTGTCGTGGATAGAACACCGCCAGACAAAGCTCGAAGAAGATAAAGCATATTCATTACTAAGCATTTTCGACATCTACATACCCCCTATCTATGGCGAAGGGACGGCGAGGGCGTTTAAACGGCTCATGGATGAGATCGACAAGCTGGAGAGATGTATACAAGACTTACACCTTACCGATCCCCGGGATGACAAGAAGCGCATTGAAGACACCAAGGGTGGACTGCTAGAGGACTCGTACCGCTGGATCCTCAACAGTTCCGACTTTCAACGATGGCATGACGACCAGCAGAGCCGACTGCTATAGATCAAGGGCGATCCTGGCAAAGGCAAGACAATGCTGCTCTGCGGCCATGGGAGCCGTTTTGGAGCTCGCCGCACCAACCTCCACAAGTCATGTGCTGTCTGGAGGCGACAACACCTCCTCCTAATCACTTTTTGTTTTTTGTTGGAGGGAAGTTCGTAGGTTGAGTTTAGATTTGAGCTTTTCGCCACCTGCTCTTCCCTCAATTGTTTGCCGCATTTGCACCGATTCTCGTTTTGCTGGTGCAGTCACTTCTATCAATCTTCTAGCTTCTTCCTTTTGGCCTTTCTTAAACATTTGGGACCAACAACGGAGCTTATAATTCGTTGATAAGCGACCCGTTGCTGCCTTCCTCCCCATGAGCTTTGCTAGCTCGCCAACAGTGCGTCCCAACAAAAACAGGAACAGCACGAGTTGGCTCTCCACTTATCTCCGATCGACGGATCGGGCGGTTGTTTCCCAACATCATATTATAGTTTCATTTAAAGCTTCCCTCCAAATATTTGTCTTAAACCTGGACAGTTCCGGTCGACCGCAACCTAGTCGCACACAGACTACAGCCACGGAACCGTAAATTTACCGCCGGGGACGGTGAATTGAACCTCTCAGCATGATTGGAACCTCAACCGCCGAATATGTCTTCATAAAAGCCTGTGTAATTACATTACATCTCATCGCGCCAATCTGCGTCACGTATTGCATCTTGACCGCATGTCTACCCTCTACCCTGCATCTTTCGAAGTGCTTCGAATATTGGGCATTTGCGGAGACATTATTCTACTTCTTGATCTATCTTTACCAGAGATACCACCTCCAGCGCCCAGCCTTACATCCTCCGCCTCTCTCAAAAGAGGGACGACACAAGCTCTTCGACCTCTGCCAAGATACCATTCAGGACCATGGACGATACATATCAAAGTGGTTTCTAGACGTGCCCCCTGCTGCCATTAAGAGAGAGAACATAAAAGAATGGTTCCGCTGGGCTTTTCTGAACACAGCCATGGATGATCCTACCTACGATGATGAGGTAGAAGGATACGTGAAGAAGCTCGAGAGACGAACCGGAATGTATTTTGAGCCAGGGCGAGCCAATGTGAAGTCTCTAAGGTTGACATTGGATAAAGTCGACGCGCTCCACAGGAGTTTGATATGGTACATGGTGAGGACCTAGTTCTATCGGCTGCCAAAAAGTTGGGGATGCTAACAGAAATCTTTGCTAGTGCATCTTCGTGGTAGACATCATTACACATGCCATTATGTTCTTCCACCATTTTCAGTTTCACCGCTCTTCACTTGTGCACTGCGTCAGTATTTTCCCTCCGCGACCGCAGACTTTCATTGCCTCCCGTCGTTCACCAGCTAAAGATATTACGTATTGGTATCGCCCTCATACGTCTCGCAAGGAGTCCCCAATATTATTCCTCCACGGTATCGGGGTTGGACTATACCCTTATGTAAGATTTTTAAACGAATTGAATCAAGGACGTGGGGATGAGGATGGAGAAATTGGGATCATTGCAGTCGAGATCTTGCCAGTGTCTTCTCGAATTACGCCAGCGATACTCGGGAAGGAAAGAATGTGTCAACGACTTCGAGCTATTCTACGTCACCATAGGTTTGAAAAGTTTGTACTAGTATCACATTCGTGAGTATACCAACTATTGTAAGAAGATTTTACTAATATGATTCTAAGATATGGCTCGGTGATCGCCGCGTATCTCTTGAAGACGCCCGGTTTAGCCAGTCAAATTGTGTCCGTCGTTCTAGTCGACCCTGTTTCAGTACTGCTGCATCAACCGGATGTAGCTTATAACTTTGTAAGATCACAATTTGTGAACTTCGTCGAGAATGTCAACACTGACTAGCTAGACCTTTCGCAGACCAAAGTTTGCCAATGAATGGTTAATATGGTATTTCGGCTCGAAGGACATAGGTGTAGCCTATACACTCTCTCGCCACTTCTTCTGGTTTGAGAGCATACTGTGGAAGGAGGACCTCATGGAACGTCATACCACCGTATTTCTCGGCGGAAAAGATCTGATTGTCAATACTCCACAAGTGCGTACATATTTACAAGGCGTTAGAGAGCAACAAAACAGCAGGAATGCTAGCCGAGGCGAGGCAAATAGGGCTGAAAAGATCGAGTCACCAGACCAGATGGATGGTCGATTGAACCTGGTGTGGTGCGCAGACCTTGACCATGGAGAAATATTTGGCTCTGCTGTTTGGAGGACGCGTTTAAAGAGTGAGGTACTTAAGCAGGCAGCACGTGCGTCGAACCCGCTGACGCGGAATTGATGCTTGCATGGGGTATGCATCTTCGGTTTATGTGGGAAAGACGATGCTGTGCTTGACCGCCTTCAATGAATGACTTTAATGGCGTGTCTGGTCTCCAATCTACGGGCATTTCGGTTCAAACTTGCGAGGAAAGTGGACAGCGAGGCCAGCTGCTTAAATAATTGAGAAGTTCTATTATTAGCAATGCGGTCCCTCCGCCTGAGGGAGTCAAACGAGCAGCGCAGCAAGAAGAGCTGCGTCCCTAGGCTATGTTAGGGTGGCAGGGAGGCGAAATGTAGCATGCATTCAGCCCTACGCTAGCAGGGAGGGCGGCCGACCCGCTCTGGCCGTACCCTTTGTGAGGGTCTACTTTTTGAGGTTAGAAAGTAGAGAGAATGGGGCAACTGTGGTTGACGTTGGAACCAACAATTGACTTGGGCGTGGCGTTGTGGCGGCACCCCCGTGCATTAATTCGTGTCCGGATGACTAAGATCTCTCCACACATACAATATCTCATAGAAACTCAAGATCGCTGCCCTGTCTGAACAAAATCTCGTAGTTGAGAGCTCAAATTAAATGAGGCTATTCGTGCCACTGTACATTGCCTATCGCGAGATGTTTAGGTGGAGTAGGAGCCTTATAACGGCTCGATGTGTTGCGATGCTTGTGTTAATGAGAGCTTAGTCATCCGGACACGAATTAATGCAGGGGGGTGCTGCGGCATCCACAAGCCACATGTGGATTAATGTGGCGCAGTTGCTGAGTTAACTGATCCGTTGGGAACTTCCCAACCCCAACGACAATTCTCGCGATCGCCGCTCAACTTCGCGATGCTGCCCACCTTATGTCATGATATACGGCTATGTCTAGGTCGCAGACTTCTCTAAAAGATCAGCAGCATATCACACCGCCTTCGGACCGTCCATGATGGAGAGGAAAATGACAGATGCTAGAGGAGTCTGGCAGTCTTCTGACTAGTATTCTTAAAACTACAACTGAAGGTTAGCGCCAAGAGAGCCTTTTAAGAAGTTGGACATTAACAAAAGACGCCAGCAATTTCTCTACTCTCCTACAGTCCCCAAACGAGCCTTCACATTGCCCTTTAAGCTCGGCGGCCCCCCGCTCCCTCCAATGCCCAGCAGAATCTGCGACCACGAAAACAATGCAGTGCATCTACCGTACCCCCCCACTTTCTTCGTCCATCGACCCCCAACCTAGAAGCGGCCGCGTCACACAAGGCATGTAGCAACGAAGGTAACGGGGTGAGGGATACAATAGAGACACAAGAGAGGTTGACATCAGCATCGGCAGACTCTCGCCGATAGGGGACGAGCGGTACGATGCTCCGTTCCCATGGCTCTTCCAATAAGGCTGGAGTTCGACCTCATGTGGGAAGGGATATGGTGTATCTAGATCGAGGGGAACGGAGTGACTTTTGCGGATCGTTTCTCTTGCAATGCGTACCAGCGCACCTGTACTGCGCCCGGCGTCCGATCCGGGAAGAGAGGAAATATTTCATCCCATGTCATACCCATCTTTTCCTTGTACGAGCATAAGCGCTGTTCGTCCGACTCCAACCACGGTAGACGCGTAAGCGCACATTGCCTTTGTTGAGTCGCATATCACCGCCGGTAGCATAAGGATTATCGTTGCTTGTGTCCTTGTCTCCATTTTCGTCTTCCTCGTCCCCGTTGTTGTCTGGATGGACGGCGTCATGGTTGGCGGCTTTACTGTGGCGACTGCTCTTCCGGTCCGCACTTCGATGCGTCAAGCTTTGCCTAGTACGCGGGTTCAGCGCACTGCCGTCGTCATATCGGTATCCTAGTAATAACCATGAATCCGGTGATACCTGAGTCATGCGGATGACTTGGCCTTTGTCACCAAGGAAGTTGCGTTCAAGCGCTAATGGGTTTGGAGACGATTTTGACATCATGTCGTTGCAGCGGACAATTGCTGTAACAATCAGCGAGCCTTTTGGTACCTGGCAAAGCGTGATGTCGGTTAACTGATAGGCCATGTTGTCGCTTGGTCCATAATTGATACTAGAATCATATACTGCCATCGTTCCTGGAGAGGATGTTCGGGGGGAACCAGACCGAGTCGTGATGTCCGTTTTGGGTCCAGACTGGCACCGTGATGGGGATGATGTTAGTTGTCGTGATGTCGTTGTAGGCATCGTGCTCCTGCCCTGTGGTTTAAGACTAGTTCGTGATGGACTGCGCCGCCTTTTATCCTTGTCGCTCTCCCTAACTTCACTATCGCTGTCGTCGCTTTTATCCTCACCCCTCTCCGAATCCAGACTGAAGTCTTGATTGCTATCTCTTTGTTCAGACGGAGAGATTGATTGTCTTGAGGAATGCAGTAGCTCCGTGTCTGTCACGGCCTTGTGGTGTTCACCGTCGCTGCCATTCTGTAAATCAAGGAGGTCGCTCTGAGATAGTTCTGAGGTGTTGGCGCTATTGTCTTTGCCACTGCTATCCACGTTACCAGCATTTGGATTGTTGCTGACTCTGAGAGGCGAACGGTAGCTTTCGCGGGCCTGCGGCGGCGACGTCGTCGTTGATGTTAGTATACACACAGGACTGGTGGGAAGGCTCTCTGCCTGTGGCTGGGCCGACTGCCGCTTTGCTGAACGGGAGTCTTCTGAAGCCGGTTTTAAGGTATGGTCTAGCACTTCTACAGAGGAGGTAATTGTATTAGCGAATAAAGCGTATTTCCGCTTACGTGTTACAGACGGCCGGTTCCTTATGCCGACATCATCATAAGGTTCGTCCTGCTCCGGAAAACTGTCTTCAAAGGCGTTAAAATGGGTTCCTTAAGTCTGTAGGAGGATTACTCGCCGTTATACATGCCTTCCGTGTTCTCTCTAGAGAATGCGCGCATGCTAGCTGTATCCAGATCATCATCTTGATATTCTTGCGGTCCGCCACTAGATTGGGTATCGTCTATGCTATTTTCTCCAGCTGCGTCATTTTCTAGAAATATAGGGAATTTTGTCATTAATTAGCAAATTAGTGCCGCAACGCTATCAACACACCTACCTGGACTGCTTCCATTAAACAATCTATATACGGCTAAGTCCATCTTCTTAACGCCTATAGCCTGGTCAAGCCCTTCCTAGCCAGGCTGCTGACTCTATGGCATCTGCGAAGGAGGAATGGTGCTAAAGTCACCTTCGCCATCTACACACATATATTAGCCAGGATCTATTAGCTTGTACGGTTCAAGAGCTGGAAATATCTTAATGTAGCGAATCTAAAGATGTAGTAACTCTTACTGGAGCTGGTAGTCCCGGATCTAGAGAACGCGACACTAGCAGACTGGTTAAGAAGTCATCAATATTGGCCCACTCTCTATTATATTTGGGGTTGCTAGCTTCGCTGAGGTTGGGCTCCGTTATTTTAGGCTTCCCCTTAGCCTTAGCCTTAGATTTCATTGTCTTGAGCTTAAGTGCTAGAGGAACGTAAGGAACATATTTCATGAGAGAAAGCAAAGAGGCCAGTAAAAGAGTGCTAAAAGAGGAGGCCATTTTGGTGCAGAGATCTGCTAGCTTCTCTAGCTATAAAAATAGGGCTAGTCCAGAGATTAAAATACGTGGCTACCTCTCCTAGCTGATGCTACTTTATATACCGCTGCCGACAACACTACCCAGAGGCAGACTCGCGAGAAGCCTGTATAAATGCCGCATCCTAGCGTAGAAGCTCAGCCGTATGAGGCAGTAAGAACGGGCTTAAAATCCGTCGCCCTTGGCGTCTCTAAGGCTATTGCATATCGTACTCACAGGCGCTGTAGAGGCTTTATCATAACTGGAATATACCGGCTCCCTAGGTGATTGGCTAGTAAATGTGGTAAGATACTCTTCTAATAGTTCTCCGCATCTCTGCCTGCCCATTTGCGTCATAACCTGCCGTCCGCATCTTTCAGCTAATCAAGAATCGAATATCGCTTTGAATGGAACTGCTGATCGCTAGCTATTTCTTCGATCATCAGCCAACCCCCTTACGTATAACGAGGCTATGTTGAAACAACGCATGAATGACCTATTCTCGCCGGCAGTGTCCTATACCAGTTAAATGATTGGCTTAGAGGACTCCGTTCACGTCTTACAGTGCACCCAACGCCGTTGACCCGCTGTCAGCTTCTAACTTCCAGACACCAGCTCCCTACTGGTTGCATTGAGACGTTACAACCATGTCAGACACTTTATATAAGGCGGAGCATCCTGTGGGGGCCATGGTGGCAGCGTAGAGGTCATGAGAACGAAATTAATACCTCATGTAAGTGCTTTGCCGCGTCATCACTGAGGTCTAGCCCTAGCAGAACACAGACAACAGAACACAGATTGGCCAGTGTATTCCATTAAAGGACCGAAGTTAGAGAGTGCGATGCAGGATGACCAGAGCTGAGACAATAGCATGAGCGCCATTCACCGGAAGTGCCTTATTCCAGTCAGGATAGGGGGCGGGGGAGGAGCTCTATTCATGTCTCACGGCCCACACCAATGCCAACACCAACACCAAGCTGTCAGCCGCGAGCTTCTAGTGGTCATAAGGACGAAACTAATGCCTCATGCGAATAACCGGCCGCGTTATCATTAAGAGGTTTAGTCCAAGCGTGACACAGGTGACAGAGCGGATTAACAAGCGTATTCAACCGAAGGAGCAGAGTATAAGGCGGGATAATCAGAGCTAAGACAACAGCATAATAACCATGCAATCTGTCTTTAACTAAGTCATGCGTGAGGCAGTGCGTTGCAGATGCACCAATGTCTCAGCAATCTTAAAGGAAACAGGGGGAGCAGTTGTTCAGTCACATAGGGAGATACTAACCGTCATCCCTCCCTCAACTATAAATGTGACTTCAGGTGAGGAGAGCGTAAAAGTTAAGAAGAGAGTAGGACAGAGGGAAAGGGAGAGGCGTGTTGCTCATGAATTCGTTGCGGGTAGATGCCCAGAAGTGCGTTATCCAGCAGGGCTCAGCATGTGCAAAGGCTAAGATACCCAGCCTGTATAAAAGAGAGATAACAGGAACCACGGAGCAACAAAAGGAGAATCGGGTGCCATAGCAAGGCAGTCTGACTCTTCTAAGTGGCGGCTAGGTTTGAGAAAAATACCTCATAAAGGATGATTAAGTAGGGGCGATTGGCGCAGACCGAAGGCAGGCAAAAGAAAAGGGAGAGAGTAGAGAGAAAAAAGTGAGATAGGAAGGGAAAAATGACAGCGGGGGAGGGCCTTTTATGGATGGACGTTAAGAAGATTACCCGTTCAGGCATAGCGCAAAAACCGCAAGCGAGGCCCAGATTACCTAAATATAGTGTATCTATTTCCTAATACAGGCTTACCGTCTTCTTATTTACTTAATATAAAGCTAGAATATACTAAAAAGTATTTATTTAAATAATAATTAAAAAAATTATGTAAATAAAAAAAATTAGAAATTTAAAGTAAATATATATAACTAATTTAAGTAGTTATATATAATTAAAAAAAATTAGTATAATTAAAGTTTAAGTATAATTTAAAGTAATTTAAGTTATTTAAAAAATTATTAGAAATTAAAAAAATAAATAATTATAAAAAATTTACTATATAAAAAAACGCGTTTTTAATATATTATAATTTAACTTTATAGTATATTTATATAAAAGTTTAATATATTTTATAATAAAATATACTTATTATTTTAAACTAATTTTTTTATTAGAGTATAAAGTTAAATTAAATTAATATAAATAACTTATATATAAGTAAATAAAAACGTAATTCATAATATTATAATATTATATAATTTATATATAATAATAATTAATTCAAAAAAGTTTTTTAATTAAATTATTATTAATAGCTTAAATTATATAATAATAAAAAGTTTAAAATACAAAGTTTAAAAAAATATAAATAATATATTTAATAAGTAAGTAAACTAAATAAGTAAGTAAGCTATTTTAAAACTTACTAAAAAATTAAGAATTTATACTTAAATATTTTAATAACTACTTAATAATAAATTCTCGAAATTTAATAAGTAATTAATAGTACTTTAAAATAAAAGTTATTAGAATTTTAAAAGCTAAAAATTAATAGTTATTAAAATAGTAGTATTTTAGTATTATAGTTAATATAAATAGAAAGCTTTTACTTATCTACATTTTACATAGTAAAGTTACGTAAACTTAATTATATACTATAAAAATAAAGTATAAAATTTTTTAAAATAGTAGTAAACTACTAACTAATATTATATTAAATACTTTAGTAGTTATATATGTAGTATAAAGTTTACTAACTATAAAAGAGACTTTACAAACAGGGAGTATAAAGAACTAAGAAAGAGAGATATAAAATAAAATAAATTAATAAGAAACAAATTCTTAAAAAGTACTTATAAAATTTAGAGAGTATTTATATACCTAATTATATATTAACTATATAGGCTAGTGTTTTAGTATTAGCTATCTAATAAAGACTTATAAAGCGCCTAAATAAGCTAGTTAGAAAATAGTAAAAGAAATACTTCTTATATTATCCCCCTCTTTCTTAAAGATTATTCTGATTTCTTGAGTTCTAAAAAAAAGAAATATCTAACTATATTAGCTTCTTATTATATAAGTAGCGAAAGCCTATTAGTCTACTATTAATATAAATAAATATAATTTCTATATTTTACTATACTAAACTCCTGAAAACTCTTAAAGGGAAAAAACTTAATAAAAAAGAATAAAAAGGAATATATACTAATAATATTACGTACAGCTATTAAATAACTTATAGTATATATATATTCTATAACTTTAAGTAATACTATTTAGTAGCTTATTTTCTTTATTTTATAATTAGAGATTTACTTTAGCGGTGGAAACTTAGGCGTATTAATTATAAAAATTATATAATTAAAAAAATTATAGCTTATTATTATAAATATCTTAACCTACTTTTTACTGCTACATATAAAAATAGTATCTAGTAATAAAGTAGTTAGTTATTATTAATAGTAACCTTATAATTATATAAAACGTATTATATAGTTATAAGATTTTAAATAGATTTTATAATTTTACACTATTTATATTATATATTATAGAGTTGTAATATGTATACTAGTGTTAATATATTATCATATAACTCTATACAGTTTTTATAGGTAAAAGTGGTTTTCTTAAAAAGTAATAAAGTTAACTCTATATATATTTATCTTTCTATACTAACTTTTTACTTTATAACTAGGAAAGTAGTAGTTAGCTAGTTAATAAATAAAAGTAAACTCCTATTTAAATAGGTATATAATTTCTATATCTAGCTTTTACTACCTTTCTTTAATACTTACCTTAATATTAATATTTTAGGCTTTATAATACTTTAGCTTTAGCTATGCTAATTATATTTATCTTTAATTACTTTACTACTTTAATTTCTTAGTAAATTTTAAATTTTTTTATTTATTTAAAGCTTTAGCTACTATTTATGCGTAAGTAATACTAGAGCTATCTTAATAATTTTATAAATACTTAGTAAAATTATAAAAAAAACGTTACAGCTTTAAGAGCTGTGGCTATTAGGTATTATAAGAAAGTAAATAACTTTATACCTTATTCTTAGTATACTAGTAACAGATTTTTAGATTATATTTAAGTATATAGCTTAGAAATTAACTTTAAGGGTATTAACTAATATTATATAGCTAGAATCTTAGTAGTATTATGTCTTTAATATTCTTAACTATTACCTTTAGTATACTATATATAAAGATTCTAAAAGTAATCTATTAAACACTAAAGAAGCTACTACTTGTAATAATAACTAGTAGTAAGTTAATAAATACGTTACTACTATATATAAAGCTAAGTAATCTAAAAGGAATTAATTAAAGTATTAGATAAAATCTAAGAGTTATAAGAATCTATATTAATATACTTATACCTGTTAAATTTCTCGTGAGTATAATTTTACTTATTATAAGATAAGTTTCTTTACTTTTTTAAATATAATTATATGCTAATATTTGCGCAAAAGAGACTTAGTAGTTCTAGTTAATATAATTTTATAAATATTATAGTTTATAAAAATACTAAAGCTTTATTTTAGTATACTAAGCTAAAAGGTATAGAATTACAGTAGTATTAGTATAAACCTAATATTAATATTAGTTAATCTCTATTTACTATCTTTCTAACTATTTCTTATTTTTAGATCTTAATTATAACTTCTTCTTGTTTTTATAGCTGTATAGTATCTGTTTAAATAGATAGCTTAAGTAATAGTAAAGATAGTCTATTATACTAATTATTCTTTTTTTTTAATTAAAAGAGAATTAGCGGCTCTAGAGAATTTTGGATTTTAAATATATATATAACTATTATAATAATAGAAGGGCGTTAGATACCTAGTAAGTAGCTAGCTATTTTTTAAGAATATAATATACATAGATTTTATAGTACTATAAACTAGAAATAATCTCAACTCATTATTTATAATAAATTCCATAAACTTTTGTAAGTTGTAATTATCTAGAATTTAATTATATATTATCTAAAGTATGCTTAGTATAAAGAGTTATAACTTATTATTATTTTCCTTTTTTTTTTAAGTTTACTTTATATACTTTTGTGTTATAAAAGAGTACTTAACTACTATCTTTATTCTTTTAAATAAAGAAGTAGTATTAGTGTTAGCTTTTTTTCTCTATTATATAAAAAAAAAGTTACTAGCCTAGTAATCTTAAAAAGCTTATTATAATTATTAAGATAGTACCTAAACTCTTATATAAAATCTTTTACTAGCTATTTTAACTATTTAATCTTATATTAGAACTACCTTTAAATAGTTTTATAGTAAAGTATATCTTTAACTTTATACTAATTACTCTTTATTTTAGAGTGTTTAATTAAACTAGGTCTAAAGTTCTTCTTTTAAGATAAATTATTCCAACTCTCTAATAGAGAGATATAAAAAACTAAGTGAATATAAGCTATAAAAATAAATAAGTCTAATTAATAAGCTAAATAACTAATTTTTTTTTATATAAAAGGGACTTAAATAAAGTATATCTAGCTTCTTATAAAAATAATAGATCTTAATATTTTTTAAGCATAGGACGATATATTATTTAATATTAAAATAATAATTTATATACTTTTTATTATACTATATTATCTAGTGCTTTTAAGTTTACTCTAGTAAATATTTCACGACTTTTTATTAGTTATATTAGTATTTAAGATGTCTCTTTACTTACTAGTAAAAGTCTACTAATTTTCTATAAAAGTTTTATAAATCTTTTAGTGCTTTTAGCTAGTAGTTATCTAAAATATTATTAAAGCTTTAAAGTAGTATCTTTTTAGCATATTTAATAAAACTTACTTTAAAAAATAAATAAGTTTTTAAGTTATATATATATATTCTACGTACAGAAGTAACTCGCATTAATTATTTTACTAATAATTTAAGTATATATACAGATAAAACTTAAGTTTCTAATTTTAATATTTTATTTAGTTATTAGTTTAAGAATAAAAAGCAGTGCTAAGTCTATAATTAATTTTAAAATAATAGTAAAAATTAAATTAGTACTAACTTATAAATACTATTCTCTAATCTGTAATAATTGTATTAAAAGGACTAATTTTAAGAAAGTACTTTTCTAGCAGCAAATTAACTAACTAATAAGAAGTTATTATTTTAGTTATAAGTAGATACTAAACATACTTTAAGAATCTATTAATAAATATAAGTACTGTATTAAAAACGTTCCTATATCAATTTATAAATAACAAGAAATTAGTAATAAAATCTATTAAGTAATATTTTTATAGATTTAATAGTAAAGAAATAAACTTAAGTAATTTCTATAACTTATATCTATAGATTTTATAGACCTAATTTTTTTTATAGTAGTAAATATATACTTTTATATTCTATTTAAGTTTTAGCTAGAAGTATTTTCTTTTAAAAAGATTTTCTATCTTTACTAGGCTGTAATAGCCGCCTATTAAATTATTATAATTCTTTATTAAAATATTTTACTATAGGTTTTATTTATATGGAACCTAAACTTTACTATATTTATAAAATAAGCTTATAAGGTTAATAGCTTAGTTTAGAGCTTACTTAAATACTTTACTTATTTATTATTTTTTTATTAATTAGATAATACTTAGATAGTTAGCGTTCTACTCCTAAATCTCTTAAATATAATTAAATAAATATTCTAGAATTTCTAGAGTAAAAGCGTTTTTATCCTGTATTACTTTAAGTATATAAACTAAAGAAATTATAAAGTAAGTAACTTATAGCTAATAAAAAAAAATATTAATAAAATTAAAGTTTATAAACTTTTCTCTAAAGTTAACGTCCTTATCCTTATTAATAAGAATTAAAATCTAAGTTATTAAAGATAATATATTATTAACTAGTACTTTAATAAAGAGCTTTTAATTAGTTTTATTTTAGCTATTACTAAATAACTTATAAGAATCTATTATACAGTTTATAGGTACCTAGCTATTTAATGTTGTCTAATTTTTAGTAAATATTAAAGTAGTAAGAACACACAACTCTTATATCTAAAGCTTATTTTAAAAAGTTAAAAGTATTATATATTCTAGTAATTAATCTTTTCTATATTTAAAACCCTTTATATAGTTAAGTTATTAAGAGGGGCTATTTATAAAATTATTTTTCCCTAACTTAAATTTAATCTTAAAGTTAAATTAAATAAGTTCTTTTATTTTTTATACTTAATAAGACGTTAGCTTCTTTATTATTATAAAATACTATAAATTATTATAATCTAAAAGTACCCTAATTAAGTACGCGGTATATTTAAGGTAGTATTTTTAATACTTAAAACTATTAACAATAGCTAGAAGCTCTTTATTATGCGTATAATACTAGATTTCTAGACTACTAAATTTTTAGTTATAGTATGTAACTAGCTTTTAATATAACTAGCTCTATTCCTTTTTTTATAAAAGCTAAAGAAGGATTCTAGCTAAAGTAAAGTTAAATATATTTATAAGAATTATTAAAGACTCGTCTAACTTAAAGTACTGTAGTAAAAAAGCTTATATAAAATAACTATATAGTATTTAAAAAGCTTACTATATATTCTTAAGCTAAAACTATATAAAATACTGTTTAATTAGTCCTTTCTTTATTTTTTAATGTTTATAGGGGTTTTACTTAAGAAGTGTCTATAACACAATTATTATATAATTAACTAGTAAACACATAATATTAAAATAGTTATAGATAAAGTAATAATAAAAGTTTGTAAATTTAAAAAAAACCTAAATATTCTAATAGTTCTCTAGCTTTAGCTATTTTTAAATAGTTTTTATACAGACTAAGTTTATTACAACACCTTTAGGTATTATAATAAAGCCTAGAAATTTAACTTATTTAGTATTAAAGATATATTTAAATACTTTAGTGTATAAGCCCTAGTTGTTTAGTCTTTTTAATATTTTATAGATATACTTTTTATAATCATTTTCCTTCTTAAAGTAGATTAGAATATTATTGAAATAAATTATATAAGTACAGTTTAGAAGTCCCTTAAGCACTTAGTAAATATAAAACTAGAAAATTATAAAAGTATTAGTTAATTTAAAAGGTATAATAAAATATTTAAAATAGCTATAGTAAGTTTTAAATATAGTTTTCTATTTATCTTTTTTCTTAATACAAAGCTTATAATAGGCATTATAAAAATTAAGCTTTATAAAGATTTTAGCTTAAGAAAAATAGTCTAGTATCTTACTTATAAGTAAAAATAAGTAATAGTTCTTAACTATAATATAATTAAAACTATAGTAATTAACACAGAGCCTTATTATACTATCTACTTTAAAAATAAAAAGAATTAGTATACTTACTAGCAACTTACTAAGCCAGATCTATTTTTTTTAAGTAAAGTATTAATATACTTTTAAAGAATTTTAAGCTCCTTTCTAAAAAGGTTATAAATAAAAAGGTTTAAAAGTATTTTATCTTTTTCTAAATCTATTATATAATTATATTTAGAATTCTAAGCAAGCGTCTTTACTCTCTTATTACTAAATACCTATAGTAAATTCCTTAAAAACTATAAAACATTTAATAGGTCTAGATCTTTAGGGTTTAATATCTTATTTTTAAATAAATTCTAGAGCTTTTATAGTATACTCTTAAGTAACATTACACACTAAAAAAACTATTTATAGATATTTATAATTATAAAATAAACCACTATATTAGGTAATTAATTAAGAGAAAGAAAGTTCTAGACATACTATTTTAAGTAATTAAAAAGTTTAAGAATATAGTTTTTAAAAAATAAAAGACCTTAGTTAAATACTATTATAGTAGAATTAGAATTATTACTACTACCTAGATTTTAGGTTAATAGCAGCTTAGTCTTAGTATACTTCTAAAAAAGCTATTTTAGTTAAATTATTTCTTTAGTACTATAGCTTAAAGAGTGTATTTAGAATTATTATAAGTAGAAAATATATACAGTCTCACCCTCTTACATATTATCTAGTAAGTAGTTAACTATTAAAATAGTAATATAACTTAATAATTTATTATTACGCTATTATTTAAAGCTTTTATTTTAGAAATAAATTTTAGAATCTACTTTTATAAGCTATAAATAGCTAAGAACTAAGTTATAATTTATAAAGTTAGTAGCCTAAAAAGTTTAAAGCTTTATTATTTTAGTATAGTTATATATATCAACACACTTTAGATTTAACTTATAAGCTAAATATAACTATAGTTAATATTAATTAAAAAAAACCTACTAAAGGCTTTTTATAATAGAGAACTGTATTAAAATTATATAAAATTAATCTTAGCACTACTATTATAAAAAGTATAAAGTTTTATAATTTTTTTATTATCTAGAATTAGATTAATGGTAATAGTAATTTGTAATTATTTTCTATTAAATTCTAGCTCTAATTATAACTAGAAAAAGTTAGCAATTAAGGCTTATTTTTTTTTTAAGTTATTTTTTTTCTAATTATAATTTTTCTAATATCTTTTAAAAGAATTATTTTAATTAGTTTTAAATAGCTTATAGTTTCCTTTCAGAAAGTCTATAGAAAACTATTAATTTATTAATATCTTTTTTTTAGTTTTAGTACTAAAAGTATTTTTATTATAAGTTGCTAACTTACTAATGTAAATTATACTAGTAATAAGCTATCTAACTGCTTATGTGATATTCTATAGTTCCCTTACTTCTAGATTAGATAGCTTATTAGACTTAGTAGAAGTTAATTGACTCAGTAGAGAGTAAGAAGGAAGTAATACGGTAAGTTGAGATTTAACAGGATAGTATTAAACTATGTCACTTGAGGTGTGAATCTCAATTTTAGAGTAACTATAAGGAGTTGAAAGTAACCATAGACCGTCTGTTGCCCCATACTTATAGTAGATCCTCCGTGCGTACATTCTGTACCAGTGTTCAGTATGTTGGATACTGTTCAGGTTGTTTAGGTTGTTAGAAGTGTTGAACACTTCGAACACCTCTAACTGCCAAGCGTCACGTGGGTGGATGCTCCCAATCTGCTGGCATGGTTCTGTATCTTTGTTCTCACTTCTTGGCCCTTGCTCTGGCTTGTGCCAACGCGTCCTGTGCCTGCTTACAGTTCTTCCTTTCCAGCTCGAACATACGTTTCCATTCCAGAGCCTTATTGGCTGTTGTCGCCAGTTCCCTTAGCTCTTTGGGTGCAGTTGCCTTACTGTTACCGTCCGTGACATTATCCCCCTCTTCTAAGTCTTCGTCTTAGAAGATAGTTTCTCCCTTTTATAAGTAGTATAAAGGTAGCAGGTCTTTTGCCCTGTGTTCTAGACTGTAAGACTCTTAACTTCCTTTTCTTTCTGCCTAGTTCCCTAGTGATGTGTTGCCTTAAGTCTGCTCTAATACGCGCTCACTATTTAGCTTCTTAAATCTATAACAAACCCTGTTACATGCTGACACCTTGCTTGAACTATTCCCATTAAGGTGATAACTGCCTTATAAACCTAAGTTCTAGTTATTACTCAGCCTGCAACAATCGTAACGCAAAGTGTGACCTAATTATCTTATAACTAGAGTAGGATTATTTTAACTATAATAAGAAAAAACTTTACTGTTAGCTTAAAAAAGCTAAGGACAATCTCTTTAAGTCCTATTATTTTAAGGAAGAGCGTTGTTCCTGCGTTCATTAACTTCATTATAAGCTTATAAAAATAAATTTAAAAAAAAAGGAGATGTTTAATTAAGAGATAACCTTAATTCATAAGATTTATGCTTTTAAGAAGAAGGAAATTTGTTCTTAAGATTATATAATTTACACACTATAACCTGCAGTGTCTGACATTAGTTTACCTTCTTTTTTAAGTTTTAAGTAGAATGTCTTTTACTTTTCTTATTTACTAAATACGTCCCTAGAGTAAGCGTTTGCTAATTTATCTAGTAATACTAATTAATTAGCTCTAAACTATTTTTTAGGTTCTTAATTAGCTTTTATGTGTTATTCTTAGGTTCGTAATTTTTCTACCTAACTAGATACTTCTACTAATATCTAAACTACTAGTAGTCTAAGATTTATTAGACTTTATACTTAGTAGTATCTTCTTTGAGTTTGATTCTTATCTGTAGATTTGCATTTAGTAGTGCTGGTTCTAGTAATAAGACGTAAAAAACTAAATAAATTCTTATATCCTTAAATAGTTATAGTTTGTAATTTATAAATCCTATTTGTTTTTTAATTTTAAATAGTCCTAACTTAACGTGCTCCAGTTTCCTTAATGGTTATTTTATTTCTAAATTTTTTTATAATAGAAAAACCTTATCCTTTTTCTTAAAGATTAGTTTTTTAATTTTAAATTTATCTTTCTACTATTTACTAAGAACTTTTTTCTGGGTAATTTTTTCTACTATCTCTTAGTAAAGTTACTATAACTTCTTAACCTTTATTCTTATAGATTCTGATATTTTATTTAGAGTCTGTGGTTCTCGATAAGCCGTAGGCTTATAACCGTAATTTATAAAAAATAGTAATTTTCCTGTAGTTAATAATTTTACAGAGTTATATATAAACTTAGCTATTAGTAGTAAGTTAATCTAATTATCTTATTATTCATTAACGTATATTTATAGATATTATTCTAGTGTCTGATTTATCCATTCTATTTATTTATTTATTTATAAGTAAAATACTATTAAGAGGCGATATTCAGCCCCTAGTTTTCCTATAAATATTTTTTAGAATGTTAATGTGAATAATTTATCTCTGTTTATAATAAATTCTCATAGCAATCTATATCATGCTATTAGTAATCTAATAAGTATAGTTACTAATTTATCTACTTTAACCTCTATATATATTAATTTAAAGTATGTATATTTTATAAGTTAGTTTATTATAACTAGTATCATGTTATACTATTAATCTCTAAAGGTAGTTATTATTAGTATTTCTATAATAAAATCTATTATAACTAATTCCTATAGTAGGTCTGGTAAAGAAATTAGTTATATAAGTCTATATTCTTTATATCTTAATACTTTATTCTTTCTGCACTTAATATATTTTAAAAGAATATTTCTAACCTTTTTCCATATTCCTAGGATCTAAAAATGTTTGTTAATTTGTTCTATAGTTTTTTTAATTCCCTAATATCTGTGTATTTTAGCTAAGTATTAATCTTTAATAAGCTTAGTTTATAATATATCTAGTATATAAATTATTCCTTAATCTAGATTCTAATATAGCTGTTTATTATTGAATTTTCTTATTTATTTTTTCTAGGCGTTTTTGATAATAACTACTATTCTAATATCTATTTATAAGCTTCCTAGGGATCCGTCTGGTCTTTATCTTAGTATTATATTATAAATATCTAGTATATCCCTTATATAGTCTACTTATTAACTGAGTGTGTTAGCTACTATATTTTCTTTTTCTAACTTATAAAGTATTTAAAAGTCGAATATAGAAACTAATTTCTATTATTTAACTTATTATTAATTTAACTTCTTCGTTGTCGTGAATGCCGTTAGATTTTTATAATCTAAGTATATAATAATTTAATACTTAGTTCCTTCCAAGTAGTGTCTTTATTTTTTAAATACTTAAACTATTACTAGTAATTCCTTATTATAAATATTATAGTTTAATTTAGTAGTTATAAGTTTATGAGATAGGAAGTTTACTAGATATTTATACTTATTATTTTATACTTATAACAGGATAGCTCTTATAGCTCTGTCTAATATATCTATATATATCTTTATTTAAAGTTATAAATTAAATATCTTTAATATTAGTAGTTATTAGAATATTTTTTTTAATATTTTAAAAGCGTCCTCCTCGTGCTGTTTCTACTTAAATTATTAATCTTTTTTAAGTAATTCTATTAAAAGTAATGTAATTTTTAAGTAATTCTTAATGAATTATTAGTAGAAGCCTGTGAACCTGAGAAAAAAATAAACTTCTTTAGTATTTATTAGTATTAGCTAAGATAGAATATTTTTAGCTTTATCTAAGTTAACTGCTATTTTATTTTAGGATATTAAGTATTCTAAGAATTTAACTTTAGTCTTATAGAACACACATTTCTCTGTCTGAATATATAACTTATATTCCTTAAGCTTTTATAATATCTTTTTAGTATACTTAATATGTTCTTCTAGCGTTCTATTATATATATAAGTATATTATTAAAATATACTATTATAAATACATCTAGGTATTCCCTTAGCATATAATTAATAATTATTTAGAATATTACTAGTGCGTTCGTGAGTCCTATTAGTATAACTAAGTATTTAAATAGTTTATATTTTATTTTAAATACTATTATCTATTTATGTCCTTTAGCTATTTATATCTAATAATATTTATTCTTAATATTAAAAAGGCTAAACCATTTAGCTCCTCTAAGTTTATTTATAAGTTCTAATATTAATAGTATTAGATAATAATTCTTTACTATGGCTTTATTTAGGTGTTTGTAGTTAATATATAACTATAGTTTACTATTCTTTTTTAGTACAAAGAGTATTAGTGATGTTATTTTACTTTAACTAGTTTATATATACCTCTTTTATTAATTTTTTTACAAGAATTTCTATAATTCTTCCTGTTGGTGTATGGGTACTTGATATAATAGTTCTAGTTTTAAATCTATTTCTTCTTTAAGCGTGATTTTATAGTCCTAGTTTTAGTATTCTAGTAACTAGTCTTTAGCTTTCTTAAAGAACTATTCTCTAAATTCTTTTTAATATTCATTTAGCATAATAAACGCGGTATCGTGAAGTATTACTTTTTTTATCTATATTATAGCTCTTATTTATTACTGTCCGTAGTAGTCATTTCTAATTCCTATGGTTTTTTTTCTTTAATTAATAGTTAGATTCTATCGTGCTAGCTAGTTCTATTCTAAGATAAAATTCTTACTACCTAAATTCATGATTTTAATATAGCAGTTATCTGTGTAACCTACTACTCTAATAGTTATATTTCTTATTTTAAGATTAATTAGACTTTTTTTAAATGCTGTTAGATTATTATCTATGCGTCTTACTTATACAGGTTTATCTAAAACTCTAGTTAGTATCTAGTATCTCTATATTTATTTATTTAATATAAGTATTTTACTAGCCCTACTATTTATAAGCGCTAGTGTTTAATTACTGTTAATATATATATTTATATATAACTTATTTTCATATTCCCTCTAGTTTAGTTATATGTATATAATTAATATATTATTTCTAATTTTTAGTTCTTAGCCTTTTAGTAGCTTAGTTATAGTTTACTAGCTTTTTAGTTTTTTGTTTATAGCTGACTCCTAAGTAGTAGTTACTTTTTTAATATTTTTTTATTAGGTTTATAGATTAGATATTTCTAGAGTTAGCATGCTTCTTATTTAAGTATTATATATATATTTTTAGTTTATTCCCTATAATCCTAACATTTCCATCTCAAGAAATATTCTTAATATGTGAGTTTTTTATGTGAATCTGTAGCTAACTATTTTTTTTATTAATATTTAATTTAGTATTATCAGCATCCTACCTAGTATTTATCCTATAATAGTTATTTATGTTTATCTGAGTTTGAGTCCTGTAATTCATCTTCTAAATCTATATAAACTAGTTCTTATTATAGGTTAAGTTTTTTTTTATTTACTAGTTACTATAATACTTTTCTTATCTGTAGTTCTTTAATATGTATGGTGTATTTATTCTATTAATAGTTCTTTCCTATATAGTTAAAAGCTATATATATTTAGTATTTTTTTTTATTATTCTATTTGCGGCGTTATTATCCTGTACCTATAATATTAATAAAGAGTTTTCTTCTTTCTTTTTATTTTTCTTCTATTCTATTTCTAGGTGTCCGACGGGGTGATAGTATGTTATATTAATTATAACTAATATAAGTATTTAGTAATATATCTTATTTATCTATATAGCTAATTCTTATTTATTTAGCTTTTTATGCTATTAATTTCCTGCTAACTATAATACCTACTAGTATTTATACATTCTATCTCTTAAGATAACTTTCTAGTGTTTGGTAATATAGTATTCCCCTTAGTAATACTCTAATTTATATATCTAATAATATCTTTAGTGTATATATTATATAATTATTATAGATATTAGTTTCTTATCTTTTATTATTTCTTAATTCTTTCTTTATCTGAACTTCTGATCTTTTTTATAAAATAGTCCACCTTCTTATTCTATAATTTTATAAAACCTTTATATTTCTTTCTTGGTTCTCGTGTTGTGTTATTGAACTATTACTTTTTATATTATAGTAATTATATTACTAGGTTATTCTGTTAGATAATTCTTAATCTATTAATACAAAACTTTATATTCTTATCTAAGATATATATAACTTCTATAAATCTAGTATTATTCTTTCTAAATTCTCTTTATAATTATTTTATTAGTTATGGTGTTCTTTACTTATTTTACTTAGACTATAGTAATCTTAATTTCTTTTAGTGCTTTAGTCTAAACATAAGTCTTCTTAACATCTAATTATTATTATCTATAATTCTTAATAAAGTGTCTTTGTTTTCTATATTCTAGATAAGCTTTTTATATATAGTGTTTTATTTATTCTCTAGCTTACTTACCTTATCTTTTTCTAATAAATATTTACTTAATATTAATATCTATTACGTTATAGGTTTGGTTATCTTTTCTATTCTTTTTTTATATATAGATTATTAATCTCCCACGTGCTTTTTTCTCTTACTCTTATTAGTATTAATAGTTATTAATAGTTACTACTTATTTAATAATTTTTAATAATGTATTTAGCTGTTTTTCTCTGAAGATTTTATCTTTAATTCTGTCTTTTAGTTCTTTATAATATATTATAACTAGTAGTTAGTCTACCTAATTAAGCCGTGATTAGATTTATTTAAATTTTATAATATAATTAGCTACTAATGTCTGTTACTTAAGTTATTAAAGCTTTTAAATTACTTCTATTTTTTTATTAATCTCCTTAAAGACTATAATTATTTCTTATTTAAAGCATTTATAATTCTTAAAGGCTTGTTATATATTACTATTACAGTTAGCTAATCCTACTACTCTTAAGTTAAAATCTTTATTTATAAGGTAATTTTTTATTAGTAGTTTAAACTATTATATAGCTCTACCTATTATATTTATACCTACTACTAAGATTTAATCCTAGTTAGTTGAAAATAATCTCTAATTAAATTAATAGTAGAGATTTATTATTACTATAAAAGTCTTAAGTTTATCTTAATTACTATTAAACTTTTTAAATAATTATATTTTTACTATTTCTTCTTATTAATTGGCTCTAGTCTACTAGTTAGTTTTAATCTATTATTATAGGCTTACTAAAGTATTACGTAATTTCATAATAGCTACTTCTTATTTCTAGATAATCTATTATACACTTTTTATTCCTCCGGATATACTTCTAGTTATGAATAAAGATTCTATTATAACTTTTTTTTATTACTATTTTTTAATAATAAGTAAAGCTCTTACTCGTCCTTATAGTAAGTTATTATAGACTTTTAATAATTAGTTATTAGAATCTATCTAACGTTTCTTTCTACTCTTTTAAGATGATAATTACAATATTATAAGTTACTAACTTACTAATATAAATTATACTAGTAATAAGTTATTTAACTGCTTATATAATACTCTATAGTTCTCTTACTTCTAAATCAGATAGCTTATTAGACTTAGTAGAAGTTAGTTAACTTAGTAGAGAGTAAGAAAGAAGTAATACAGTAAGTTAAGATTTAACAAAATAGTATTAAACTATGTCACTTAAGGTATGAATCTTAATTTTAAGTAACTATAAGAAGTTAAAAGTAACTATAGACTGTTTATTGCCTTATACTTATAGTAGATCCTCCGTGCGTACATTCTGTACCAGTGTTCAGTATATTAAATACTATTTAAATTATTTAGGTTATTAGAAGTGTTAAATACTTTGAATATCTCTAATTACTAAGTATTACGTGGGTGGATGCTCTTAATCTACTAGTATAGTTTTATATTTTTATTCTTACTTCTTAGCTCTTACTCTAGCTTGTGCTAACATATCTTATATTTACTTATAATTCTTTCTTTTTAGCTCAAACATACGTTTTTATTCTAAAGTCTTATTAGCTGTTATTGCTAGTTCTCTTAGCTTTTTAGGTGCAGTTACCTTACTATTACCGTCCGTAATAATTTTCTAGTTTTTTCTAGAATTACTTCTTACTCTTATAGGTTTTAAACACGCTATTAAAGTAATTACGCTTTTAAGTTTTTATTACAAAACTATTAGATAGTTTATAAGTAGTCTTTAAATTATTATTATAATAAAAATAAAAAACTTCCTTAGTATTTAAAACTACTTATTTAAACTTAACTTAAGTCTTAACATTTTATAAAACATTAATACCTTTTATTTAAAAGTAAATAAACTTAATAAATTTACTTTAAATAAAGCTAATTTTTACCTACTTCTACACGCTACTATTATAATTAATAAATAGTTAGAAGTCCATATACTAAGCTCTTAATATAAAGTAATTAATTAAGTTTATATATTAGTTATTAGGCTTTATCTTAACACCTTAGTACTTTAGCACATTCTTAAACTTTATAAGTACTAAATTTTAAGTAAAATCTTAAATATAAGTGTAGAGCTAAGGCTAAGTATAAATAATACTAAAGTTTATTTTCTAAAGAATTAAATTCTTTAGCATACTGTTACTAATTCTTAAGATAATTTAATAAGTACGTTATTTAAATTCCTTTGTTATAAATAAGAATTAGAAGTAATTATCTATATTTTAGATCTAATTCTTTAGTATTTATACTAAAGAATTTTTTTCTTTTAGCATAAAGACATTTATGCTCTTTTAAAGTTATTTAATTAACTTTAGTTAATTATAATATACTTACTTTTCTACTAAGCTAGAAATTACCTATAAGCTAGTATTTATTCTACTAGTAGTTAAGAAACTACAGGACTATAGCTAAACAGGCTATAAAAATAGTAGACTTTTTCTTTAACTTATATAATTTCTTTCTTAGAAGCTTGTAATCTCCTAAGAGTAAGAAAACAGCTAATAAACTTATAAAGCTAATTAGTATTTTTAGAGAAGTTCAAAACTAGAGCTAGTTCTATATTTCTTATTTATAATAAAATAGTGTTTAAACTAGTTTCTAGATATATATTTCTATAACTTATAAAATACTAATCTAGTATTAATACACTTTTATTTTTAGTAGTATTATTTATTTAACTAGCTAAGAATTAGCTTTAGCTAGCCCACTAGTAGTGTAATAAACATCTATAAATATTTAAATTAAAAAAAAAACTTAAATAGTATTCTAAGCTCTAAATACTATAATACTAAAGGCTTTTTATATAAGTGTGTCCGTAATTTTATTTAATAGCTCTCTATTATTAAAATACTTATTATCTAACAGTTCTCTAAAAATAAGCTACTATATATCTTTAATAAAGTAGTTTCTATTATTATTAAAAGCTTTCTACTCTTAGAGTTAAAGTTCTTAATAACTCTTAGCATAAACTTATTTAGTACTAGAGTTTTTATAATCTCTAATCTCTAAAATAGCTATTTAAAAGCCTTTAAATAGTTTATAAGTAACTACTTTATTTTTTCACTCTTTCATATATAGAGCTATAAAGTAGAATTTAATAACATTTTTTTAAAATTAAGAAAGTAAAAATGAAATAAATTTCCTAGCTCTTTAAGCTAGCTACTCTTTTAAAATAAAGTAAAAAGAATTTAAATATAAGAAGAACTTTACAGACAAAAAACATAAAAAGTTAAAAAAAAAGAAGTATAGAATAGATTAAAGAAAAACAAATTCTTAAAAAGTACTTATAAAATTTAGAGAGTATTTATATACTTAATTATATATTAATTATATAAACTAGTACTTTAGCACTAGCTATCTAATAAAAGCTTATAAGGTATTTAAATAAGTTAGTTAAAAAATAGTAAAGAAAATACCTCTTACACTAACATAAGTTATTTTAATAATATAAAAATATAATAAAATAATAGTTTAACTAATTTATTATATAACTTATTTCTAAAAATATTAAAAATATTAAAAAAAATAAGTATAAAAAATAAACTATTTAAACTTAAAAAAAAACTTTTTTATATAGTAAATTTCTTTACTTATAATTTATTATACTTAGTTATAATATAACTACTTAGTTTTTATTAGTTTTATTTATTTTAATTATACTTATAACTATGTATGTAAAACATTATATGTTTTTTTTACTATTAGTTATATTAAGTTCTTTAATAATATTAGCTAGTAACTTTACTTTATTTTTTACTTTTTAAAGTAATTACTTTATTTTTTACTTAGTATTTTACTTTTTAGTATACTTTTTAGCTAGTAGCTAGTAATTATTATTATTAGTAATAGTTTTTTATTTATTATTACTTATTATTATAGCTAACATAAACCTGTAAATAATTATAAGTTATTATAAATAATAAAATACTATATTAAAGCTACTCTAGTAAAAAAAAAGAAAAAAAAAGAAAAAGAAAGAGAAATAAAGTTTTTATAGAGTATTTTTAAAGTATATATAAAAGTATAACATATAACTTATAAGTATAATAAGTAATTTATATATAAAATACTTTATATAACTATAGCA
The DNA here is from genome assembly GCA_010093925.1 of Zopfia rhizophila CBS 207.26. Classification (NCBI taxonomy): domain Eukaryota; kingdom Fungi; phylum Ascomycota; class Dothideomycetes; family Zopfiaceae; genus Zopfia; species Zopfia rhizophila. The sequence goes on from ML994611.1 coordinate 2,924,926, forward strand.
TATAACAGGCTATTATACTTATAATATTTAACTTTTAAATTTACCTTTTTTTTTTAATATTTTAATAACATTTAATTACTAGTTTTTAAAAACTTAATAGCTTTTATTTTAACGTACTATTAATTACTTATTAAATTTTTAGAATTTATTATTAAGTAGTTATTAAGATATTTAAGTATAAATTCTTAATTTTTTAATAAGTTTTAAAGTAGTCTACTTACTTATTTAGTTTACTTATTTATTAAATATATTATACTTTTTAACTATTTAAATATAGTTACTTAAAAAAGTTTAATATAATATAATATAAAAAAATATCAAATTTTTAATAAAAATAAAAAAAAAAGTTTTTTAATAACTAAAATTATAGTAGTATATAAAATTAAATTTTTAAATAAAATACTAAAAATGATATTAAAAAAAGAATTTTAAAATTATGTAAAAAAAAAAATTTTATTATAAGTTACTAACTTACTAATATAAATTATACTGGTAGTAAGCTGTCTAATTAATTATTATAACTATTAATTAGTTCTCTTACTTCCGGATCAGATAGCTTATTAAACTTAGTAGAAATTAGTTAACTTAGTAAAAGTAAAAAAAAGTAATATAGTAAGTTAAGATTTAATAAAATAGTATTAAACTATATCACTTAAGGTATAAATCTTAATTTTAGAGTAACTATAAAGAATTAAAAGTAACTATAAGCTGTTTAATGTCTTATACTTATAATAAATCCCCTATGCATACATTATATACCTATTAGAAGTATATTAGATACTATTAGAGAAAATAAAGGAAAATGAATTTAGCTTTAGTTTATATCTAATCTTATTTCTATTATTAGTACTTATCTTTTTTATATCCTGCTGTAGCTAATTATCTGATTTATTTACCTATTCTAGATACTACTCTCTATAGAACTTAAACTTACTATAAAGTAATTTTATTTATAAGTTCTATCTCTGCTAATTTGCTTTAGCTTATTAGTATTATTTATAAATTTTTTTATACTATATTTTCTATAGCAACGCTTTCTTGCTTGCGCTTTTTTTTATTATAGTTTATAATATTATCCCCCTTCTCTAAGCCTTTAGCCTAAAGGTTATTCTATTCTTTCTTTTATAAATAGTATAAAGGTAGCTAGTTTTTTGTGTGAAAGCTAAAATTATAAAAACCCCTTACACCTTTCCTATTCTTCTAATTTCCTAAGAATGATTTGAGCGGAATTGTTTTTAATATAAGCTTACTATCTAGTTTAAAGAGTCTAAGCATATAGCCGTTTTATACTGTCTTTTTATTTCTATTATTATAATAATAGTTGCTATTACCTAGTGGATCTAGCCTCTAGGTAATATTCTAAGTATATTAATTAAAACATAAAGTATAATCTTATAGTGTTATAATAAGAGTAGGATTATTTAAATTATAATAAAGAAAAATTATACTAATAGATTAAGAAATCCTATCGGGAGTCCCTTAAGACTTATTATATTTTATTAAATTAGTTATAGAATATTTAATAATAACTATTAAATTTAGATTATAAGTCTTAGGCTCGTAAGTTCCGGCTCTGTTAGTAATTAGCCTAAATAAATTCTTAAAAAAAAGAAGATATTCTAGCGTGAGCTTACCTTAATTAATAAAGTTCATACAATAAAAAAAAAAAAATAGAGTTATTAGAACTAATTTAATATACTATAACTTATAGTGTCCGGCGTCGGCTTGTTTTTCTTTTCTAATTTTAAGTAAAATATCTTATATTCTTTATATTTCTTAGATATGTTCTTAGAGTAGGTGTTTACTATTTTCTTTAATAGTATTAATTAATTAGCTCTAAACTATTCCTTATGTTTCTAACTAGCTTTTATATATTATCTTTAGGTCTATAATTCTTCTATCTAACTAAATACTTCCACTAATATCTAAACTATTAGTAGTTTAAAATCTGCTAAACTTTATACTTAGTAGTGTCTTTCTTAAGTTTAAGTCTTATCTATAGTTTAGCGTTTTATAGTGCTAGTTTTAGTAATAAAATATAAAAAACTAAATAAATTCTTATATCCTTAGATAGTTATAGTTTGTAATTTATAAATCCTATTTATTATTTAACCTTAAACAGTCCTAGCTTGATGTGATCCAGTTTTTTTGATAGTTATTTAGTTTTTAAATTTTTTTATAGTAAGAAAACTCTATCTCCTTTCTTAAAGATTAGTTTCTTAACTCTGGATTTATTTTTCTGTTACTTACTAAAGTCTTCTTTCTAGGTAATTTTTCCTACTATTTCTTAATAAAGTTATTATAACTTCTTAATCTTTATTCTTGCTAATTCTAATATCTTGTTTAATCTCTATAGTTCTTAATAAGCTATAGGCTTATAACTATAATTTATAAAGAATAGTAATCTTCCTATAGTTAATGACCTTATAGAGTTATATATAAACTTAACTATTAGTAATAAGTATAATTACCAATTCATTTACTTTAACCTTTATATATATTAGTTTAAAGTATGTGTACTTTATAAGTTAGTTTACTATAACTAATATCATATCATACTATTAGTCTTAAAAGGTGATTGTTATTAGTATTCCTGTAATAAAGTCTATTATAACTAATTCTTATAGTAGGTCTAGTAAAGGAATTAGTTATATAAGTCTATATTTCTTATATCTTATTACTTTATTCTTTTTGTACTTAATACATTTTGAAAGAATAGCTTAAACCTTTTTCTATATTCCTAGAATCTAAAAATATCTGTTAATCCGTTCTATAGTTTTTTTAATCCCTTAATGTCTATGCATTTTAGCTAAATATTAGTTTTTAATAAGTTTAGTCTATAATACTTCTAGTACGAAAATAGTTCCTATTTTATACTATTATAATTATTTATAGTTATATTCTCTAATCCGTTTCTACCATGTGTTCTTAATAATGATTATGGTTTTAATATTTATTTATAAGCTTCCTAGAGACTTATCTAATCTTTACTTAAGTATTATATTATAAATTTCCGGTATATTCTTTATATAGTTTACTTTTTAACTAAGTATGTTAGCCGCTGTGTTTTCTTTTCCTAATTTATAAAATATTTAAAAGTTAAATATAGAGACTAATTCCTACTATCTAACTTATTATTAATTTAACTTCTTTATTATTATAAATGCTGTTAGATTCTTGTAATTTAAATATATAATAATTTAATACTTAGCTCCTTCTAAGTAATGTTTCTATTTTTTAAATACTTAAACTATTACCAATAGTTCCTTGTCGTGAATGTTATAGTTTAACTTAGTAATTATAAGTTTATAAAATAAAAAGTCTACTAGATGTTTACGCCTATTATCTTGTATTTATAGTAAAATAACTTTTATAGTTCTATCTAATATATCTGCATGTATCTCCATTTAAAGTCATAAATTAAATATCTTTAATATTAGTAGTTATTAGAATATTTCTTTTAGTATTATGAAAGCGCTTTCCTTGCGTTATTTTTACTTAAATTATTAATTCTTTTTCAACAGTTCTATTAAGAGTGCTATGATTTTTAAGTAATTCTTAATAAATTATCTATAAAACTCTATAAATCTAAAAAAAGAATAAACTTCTTTTATATTTATTAGTGTAAGCTAAAATAGTATATTTTTTACCTTATCTAAGTTAACTACTATTCTATTTTAAGATACTAAGTATCCTAAAAACTTAATTTCTATCCTATAGAATATATATTTTTCCATTTAAATATATAGCTTATGTTTTTTGAGCTTTTATAATATCTTCTTAGTATACTTAACGTATTTTTCTAGTATTTTATTTATGTATATAAGCATGTTATTAAGATATGCTATTACAAATACGTCTAGATATTCTCTTAGTATATAGTTAATAATTATCTAGAATATTACTAGTGCGTTAGTAAGTCCTATTAGTATAACTAAGTATTTAAATAATTTATATCTTATTTTAAATACCGTTATCCATTCGTGTTCTTTAACTATTTATATTTAGTAGTATCTATTCTTAATATTAAAAAGACTAAACTATTTAGCTTCTCTGAGTTTATCTATAAGTTCTAATATTAATAGTATTAGGTAATAATTTTTTACTATAGCTTTATTAAGATATCTATAATTAATATATAGCTATAATTTACTATTCTTTTTTAGTATAAAGAGTATTAGTAAAGCTATCTTGCTTTAACTGATTTGTATATATCCTTTTTATTAGTTTTTTTATAAGAATTTTCGTAATTCTTCTTATTAATGAATGGGTACTTAATATAATGGTTCTAGTTTTAAATCCGTTTCTTTTTTAAGCGTGATCTTGTGGTCCTAGTTTTAATATTCTAGTAGCTAGTTTTTAGCTTTTTTAAAAAACTATTCTCTAAATTCTTTTTAATATTCATTTAGCATAATAAACGCGGTATCGTGAAGTATTACTTTTTTTATCTATATTATAGCTCTTATTTATTACTGTCCGTAGTAGTCATTTCTAATTCCTATGGTTTTTTTTCTTTAATTAATAGTTAGGTTCTATCATGCTAGTTAGTTCTATTCTAAGATAAAATTCTTACTATCTAAATTCATGATTTTAATATAGCAGTTATCTGTGTAACCTACTACTCTAATAGTTATATTTCTTATTTTAAGATTAATTAGACTTTTTTTAAATGCTGTTAAACTATTATCTATATATCTTACTTATATAGATTTATCTAAAACTCTAGTTAGTATCTAATATCTCTATATTTATTTATTTAATATAAGTATTTTACTAGCCCTACTGTTTATAAGCGCTAGTATTTAATTACTATTAATATATATATTTACGTATAACTTGTTTTCGTGTTTCCTCTAGTTTAGTTATATATATATAATTAATATATTATTTCTAATCTTTAGTTCTTAGCCTTTTAGTAGCTTGGTTGTAGTTTATTAGTTTTCTAGTTTTTTATCTATATCTGACTCCTAAGTAGTAGTTATTTCTTTAGTATTTTCTCTTTAGGTTTATAGATTAGGTATTTCTAGAATTAGTATACTTCTCTATTAAGTATTTTATATATATTTTTAGCTTGTTCTCTATAATCCTAGCATTTCCATCCTAAGAAATATTCCTAATATGTGAGTTTTTTATGTGAGTCTATAGCTAACTATTCTTTTTAATAGTATTTAGCTTAGTGTTATCAGCATTCTATCTAGTATTTATTCTATAATAGTTATTTATATTTATCTAAGTTTAGGTCCTGTAGTTTGTTTTCTAAATTTATATAAACTAGTTTTTATTATAGATTAAGTTTATTTTTATTTGCTAGTTATTATAGTATTTTTTTTATCTTTAGTCCTTTAACACGTATAGCGTGTTTATTCTATTTATAATTCTTTTCTATATAGTTAAAAGCTACACATATCTAGTATTTCTTTTTTATTATTCTATTTATGGTATTATTATCCTGTATTTATAATATTAGCAAAGGGGTTTCTTTATCCTTCTTATTCTAATTCTATTTTAATTTTAGATATCCAATAGGGTGACAGTACGTTACATTAGTTATAACTAGTATAAATATTTATTACTAGATTTTGTTTATTTATATAGCTAGTTTTTGTTTACTTAGTTCTTTATACTGTTTATTTCCTACTAACTATAATATTTATTAGTATTTATATATCCCATCTTCTAAAGTAACTTTCTAGTATTTAGTAATATAGTATTCTTTTTAATAGTATTTTAATTTATATATCTAACAGTATCCCTAGCGTACGTACTATATAATTATTATAAATATTAACTTCTTATCCTCTATTATCTTCTAATCCTTTCTTTATCGGAATTTCTAATTTTTTTTTTTTTATAGAATAGTCTATTTTTCTGTTCTATAATCTTATAGAATTTTTACGTCTTCTTCTTAGTCTCTACGTTATATTATTAAACTATTATTTTTTATATTATAGTAATTATATTACTAGGTCGTCCTGCTAAATAATTCTTAACTTATTAATACAAAACTTTATATTCTTGTCTGAGATGTGTGTGGCTTCTATATATCTAGTATTATTCTTTCTAAATTCTTTTTATAATTATTTCTTTTATTATAGTATCTTTTTCTTGTTTTATTTAGACTATAGTGATTTTAATTTTTTTAAGTGCTTTAGTCTAAACTTAAGCTTTCTTAATATCTAATTATTATTATTTATAATTTCTAATAAAGTGTCCCTGTTTCCTGCACTTTAAATAGACTTTATATATATAATATTCTATTTATTCTTTAGCCCACTTTCCTTATCCCTTTCTAATAAATATTTATTTTATATTAATATCTATTTCGTTGTAGGTTTAGTTATTTTTTTTATTTTTTTTAGATATATAGATTACTAATCTTCCATATACTTTTTTCTTTTACTTTTATTAGTACTAGTAGTTATTAATAGTTACTACTTATTTAATAATTTCTAGTAAGGTACTTAGCTATTTTCCTCTAGAAATTTTATCCTTAATTCTATTTTTTAGTTTTTTATAGTATATTATAACTAGTGGCTGGTCTACTTAATTAAGTTATAATTAGATTTACTTAAACTCTATAGTATAATTAGCTACTAATATTTATTACTTAAGCTATTAGAGCTTTTAAATAGCCTCTATCTTTTTATTAATCTCTTTAAAAATAATAATTATTTTCTATTTAAAGTATTTATAACTTTTAAAGGCTTGTTATATGTTATTATTATAATTAGCTAATTCTATTACTCCTAAGTTAAAATCTCTATTAGCTAGGTAATTTCTTATTAGTAGTTTAAACTATTATATAGCTCTACCTATTATATTTATACCAGCTACTAGAATCTAATTCTAATTAATTAAAAATAACTTTTAATTAAACTAATAATAGAGGTTTATAGCTGCTATGAAGATCTTAAGTTTATTTTAACTACTATTAAATTTCTTAAAAGGCTGTATTTTTACTGTTTCTTTTTCTTAATTTATTTTAACTTACTGTTATAGACCTATTAGGGCGTTACATAACTTTATAATAGCTATTTTTTATTCTTAAATAATTTATTATATACTCTTTTATTCTCTAGATATACTTCTAGTTATAAATAAAAATCCTGCTATAACTTCTTTTTTACTATTACTTTCTTCTAACAAATAAAGTTCCTGTTCGTCTTTATAGTGGGTTGTTATAAATATTTAATAATTAATTACTAGAATCTATCTAACTACTTCTTCTACTCTTTTAAGATAGTAATTATAATATTATAAGTTACTAACTTATTAACGTAAATTATACTAGTAATTACCTATTTAACTAATTATTATAACTATTAATTAGTTCCTTTACTTCCGGATTAGATAGCTTATTAGACTTAGTAGAAGTTAATTAACTTAGTAGAAATAGAAAAAAGTAATATAATAAGTTAAGATTTAACAGAATAGTATTAAACTATATTACTTAAGATATAAATCTTAATTTTAGAGTAATTATGAAGAATTAAAAGTAATTGTAAGCTATTTAATGCCTTATACTTATAGTAAATCCTTTATATATATATTATATATTTATTAGAAGTATATTAAATACTACTAAAGAAGATAAGAGAAGATGAGTTTAGCTTTAGTCTATATCTAGTCTTATCTCTATTATTAGTACTTATCTTTTTTATGTTTTACTATAGCTAATTACTTAATCTACTTATCTATTCTAGATACTACTTCCTATAGAACTTAAACTTACTATAAAGTAATTTTATTTATAGATTCTATCTCTGTTAATTCGCCTTAGCTTGTTGGTATTATTTATATATTTTTTTATATTATATTTTCTATAGTAACGCTTTCTTGCTTATGCTTTCTTTCTTATTACAGTCCGTAACATTTTTATAATATAATAATTTTATAAAAAATAAGTATTATAATTTTTAGTAAAATTTTAATATAAAAAAAAAGTATATAAAATGTTAATTAAAAAGTAAAAAAAAAATTGGTAAATTTAATAATATTATAAGTTATATTAATAAAAGTATATACTTAAATATAAATACTATAAAAAATGTAAATAAAAAGTTAAAAAAAAAATTAGAAATTAGAAATTTTAATTTTTTTATATAAAAATAAAGTATAAAAACTATTATAAATAGTGTATTATTATAATAAATATTTTATATATATAAAAAAAAAAATTAATAAAAATAAAATTATAAGTATAAAGTACACAAATTATTATTAAAAAGTTAAATAATTATTAGTAAAAAATTTATACTAGTAATGTAGTTATTAAAGTTTTAAAACTATAATAAATATAGTAAAAATTATGTTTTTACTGTGATAATAGGCTCAGTCTTTACGTATTATAGTATAAATATAAGTTAATAGAATAAGTTAGCTCTATTTTAGCTATACTAAAATAAAGAGAGAAGAGATATAAAGGGGGCTTACTTTTAAATAGAGTAGTATATAGCTTAAGTATAAGCTAGCTATACTCTAAGCTCTATACTAAATTATAACTAGTATAGCTAGTTATAATATTATATAACTTATAGTAAGTAGAGTAAACAGTACTATTATATTACCTTCTCTTTAAAAGAGGCTTGTTTTTAAGTCTCTAGATTATAATCTCCTTCTTACTAATTTCTGTACTATTCTTGTTTTTAAAGCTGTCTTATTATTTTCCTCTGTTATTTCTAGATTTTTCTCTACTTTATATACTTTTAACTAGGTGTCTAGTTATACTAATAGTTCTGCCTTCTCTAAATAGGCCTTATAATAGTCTTTTATCTTATATAAGGTGCCTATAAAGCCTTGGGCGTTATACTAAGCAGAATTTAAGTTATAAGCTAGTTAGAATACTTTATACTATAGTTAGCTATAAAATAGATAGCTATTAAGAATTTCCTATACTAGCTACTTAAAATACCCGTTAACCTTAATAGGCAGTTTCTTAGGTTTAATTTAGCTAGACAGTAAATAAATAAAAGCTTTTTATAAATAGTTTATATAAAAGATGTTAAGCATACGTATGTGTAGTAGCAGCTTAAGGTAATAAAAATATCTCTTTATATTTATAATAAAATAGGGTTTATATATCTGCTGGTTTAGCTTCTAGTTAGGTTAACTAATAGTAAAGCTTTTAAATATAACGTATATTTTATCTTCTATAGAGAAGTCTAGCTTATAGTGCTTTTTATTAGCCTATTAAGTCTATTACTCTTATACTTAAGTAATTCCTTATTAAGCTATCTTTATAGCTAGCTTTATTATATTATAGTAAGCTTTAGCGTAGCTCTACGCTTCCTTACGTGATATCTATTTATAAATTATAATAAATATCTTTATATATTTCTCCTAGTCTTAGTAATAGATTAGCTAGTAGCTAAACTTAATTTAATAAAGTAATAAGCCTATAGTCTTATATAGTAGAATTACTTAAATCTAGTTTATATAAGGCAGTAGGTCTGATTAGTTATTCTAATAATAATTAATAAATAAACATAAGCACTAGTTAATGTACTGGTTTAAAACCTTAGTATTTTTATTAGTTTAGAGGTAATACAGCATTAAGAGCTTTTACTTAATTTCTATTAGTTAGTATAGCTTATTTATAAATACTAAAGTAAACTAAGAATTATAATTAAAGACTATTAATTTAAGCAGACTAAATACTTACTAGATATAATAATAGTATATATTAGCTACTTAAACAGCTATAGTGGTCTTATAATAAGATAATAAGAAGTAATATTTACTTAGCTAGTTTATAATAACAAAAGTATAGTCATATCCTTTCTTATTTAGAAAGAAGGACTTAAAGTTTATAGTAATATCTTACTATACTCACTTAAAGATTAGTAGTGATTTAAGTAAGTCTAAAGTCTTATTATAAAATATATAGCTTTATTTATAAGCTTTATATATAGCTATATAATTATCTATATTTTTATTTATATAGCTTTAGTAGTAGTGGTTGTGAAGTAGCTTATTTATTTTTCTCTTACTTAAGTAAGTAATCACCTAAGTAGTATAAATAACTTAAATAAAATAAGTTCTTAAGAAGTGTATAGTAAAGACTACTAGTTTACTATAGTATATAAAAAAGCTTTAGTTAAGTTTTTATGCTAAGTAGTTATTAAAAAAAGTGTGCTCTTAAAATAACTGTAAACTCTCATAGCTATAATTCACCTCAATAATATAATCAATTAGTAAGTAAAAGTTATTTAGAAATAGTAAGACTATAAAAGTATTAGTAATAATTATTTTAATTATATTAATAGCTAGTATACCTCTTACTAACAGTATAGCTGGGTTATTACTTATAGTTTTAATAAAACTAATATTAATTTACTCTGCTGAAAGAAAGGCGCGTGTTTAGACTACTTTATTTTTATTTTTTTAGGTCTTTAGTTTTTCTTACTTACGCAAGAGCGCGTCAGCTACTATATTAATTATACTAAAATAATAAATAAGTATTAAGTAATAGTCTATTATACTTATTATTTAGTGTATTTAATAGAAAGTAAGCTCTTACTTTATAGAGAAATACTTTAGCATATAATAGTTAATTAGAGTACTAAATAACTTAGTAGTTTATAAGCCTATAAGCTGTAAGTACTATTCTTAAAGACTATAAATTACAGCTAATATTTTTTTATTATATATATTATAGTTTATCTAGAGCTTACTTATAGTCTTAGAGTAGAAAACTATAAATTACTAAAGATTATCCTCTTAAAGTTATAATAGTATTCTTATAATAACTTTATTACTTACATCTATCTCCATGCGCGTCTGATGATAGGGTAAGTAGTAAACTAAAATATTATCTAATAGTATTAGATTCTTAGCTTACTAAAAAATTACTAGCTTATATTTATTAAAAGTATATTATATGCCCTTCTTAAGCAGCTTAGTAAGTAATTAGATAATATATTTATAGTTTCTCAGAAAGGCTCTATAGAAGTTATAGAATTTTAGAAAGGATTATAGACTTTTAACTAATATAAATACTAGCTATTTTTATATAGTAATAACTTTCTTAGGGTCCTTTTAAATCCCTTTTATACTAATAATAAAATCTAGAAACTTCGTTCTAGTAATAATAAACTCGCTTTTTTTAATATTTATTTAAAGATTTATATTTTAGAGATGTCTTAGTACTTAAGTAATATACTCCTCATACTACAGCAAGTCTTCAAAGTAAATTAGGATATTATTAAAGTAAATAATATAAAAGTTATTAAGTATGCTATAAAGTATCTTATTAATATAATACTAAAATATAGTAAAGCTATTATAGAGACTAAATAGTAGTATATAATACTTATAATTATTATATTAAGTACAGAACGTAGTTAGGTTCTCTATATTTTTATTTAAATATATATAATAAAAAGTTTATTATATATTAAGCTTAGTAAACACTTTTACTTACGCTAGTTAGATAAGGGTTTTCTAAATTAGCAGGATTAAATAAACGTTTTTTTTTATAATAGTATTAAGTTTATAATAGTTAATATAGAAGCGCTACTCTCTTTCTAGCTTCTTAGTAAATAATACTAAAAAAGTATATAAAGCATTACTATAAGTAATAATATCTTATTAAAAATAGTTATTTAAATAGGTCTTAATAAGCTATAGTTATTTAAAAGATATGTTATATAATAAACTTAATATTAGCATATTCTTAGTTATTAATTTAATATTATAATTAATATCTTTATAATGTGGAGGTAGTATGTCTGAGTTTTTTTTTAAAAAATAAGCCTAAGTCATACTAACGTAGTTAGAATAAAATAGTTTTTATTTAATAAACTACTAAAGTTTCTTTTCTCTTATAAGGTTTTTATTTAATTAATAGGGCTCTTCTAGCGAAGCCTTTACTAAAGAGTTTTTAGAACTTTAGAAAAAAAGCTTTAAGTCTAGTAAACTAAGCTTATCTCTATAGTCCTAAATAAGCTTATTTACTTTATAGATACTAGTATACCCTAGTATAGTTTCCTTCTACTATATATATATTATAAAGGTAATAGCTTTTATAGTATTAATCTTAAGGCCTATTTTAAAGAGGTCTTTGTATAAGATAGGCTAAAAATAAAAAATTTACTTACTTAATTTTAGCTACTATTATAAGTAAAGCTATTTTTTTATTTTCTTAATATTTTTTTACTATACCACATGCTAGGGCGAGCGCTGAGGTGGCTTATAAATATACTATAAAATTACTATATTTATCAGCTTATCACGTTAGTTAGTATTAGCTTAGTATAAGAGGTTAATTTTAGTTAATAGGTTTTACATTAGAATAATAATATCATACTTATAGTTAATTAGCTTATTATTTAGCTATTTAAGTGCTTACTTTTTATAATTAATTAAAGCACTTATATCTTTAAATAGCTTACAGCTAATTATAAGGTTATAGCAGCTAATATTATAAAAGATAAAGTAAGTTAATAAATAGTAGTTATCTAGTACTAAATTAGCCTAAAAGTACTTATTTACTTATCTATTTAGTCTATTATTGTAGCTAGCTAGGGGGATAGATTCTATTTAATAAGTTTTTATCTTAAGCCCTTTCTTAATAGCGCGTATATACTTTAGGTATACTAGAATAAAACTACTAGCTCTAGTATTAAAAAAGCTACTTAGCTTAATAGCTAGTCTACTAATAGAGATATAATAAAGCAGAGTAAAGACTAATCTATTAAATAGTAGTTAGCAAGAATTAAACTAGTTAGTAGCTCTAGGGAGTAATTCTAGGAAGAAAACTTCCTTTAGGGTAAGTCTTTCCCTAATAGTTCTTTTATAGTAAGCTAAAACTCCTTATTATTACTAGTATCCTAGAGTGTATAAAGCTCTTTATTAGTATTTATAGGCTTAATTACTTTAGCTATAGTTTAAGTAGGTAGTTAGTAGTCTTTTATAAAGTAGCTAGGTTTCCCGCAATTATAGCAACTAGCTGGCTTGGAGATAGGTATTGGTAGGATGGCGGTAGCTGCTGTATGAGTTAGGTACTTAGCTCTTAGATAAGACTACTAAATCAGTAGCAGCTAAGTCTTTCTAGTTCTTCTATTAATTTGCTTAGTAGCTTTCCTGGCGCTGAGAGCTAGCTCTCTAGCGAAGTCTTAGGCCAGGTCTATATACTCGTCGTACTGGTTACGGTACTGCTGTTGATAGATGCCCATCTGCGTACGCAGAGCGTCTGGGAGCTTCTTATGAAATTCTTCCACCTATTGGTCTGCAGGCAGGCTGCGTTCTTGAGCTAGGCAGAAGAAGTCGCCCTAGAATATAGTAAAGTTGGTAGGGTCTCTGAGGTAGAGCTTCTGGAAGTCGCGGTGAGCGTTGAGTCTCTTGTGTGGGTCGCCGTACGTCCTTTCTAGGCGATCTACTATGTACTGGTAGCTGACTAGCTGCTCACTCTCTCTTACTGTATATATAAGTGTTGAGAGGTACTGGTTGGCAGGACCCTCTGTACGTGTACGTATGTAAGAGACGATGTTCTCCTGGGTAGCTTACTCACTGGCTCCAGTGAACCAGTCTCAGTTGGCGCGTACCTTGTCCTTTAGGACATCTCTCTATTGATTAAAGGTGACGTCCTTGCCGTCCTTAAGCATTGGCGGATCAGGGAATCGGGCTGAGTAGCTGTTACCTTGATGGCTGCCTACAGTAGGCGTAGCTAGTGGAGTGGCTGGTACGTAGGGTGATGCTCGAGGAGTTTGGTTACTGAGATCTCCTGTATCAGAACCATCGTCAGGTCCTACAGCTATATAGCCAGCCTGGTTCTGAGGGGTCTGTAGCAGAGCTGTGAAGCGCGTCTTCTTTGCTGGTGTCGACAATAGCGCTAGGCTGGCCTTTGCAGAGAGGAAGGAGTGTATATTGTGCGTGGGTTTCTTTGTCTGTACCCTTAGTGTCTTGATCTCGTTCTCTTGATCTGCTACGCGCTCGAGCGTGTTGTTTAGTAGCTGACGAAGCTCGGTAAGCTCATCTCTAGCCTTGTTAAGCTTAGTTTCGGCCGTGTTGAGCGCTTTTCCTAGCGTATCGGTATGGTCGTAATGTGTGAGTACTTTGAGATGGCTACGCTCTAGCTCGCTAGCGATTATCGCTTGATCAAGGGTTATTAGGGTAGGAAGCGTAACCTCTATCTCCTGAGGCTCGTAGGTGTCGGTTCCCCAGGTAGTGCTCTTGGTAGTAGCCATGAAGGGTTTCTTGTCGTGTCGTGCCTGGATGCGGAGCTTCTTGATGGTATAGTCTTCTCTAATCATGTTGTCAGGGTAGTATGTGGCGGCACACCTGAGCGACTTAGGGATAGGCGTGTAGTCGTTGCTAGTGGCTGTTGCCTTGGGATCGACCCTTATCTCTAGCGTAGAGAGCTTTCCCATGGTCCTAACCTATCCGTCCTTGTATGTGTATAGAGCTTCTGGCCCCTAGCAGGGTGAAGTGATTGGCTAATTCTCTGGCGTAAAGAAGACGAGCTGGTAGTGCTCACAGGAGTCGGTTTCTCTGGCGTGGAGAAGATAAGCTGGTGGTGCTCGCAGGGGTCGGTTTCTCTAGCAGGGAGAAGATGATGAGGGGGGGGGGGGGGGGGGGGGTTCACTAGAGCTCTCGTAGCTCTCTTCCAATCTAATGGGTACGTTGCCTACTGCTGTAGGTCTTCCGGTTACCTGCCAAGTCGCTCTTGAGGCCTGCCGCGCAGGGCTTATACAGGCTATCGCTCAGGGTTTCAATTGCCTACCGCTATAGGGCTTTCCGGTGGAGATCGTATGGTTGACGAACTAACGACTCGGCGTAGTCGTGTAATTGATCCTCCAGGTGCGGTCGTTGACGAATCAAACGCTCTTGTTGATCGCGCGGTTTGACCTCGATATTGTGTCGCCGTCGTCCGGCCGAGTTAGAGGGATCTTAGTGTAATGTGATGACGGGCTCGGTCTTCACGCGTCGTAGCATAGATGCAGGTTGACGGGATAAGTTGGCTCTATTTCAGCTACACTAAGATGGGGAGAGAAGAGGTACAAAGGGGGCTCGCCTCTAAATAGGGCGGTGCATGGCCTGAGCGCGAGCTAGCCATGCTCTGAGCTCTGCGCTAGGTCGTGGCTGGCGTAGCCAGTCGCGATATCATGTGGCCTGCAGCGAGCAGAGCGAGCAGCACCGTCACATTTACCTAAATATTAAAAGTAAACAAAAAATAATATAACTTTCCATGGTTTTATTTACTTCCCACTCCGGAAGTACAGTCTTTCGAAGCCCGGTACTAAAAGCCGTTGAAGATGTCGCGAGTTAGGTACCAGAGCGAGAAGTATTGATACTAACCCATTTTCCGCACTGAGAACTCTAAGACCTCTGGCAATTGTGTCTCGAATGCTATAGAACTCTGTCTTGTGCAAAAAAGAGAAAGGAAAAAGAAAAGAAAAGTAGACCTTGTAGGACCTGTTTGGTGGTCAGGCCCCGAGATTCGGTTACGCTCAAGTGCCCAAGGGCAACCTTGGGTTGGACTTTTAATGGCTTCTATTTCGGTGTCATACCTGATTGATGCCGATGGAAAGAGTTTGGTATGAAACGAGAATTTCTAGGGTTAAATAAGTTACGTGTTGATGAGATGAGACGAAGCTGACATTGAAGTGGCGTACAGGGGCATGGTTTACCAACCGAGCAGACATCCAATGACAACATGGGCCAAGCTGCGTAGCAATTTGTGTACAGTGAGGCGGGAGAAACTGGTTCTTTAAAGGATGTAAGCAGGTAATGGGTGACCGAAAGGAGCAGGTGGAGAGGTTAACTGGCAAGGCTGTGGTTCAATCCAGGAGCCTATTTAATCCTTGGCACACCGCAACCTCAAGTGCGCACGTGACGGGACGGGTCATCGCCAAAGAATTCGACGTTTCCGGCTCCCCGCGGTCCAGTCTAAGCGCATAGTTGAGGGTTAGGGTTGCAGTATCTGAGGAGATAGAATCATGTAGAGTGGGAATGGGGCTGAACACCGGGCATGGCAGAATTTATGAGTTACGGGTGAAGCCAAAGGCCGAAGAAAAGATTTTGTCAGAAAACATGGAGGCTTGAAATACGGATGAGAGTCTAGCTTGGTTGAAGAATAGACCTGGGCAGTGTCACTCATCCTGGCGAAATGAGATTGCAGGTAGTGAGATTGAGGCTTGCTTATCTCATCAACCTCGGCCTGTTCCAAAGGGGATTTGGCCCAAAGGTTGATACCTCTCATGCCTGTCCATGCATCCATCACTCCCTTCCTCTTTCGTCCATCAGCTACTCATCTTGTCTCAATCTATTTCCATCCGTCGTTCTGAGGTATCATACCTGTACTAATTCCATGATAACAAGAACGCCGTTTGGCGTGTCGCCGCATCAGCTTACAGCACTATTTGTGCGTCATTTGGTCCTTCAACGGGTCTCCACAGAGAGCGAGGATGCTTTCGCGAAACCCTGTTCTCTTTAAACTCCATCCTTTCGGTCGAGAGACTACTTGCATTCGTGTTGTTTTCGTACCTGGTTCCGAACAATTTTGAAGCGGTGGGATCAACATTTATCCCATCCAATCCTGCTTTTTAACCTACAGTTGCTAGCGCGTGCAGTCACGGTAATCATGCTGACTGCGTCCGGAGTCCGAAATGCTGTGCATCGTGTCTTTCTTTGCATATACTTTCAACCTTCACTATGGGACTAGCTCCCATGAGTTTATGCTGGAAACACCTGCTCTTAAGTCTCTCGCCCGTAGTACCCTGTTCGGAAACCGAAATTCGGTTTAGCCAGGCAGACATCAAATCGTCCTTCCGACACCGTGGATATGCCATTTCTCCCGACCAGTTAAAAGCCGTGATCCATGTTGTCAAGTGTAGCCTTACCCGTACCCTTGTATTTCAGCGCCTAAGATCAACTTCACAATCCACCATGTGTCCCTTCACGTAAGCGCCATCCCCGGAAGTCCGTCGGGAAAAAGAGAAACATTATACGATCATGGGCATATTCCCCTTTGTCTTCGATTTTAGGTGCCCTCAATGGTTGTTTCTGTGTGCCCGGTATCTCTTATGTTCGGGGACTAACCAAGTAGATGAATCTCCACGTCGATGCCTCGTGGGACGGGTAAGACAATATAATATCTGCTCGACCCGTTTGGGCGACGAGACCAGGTCAGAAATGCCATTCTAGTAGCTTACTGTCATTACAACACAACTCCCCTCAAATTTTATGGGTTTATAGTAGGAAGGTCTCTAATTTGGTCTCCAATATGCAAACCTTGAACCTTCGCTCAACTCCAAACATGGAACCACCGCCAGGCGTAACAGCGCATCCCGTCGATGCATCGCCAATACCAGTAGATATTATTGTTACTGCTTCAATTTGCTTGTTTCTGGCAGCGTCTGCGATATGTGCGCGGACCTTTACGAAGGCATATTATTTGAAGCATATGCAAGTTGAAGACTGTAGGTACTTCTCTCACTTCTGTTAATTAAGGGTTGCTAACATTTCATAGATGCGGTCATCTTTGCAGGTGTACGTTCAATGACTTTCTTATACACCACGCTCATTTACTGAAAGAACTCAGATCGGCTTCGTAGCCTTTATCGGCCTTCTCTTCAAGGCCGCGTCCGCAGGCCAAGGCTCCCATATTTGGGACGTTTCTCCCTCCTCTATCAAGCGAGTTGTGCAGCTATCGAATGTAATTGCCATAGTATATGCGCCAGTCATGCTCGCTGCGAAGCTGGCCGTTCTTCTGCAAATCGGTCGTATATTTGCCGGAATCAAGAAAAACTTCATGTACTGGGCCGTTCGCATCCTAATCGTCCTTAATGCCTTCAGTTATACTGGAATCTTCCTTGTTCGGACCTTCACCTGTGTACCAAGAGCAAAAATTTCTGATCCTTCGATTCCCGGGAATTGCATTTCACAGACAGGGTCTATTATCGGGATCGGGATGATTAACGCGACTTCTGACATCGCGATCCTAATTCTTCCACTTTACGGTGTTAGCAAGCTACAATTACCCTCGAAGAGAAAGATTGGTGTAGCTGCAATGTTCTGTGTTGGACTGATTGCCTGTGTTGCGAGTGCTTTCTGCCTCTACTATAGCGTCCGACTCGATACGAATCCTGACTTTACCAAGGCTGTATGGCAGGTTAATATGTGGACGTAAGTAAACTATGCTCGTATCTGCATTTTTTTCAAGTACATATTCGATGAAACATACTAAGCCGCGTATAGGCTCGTTGAATTCACGTGCGTAATTCTAGTCGTGTGCTTTCCCACATTTCCGCACCTTTTTCAGTGCCTCCAGGGAAAAGCCAAAAAGCCCATGTATGTCACCCATGGCAAGTGGCTATCAAATCAATCCTTCCCAGACAGCCCAGGCATATCCTCGAAAACGAAAATACTTTATCCTACCGATACTCAGACAACTTTGTGTCACCAACCCTCATTGGAAAGTGAGGCCCAAGCGGAAGCAAATGCTATCCCCCTCCCGGAACACCCAGTCTCTTCGTTCGACAGACCAGTATCACTATTAGAAGGATCAATGTCCCCAACGTCGTGTCATTCATTTGATACCGTAGGCAGTGCACTTGAATCTCCAGATGAAGTACCACCGACACCGAGCACTATCGCGACTACCCCTTCACCTCAATTACAGCGTGCGACGCAGGTGTGGGTTACACCGGTCAGGTTCGCGAGTATCCGGAAGACAGTTGATGTGCGTATATCAAATCACACGAATCCAGGGAGTCCAATGGATGTAAGAAGTCGATGTACTCCTTTCGAGAACCAGGAAAGGTCAGATTCTGAAAGCATAGTATCACGTGATACGAGATCCTATGCCTAGAACTGGCGATATCACATCCCTAGCCGACATGCAAAAGAGCACAAGCGAGAGAGAGATCTAGACTTTATTATGTCTTGCAGCTACTCAACTTCGGTATCTGGCTCTCGGCACCTGATACACCGTTACGAATCTTCTGGGCGGCATGCATCATTCTCGCTATTGTAATATTATATACACGGCCAAGGCTCGTCTTATACTTTCCTCACCAAGGCGCCTCTACTTCATATCGGAAGCCTGCTTAGGCAAGCTACTTCTCGCTTTACCTCGATGCCTGGCTTTACAGACTGCCCTTATCAGTGCCGAGGAGAGGACGTATCATTCTGGCTCGGGCCTTCATATATACACCTCCGCCCTAGGTATCGCACTCCTCGGGAGTCTTGTATAATCGTACCCAACCCCTATAGATACCCAACGCTGGCGCACTCCCTCTCTGACTCGGGTCGCCCTCCCTCCCGCCATATTCTCCGCACGCGGAGAGGTCTAAGCGTCCTCGTGGCTCCTTATCTTATGACTCCGCGGAAGACACCCCAGCTAGACGCTTACGCTATACGCTCAGAGTTAATATACACCTGCGTTTCCTGTGTTTAGTATCATGCAAGATCTTATCGACCTTTCTCAACAGTACATCCTGGCTGCATACCCTTCACTCTGCTGTCCCTTCGGAGCAGATGCCTGTGGCTGTCTAGATCTTCATCATCGGCCGTCTGCCGCCCTCGGCAACGGTGTCTCGCACACCGCCCATTTCCCCAACAATACGAGGCAACTATACTAGTCCGTGGAGAGCTGTGATGTACTGTTGACGCGATGCCTTTATCTTCGCTGTCATCCCAACAGTTTGCTCAACCCCCCGACTCACTACGTCCCCGCACATCCTTCCCCACTCAAGCCTTTCCCCCAAGGTCCCGTGCCGCTGCTCATGGATATCGTCCCAACAGTATCCTCTACTACCTACCCCTCACCGCTTCCTCTCACAACCTGCGTCCAACCTTTTCTCTACGATGGAGTGTCGCCGGTCATCACATTTATCCCAACATGACGCCCTCCCACCTTGCTCTAACCGTTTCTCCTCACACCATTCTCCCTGGGCCTTCTCCGCAATCGTTCTGTGCTGGTCACCGTTGCGATTCTCTCAGAGGCATGAACGTATATATCCCAACGATGTAAGATGTGTACATACTGCTATCACGCCCACGGCATATTATACCCGTTAGATCTCTTTCTCCGGCGTTCTTAGGCGTTAAGTTTGCAATCTGCATTTATCACGATCTCCATAGAACAACCATAGATCCACGAAATGCATTCAAAACATTACATATTCAATATCATAAATCTATCATAAACGCATATCATAAAGTGCAAGTGCAACAGATCCCCAACATCCAGTTTCTGTGGTATAAAATGAAATCATGTAAATGCCAAAACCCAGCCCAAAAATAAAAACCATTCTTCAAAAATATACCTCTGAAATGACACAATAAGTCCTAGCATGCAATTAAAACCGCCCATGTACCAATTTGCAACCAGTCATCAATGAGAACTTCTCAAGGCTTGAACAACTGCTCCTTCCGGAAGAAAAGGAGGAAGCCAGCGCAAACCGCACCCTGCAACCCTAACGCAACCCAGAAGACCCAGCTGCCAAGTCCATCCATCGACAACGCAAGATTCGGGAATACGCTGCCTGGCCCAAGGTTGTTCGGAGCGGTGGCTCTTGCTACGATCGTAGCGACCGAACCCACAACCTGCGCAGCCGTGAGGGTGAACGCAACATGAAATCTCGTCATGGTCTGCAAAAGGATCATGCCGAAGCCGACTCCTTGGAGTGCGTCAAGTACACCCAGCCACAACCAAAGGCCCCTTCCAACTAACGCACCAACAACAGGAGTGCCCGCCCACGGGACAAAAATCCCCATTCCACTTGTTCCCCAGAGCATCTGGCACCATCTTGGGGCTCCTAGGCCGATAGCGAAGACCGGGAGAATCCATGAGTGCTCAATGGAGAGTTTCTGGAAGATCGAGAATAGCGCGATCCAGAGGAAAATGAAGAAGATGATGACCATGACCGCGATGGACCAGGCGGGAACGAGCTTCGAAGACCAGAGATAGCGCCAATTGCGGCCGTAAGGGGCGGAAAGGAAGTAATTCTGAATCACCACCACGACGAAAAACCAGAGGATAATTTTGCGGTGGCGCAGGGATTGATAAAAACTGGGTATGTTGCCGGGGTTCGAGCGGTAGAAATCTGGGAGACCGATGTACAAGGCGGTGCCAATAACAGCGAGGAGTAGGGCGATTGGAGTTGTGACCGCTGTCACGATCGGAGTCGAGGTGAAACCAGTCGGGTTGCTTCCATCAGCGGATAGAGCCGCGAGATGGGAGCCCCAATACCAAAGAACGGTGACATAGATTTGCTGTGTACCTTGCACGACGCAGGCACGGAAGACCCAGGTATGAACCGCTGTTCCACCTTCAGAGCCGAAATTGAGTGCGAAGAAGAGCGATCCGGAGCCAGAAGCGAGCGCGTAGATACCTGTCGCAACATTCTGGATCCAGCCTCTTGCGACGAGGGATTGGCCATAGGGTGCCATGCCGAGAATGAAGAACGCGAGACCGTAGCAGATAAATGGCAAGGCTATGACGTAGCGCGATTGGACCAGACGGAACAATGCCCACCAGATGATTGACGAGGCAAGGTAGATGGAGGCGATAATGTAAAGTTTTGTAGCTGTTTGTCCAATTTCACTGCTGAGCAGCGTGATTTGGTAGCTGTTTGCTGCCAGGATTTGGCCAAGGGCAAGGAGGAAAGAATAGAGTGGCCAGTCGCCAATCCTGTACTGCAAGAACTTCCTGAGTCCCTTTGGTGGCGCGTAGTCTGCGCCGAGCTCGAACTCATTGACGGCCGTGAGGTCAGTGGCAGTGCCTTCGTTACTTGCGGTCTCGGAGTCATTCTCCCGAATGGAGGTGATGCGAGGAGAGGCAGACTTGACGCCGAGTTTCGCGTCGTAGAATCGCCCAAACCAGTTCTTTTCGGATTTGGTGATGAATTCTTCGATGCAGAGTTGGTTGGTCGACGTCCTGCCATTGAGGCCTCCGAGCATCTTGTCAAATTGTCGGGTATAGATGCCCTGGGAGTCTGTGAAGAACGGTTCAACTTTCTGGAGACTGTAGTTCTTCTCATCGCCAACGACGGTCTTCAAGCTGAGAACTGATGGGTTGGCGCTCATCATCTGATACGATGGCTCTGAAGGGATTGGTGTCTGGGTTCCTATCGGGCTTTGCGATTCGGATGATGACGATAGCGACATGTTTGAATCCTGAGAGTTATGGCGGGAAAGACCTCTCCGCAGATCGCTAGGTCCAGCATGAAAGTGCTCATCCATATTTTGAAGATCCGTTTGGCTGGTATGACTCGGGATGGGGAAGAGGCTGAATCCATTTCCACGCTCAGTCGGAGTTAGAGGCACTGGCGAGGATGGCGCCGGAGTCGAAGCGGCAGACGGAGTCGCTGAGCCGAGATTGAGAGTTACAGGTCGCCTTTGCTGTCGTCCGTTGGAGAAGCTTCCAGTTCTGCGACGATCTGCCATCATCAAACCGTCTTCACGGGTTGGACTGGATGCTCGGCTCGTCATGCGGCTGCCCACACGGCTACCCCATCTACTCGCGGGGCGGGTTGTGGAAGGTGAGGTAAATGCTGATCCAGGAGCAGAAGGCAATGGGCTGAAGATACCAGTGGGTGTCCCAGGTGTAGACGAAATCCTCGCGCCCATGACTCGTTGGTGCATCTTGATAGATCCGGATTGCAACTTTTCGAGGCCCTCAAGCCACTGGGCGACCGGGAAACGCTGGAGAGAGGAGCGGGCTCGCATTTCGGCACGCGTCTCTTGTGATGAGGCGAGAGCTGCCTTAATCGCATTCTGGAATTGTCGGATAAGATGCTTTGTCGCAACCGATTCGATAGTGAACCACCATCCAGGCATAGAACCCAGGCCACCTACACGAGATCCAACACCTAGAGCGCCCTTGCGGCCGAACTCGACCGCAACAAGACCGAAAGGCTCATCGCGGGAGGGGATTAGCGCGAATTCAGCACCGCTGAAGATACATGGAGGCAGAACGGTGAATTCAGGCTTGGAACAAACGCGATCAGGGTAGATCTCCATAAGGCGCTGGAGCTTCAATGCTGCAAACTTGCCATGGAGATCAATGACCGGGCCGACGCAAATGAGTTGTGCTTTTGGGTTCTTCTCGAGAATGGATGGAAAGACATCAGCAATAATATCAACACCTTTCTGCATAGACCAGCGGCCCACGAAGACAAAAAGCTCGGCCTGGAAAAGTTAGGACGTGAGATGTGAGTGAAAGTCTGGGATAGCTTACTTCAGCATCGACTTGTAGACCAGCCCACTCCTGAGCCTCGGTCCTCAAAATCCGTCTATGAGATTCTTGCTCGTTGTCTATGGTGACGGAATTTGGAAGTGAGTCGTGTTTACTCCAAGCCGCAGTATCAGAGGGATCGGGATTCGGTAGTGATCCAATCTTTGAGAGACCCCAAAAAATAGGATACCTGGCGAAGCTGCGCTTTCCATACTTCTTTGACACACCAACGGCACCATATCCCTTCTGGTGAAGGCGAAGATAACTGGCACCCGCATGAAGAAGGTTGAAGACTTCGCCGAACTGGATGTATTTCGTTACAACATCCTTGCTGAGGTTAAACACTCGGCAGATTTCGTCCATGTCACGCTGGCGCTTGATGGACCAGAGACCCTGGAACTCGGCATTGTGCAGTGAAAGACAGCATGGTGGAGCACCGTTCGGCAAGAGATATAGTGGGGCCAATGCGCCGTGGTAGTCGTTGATATGGTAGAGGTCAACCTCAGGGAATCTTCGAATTGCCTCTGCGATGCATTGATTCCATGCAGAGTAGTAGATCGCGCTGGCCATATCGTCCATGCGTGCCGGGTACGGCTCGTTCTTCGTCTGAGCGCGGAACACAGGCGCATCGAGGAGAACAAAAGTGATGTTCTGGAAGCGGTGGTACTGTACTGAAATCCTGTAGGTCTGGTCCATGATCATAATCTGTATAGGCTCCGCGACCTGGTCGACGGGGTAATCGAGTCCGCCAACGCAGGGAACGACCCAGACGAGATTCTGGTGTTGGAGATTTTTGCCCATTAGAGAAGCCATAACACCCAATCCTCCTATCTTGATCTTCATATTCCAATCTTCAATCTCATACTCCATCGTTGCAATGAGTACAGTGCGTCGATCCTCGCCGTCGGTTGTGGCGAAGCCCTCATGGCGTTGAGGGTTAGAGGCGGTCACCGGCTTTTCTTTGAAAACGCTGAAGGTAGCAGTGCTGGCGCGCTTCATCAGAGCAGCGCTAGAGAAGGTAGGAAGTGCCCCCATGATGGTCTGGCGCTTTTCGCAGACGCCGTGTTCGTTGAACTTGACATGATAGAATGACTTGACGAAGAGCCAGATTGCGAGAGCACCAGTCGCCAACGGCACGATAGCGAGAAGAACAACAACTGTTAGTTGCCTCCATGCAGATCCGACAGGCTCGAAGTGGTAACGAAGATCAGTGTCATGGGCGACAATCTTCACGCCGACATAGGGCATTCCTGGGTTGGTGATGTTGATAACGTTTTTGCCCAAATTGGTGGGTGGAAGGAAGTCAAGAACGTGGTCGTGGTTGACGTCACCAAACATCTTCGACTTGTCAGGTTGTCCATCAGGATTGATGCCCCACGTACTCAAGACGGCCTCGCTTGGGTACTCGGTCATCATAGAAAAGTGCCAGGAACCTTCGCCGGTATCATGCATTTTGTCAGGAAGACCAGCATCGAAGCCATAGAGATTCCATGGACCAGTGACGTGCATGTGAGGCCAGCGTCGCGGTGTATCGAAATCGATGTCTCCGTGCTGAACATGCTCCATACTGCCAGCCATTTCGCTCCAGTACCGGATCATCACATGTTCGCCTTTCCATTCCTGATCTTTTGTGCCTGACCATGGCTGTGGCGCAAGGGTGGCGGTAGTGGAAGAATACTCCTGCCATTTGCTCCAGGTATTGCCCCAGTTAAGGGAGTATTGCCATTTGTTCGCCCCGGTAGCTTTGTGCGTAACACTCAGCGCGCCGGTCTCAGCGTTGCGGTGGAGAAGGGACGTCGAGTAATTTGCAGTTGCGGGGAAGATGATAGGGTTGTTCAACTGACCGATGCGGAACATGAAGTGGTCGACCGCCTTAGTGAACAAATTGGTCGACTTGGTGGAGACGTTGTTAATCGTATAGATGTGGATACCATCATACACGTTCTCTAACTCGCCCTTCATGGTCCAGGTGGTTGGTATCTGGCCCACGTACCGCTGCTCCTCGGGTTCGACGACGGAACAAAGGACGCTTGACGTGTTGAGGCGAGCGACCTCGCCATTCCCAGTTGTAGACTTGATAGAGAAGTTGCGAACGACCCCCTCGCAGTCCATTTCGCTCGAGAAGTGGACCTCAATAGGAACGGTCTGTGGTTCTCCGTCTGGAACTTGGGACAAGAGTCGGGTATCGTGACCGGGAATCACACGGGTAATGGTGGGACCAGGAAGTACCCATTTGTCTTTGGGGACAAACATTTTGTAGCCCCAAGGCTGCATTTCCATACTGCTAAGGCACCCGTTTGGCTCCTCGAATCCCTCAATTCCCAGTTTCGCTGGTGAAGTTTCCAGGGTGTACTCCTCGTAAGGGAAGAATAGATTCTTGACGGTGGTGTTTTGAGGGAATGGTGCGATGAGGCCTTCAGTCTGGTTCTGACAGTTGAACTTATAGTGCACGGTCTTGTTTTCGTTGGAATAGATGATCCAGATGCCTTGGTTACCAAGCTCGCCGGCTGCAGAAAAGTCCTGAATGCCCTCGAATCGACCGCGATAGATGCTCCAGATTCCAGTAGGCGACGGCATACCAAGGCTCCCGTGAAGGTAAATATTGTAATTTTGGGTCGAGAGCGTCTCGAGAAGCGCCCCGTCATTAAGCACCGGGTACTGCTGTCGGAGTTCGTAGTGCCTCTTCAGAATACTGCGCATGAAATGCGAGGGATCGCGATGATCTAGACTGACTGAATCATCCTCACAACCGCGCAGCGCCCTATCGAAAGGCATGTCCACGTAGACCTCTTCTCCAAGCTTGTAGCAGCCATGAAGCTGCCAAGCCCGGGAGGATGACATGGGAGTACGGCCGAAAACATAGTCCGCTGCCTGGTTTTCCAAGATGTAGTACTCCTGCTCTTCGCCCCACAGCTGGAATGGAGCGCCGGGCATCATCAAGTTCGCAATAAATAGCCCGAGAAGGTGTCGCTGTGTCCCGTTGGCTAGGGCCGGCCATCGGAACACGTCTTGATTGGTCATACCCCAGAGGTGGCGGGGATCGAATTCGCCTGTATTGGCATTCACCATGTCCTCATGGAGCAGAAGATCATGCCAGAGCTCGACAAAATCAACTCCCTCGAGACCGATCGGACCATCGAGACCCAGAAACCTAGTCATGGCACCGTAGAAAGGATAGTGGAACGCGTCTCCGTCCAAAGCAACTGAGCCGAAGGGACGTAGATAGTTGTTGCTGTCTCTTACATCCTTCGCTTCTACGGCGTGGGTCAGGTTGTCAAAAGCCTGATCTGGTTGTTTCCCGCGTCCGACGAAGAGAGACGCATAAGGGATCTTGCTGACAATTTCGCCGACAATGAGGAAGTTGTCTTTTCCGAACCGTCGGGCGCAATGGCGTTGGTAGTCGGACCACTTCGCGTGCACATCGACCGGAGTTTGCGCGGCCTTGTCCATTCGGAAGCCATCGATGTCGAGCATCGCAATTTGGATGCAGGAGAAGTGCATGATCTTGTCGAGAACATCGTCACGAGAGGTTCGGAGACGATCTTGTACCCCAGCAAATTTGGCTAGTTGGGTTTCCCATATGGGAACTTCACCAACACCCTTCATGTCACCATACTGTTCCATGTCAGTCGCCGAGCAAATTTGAAGCATAAATGAATACCCACCTGATCGAATTCGCTATCCCGACAACCTTCGTCCATGGCATCTAACACAGACTGATTACTAAGAGGAAAGCCGTTCTCACCCCACATACGAGGATATATGCAGGAGACGTTCTGGGTGTTTCCAATTTGGAAGTCGTGGTATTCGCGGCTAGTCTTATACCTCACGTCGTACTCGTTCCAGGTAAAAGGGGCAGACTCATTCTCGTATCCAACCCATTGGAGCAGGTCGCCCATCGTTCCAAGTGTGTTGTCCAAAATGACATACATGTCTCGGCGGTGCATTTCCGTGACGAGGGCCCTCCAATCCTCAATCTTTCCATGGTGGTGGTCGAGAAGTGTGAAATCGAGAGCACCAAATCCATCGCTGGACCATGGCATGTTGATGAAGGGTGTTCCGGAGAGATAAACGGCCTGCTCTGTGTTGGTGGCGCTTGAGGATACGCAGGAGAGAGTGAAGTGGTACCTTGATTCCCATGCCTTGAATATAGTCGAGATTGTCCATCAGCCCTTTGGCGTCTCCGCCAAAGCGAAACTGGTTGCTCATCCAGTCATGTTCGAAGTTCGTGCTGTTTGCTTCATTGTTCGTAGGGTCTCCGTCGACGTAGCGGTCCAGGGTGAGGACGTAAAAGGGAAACCGCCAGTTCTTGGGAGAAGGGTGAAACGTGTGGTTCTCCCATTCTCCCCAATAGTCCAACGGATCTGTTGCGCTTTGGTTCAGGTTGAGGTTCCAACCTTCATGTGCGGGATCATAACGAAGGGCAAGCACAGACGCCACGAGACTGAACAGAGACAATATATTGCGATCGGCAACCATTGTCACCGTTCAGTGCTTATATCTGAGCAGAGTTGCAGCAAAGATAGGGAGAGAAGATCAATCTTGGCATTGGGTTTTTTTGGTACGCAGGTCGCTTTTATGTATGAATGAATATTTCTCCCCCTCCATTAAAGATTTTTTAGGGGAACACATGGTGGGACAACGACCCTGCATCGATGTAGCAGTGGACAGGGTCGCAGACATGTTGATAACAATGGGACCTGTCATAGACAGGCCAAAACGGCCAAGATATGATGGGTTGAGGAGCAAGAAAAATTAACAACGGCATGGAACGGGCGGAAACAGTGGAGAAGACAGGGCAGAGCCAGGAAAGGGGAGCGTATGGCAGTCTGGCGAGCTGCCAGGGCCGGTTGCATTGATTAGTGTGCTAATGTGCTTAGTGGAGCTTACTGTCAACGGCTGTGGTGTTGATGCGCGACCGTTGTGCGACCGCTGTCGTGTTGGGAAAGCCGCCGACAAAAAAGTGCTATGTCGCCCGCGAACCATCTGGGAATCTCGATAACGCTCGACCAATATCGACGCCAGGGCCGAGAAGCGGTCTGTGTAACAGGCCTTGGACGGGATCGCTGATAAGGAAAAGATCTGCACCATGACGATTGGCGACGGGAACGAGAATATCTCCGGCCAGGGGTACAAGTACTGACATGTCGCCATATTAAGCTTAACATAGAAAAAGTGTGGCGTCCAAGCCTCAACGGCCAAAGGTGGCCACTCACCGTCCCCACTGATCTATCGCGCTGCATGGCAGTGCAGGTGGTGAGCCTGTCGGGTAAATCCTTGCGGCTTCTGAAAATTTCCCATGGCGGCAATCAGGGTCCCGCAGGCCGAGAGCCTCATCGGGATGTACGCAATCTACAGCCCTGTCTAGGTCAATCCAACATATTTCCGACATCGAATCGCCATTCTGCTCTGCTTCCTGCCCTTGCATTCCCTTGTGCGCCGACCATGCACGCAATAAAACGCTGGGATTTTGTTGTGAGAAGAATTGCTGTTCTTCTTACCACATAGAAGGCCCCACCATGACTCTTGTTCGTACAGTAGTACCCAGGTGAGCACAAGTAGTGTGTTTCTAGAACCAACATCGTTTTGTGCAATGCCCACTCCCGCACCACCCGCCACGTCCCACTGCTCAGCACATCACCGGCGTGCATTATCAATCTCCAGCGTGAATTGGCCAGCAGTGTGATTGATTCGCCACCGGATTAGGCACTGAGAGACCTGATCTCGGGGATTTGTTGAGGGACCTTCTCGCAACTGGAAGGCCATTTGGCGTTAAAGAAAACCCTAGCCCCGGACATCCTTATCTAGAAGCGTCTCATCCGTTTTCAGTCGCGAAAAGCAGATCCGGGCAACAATTCCTACCAACCGGGTGACCCGGTCGTGGCATGTCGCTTGCTGTCTCAACCAGATTCAACGAAGAACGGAATTCGGTGGCACATATACGGCCGGTTGAGGTGGAGTCCTGCCAGGCTCAATCTGTTTTCAGCCGAATTTGGAATTATCAGCATCGCGAACCTGCAATACTGCTGGTACCTTAGCTGAGGAGATAGGACACCATATGTGGGGCTTGGCCTTCAGACAGGTATCCCAGTCCCAGTCGCGGAAACGATAGCGCAGTAGAAGGAAAGGCAAAGAAATGTTGAACCAGACTGCATAAAAAAGCATATGAAAGAGCAGGAACATGAGATGCCAGTGTTGATGAGGTTGAAGTATTACGCCAAATTTTTGGTGTTGCAAAGTAGACAAAGGCGCTGAGCTCGGGTTGCCAAAAACGCCCGTGGCATGTTGATACACAAAATGCCATATTAGCCCTATGCGATGCTGTGCACTACAAGGACACCATAAACAACTGTGCTTTACGGTCCTTAACTGGCAGATCCGGCTGAAAGAGTAGATGGAATTACGATACTGAAAGGAGTACTCTATCCATGAACAAGTAGCACAAAATATAGCCAAGAGCAGTAGTGGGGCCGCATTTGTGCTATGCTAGGGATGCGATGGCCAACTCGCCGCGAGCTCAGCTTGGGCGCACGGCGCGGGGCACACACATATATATGGCCGAACTCCGAGTAAGACGTATGTAAAAGTATAGTATTTGCCAATGCCTTCGTGATTGCGATACGAACAGCATGCTATAACGCGCGGATGTCACTCTCAAATATATCCGCGGCGAAGGCTTCTCGGTTGTCGCCATATTTTCCCTCGCTAAAGCCGCCGCACGCTTTGACACTGAGAGTATTCGAGGAGAGTCTCTCAATGAGAGCCTGGAACGAGCCAAACTGAGTCCACATTTAATTCTGCAGTTTCCCAGATCGAACGGTCGCAGGCCATCGAGTTTTGAAATTGGGAAAGCTGATCCGCCCGTTGTAATGGAAAAATTGCCAAACAGTACGGCCACACCAGGTCCTTCTAGATCGCTGGTGATCAGTTAAGCGACGGCATGGATGAATGCAGTCTCGTGAATCCGGGGCCGCCGGCCTGTGCATCTAGAAGTCCTGGTGTTGCATTGATAGACAGTTGTAGGAAAGCCGGAAAGATATGCGAATGCCGCCGGACGCGAGGTAGAAAGTGGTGAGCACTACACAGATATTCTGTGAAGCCATTGCACGCGTCAATACGGTTACCGAATTCCGTGGCAGAAACGTCTCGTGAGGGCGACAACAGGACTCAGGCAGGAACCCCACCGGCCATAAGGAAGGCCATAATGGCAACGGTATTTAGCGTGCCCGGCAAAACAAAGTAGAGCGTGGATGATATCCTGACATGCGCCCTTTCGCATGTCCCGCTTCCCTTTGCTAAGGTTCAAGGCTTCTCCATAGATCACTGCTCTTGGCTTGCAGACATTGCAGCTGCGTTCCTGATTTCCCTGCATCGTCCATTGCCCATCAGTCTGGCTCCTCTCCAGAACAAGACCGACCTGGTCTTGGAGGCGGGGCTTCAAATATTCGGAGTGACTGTCCGTCGGTAGAAGAACCAGAGGCTTGAGGGTCGAGGGAGGTGTGAGGTTGGAACTGTGGTGGGCTGATTCGTCGCGGGCCGAAGGTAAGGTATAGGATGGATTCTGATGCGGTAGAGCCCATTTGGAATACAATGCTATGATGCGGATGAAGCAGGTGAGGAATGCAGCTGTGCAAAGTAGGTGGAAGGAATGGAAGAGGGAAGAGGTGAGGTTGAGTTATGCTCGTTGGAGCAGGCATGGAGCAAGCATTGCATTACTGTAAGCGTTGGAGGTCGAGGCTTGCTCCGACATCACACAAGCCTCGGCAAACGAATTACATAACCAAGGTTTCTCCAGCCGTCCGTGAGCTATTCACTTCGTACA
This sequence comes from Zopfia rhizophila CBS 207.26, assembly GCA_010093925.1. Lineage (NCBI taxonomy): Eukaryota > Fungi > Ascomycota > Dothideomycetes > Zopfiaceae > Zopfia > Zopfia rhizophila. The sequence continues at coordinate 2,955,930 of ML994611.1, forward strand.
TTTCTCTCCACTGTTCTCTATCGAAACTCTTACTCAATAATCATATCGCGCCTTCCCGAGTATTGTGCCAACTCAAATTCGAAGTCAGGTCATTATTCTACCCCGATCCATCTCCAAGATGATGCGGAATCATCTCCTCCTGTACGAAAGGTTACGCCGAATTCCAGCATTGCTACGAAAAACTGGAAAGCTGCGGCGGTAAAAGCTTTCTATGCTACACTCTCTCGACAACTTTTCGCGCGAGTATTATCACCGCCGCTATGCAGTGAGATGTGCTATCTCTATCCTCGATCTGCAACTCGGATATATGACCGAGAACAACTCCGCTAAATCCATACATCTTAATTCCAGGAGCGCGAGTAAACGGCAGGGCTCAGAGTATTCGTAGGTTTATTTTCTGTCTGTCTACTTGAGTTAGCCTCAGTTCTCGTCTTTGTTTATGCCTCTAGATGATTTCATAGCTAATGTGGGATGATGGCAGCCTCATTATATTTCATCATTATCCCCCTACCTTCGAATCGAAATAGTCCATATCATTAGGCAGTTTTTGTCTACATATAGGCTTCTTTTTCTCAATTCCGCAGCGTCTTTCAGAACCTCTCATACGTACAAAGGGTGCGGCTCGTTGCATAACGTTTTTACGAGCTATACGAGCTCGTTCTTGGCAACCTCATCAAAACCGGCGGTCACATCAAAACAACCAAAAATCGTCGAAAATAGGCGCAAATAATCAGGATTTTTTTGCTCATCCTATGCGCGGAAGTTGTTATTGCCTTGGTATTCAATGCAGAGCTTTGCCATGCGTACAAAGTAGTCAGAGTGGAGATGTTTAGCCATATACGACTCTATTGTAGGATCTCTCTGCTAAACCGACTCCACCCACCTCTCTGCCATTGTCTTTGCCATATTTGAAGAAGACATTACAGTGTAGCCATTGATAAAACCTTCTAACCTGCCAAAACAGCGCTCAATTGGGTGTAAATCTGGTGACCAAGGCAGGTAAGAAGCAAACTCAATTTCCTTCTTACAAATTGTATGGCGGAGGTAACGGCGAGCAGCCTGGTGGATATGAACATTATCCTCTGTAAAGTAGATCCACAATCCTTAATTCTCCTCCTTAATTACCTTATAGTATGAAAATACGTGTTTTCAATATATTTTTAGCATACCAAATCGCGTTCATACCTTTGCCTTTAGTATACGTAAAAATCTCGTGCTTAAAGACTTGCTTTGGCAATTTCCTATTGTGTAGGCCCTTTCTACCACAGCCTGAGTGTTGACGACGATATTCGGCGTTCTCAGCTTCAGTTTTGTTGTTGATCTCCTCCAATTGTTTATACTTAGGCGTGCCAAGAATAAGGGCCTGTTTCTGCTGCTACTCACAATGTAATCAATCTTCTTTATTGGCGGCTATAACCCTAGTTTTCAAGCGATCTTTTTTAACCTTAAAGGCAGCTACCCAAGTGATGCAGGGCCTCTCGTACAAGCAGGTAATATAGGAGGATGTAGTGGCACAAATCATGAGAAAGAACTGAGGAGAATTAATATGTATAGTAAAGTTGTTTACATCAACGTTACGACCTTAAGGTGTAGAGATATTCTGCTTGCCTCTACGGTTATTAGTGCCTCCAAAAGGCTTTGAAGTCTCGTCATAACAGACGAATATAGGCTTAGGGAAACGCAGGTTGTACTCATTTATTAACTACTATAAGTACTTAACTTGCTGCTTCTTGTCCTCATCATTTAGCTTACCCTTCTTATACTGTACTTTTCAAATAATTACATAGTCGTGTTCAGGATCTCGGTGCTCCTTTGCAACGTTTTCAACCTGCCTCCGGCCAAGTTCATTGATGCCAACTTCTTTGAGAACTAGGCGAGCCGCAGCCACCATTTTCTGGTCCCCTTTGTTAATTATTGCCTTCCGCATTCGATGGGATAGCTCGCTACCATTCTCCACCTTTGGTTTCTTGCCAGGACGGTCAGATTAAGGAGGTGTTAAGGCCAACATCGCGTGAATATTGTCGTCGCCAGCTCGGTTTCGAGCTCGATAGTAAACAGTACTTACAGTCGACTCAGGGACGCCTAGATCATCTACTATTTCGCCGAATTTTCGTCTGCTAATTTTCCTAAGGGTAATTATGGAGGCCTGCTCCTATTGGGAGACGTTTATAGCGCTTGCAGCCCTGCCCTGGGAGCGTTGTGTTGACATGTCATTGGGAAGGTTGCAGACACTTGAAATCAACTTCATTTGATGGGGTGCCAAGACCTGTGAGCGAGGCTCTCTCATTGGTCGAAATCTCGCTTATTAAGGAAGGGAGGTCTAAAGGCCCGTGCGCTCGTAAAAACGTTATGCAACGAGCCGCACCCCCGTATTTCACTCATGATTGTCCCGCTCAACAGTATTCCTGCAGGAATGACCACAGGTGCTTTGATCACTCCCTCGCAGAGAGCATCCAGATCCATACCAGCAGATAATAACGATAGAATTCGCGAACCCAAATGCAGAACCCGTATGATACCATCCCAAACACCAAATGTATACCTTGGCACAATCCTCCTTCGGATTTAACTGATGACTAAGTCCGGCCAAAATCCTTGACGTTCACCTCCGAAGGCCCGACGTTAGGAAATACCCAGAGGTTCAACTCGACGGTTTGCAAGCATGAAATGACAGCCAATGCTGTTGCATTGCTCGTTTGATCTCACATCCGGTAGACTAGGTGTATATATAACGCTCCATTCTTTCCTCAGGGCATTCAGTGGAGCTTCACATCACATTCCACTTTAGCACCACCAAATTCAGATTTCTCCAATATGGCTTCAAATAAGAGAGTCATCCTCATCACAGGTTGGTTTCCTTCGACCCTACTCCACCAGAATCCTGAGCTAACATCAACGCAGGCGCCAACGCAGGCATCGGCTACGATACCTCGTATGCCCTTGCCGCTGCTTCGCCAAACAATCACATCATCATGGCCGCCCGCAACGTCGAGAAGGGCGAGAAGGCGCTCAAGGAGATCCAAGCTCGCAAACCTCAAGGCTCCCTCAGTCTCATTCAACTCGACGTAACATCCGACGACTCCATCGCCGCAGCGACAAAGAAACTCACCTCCGACTTCGGCGTCATCGATGTCCTTGTCAACAACGCCGGCATTGCCATGCATGGGGAACCTTCACGAGAAATTTTGCGCTCTACATTTGAAACCAATGTGTTCGGCGTTATGCTGCTAACGCAAGCCCTCCTTCCACTCCTGAAGACATCCAAGGATCCCAGAGTTATTAATGTGAGCAGTGGTTTGGGCTCTATTACCAACCGCACGGATCTAAATTGCGATTATTATAATCTGTCCGCAGATGTATACCGCATGAGTAAGGCTGCACTGAACATGTTGAGCGCGTGCCAGTTCTTCCACTGCAAAGACTGGGGATGTAAGATTTGGGCGTACTGCCCGGGGTACGTGGTTACGGACTTGACGGGGGCGGATGAAAGGCAGCTAAGAATTGATACGGGAGCTGATAGTAGTGAGACTAGTGCGCAGGGGATTCTGGAGATTGTGGAGGGGAAGAGAGATGGGGAAGTCAATATGTTTATTGGAAGATACGGGCAGAGGTATCCGTGGTAGGATGTCAAAAAGAAGTCCGTGGGACTGCTATATCAGATGCGGTTATATGGTTTGTGCCGGTGCTTGGGAGTTGAGTTCGAATGCTTAGGCCAGAATGAGATATAAAAGAATTGCTAAAGATTACACCGAAAATACAGCCCCTGACTCTTCGCTACTGTCTAGCCCCTATCTCATGCCGAATCCGAAATCACTCTGTCGGGACTTCCATTTCTAAGCGTACAAATTGTCCCGAGGTCACAAACATGCAGCCTCTAAAGTCGTAGGGAAGTAGTTGGAGGGATTATACCTTCTGGTATACGGCTTTTTACGTACTATGTCTACTTACTAGAAAGATATGGCACGTACTTGGATGCAGCTTACGAAATTGTACAATCTAGCTTTGGCCTTGGCTCTCAGCGACAGTCTCCTGAATCCAATATCCCCCTGTCTAGGCCCCTAAGTGTAGCAATGCAAAATATCTTGCAATCACGGACACGGGGCGTGCTGAAGCACAGGACACTATTGGAGGTAGCATACTTTTGGGTGTACTGACTGCCTTTTAGCGGTGTAAACCTCATTCACACTGTTTGTGGATCGGCCGTGTGACCGCCACTGCCCAAGTAGCCTCCAATCGTGGTATGACCGCCCCCATGCGCGTTTAGACACCTTCACGATCGATACTTGTTAATTGGAAGGCCTTGACGAAGCGGGATGATGAGAATGAGGGGGGCTAGGATGATGCGGATCCTACTGAGAAACGTCGACATTTCAATGGGGCGTAAGTCACCACTGGCATCAATACATAAATTTGAAGCTTCTGCAGGACTGCTCGAAGTACGCCTTGGTCTTGCACTTGCATCTTTTCCTATATTTCTAGGAGAATCCAAGATCCCCTTATCTGGGCACTTAGTTCTAGCTCTACGCTGGTTGTTGTAGTCATAATCTCCTGCAGCGTAGGCCAGAGTAAAGGTGTGGGAGGCGATGTAGTTTGCTGTGTCCAGCTCGGGTGGAATTGAGAGGTGTCAGTTCTAATATTATTTACCATCTAGCTTTGCACAAATATACGATATGATGTTTCCTTGAAAGAAAGCTACTCCAGCCACCTCGAACCCTCGCCCATGTGAATCAAGTCCGGCAAATTAGTTCGAAGTCCTTAGCACCTTGATCGAAGAGGAGTCTCATGAGAGAGCTGCACAGCGGACTTCCCACTATATCGTTCAGCGGTCTGACAACGCCAACGCTCCCGAGCTGTCAACTATCAGTGATGATCCAATGGTTGCAGTAGGAGAAGTTCTTCCACACTTCAGCGTCTGCGAAGTCGAGAATATGTTCTTTGCTATCAAGTCATTCTGGGAAGCTATTGCGAGCAACGAGATGCCTATGATCTTTGCTTGGTTGCGAACGGACGCTAGCTTTCAGACTGTTCAGGAACATGTTTACCTTTTAATAATGGTTCTCAACCACCACGCTTTCGCAGAGGAGTACACCATGAATATGTCCAGTTTCTTGCTGAATAGACGTTGTGTTGTATCTCGTATTGAGACAATATTTCAGGAAGTTGGATACAAAGCCTCTTGGAGGGGATTCTCTCGCGGCCTTGGGCTTGTTTAGCGAACGAAGGAGCTTTTACAGTTCAAAGACAACCTACGGTCCAACAAGGAGCACATTGTCTCCACTGACCGAAAGGATATCAACAAATGCTTCCAGAATCCGAATGGACTTGCGAACGATAACTCGGAGAAATGCGCCCCGTTGACAATCAACAGCCTTGGCCTTTTACAATTCCCAAAAGAGGAGACAGATGGCTTTTTTATGGACTCTGAAGGAGCGAAAAGCCGTTGAAAACAAAGCGACCCAGTCTATGCTCCGAAGCGTCAAACAAAAGTTGACCTCATCCTAGAGCATTTGCGATGAGGTGATGATTATCCCTTTCCTTCATGCAGTATGTCGAATACCTACGACGACCGGACGCGCATTTGGGTACTGTACACATCGTGACTGCGCCACTAACACTTCAGGCATCTCAGAGCTTCATCCGGAAAGGGGATGAACCAAATTCCGTAAGTTGCTGCGTCAAAGTCCCGCAATTCACAAAGGTGACCGCCGTATTTATGCCAAGGAAGGACAATCAAATAACAGGGTTGGTCTGAGCTTCTCGACATTCTATAAGTGGATTACTGGACTCAAAATGGACGGAAATTTGGATGTTAACCAATTGGTGAAGACTTGCAAGAATGCGACGCACGTAAGGGACAAGGGAAAAAAAGAAGGAAACTCGGGCCAGGGAAAATGACAACGGAAAGACATTCTACAGAGACATCTTTACGATCAAGAGTGCACTTGAGAAAGAATTCGACGCTATGTTCTCGGTGGCAAGAATCCACTTTCTAGGGTGTACAAGATCTGTGTGGAGATCTTACAGAATATCGCTCGCAAAGATTTGGCGCATGGTGACATGCCCCGAGAACTTAGCAACCTTCCGGATTCGGTGAAGGCCATTCTTTATATGGAGCCCGAAGTTACTGTGGGTTTCACATTATTCGAATGGACGATGGAAGACATCGATGGCCCTCTGAGGTGCGAGTGCAAGTTACCTCTTGGCGGATCCCGAATCATTCGAGCTTGCTCTTAATGCGCGACGTGCTGGTGGAGCTGTGCAAAGGCAAGGCAGTGAACGACTTCCTACGGTGGTCTTTATGAGCACCGGATCGAAGAACAAGGGACACCGTACGGCGTTTCTCTGGATGCCACCCTCCATTTCCTGTCCAATCCCAGATCCCTCTCTAGTCAACTAGCACTGACTCGTCAGTGCTCTCTGTAGTCTTAGTTACGATAGTCTTAGTTATGAGCTAGACAGAGCTAGAGCAAGGATACCGGGCGCGGGCTGCTCCCTGATGTACCTCCTTTCCACTGCCTTTAGAAGGTGTTTTCCTTCGGGTTTGTGTGTATCAACTTTGTTACTCACTTTGTGTTGTCTTTGCCCTGCATGTAGATTTCCTACTTTAACACTAGCTATTGGACTCACATCCTTTTCTTAGACGACGATGGTGCGTCAATCTATTATCTCCATATTCATTCCTCTTTTTGCATGATTTTTCCGAATCATTATGGCACAGCACTAAAAATCGCTACCCTCGGCATCAGATTCTAGAAGCCTGGTAATCTGCATATATACTGTTCATTATAACATCATGGCACGCATGGTTCTGTTTAGCTAGTTAAACCCCAAAATTTAGGCTCAATCACTACAATATGGGTAACGGTTATGATTCAATCACCTAGAGAGTAGCTCGATAAATGAGGACCCCCCCATATCCTGTCTATTCCGTCATTTGTATTATGCGACGTTAAAATGCATCAGCCTGGAGCTGTAGCACGGTATTCGGTGGGTTTAGAAAAGCTTAGGGAGCTTATTTCGACTCACCTTCTCCACCACATCACGTCTCTAGACATAATGATCATGCCACAAGTACTGAACCCAAAGTATAAATTCTCAACTTGTATCGCACACCGTGTCCAGCTCAACTCAAGCCCCATTATTAGCAAATCCACAAAGACAACTCAACATGCTCATGAGGACAGGAGGAGCTTCAATTACCCTTTGCGACGAATACTACAATGCCGATCGCAGTGACTCGCAGTGACTTGCAAATAACGCCAACAGTTTAAGACTCTCAGGCTTTGAGAAAATTCGGCGGATAGTGGAAGAGGTACCTGGGCAAACTCCCCGACGAAGGTATTGACACCGACTTCTCGCTTCCGCACTCTCCTTCCCGCGAATTCTACTTCCCGAACGTGGACAAATCATACCTGTCGCAAAAGAAACTAACCCCACTCGCTTAGCTGGACCAACGTATGAGGAACTTCGAGACGAAGGGTATGATTTCGGCCCCTTCTCCTTACCTTGCACCTCTGATGGTGTCTACCACTTCGAAACTGAGAGCAAGCCCAAACCCGGGCCAAGACCAGAAACCAGGCACCGCAGCCGCGATTCTCCAAGAACTTGAAGACATGATAAAATACCTGCCCGATCGACACGAATCATGCTCTCCTTACGTCGCTCCTCTACGAGTGCAGGATAATGAGACGGATCTGGATTTTGAGTTCAAGGAGCCGTTCATTTTCTGCTTCGTCGAGACATTTCTCCGACCCGATAGATCATGAGTACATCTGCGCTTTTCAACTTGGGCGGTTTCTAGCATAATTCTAGGCAGCACTGCTAGATGTTTGGTCCGATAGTGGCATTCTGTACGCATGCCAGGGAAATTATAACGTACTACGCATTGCACCACTCGAGCGCATACGGACACGACGGTAGTCATATACCACGCAAGAGTTTTTCCGATTTTTGATGTTCAAGGAAGAGCGAACTTTAGAGTTCGAGAGCGAGCAAAATGACCAAACCGCAAGCTGCTCGCGCCTTCTGAGACATTTTCATAAGCCAGAATGAGCCCAGAACGGGCCAGAACGAAATTCGAATCCTAGGAGATATCTAACCTGGCATCCAACCTCACAACAGTGACAACACCATAATCCAAATTTCAAAGGTCCAAAAACCCGACAACCCCCAATCGAAATATCTTCTCAACGACCTCCTCCCCCGCCAAATCTTCCACCCACCCAAGTCGATCCCTCTCTGGATCACAGACCCTCGCCCACTCAATCAACAGCCTATACGCATAGATCTACATATCAACCTTCCGTAACACTCTGTTCGCCCAATCTCTCCCATCCTCTGCAATCCGCTTTGCACTCTCATCATGGCCCAACGCTCCCCTCCTCAATCCCACTTCTGCCCCTTCTCTCAACCGAAAAGCCTGTGTACCCATCCTAAAATGCCACCTCCTTCCGTCCGTCCTTCGAGCTCCCGCCCTTTCCCAGGTCTTTTCGACATAATTTCCGAGCCCATACCTCACGAAATATTCCATTATAGCATAAAAATCTATAAAATTATTGTCAAGGGGGACGAAGTGGACCCAAGGCACCAATCTCTTATCATGCCACTGCTTGAAAATTGTCGCTTTCATAGGAACAGAGCTTGAGAGAAGGTATTCTCGATACCGGCCGCTGAAACTGTTGCCGTCGATGCCATGCAGGTATTTATAGGTGTTGAGAAGCATGGTTAGGTTCATGTGGTCGACGGTGTGGAAGTAGGAAGCGTTGTAGGGACAGGTGTTGTTTCCATGCCGGTGGTGCAGGCTATGTTTGTGAAGCCTATGTCGCCGGTCCAGGTTTCTACCCAGCTCGACAGATTATCGTGCGTGGAATAAGCAATTTGGAGCGGATAGTTATAAGCATCGGGCAGGGAGTAGAGAGGTACTGGGCTGCAGGTGATGGGTCGTCCGGATCGAGGACGTGGTTGGGATTGCAGATCGTGTCTCTAGTTTGTCCAAAATCGAATTTAAAGCGTGGATTTGTGAGTGGGCATTCTTCTGCGTGCGCGATTGTTGTTGTGTTGACCATGGAGAGAATCGGTGTCGCTGGAACCGGAACCCGTTTCCTTCAGTATTGACGCCACCGCTTGTTGTTCCTCTCCAGCCGATAGCAGATTCATTCTCGTCCCAGTCGGTGTGGTTTATTGAGTCCAGAGGAGTATGGAAGTCGCCCCAGTTTCCGTAGTACATCGCTCCTGGAAAGAGAATGTCGCTATTCCCGACGTGCTTGGAGGAGCTGAAGAATGGAATGAGCTGATTTGTGGTGGCTTTTCGAAGAGGTCGAACAAATGTTGTATGTAATCCGCCCAAATGAGGGTGGTAACATGGGTTGGTAACCGCTTTCCAGTCAGAGACAAAAACGTCGAAGCTGTATGGGGGCGGTTGTTGAACGGCCATCAAAAGAGGCGGCTCCCAGGTTAGATCTATGTGATGTCTCGAGGAGCGCGCAGGGCTGTCAGGAGGACATGCAGCTTGAAAAACTGCCCACATGGGGATGGCATGTTCATCATCGCTGATGAACTCCAGCTTTGATGCATATTGTATATCCTCCACTTTTGGGTATCGCCCCGTGTATGTCTGGAATATCATGGACATATCAGCTAGCTCCGATGGTGGTTGTCCTTTTCCCCGTGCTGCTTCAAGGGTTTCCCAGTGCACTATGACCTTAGGTTCATCTCTGGTGTTGAAGGCCATGTCCAGATCTGGAATGTCCGAGGCTATATCTTTGAGCATAGGCTTCCACATATCCAACCATAACTGATTAGTCCCCAACATGAGCTTCCCATTCCGAAAGTGGAGAGTGTGTTTGTCAGCAGGGCTTGCAGAGTGTTTCCTTAGAACGAGGGGATCCATACTCCAGAAAGGGGTCAGGTCCTCGTAAATTTGATCCCAGATCTCTTCCACCAAAATAACATTGTCCTTCTTTGCGTAGGCGTACCATAGATCAAACCCGGTGGCGGATGGCGCCCTCGCCGTTTTCTATAATCCGCCGCCTCCTCTTGAAGCGTATCAATTTGACTGTTCAGAAGCCGAAATTACTCCTGATGCCCTTTTTCAACTAGAACATCAATGGGATGCGGTTGATCTGGTCTGAAAATGGCGTAACCAAGTTTCCATACGAGGATGAACACTTGGCCGAGCAGTGCGTAGATGAGGAGTCGAGACGGTCGGGACGACTGATATCTCCGATGCACTTTGGTCCAATGTATGTATAGGCATAGTCGCGAGATTATGAAGTCCGATAAAACGGAAAAGGTTTTTTCTCATACGGTTGCGGAGTCCGGTAATATGAGAAAGGCTTTTTCATGTTGGTGAGATGTTGAAGTTGCATTGAGACTAATTGATAGAGAGCTAAGTGTGAAGAGAGAAGGAAGGGGTCGTCGTTAAGATAACGTTTTGAGATTTGCGTACTTCAATACGCGTGAAGGCATGCCAATTCATTCTTGGAATGTATTATCACGTCCCCAATCGTAAGAACGGAGGGATACTTTCCAATAAAGGTATTGTTGAGGCGTTACACAAAGGGACATAAGCGACGCGTCAGTGGAATCCATGCAAACAAACGTTACACACGACACACGAGAGAATGACAGTATGTGAGGAGAAGAAATGGTAATTTGATCGAAAGAGGCGGTATGAAGAAATCAGTTGTCCCCCGTCTCCTATAGAACTTTTGGGAACTCCTCGAGAGGAATCAAATTGGCCTTGCTCTCACTCTGTTCTCCCTGCAGAAAAGAAATTAATTTTCTTACCAGCACACTCGCAACATAGAATCCAATCATAGTAAGATCAATACGAGATTGATCCTGCGGACAATAAAGCTCGCCCGACAATCTCAGAAAACCGTTCCAGAACATCCAACAACCAATGAAAAGCACAAGCGACACGAACATTGTAATCTTATACCAGCGACTGAGCCACAAATTTCGGAAATCGAGCAATGAATCTGGATTCTGGCATCTTTCTCTTCTCCTTATCAGGTTGTAGATATTTTGTAGCATGATCTTGATCTCTTTGAATGGACCAACAATGAGCATCATCCAGCCTAATACAGCTGGTATGGTGACTAGATAGGCGAGAGCGACGAGTCCGCCACAGCAAATAAGTGCAAGAGAAATGCCGATGGCGGAAACGTAGAGCCAGAGGAAATCCGTGACTATGGAGGCCATTGCTCCGCCTGCAAGGTATGTTTTCCACCAGAGAGGTCGCGAAGGATCGAGGGTGTGGTTCGCGCTGATGGCGCCAAATAGTGCCATGTATCCGCCGAAGATGGACAACAGTACCTGTGCTATCATGTCAATCAAGCCGTCGTGTGCCCATCCTCCATCGATGTAACCCAAGAGCGCATGGAAGAAAGCACCCCGAGGTCGAACTGAGAAGAGAACGAAGTTCTTCAACATGTCGATCTGGTATCCTTGACGTGATAAAACCACGCCAACAAGGACGACGTTTTCACTGATGTCTGCCGCGATGGTGGTCCAGAACGCAAGATTGCTCACGCGGAAGGTCCGAGTTCGGATCTTAACATCTTTTCTAAGGACGAAGCGCTGGAATATCCGGTACCAGTAGGCAGGGTTGTTGATGAAGACGAAAACCAAGAAATCCACAACTATGACTCTGGCGAGGCTGAAGATGGTTTCATTAGGTGTTAGGCATTTATTGCCGTTGCTGTCGACTTGGAATCCAATAGGAACAAAATTGATCCTTTTGGCGGTGTTGACAACACAATTTTCAACATCATCGGCTTCTTTTGCAGTGCAACCGACGTAAGTGCGGACGCTGAACAAGAATGTTAGTAGAACAGCCAAGCTTCAAGTTACGGACAAGATATACCTCTGCATGCTGCATGCCAGGAGATTAAACGACAATTTGCCACAAGGTTCCTTCCTGTTTGGGCCGTTGCCGCAACAAGTGCTATTTTCAATCGACTGATAATCAAACACGCATGCCTTCTGCATAATCTTGAATATGAAATTAGTTTTGCCTCGAAAGAATATCACTTGCGAAGACTCACAGTTACGACGCTCGGAAGCTTGCAAGTTCCGTTATTCACAGAAAAGGCCGGAAGAGTCACGTTACTCCAGCGTTTTGTATCATTTGTCTGCGTACGATACATGGCAGGAAATGCTTCTACCGGTAGGTATTTAAGGCTGTTGAAGGGTTTGGAGCAAGCAAAATGGTCACCATATCTGTTCGGAATCAGCCCCATTGCCTGCGGAGGACATTGCAACTGTCACTTACTGCTTGGCGAGACACTCTGAGTATGCCTGAGCAATATCGAACCTACTTTTAGAGGAGTTCCTGAGGTTCTTAGGGCAAGTTTCAAGCTGCTCAGCGATGCGTTTGCAGTTTTCTTCGAGGGCCTAGCGCTCGATTAGTCTAGAGTATCCTTGCTGGAACGGGGATTTAGCGAACAGCAAAATAATCATGAGGTTTGAATGTAAGCGGGAGATTTCCTTGGTATGTTGAGTTCACGACATTCGGATTATTCTGAGTTGTGACATTCAACCCCTGTACAAAGACCGGTAAAAGGATGAACGGCAGATAACGAACGAAATGCATCACGATGAACGACAGAAAATCCTGGGAGAAAGGAGAGAAATGAAAACAAAGAGAATTTATCCATGCATCGCATCTCGAGGCGTGTATGAACGTGTTATATACTGTGCATCTCGGGGCTGAAAACTCCGATGCCTCCCAAAGAAGGCTTGTCGCACAGCCATATGATATCTCATATCGTATGTTCGAGGGCGTATCGTCCCGTGTTCCTGCATAACAATTTATTTGCGTGGTGTTTGATCTTTCAGCTGACGAACTTTCCTCAGGAGAAAAGGCTGTGGCTGAAGATGACAACCAATCATTGCGATCTTAAACGCTGTATTACCCGCCACTAACCCCTGGGGATTCCACAGGCATCTTGTTCAGGGTCAATGGCGCTATACATGTGTGATGCGTTCAGATAGAGGAGAAATAGGCGAGAAGAAGAGTCGAGAGAAGTGTCCACGGTCTTGGACCCCGGCGATGATGTTTCAAGAATCGTCTGTTGCCCACACTAGTCCGAGCGCGGTATAGCCAAGCTGGTTTCATTCACCCCGCCTTGGTCTTGGCAAATCTCAGATCCTCACTTCCTGCATCGAGGAACGTTGATTATCTTCTGCAAGCTAGCATACAGCAGAAACTATCGTTCGATGTTTATGTCCGACTGGGATGTCTTACGGCTTACAAACACCAATGATACTACTGACTACTTCGAATTGCCGGCTTGAGGTAGGAACTTCACGTCACGAGGCACCGCTAGCGTTCCGTTACAAACATCAGCTGCTCGCGGATGTTAGGAAGGCGAGTATAAAGACGGGTCTCTACCGTATTCCCCCGTTGGGTACTTCTTTGCCTTACTCTTCATCGTCGGTGGTGTATTCAAGAATCGCTGTGCCCTAATTCTCGATCGTCATTCTACTTGTCCGTCTCGATTCACATTCTTCCATTACCTCCAAATCTCCTCATTCTTGCCTCGCCCTACTCATCATGCCTGCCCAAAACCGTGTTCGACTATATAATCGTTGGCGGTGGGACCGCCGGCGTCGTGATCGCATCGCGCCTCTCCCAATATCTCCCAGATTCCTCTATCGCCCTTCTAGAAGCCGGTCCAAATGCTGTCAAAACCCAAACGTGACCGATCCCAACAGGTGGCCGAATCTAATAGAAGAAGGCACTATGATTGACTACTCCACTATTCCCTAAGAGTATTGCGACAGCCGTCCAATTTTAAATATGGCTGGGCGCATGCTGTCGGGTTCCTCTGGTGGTAATATGGGAGTAAGGTCATGGCTGATATTGGAAAGAAAATAATCTAATGATGCACTTAGGTATGGTTGCGGGCTTCTCAGGCGGATTATGCTCTAATTGCCCAGAAAGCGGGGCACGATCGGTTTACGTTCGAGAAGATGCTGCCATACTTCAGAGGTATCGAAACATATTGGAATAAATCCGCAGATCCAAAATATCACGGCTTCTCTGGTCCCATCCATACAGTTGCTGGCCGCAATTATCCTCTCCGAGATGTCATTCGCAAGTCCTATGAAAGTATGGGTTATATGTGCAATCCGGAGTCCATGACCGGCGATCCTACGGGCCTGACAGATCTAACCCAATGTTTCAACGCGACATCGGAATCATCGTGCGAGCGCCAGCATAGCGCAGGAATCTACGATCTTTCCAATGTTCACGTGCTTTGCGAGTCACCTGTTGCGCGAATTCTCTTCGATGCAGAGAAGAACGCGAGCGGAGTGACGCTTCTAGATAGCCGACAGCTTGCCGCAAGAAAAGAAGTCATAATATCCTGTGGCAGTCAAAAACCACCTCAGCTCCTCATGCTTTCTGGGATTGGTCCAGCATCAGAACTCTCCAAACACGAAATCCCAACCCTTGTCGATTCTCCTAGTGTAGGCCAAAACCTGTTTGATCACATGGTACTGACCCAATACTTCAAACCCAGACATCCCGAAAAAGGCCTCTGTCTTCTCTTTACCGGAACAGTGAAACCTGAATACGGACAGGGCATGTCTTAGGAGTGGATAGCATTCAAGAACATACCGCCTTCCGACCTCGCACCCGTGCTTTCCGCAGATAACGAGCCTGGCGTGAAGGACAATCAGCACCCACATCTTCAGCCCAAGAGATGCCACATCATGACTATACCATTTTACTGGCCAATGCTGGCAACATCAGAATATAACCCAGAAATCGGACCGCTGGACGGTACACATATGGCTCTCACATCCCTCCACCTCCTCCCCATATCCCGCGGTGCCATAACCCTGAAATCCCCAAACCCCTTCGACAACCCTGTCATCGATCCCCGCTACTTCTCCACAAACACAGATCGCTACATCCTTCGCCGCGCCGTGCGCGAGATCCTGCGTCTCACAGAGACAGAACCCCTGGCCTCTGGATTAGTCGGCGAGGCGCCTCCAGTCGATCCGAGGCTCCCAGCGTTGAGCACTAAGAGTTCTGATGAAGAGATCGATGCAAGGATTCGAGCGTTTTGTGGCACGATTGTGCATCCGATGGGTCCGTGTGCGCTAGGCACGGTGCTGTATGCTGAGTTTCAGGTGAAGGGAGTGCAAGGATTGAGGGTTTGTGATGTGAGTGTATTTCCCGAGCCTGTGGGTGCGATGCTGAGTCAGACAATATATGCGGTCGGGGAATTGTGTGCGGATTTGGTTGCTGGGAGAGAGTAAATCTTATTTAACCTCATATCTCACAAAACGTGCATCATCTGAAATCAAGGCCTGCATTGATTCCTAAGAAAGTAATAGAATTAAGGAAAACACTCCAAGAACACTTGCTGCTAACCGCGCACGAGAGTGGAAGAAAATAATAGTAGACAGTAGATAGAGGCAGAGCAGAAACACGTATGGGCTTGAGGAGTTTAAGTCGGCATCAAAAAAAGCGTGGTCATGTAACATAGTGTACTTGTGCCCTTTAGACTTAGAGCCAGGCGGAATAAAACTCTACCTACCTACCTACCTAACTTCTCTACGTGCCTATCGCGCCGGCTGATGAAGGCCCGTGCAAAAGCGCTTTGGGAGAATTCACCTTCTTCCGTCGGCTTTTAATTCGAGTAAATGCGCTGGCGACCTCTTCACTAGTGGAGGGTATACTTTACTCTGCACAGGGGTTAGGGTCCTCTGTTAATGTGTAGACGCAAAAGCGCCCATTGTGATATGAGACAAAGTATACCTCTGCATTGTAATCTTTCCATAGCTCGCTGAGTTTAATGCCAATGGTTTCAACTCGCTTTCGGAAATTTTCGTTTGCAGCCCGCTTCGGCCTTAAGTGTGCAAGAGTTTGTGTTGGCTGCTTTGAAGGCATGACTATCGTGCTAGAAATTACAACTTGTTGCCTATAGATATAAAAAGACAGTAAGGTCCACAGAATAGGGTTTTGCTTTTGATGCGTAGTTAATTGATATCATTACTAACTGTTCCCTTCTTAATTTTAAGTTTTTGTTTCCCACTTTTTGGGACTCTAAATAAGGGTTCCCAAATCTGAGTCCACCTTCTCTCTTTTTATTATTTTTTATTTCCTGAAATTAATCTATTTAGAACGCTTGGTAGGAAATGCAATAACGTAGCTACTTCTCCTGGGATATACAGGCTAGGAGGGTTGGCGCCTAAAGTCATACCTTGGGTACTTTAGAGCTGCAAGGCGTTAAATTGCTGCAGCATGACGTGCGGAGCCGAAAACCAAGACGCCTTCTAATTCAGGATGTCGTGCCTTTGAAAGTTGGAGATACAATGTAAAAAAATAGTTTATTATCCCTAGTTTAGATTGTTATCGACACCTAAAAACAGTATATCTGGCCAAATCTATTACTCCATATTCTTTACTTTAGCTTCTTCAACCCTTTACGCAAACTTTTCATAGCTCTTTAGTTATTACAACCTTGCAAGTTCCGCATCGGAGCATAAATTAACATTGGACAACCATTACGACTGCGCTTCTAACGGCCTCTAAACATTATTGTTAGTGCTGGCTAAGGCAACGGTACGGCAATTGAGTTTTTCTCTCTCTCTACAATTTTAAAAGAGCTGAGCGTAATATAATAGATCTTCTACTAATCATTATGTACGAGCGTATCAAGACTATTTATTCAGCTAACTATCTCTGGCACCTCTGTTTAGTAGTCGAAATATCCCAAGTTTGGCGAGCAGTCTCGCCAGTACAGAATTGGCGCTAGTTACCCTCCGTACCTGGGTAGGTAGCGACTTAGGCTACACGAAACTACTCGCAAAAGCGTTTATCTAGAAGTGTGTTAATGAATCCTTCGACGTAGTTACTTGACGTCGGATCAATTCTATTTTTTAAGTGTTTAAGCATGCTACCGTCTAGCATATAAGTATATAACAAGGGCTACATTCATAAGGAGAATATAAATATAGTAAATGGCAAGTGCTCGCGCGTAATAAGTTAGAAATCACCTTATTTAAACATACTACCCCGAACTATATGATACTTGTCCTTCAAACAGGGAGTCTTAGAAGAACGCTAGAAAGAGCAATTTAAGGGTTACTTTAGGCTAATACGTCTTCATCTACGACCACTACGTTATGCAGTTTCTTAAAACCCTTTAATATTTAAAAGGACTTGCTGCCCGTTCTGTAACGTCAATGGCAGCTACTTAGTTGTTGCCGCTGGACTAGCTAATAAAATCAGGTTGTTTATCGTCTTGGCTCGAGAGAGATCCTCATGGGAAAGGGGGAGGGAGAGATGTTGAAAAAGCGTCTCGATGAGGCTCATAAAACGTGCATATTCCTCCATTAGAGCACGGTTCTAGACGCGAAGGTCATTTTTCTTGTTGATCTTAAGAGTAACATTATCTTTAAGTTAAGCAACGTACCTTGCTAATCATGTTAGTAAATGTTTATAGCAAACTAGGGACTATGTGTAAACATGCCATTCTTTTTTTTAACACTAAGTCTAAGCCTACCACCCAGTTTCGCAGCATGCGGCACTTTTTACTGCTAAGCTTCTTGCCAGCTTCGCTGGTAAGAAGCCTCGTTTCCTCGTCATATTATCTTTAGCCCTCTGTCTCTTTACAACACGAGGAAGGATAGGTGGTTTAGAAGGGAGATTATCCTAGCAGTCTTTATTTAATCTGCTGACTTGACATGGCACAGGAAACTCAGGTCCGGTTTTGATTTTCGTTTCGGCGATCGAATGATTGTCATTTTCTGTACTTAAATGGCATCATCGTTGTTTGAGACTAAGAGAAACCTGGTCAAAATTTTCACACCCTCTACCTCAGGGTTTCGGAAATCATTCGTTTCTTCCAACATGCTCGAGAGTGTGGTTTTCACCATGATCAGATATTCAGGTTGATAGCGTTCATGGTCATGTTCATGGTATCATTCGAGTTCATGGCCTTCCTCCTCAGCCAGAGCTTACAAGCGGAGGAAATCTTAGCTTTCCAGTCAGACTGACTCGGGTCCGTTGAAAGACCTCAAGGATCTGTGATATGTACATTTTGCTTTCAGATACCGAAGATCGATTTACTTGATCACCGCTGATAAAAGCCTGCATAGTAAAGAACCATCACAAATCACGTCCAACCCAGCATTCTCCAAAATAATGAGGTTTGAGATTGACGCCGCTGAGAGGCTTCGACCATTCGTGATTTCAATTGTGTCGACTTTTCGCCTGGAAACACAGCTTCCAGAGTCTCGGAAACAGTGAGATACCTCGACCCTTCAACAATAATATCTCTCTTGTACCTTGCTGTCGTCCCTAATTTCTGAATTTCGGAACCCTTTGGGTTGTGCACTTGAATGTCCCGATTGGCACCCTGGTCGATTAGATACTCTGCTGTTTTATACCAGCCATCTTTGATATATTGAGGCACTTGATCTGCGCTTTCATAACATGAGGATAAGAAAAGACCCCAGACAGTTTGTCCATTGTAGATGTGCATCCTTTGATTTGGGTTTGATCCTCGAGACACAAGAGAAGAAACGATTCGTACGTCAACGTTCGTATTCTCGTACCGCAGCTGATACGGGAGAGCAGCAGGAGTTACTCTTCTCGGCCTCAACGCATAATCAAGCAACGGCCGACCTTGTTTTTGCTGGATGAGGTCGGGATTGGCTTCCAATTTCTCATTTACGTAGATACGAAGTCGCGCTTGTACTGTAAGAGCCAGAAATGTGCATTTTCCGTATTCAGAGAAAAGCTCGGAGGGAACAGGAGGATCTCTCGCGTTGGTCCAATGACTTTTAAAATTGCAGGTCTGTGCATGTACGCTGTTGACACGATCTAACTCGTCGAGAAGTATCATGTTGGATTCGTTACATTTGCGCTCTAGTTCCTTAGAATAGTATAGGAATTCATCAACAAGAGCGAACAATGGATTGATTATAGGCCCAAATGTCGCTTCCACAGGTAGTCCCTTCGTAAGTGCAAGGATAATTTTGCACAATGAGAGCGTTGGGTTGAAATGCGCTGCAGTACGACTGCGTAGCTCCTCTTGATAGTTGTCTCGCAGAAAATCCCTCACGGTCCGGTGGAGAAAATCGACTTTGTACTTTAGAAAGGTAGTCTCGGAGTCGCTACTGTTTACTTCCAGCAAGTCTCTGCAGCGACTGTTCAGAAGCTTCCTCCATCTTCTGGCAGTTTCGAATGCTTCATCTTGAGATATGGGCGAGACCTCAACATTGAGAAAGTATTCTGGATCTTCTTGTTCCATACCCAAGTATTTGAAAGCGAGCACTGGGAGCGGACGCACCGCTTCGACCGCAGTTCGAAATATCCTTGCTGTCTCTTCGCGGTGGATCTTGTCAATTCTTCCAAGGATGCTCTCAAAGTACTTTTCCAACTCATCGGGGAAGCTGTCAAGTCTGCGTTGCAAGAAATGGTAGTCCTCTTCACCTTTAACATCTCTTAGTAGATCACGAACAACCAAGAAGACCCAGAGCCAAACTCCGCGGGCTTTCTCTACTATCTATGGCACAAGCTTCTAGCATTGAGGATCCCTTGCAGCGACCTTGTTAAAGTCTCCATTCTTGGTCAACATATTTTGCACATACTCCCACATGTCGTGTTTTGTGAGCTCTTCTAAAACTAACTTCCACTTGCTATCATCGAATGCATCTACAAATGCGTTCCAAGGTCGACTGGATACACAGATCTTGATACTTGGAGAAGCGGCGAGGTCTTGGAGAAGGCGAATAATGTCTTCGTCGTCTCCTTCATATTCGTCAAGACCATCCACGAAGAAGCAAAATTTCACCGATAGATGTGTTCTTTTCGATATCGCGGTGAGCGCTTCGAAAAGTGCTTTTCGGCTCCATGGTTCCTTTGGGCGACGGCCTGCACAGATCTCCAGTATGAAAGATGGACATGCGACAAGAACCTGATACAAGAGGCTTTGTAGGAGTCCCACTTGAGACTTCTGCATGGGTAGACCGGCGTTCCAAAAAAAGTAACTAGCCGGGACAAGCAATTCCTCGCCAGCCCAAGAGCAAAGGGCCTTTAGCGTGGCTTCGTGGTCACAGATATATTTCATTAATGTGGACTTGCCGCTGCCAGCCTATATGAGTTAGTGTGCATCTTCATACACTCTCGTCAGGATATACTTGCTTTCCCTTTGACCCAATAAATGCCGTTCCCAGTTTGCAGCCAATCCGTGAATCCGATATCAGGCTCCTCGAAAATCCAATTCAGCGTTCGTGCATGTGCATCTTTAATCTTCTCCTCGCGTTCTCTCATCGAATCGAACGTCAAGCTTTCAACCATTCTTTGTTCAAGTTCCGCCCTTTTACCTTGCTCAACGAGAGAAATTAATCTCTCCGATAGACTGTCCAATGTGACGCCTCTCTGTCCAGTGGATTCGGCTCCTTTATTTACAACATTGATGATGTCCTCTCTTAACTGATCAAGTTTCAGGTTTGCGTTTATATTCAATCGTTTATGGTTTTGATGAAGATCACTAATCGCTAAGAGTATGTCGGAATGATTGCTCCTTGGTTCAGCATTAGATCCTGTTCGTGTGTGATCAGCTAAAAAGATTGGATAGTTGCTTACTTGAGAAGCATTTTGGATGCTCTGGTCCTCAGCCTTTCGTCTAGGCGCAGCAGTCTGCGCTCAAGATCTTGAATGTCCTTTTTTTTAGCTGCGCTCCTAAAAGTTTGCCTTACGGTCTGCAATCCACGAAAGCGGGAGTTCTTCGCCACCTTAAGGTTATTGAGGATGCGAAGCAACTTATCTGCCACCGGTTTGCACTCTTCAGCAAGGCGTTGAATCGCTTTCTCATCGCCTGAAAGTGGACGAGTGCGCTCTTTCTGGTGAGAAGAGGTTGCCTTCACTTCATCACTGTAATTCTTAATATCTTCGATGAGAACTTCGAGTTCATGGTGTTCGTCTCGTGCTCCATAGAGTGACCCGTATATCTCTTGACCCTCGGATATCAGCTGAAGGCCAAGCCCAACAAATTGCGCAATGTTCGCTGCAACACCCAGTGCGGCAAGGGCTTCTGCCATTACGTGAAGAGACTATAATCTGGATGAATGCAAACAGCGTAGTATGAGAGTCGGGTTGAAGTTTAACTCTAAATAAGAGACGTCAGGTTGTGTGTTGGAGCCTTGCTATGGTGATCAAGCGACACGTTTGTACGTATTTGGAAAGGCCAATTTATATTTAGCGTGTGCGGAATTCATTTAATGCAATTCTTGGCATATGACCGATCTTCCGATCTGCCACACAAATTCCCATATAAAACCTAGAATTGCTAGCATGTCAATTGATATATGGATGAGGGTCGTCGTCTAGTAAGTGAGGCTGTAGAATTACAGGTAGACGCCTATAGTGACTCTACTAGGGCCGCGGAAGGCACCCTACTCGTCGCCCCGTGTATCTTAACCCGTTTATATCAAACAAACGTCGGCTAACTGGCCTGGCTGCTCAACTGAAGGAGAAACAGGCTAAAGTAGAGCATCTTAAGGGCTAGTCGCGAACCGTGGTTTACTGCGCGACGAAGCAGCTGGTGAAGAAGTTAGTAATGAAGTTAACATGTGATCCGGTAGCGCTCACGTCATCTCTCACATCTTGACCCTCATGGCGTCAGCAGATTACGTACCCACTTGCGTACCCCCTGGGGTACATATACCACCTTGATAGCATTCAATTCCACCACACGTTGGCTTCTACCTCCATCCTCTGCATTCTGTGACATAACAAGGTGATGAGCGAGAACGGGAGAGATGTCTATGACGAGTTAATAGCAGTAGCTAAGTTTCTAGCTATTTAATTACTTGTTTAGTATTAAAGTAGCTATTTTAAAGACCATACAATTAAGATATTTATAATAAAAAGTATATGTAAGTAAAATTAACTAGGCGTTTTTACGCTATACATTTACGGCATACTAATTATTATTTCTTAGAGGGCTATAGGCACGGTGTTTCTAGCTAGTTTTTTGTTAAAATTAAACTCGTTAGTAGAGTAGCGAGAAATCAACTAACGATAGTGTTGGCACGGCAATCTCGCCACGTCAGAAACACGTGGATGCCTGAATGTGGATGCACCAGAACGAATCATCAAGGGGTTACGTAATTGGGAACATGCACATATGAACACAGTCTCTACAGCTTCAGGTAATTCAATTAATCAAGAATGCAATCATTCCTTTGAAGACAATATTTATGAGAACTTCATGCTGCCAAATATAACCTCCATGAGGTTATGAGCCCGGCTGGCGAATCTCATATATCACTCGTTTTTACGACCTGATCCAAATTGTCTATCAATTAAATCCTCACGGCTGTCAAAAATGACAAAAGAGACCGGAGTACCAAAGCTTAAAGGAGCTGCAAATCTTGCCATATGGCTGTTCAGGCTTGAAAAGTACATGACAGCAAAAGGCACATGGGACGCAGTTGAATTTATTCCGTATAACTAAAGTACGCGGCAAAAGTCTCTATTAAACCCACGTCAGAGCGACAGTGGAACGTCCGTTGCCCCTAACAGTTCATTATAAGAACTAGTTAGAGAGACAATTGAGACAGAGACATCCTCACCTGGACAGACAAAAACTAATCCGGAAAAGAAGCCGAAATTTGGAGCCACAAGTGACTACCAAAAATTCGACTTTAGCCTGGAATTTATGAAGGACCAAAACGACTGGGTACTATATCCTGATAATGGTAAAGCGATCAACGATATCGTTATCCACTGCAAGAACATACCAGCACGAAAAGTTGACGGAATTCTGGTAGCTTGATAGGTTATTAACACCCTTATCAAGCACTACAAGATCAACATAGAACTATAGAAGTATCTAGTTGTTGAACGGATCTGGACTACGACGTACGCTTCATGCAAAGACATAGAAGACTATACCAATAAATTTGGAATCCTTATCCAAGACATTGCACGGTAAAAGATCACAATTGACTTTATGCTCAAGCATGTAATAATTCACAATCTTAGAACGTACTTTATCTCTTTCCAAGAACGAAAACGTGATACGGGCATTGAATTGCTTTCGTATGATACTCTTACAAGTCAACTCCATGACGAAGAGCTCGTAAACAAATCTCAATTCAAAGCTATATCTCTTACAACAAACACAAGAAGTAAGAAGTAGAGTTAAAGTCAAAGTAAATTGCCTGGTATAGGTAAAGAACACAAGTCAAAGACCTACCCATGGTGTAAAAGGGAAGGTAAGAAAAAAGAAGACTGCTGGTTTAAACACCCGGAAAAGGCTATAGATAGCTAGCGTAAGAAGTAAAAGGATCTTTAAAAGAATGAAAACAGCGAAGCAACATGGCTTACCTTAACTAATATCCTAACTAATACCTTTTTAAGCTTTTTTACCTATAGTGATAAATGCAAGACAACGTACGACACTTCATTAAAAGTTAATGTCTGTAATAATTACGCCTGGTTTACTAAGATACATGCTGTTAGCAGAGCCCTAAGCGGAACTAGAGGAACCATACGAATTTTAAGTAAAGGAACGATACGGCTTCCATGTCAGCTTTAGAACGGCAAAACTTTCTTTCATACTATTAAAGATGTTTAGTATTACTTAGATAGCCCTATTAACATCTTGTTAGCTATAAGAATAAGACGTGGGGGTTACACTCTTAATTAGAAAGATAGAGAAATTAAAGATTAAAAAGACAACGAAGTGGCTGTAGCATATGAAGAAAACGGAATTATTCTTATACACATAGTAAAGACGGCGATAGACCTGTACATGGCACTAGCTATAAAGCTATTACTAACTAAAAAAGTGTCAGTAGAGTAGCTCTATTAAATAATAGAATATATAGAATATAGTAATCTCATAAAGCTTATAAAGAATACTACTAGACTAAAGTTAAAGAGCTATTACTATGGCACTTATATATGCTGCCTAGAATCTAAGCTTTAGAAACAACCGTTTGGCGAATAACAGCGCGTAAAGTGAGAAAGAGAAATTCTCTATCTAAACCTCATACCACTAATTAAACTAGAAGGATATAATTAAAAGTGTGGATATATCTCTATAACTAACGATTACACTACCAGCACGGAAATAAGACTTATTTAATTTAAGAATGAAGCTTTAAATTACGTGAAAGAGCTATAAGCTTGCTAAAAAGCATAGGGAAAACCCCCTATTACGTACATTTTCTCAAACTAAGATTCTATATTTATGAGTCAAGACTTTAAAGAATAGATGAAAGAAAAAGGGATTACTTACTAACTAATAGTATACAATACTCTATAAGAGAATAAACTTACTAAAATAACCTAATTCTATCTCTATAAGAAAGTAATATTAATGCTGGCAGATTAGAACCTTCTAAAGTTTCTCTAGCTACTAGTAATTAAATATGCTATGGAACTAAAAAATAGAAGTTTAGCACGAAGACTTAATAGTAAAATGCCATACGAAGTTATTAATAGATGCAAACCGGATTTTTCTAAAATCCTAATATTTAGAATAGTTGTATACTATTAGAATAGCTAAAAAGCTTAATCTGAGAAGATTATACTACGCGGAATTAGAAAGAGATTTATAGAATTTATAGACAGATTTAATAAATTAATTATTAAAGTCTGGAAAGAAGGGACACACTAGGTTATAAAGAAACGAAATTTCGAACCTAATAATAACTATAAACCGTACAAAGGGCATTAATTTACGGATGATGAGGATAATTTTAACTTTAGAAAAAAAGTATAGTAATTATCGTATTCTCTATCTAGCCCTGATCCTAAACTAGTAACTAATAGCTAAAAGGCTACACAATAAGAGGTATATAAATCTATAGTTAAAATAATTAAATAGAACTTATCTTATAAGAGGGAGCTAGACAGGCCGTATAAGCTAAACCCTACACTATTAAAGAAAAAAAAAGACGCTTAATATAGTAGAAAATATATATAAAGTATGATTTATATTAAACCGCCGCGAATAATTAAAAACGCTAAAAGAGAAATATAATAAGGTACTATAATAAGCCCTGAGATAGAATTACTAATTTAGAAGCTACTTTTTTTAATAAAACCACTACAGTAATTAATACGCAACAATAAAGGACAATTATCTCTTAAATTCTATAATAAGTATAGATATATAATTTTAATAAAAGTAGTAATAGCAGAAGCTGTAGTAAGCGTATAGAAAATAATTATACTTATTAGAGCCTCTAATAAGCATTTCTACATGCTATATATAGTAATACTTAATAAAATTAACTATATCTATTAAAGTTTCTATTTATATCTTAATAATGCTTTAGAGTAGACTATAATTATAGTTAACACAGGCACGTATAAAAAGCTAGATCTAAATAATTTAAAGCTGAAATCCTTTATAGAAGCAATATAACAGCTAGATAGCATAAAATAAAAAGAAATAATATATATTAAGATAAAATAGTATTAAGATAATGGGATATTTAAATTTATTAAATTACCCACAGGGCGCACAGCGCTAGATAGAAAGTAAGTATTTAAAGTTAAAAAAAAAGCTAATAATTAAATTACCAAGTATAAGGCTAGATTCGTAGGAAAAGAATTTATATAGTAATTTAATATTAATTATAACTAGATATATACTAGAGTTATATGAGTATCTTTAGTATAAATAATATTTATACTTATAGCACTATTTAACTATAATATTATATAACTCAACTTCGTAATAGCATATCTTAATTCTGATTTTAATAAAGAAATCTATATTAAGCAAGCACCTAGTTACGTCTAAAAGGGTAAGGAATATTTTATTTATAGAGTTAAGAAAGATCTATATAGACTGAAATAATTAGCACGTAAGTAAATAAAATAGCTTATAAGCTTTCTTATTAAAATCAGATTCAGGCCACTTATAGTAAATAATAACGTATTTATTAAAAATACTATTTACATAAGACTTATAATTATAGTCTATATAAATAATATTAAGCTAATTAGTAGTAATAAGCCAGCTATAAAGCAGGTTATTAATTAGCTAAATAAGAAATTTAAGATAATTAACCTAAAAGGTATTAAGTACTATTTTAAAATAGAAATTAAATATAACTATAGTATAAGAACAATCACGCTTAGTTAGTAAGCATATATTAAAAGAATTTTTAATAAATATAGGTATAGTAAGCATGGACGTAGGGTAAAGACGCTAATAGTAATAAGTTAATATCTTAATCTATTTAATAGTATTACTACTAAAGCTTTAAGATAAGAATTTACTGCCTAGCTAGAATTAATTATATATGCTATAATTACTACTTAGCTAGATATAATATTTATAGTTTTATTTTTTATATAGTATATAAATAACTCTAGACCTGAGCACTAGTAAGTAATTAAAAGGATTTTCTTCTACTTATACAGTACAATTAATTACTATATCATATTTAGAGAAAAAAGTAATAATAAAATTACTAGGTATATAAATACCAGCTTTACTAAAGATTTTATAACTAGATACTTAATAGGAGTCTATATTTTTACCCTAAATAAAGAATCTATTAGCTGGTCTTTAAAACGTTAGCTAACAGTTATATTATTAACTATAAAAATAGAATATATAATTATATATTAAGCCATTAGAAAAGCCATCTAGCTTAGATAACTACTTACTAAATTAGGACTTTATTAAGAATTTATTGAGATTTATACAGATAATAAAAGCGTTATAGCTCTAAGTAAGAACCCTAAATTTTATAAATATAGTAAACATATTAATATTTAATACTATTATGTATAAAAGTAGGTATAGAACGGACGAGTTACTACGCTCTACTTTTTAATAACTAGAATAATTATAGATAGTCTAATTAAGGCGCTTAGTTCTAAACTTTACTTCTATTTAATTAACTACTATAAACTTAATCTAAGTAAAAGAAGTAAGAGAAGCGGTGATTAAAGAAATATCTAAATTAAAACACCATACTAAGTATCGTGACATAAATAAGCTTGAGAGGGAGTATTAGTATAATAATCTTACTATATTAGAAACACGTAAATACCTAAATATGGATATACTAGAACGAATTATTAAAAAGTTATGTAATTAGAAATATACACATATGAATATAGTCTCTATAACTTTAGGTAATTTAATTAATTAAGAATATAATTATTTCTTTAAAGATAATATTTATGAGAACTTCATGCTACTAAATATAACCTTTATAAGATAATTATTATATAACTTTTTACTATAATTAAGAGATAATAGTTATATGTTTCTTTTCATCCAGCACTCTGCTCTTAAAACCTAGGAGATTATTAACTAGTTAACTTATATATTTCTCTTATAAAATAACTAGTATACTATCTTATTTTAATACATCTATTTGTGGGCAAGTAGCTTTTTAAAGAGAGTATTTTAATTAGCTGCTATAAGCTTTAGAGGGCACTCTAGTTAATAAAAGTAAAACAACTAAAAAAATCCAAATATCATAATATCTTAATATAGGCGAAATACTTAACTATAGTTATAGCTTCTTTTTTCTATAATCTCTTTAAAAGGTATACTTAAAATAAGAAGAGAATATATTATTAAGTGCTTATAGCTAGTTTAACAGCCGTGTCTCAACATTAAGAGCACTAAAAAAAGTAGAGAATAAGAGTAAGTATAAAGATATATTATAGTAAGTAGTTAGCTAAAGTATATAGTTTAATCTATAGATACCTATTACACTAAAAATTTTATTACTATAGGCGCCTATATTTATTTCTAAAGTCTTACCTATAGTTTAATAGAAATTTAATAATGTGGCTGAGATTCTAAGTCTATATACTAATTTATATATTTATATACTAAAAATTACATAAATTCTGTACACGCTAAATCTTGGTAGGGGCTAGAAAAAAATAACTATAGATATTATTTCCCACTAAAGCTATAGCTTTAAAGTTAGGAGGATATTTTTTTATTATTAATAAACTATACCCCCCTAAAGCTTCTTAAATCTCTTATTATTCAAAATAGACGAAAATACTCTCCTTTTAGAATTAAGTAGAAATGGTTCTTAATCTTAGTAAGTAATTACTACTAAAGGTAATAAGCTTTAATCTATTTAAGAAATTAATATAAAGAGTAATATTTCTTTATAGTTTGATGACTAACTATAGGTGTGATTACTAGCGTACGTAGTATATACTACTTAAAAAACTCTATTATTTAGATAAAAGTTTACTCTCCTACTTAAGTAAATTAAGAAATAGGTAGGAGGTAGTTATATAAACTTATTACTTATATTTATACCTCTAGATACTATTAATAGTTACTTAAGATAGAAAGAGAGTATTACTTTTATACTTAACTTTATTACACTTATTCCCTTAAAGAATGTTCTTAATTTAGTAACTGAAGAATTCTATATTCTATTTAAATAGCGTGTTAAGATTATATTAATTATAGTTCTACCTCACGTCTTCCCTCTTACTATAAGATTATAAAATTAAAAGATAATACTATTCTTATATTAATGCTTATATAGATTGGAATTACGGCTATTATATATAGCTAAATCTAATTAGTTTAATTCTTTATAATTAGTAGTATTCTCTCAAACTCCCTTCTAGTAAGCTAACATAATATATTATATAATAATAATTATTTATAATAAAGAGAAATAGCTAAGTTACTTTTTTAAAACTCCTATAGCTTTAGTAGCTGCTCAAATACGATTTAAATATTAAAAATTAACTAATAGATTTAATTCTATTATAGGGGCTTAGAGACTGTTTTATATCTAGTATAATATAAGAACTTAAGCAGGTATTTAGTGAAACAGGCACGAATACTAAAGGCTCTCTTTTATATATTATAGTAACTTCTTTTATTATCTATAAGATACTCTCACTAGCTTTATCTACTTAACTATATAATATTTAAAATCTAGTTTTACTAATTTTATATAAAGCGGCTATTATGCTTCTAGCACTTTATATTCTTTATTTATACTTTAAATTATATAGCTATATTAGTCTTTAGGATGCGGAGATTAATAAAAGTAATGCTAATTCTAGAATAGGATAATTATCTTAAAGTTAGTTTATATATACTACCCTTATATTAAGTATTATCCTTATGCTTATTATTAAGTGTATAAGGTTCTTAATTAGAAGCTTAAATAAGTTCGTAATTTCCCTTAATATTACTATAACCTTTATAGGTATTATCTTACTGCTAGTTATTACTAGCTTATTAAACTATATTAAAATATATATAATAGTGTATAATAGCTGTATAAATCTTGTTATTAGTTTAACTCTAGATATAAGTATTCACATCGCATTCTTCACGCTCCTAGTTCTAGTAATACTAGGTTAAATTATTAGCTAGCTAATATTAATAGACTTCTAGCTTTTAGAGATAATAACTTTAGTTATAAGTATTTTAGTCATAGCCTCTTTAGTAGCAGATAGGAAATGTAATTACTTAGAAGGAGTAATATCTATAGGCCTGTATATTACTTCTTTACTTCTTAAGCTTTTAACTAGCTATAATATTAATAGCGTATCGTAAATACATAATTATTATCCTAGCTTTCTATATTATCCTGCGTGATTAGTGTTGAAAACTAGGTGAAATTCTCAGCATGCGCGTGGCGACTTTCACTAGCTAGAAATCCACAATAAATTACAAAGCCGCCCAGAAAACGGAATCCCTACCTAAATTCAATAATTCTGTAATCTGAATAAGGAAAAACCAAGATACCGTAGTGTTTTAGAGATAATCTACACTTGTTAATGACGAACACTAGGCAAGGAGTTCGATTCTAAGGGGCCTTTTAAGTATAGGTCTAGGTTCACCTAAAACAACAGTAAAATCATTAAAAAAAAGGTTTTCCAAGCCTTATAGTTTGCATGTTTCTTTTTGCAATTTTTTAAGCACTTTTTTCCTTTTAATGAAAAGGTTGTGGTTAGTGGATTTAGAGATGGCTAAGTTAAAAAGGGCCCCCAGCCGCTTCGTACGTACATTAACGTTTATCCATTTTTTATCATCTTATGTGAAAAAGTAAAAGTATTAGTCTATAAATAGTATTATAGATGCAGTAGTGAAACTATTATTTCTTATCCACAAAAATTTTGGAATGAAAAAGGTAAGTGAAACATACGTTACTGAGTACTTTATAAAGTCATCAGCTGTATATTAAAAGCTACGCCTTAAGATCACATTCACCACACCGCCCCACCTGCTCGTAATTTGCTCCCTCCATATTACCCCGAATTTCGAACTCTTCTCTTGAACAAGTTCATCCGGGTTCCCCAACTCCACAAGCTCTCCTTTCTCTGTAACTACCACGGTATCAAAATCTCGAATGCTTTCTAGAAGATGGGCGATCGCAATCACCGTACACTCACCATCGCCAAATCCATCCCTAATTAGTTTTTGCATCAATTCATCATCCTCTATATCGAGATTGTTTGTCGCTTCGTCTAGAACGAGAATCTTGGGTTTATCAACCTCGCCCGCAAAAGGCAGAAGAGCTGTTTTGGCCTCGGTGAAAGGGCCGTCGCGTCAAGGTTGTCATCGAGCGTGAGGTTTGCGGATGAGGTGAGGATATCTCATAACTGGACTTTCTCGAGGGCGGCGCGAATTCCGACAGAAGTGGAAGTTTCCTCGGGATCTATGTTGCGACGGATCGAACGTTCGAGGAGGTAAGATTGCTGTGGAAGAGCAACAAGACGGGAGAGTAGAAGTTGAAGTGGAATATTGGTAATGAGGCTGCCGTCAATAGTAATTGAGCCGGCATTCAAGTCCATGAGACGGAAGAGTGCCATGGTAGGGAGATTTTGCCGCTAACATACATGAGTATAAAATAAGTGAGAAAGAATGTTGATCGATCTACCTCCCGGTCCGACGATATCCTGATTTCGATCCAAGAGTTCCTGTCGCAACTTGTAACATTCACAGAGCACGACTCCTTCCAGGAATGTCTTTGCCACTATTCCACACCAATCTCCACAAAAGTAACATAATCATCGATTCCGAATACACTATTCTCTCTGTGATCGGCTGGGAGAATGCGATTCTTGCTCCTTAGGAACTGGTGGAATTTATCAAGGATTTGGCAATTGTACCACCTGCAATGAATGGGCAGCTTCAATGTGAAGACGAGGCGGACTTGCAACTGTTGGCTGAGCGGGCGGGGTATGTTGATATCATGCGAAACATGGAGGAATCACGGCAACTTGATAGCAAGCTCTCTACGGTGTTCGGCGGTTGGAGCACCCAGAACTTTGCGCATGTAATTTGACTATATCTTGACGGGAAACTTGGTCTCTACACTAATAATCTCAAATTATTTGAGCAATGTTTCAATGAAACAGGTTGCTAAATGACGTCCGAACCAATTGTCCCAGGCAACCCCATATCTTCCAGTCATCCCACTTGAAAAGTTTAACCAGTCGCTTAACGCTTCCTCGCCGGCTCCTTCCTCTTGAGGCTCTTTTCCTCCTCCCGCCCTATAGTGTCCTTTAACAGTTCCTCACAGCGCCGATGACTCATCGACAAGGTTATCCTTCGCCACCAACTACGACTTCTATCTCACCACGCATTGTATGGACCTATCCTCCCCTATGTAAACATCCTCGATGTCTAGCACTCTTGTATCTTCCTCGTCGTTGCCTCGAAGCCGGAGTGCGTGGACCACTCGGTTTCCCCGGGGAGACTCTAGCGACGCCCATGCCTCCTTCGCCTCCCTTGCTTTCCTCACCTTGATGTCTCCTTCTTTGTGCGACGATGTCGCTTATGGGTTGTCACGTTGTTGGAAGAAGAAGTGCGTTCGGCGGACGTATGGGATCGTTTTCTCAGATTCCATTGGGGAGTATTGGCACTGGAGAGAGCAGTCTTATGGTTGGGCCTTTGAGAAGGCGCATTGTTAGGGGGGGTGCATTCTAATATTCGCACGTTAGAATCCAAGCTAGAGGCGAAGGGATCTCCCCCCATGGCCACACTCAACCACCGCAGAATACAGCTATCGGTCTATTTCCCGTCTTCGTACAAGAGATCCCCGTATTCAGAAATGGAGAGAGCTGCTCTAGTGTAACCGTTCGGAGGTTTAATGCGGGCCAAGGCAGACATTCTTGCCCAAATTACAGAGCGCCAGGCAACACAGCTATCCATCAAACACAGCAATGTAGAATCGCGTCGATGACGTCAATCTCCAACAAGCCTTTGCCCGGCTGAACTATTGCAATTTGTAAACCCATTCGTTGATTCGAAGGTATTGCCATCTAGGGTCCTTGTAACATGGCTTCATGCTATCGGTTCTGCGGTGTAAAGAAGATGAAGAAAGAAGCAGCGACGATATCTAAAAGAACGGAGCTAAATGTGGAAGAAGAAAAGAAGTTTGTAGAACGCTACTAGTAGTAGTCACCAGGTCGTGCAAAGCAGAAAGCAAAGCTAAGGATAGAGAGATCAAAGAAAGTCGCGTCCAGCAGAAAGAACTAAAAGCTGTATAGGCCAGAATATTAGAAAGGCTACTTAGTAAATAGTGTTGATAGACTTGTCCTAGCGCATTATCGTGACGCAGGAGCTACACTCGCAGCTTTGTACTCAACCAACGACTTCTCCCTCGCTATATAGACGCTGTTCCTAAGGCTATTCCTTACCCAGGTAAGCAGCCGAACTGGATTTAGGCTCATGGCACTTGCATTTTTCGTTAAACAAATAAGAATTAAATCCCATCTCAACAGCAATCGCATGTCAATTGAAGAGCTTGTCCGGCGTAAGGAGAGGGAACAGAGACAGCTCTAAGGCAGCAACAGGATAAGAAGAAAGAGAACTCAGAGTTTATAAAATTTATATAGCTTACTAGTTGCTTATTTAATCATTACTCCTTTCAACATCAAAAAATCGTATATATAGCTAATAACATACATTAGTTAGGCTTCATTTTTAACGATTTTGACGATTTTATAATGCTTAAGCTGGTCTCTGTGTTTGCATTTGCGCCTTATAGATGTAAGTAGTCTACACAAGCTTTTTAATACCATGCTAAGACTAAAACTAAATATATATGTGTTTAGCTTAGGCTAAACTAGTTTAAACCTTCTTAATCTAATTAAATTAATAGGTTTAATAGGTTTAGCTTAGATCAAACTATTTCAAAACTTAGTCTAATATCTTCAGACGTGGTTTATTCTCTAGCTAGGTTAAGAGCTTATAGTTAGAATCACGCAGATATAATCTCCAGATAAGAGCCAGTTAATTCATTAGCTTACTAGAGTAAAACTAAAGTTAAACTATCCATACTACTATCTTAAACTCTGAATTTAACTGATTTTCATGTCGATAATATTTGTTCTTGTGAGCTAGATACTGGACGGCTATATTAGCTATAGCTTATCATCTAAGCCACCTAAAGTATAAAGATAGATAATAAAACAGAGAAGTAGGATGAGAGAGAAAAGGGAGAGATACACGTATATATAGATATTAAAAACTAAAGTTAATAAAGCTTACTTAGTTACTATTTAGATATAGGGAAGCTTATATACATAGCTAAGGTCACATATGCTTAGTAGTAATTATAATTTCTAATAATAAAAACGTTAAAAGGAGTACTAAGAGAGTATAATCTAACTAGAATTATAAAAAAAGATATAGGCCTTCTCTGTTAGTCTTTAAAGATTTAAAAGTTCAGGCTTATTACTTAAATAGGCTGTATATTCTTTAAAAGGATAAATTTAAATCTAAGGCCTTATATCTATTAAAATAGTAAGTGTAGAATCCGTAGGGTTAGCATGTACTAAGCGTTTCCTAGTGTTATAATCCATATAAACAGTTATAAAGAAAAATAATTAATAGAAGAGGGCAATTATTAATAATAGTCTAGATATTATATTACTATATTTTATAGTTTAAGAGTATAAAGTAGCTATTATATTTTAAATCTAAGAAAATAGTTAACTCTAATACCTGTATTGTTTTTCCACTAAAAATTGTTTTAATCTATAGGTCTTAGAGTATCTTTTCTGCGTGAAGCTACTATATAGTAAGTATACAGCAAATAGTTCACACATATAGAGTATTTATTAGTTTAATAAATATAGTAGATTTATATATATTTTTCTTTTTTTATCTTTTGGGAAGTTTCAAGCTCTAGCTAGGTTAGAAAATATTAGTAAAACTATAATAGGCAATCTTACTACTATATATTAAGCATAAATAGAACTTAAAATACCACTACTATAATAATAACGTAAGTTATTAAGGATTCGTACTATTATTACTACCTAATTAATTATTATGTATTTAATTAGTTATTACCTTTAGTAAGTAATGAATATAATTTTATTCCTTTAAAGACAATATTTATAAGAACTTCATGCTATTAAATATAACCTTTATGAGGTTATAAGCCCGGCTTTATAAATCTTATATATTACTTATTTTCATATAACCTAATCTAAATTGTCTATCAATTAAATCCTTATGGCTGTTAAAAATGATAAAAGAGACTAGAATACTAAAGCTTAAAGGAGCTACAAATCTTATTATATAGCTATTTAGACTTAAAAAGTACATAATAGTAAAAGGTATATAGGACGTAGTTAAATTTATTCCGTATAACTAAAGTACGTGATAAAAGTCTCTATTAAACTTATATTAAAGTAACAGTAAAACGTCTGTTGCTTTTAATAGTTTATTATAAGAACTAGTTAAAGAGATAATTAAGACAGAGACATCCTTACCTAGATAAATAAAAACTAATTCAGAAAAGAAGCCGAAATTTGGAGTCATAAGTGACTACCAAAAATTCGACTTTAGCCTAGAATTTATAAAGGACTAAAACGACTAGGTACTATATCCTAATAATAGTAAAGCAATTAATAATATTATTATCCACTATAAGGACATACTAGCACGAAAAGTTGATAGAATTCTAGTAGCTTAATAGGTTATTAATATTCTTATCAAGCACTATAAGATTAACACAGAATTATAGAAGTATCTAGTTATTAAATAGATCTAGACTATGACATATGCTTCATACAAAGATATAGAAAACTATACTAATAAATTCAGAATCCTTATTTAAGACATTATACGGTAAAAGATTATAATTGACTTTATACTTAAGCATGTAATAATCTACAATCTTAGAACATACTTTATCTCTTTTTAAGAATAAAAACGTGATACGGGTATTAAATCGCTTTTATATAATACTCTTATAAGTTAACTCCATAATAAAGAGCTTATAAACAAATCTTAATCTAAAGCTATTTTACATATAATAAATATAAGAAGCAAGAAGTAAAGCTAAAGCTAAGGTTAAAATTAAAGTAAATTACCTAGTATAGGTAAAGACCACAAGCCAAAGACTTACCTATAGTGTAAAAGAGAAGGTAAGAAAGAAAAAAACTATTAATTTAAGTACCCAGAAAAGGCTACAGATAGCTAGTGTAAGAAGTAAAAGAATTTTTAAAAAAATAAAGACAGCAAAGTAACATGGCTTACTCTAACTAATACCTTAATTAATATCTTTTTAAGCTTTTTTACCTATAGTGACAAAAGCAAGACAACATATAACACTTTATTAAAGGTTAATATCTATAATAATTATACCTAGTTTATTGAGATACATGCTGCTAGCGGAGCCCTAAGCGGAACTAAAGAAACTATATAAATTTTAAGTAAAGAAACAATACGGCTTTTATATTAGCTTCAGAACGGTAAAACTTTCTTTTATACTATTAAAGATGTTTAGTATTACCTAGACAGCTTTATTAATATCTTATTAGCTATAAGAATAAGACGCGGGGGCTATATTCTTAATTAAAAAAATAAAAAAATTAAAGATTAAAAAGACAACGAAGTGGCTGTAGCATATAAAGAAGATGGAATTATTTTTATTTATATAGTAAAGATAGTAATAGACCTGTAAATAGCACTAGCTATAAAGCTATTACTAACTAAGAAAGTGTTAGTAAAGCAGCTTTATTAAATAATAGAATATATAAAATATAGTAATCTTATAAAGCTTATAAAGAATACTACTAGACTAAAGCTAAAGAGCTACTACTATAGCACCTATATATACTACTTAGAATCTAAGCTTTAGAAATAACCTTTTAACAAATAATAGCGTGTAGAGTGAAAAGGAGAGATTCTCTATTTAAACCTCATACCATTAATTAAACCTAAAGGATATAATTAAAAGCGTGGATATATTTTCATGACTAATGATTATACTATTAGTATAGAAGTAAAACTAATTCGCTCTAAAGATAAAGCTCTAAATTACGTGAAAAAATTATAAGCTTGCTGAAAAGCATAGGAAAAACCCC
This sequence comes from Zopfia rhizophila CBS 207.26, assembly GCA_010093925.1. Lineage (NCBI taxonomy): Eukaryota > Fungi > Ascomycota > Dothideomycetes > Zopfiaceae > Zopfia > Zopfia rhizophila. Next base: position 2,992,276 of record ML994611.1, read on the forward strand.
CTATTACGTACATTTTCTCAGACCGAGATTCTGTATTCATGAGTTAAGACTTTAAAGAATAGATAAAAAAAGAGGGGATTACTTACCAGTCTATTATATAAGACACTTTATAAGAGAATAGACTTACTAAAATCACCTAATTCTATCTTTATAAAAAAGCAACGTTAATGCTAGCAGATTAGAATCTTCCAAGATTTCTCTAGCTACTAGTAATTAAATATACTATAGAACTAAAAAACAGAAGCCTAGCACGAAGACTAAATAGTAAGACGTTATATAAAGTTATTAATAGATGCAAACCAGACCTATCCAAAATCCTAATATTTAAAATAGTTGTATACTATTAGAATAGCTAAAAAGCTTAATCTGAGAAGATTATACTACGTGAAATTAGAGAGAGATTTATCAGATTTACAGACGAATCTAATAGATTAATTATTAAAGTCTAGAAAGAAGAAACACGGCAGATTACAGAGGAACGAAATTTCGAACCTAATAATAACTATAAATTATATAATAGGCATTAATTTACAGACGAAGAAGAACTTGACTTTGGAGAAAATATATAATAAGTGTTAATAGGTAGCTAATTACTTAGTTAATCATTAAATCCTCCACCTAGCCTATATCCTAAACTAGTAATTAATAGCGAAATGGTTATATAATATGGGATATATGAACTTACAGTTAAAATCAAGTAGAGCCTATCTTATAAGAGGGAGCTGGACAGGCTGTATAAGCTAAGCTCTACACTATTAGAAAAAGAAGAAAATACTTAATACAGCAGAGAGCGTATGCAAAGTGTGATTCATGTTAGACTACTATTAATTAAAAATAATAAAAAAAAGGCATAAGATGCTGTAATAAGCCTTGAGATAGAATCCCTAATTTAGAAGCCACTCTCTTTAATAGAACTACTATAGTAATTAACACGAAACAATAGAGGACAATTATCTCTAAAATTCCATAACAAGTATAGGTATGTAATTTTAATAAAGCTAGTGACAATAGAAGCTGCAGTAAGCGTATGGAAAGTAATTACACTTACTAGAGCCCCTAACAAGCATTTCTACACGCTGTATATAGTAATACTTAATAAAATTAACTATGCCTATTAAAGCTTCTATTTATATCTTAATGATGCTTTAGAGTAGACTGTAATTGTAGCTAACACAGGCACGTATAAGGAGCCAGGTCTAAATAATCTAGAGCTGAAATCCTTTACAGAAGTAATACAATAGCTAGATAGCACAAAATAGAAAGAAGTAACAGATATTGAGATAAAACAGTATTAAGATAATAGGATATTTAAACTTGTTAAATTACCCGCAGGGCGCACAGCGCTAGATGGAAAGTAGGTATTTAAAGTCAAAAAAGGAGCCAACAATCAAATTACCAAGTACAAGGCTAGATTTGTAGGAAAAGAATTTATATAGCAATTTAGCATCAATTATGACCAGACATATGCTGGAGTCGTATAAGCATCTTTAGTACAAACGATATTCACACTTACAGTACTATTTAACCATGACATTATACAACTCAACTTCGTGACGGCATATCTCAATTCTGACCTTAACAAAGAAATCTACGTCAAGCAAGCACCTGGTTACGTCTAAAAGGGCAAGGAACATCTTATCTACAGAGTTAAGAAAGGCCTATACAGACTGAAACAATCGGCACGCAAGTGGGCAAAACGGCTTACAAGCTTTCTTATTAAAATCGGATTCAGGCCACTTACGGCAGATAACAACGTATTTATTAAAAGTACTATCCACACGGGACTCACAATTACAGTCTACGTAAACAACGTTAAGCTAATTAGCAGTAATAAGCCAGCCATAAAGCAGGTCATTAATTAGCTAAGTAAGGAATTCAAGATAACTAACCTAGGAGGTATTAAGCACTACCTTGGAATGGAAATTAAACGCGACCGTAGCATGAGGACAATCACGCTCAGCCAGCAAGCGTACATTAAAAGAATTCTTGATAAATATAAGTATAGCAAGCATGAACGTAGGGTAAAGACGCTAATAGTAATAGGTCAACGCCTTAACCCATTTAACAGCATCGCTACTAAAGCTTCAAGACAAGAATTTACCGCCCAGCTAGGATTGATTATGTACGCCATGATTACTACTCAGCCAGATATAGCATTTGCAGTCTCATCTCTTACACAGCACACAAATAACCCTGGACCCGAGCACTAGCAAGTAATCAAAAGGATCTTCTTCTACCTGCGCAGTACGATCGATTACTGTATCACATTCAGAAGAGAAAGCAACGACAAAATTGCTGGGTATACAGATGCCAGCTTTGCTAAAGATTCTGCAACCAGACGCTCAACGGGAGCCTACATTTTTACCCTGAACGGAGGACCTATCAGCTAGACTTCAAAACGTCAGCTAACAGTCGCATTGTCAACCACAGAAGCAGAATACATGGCCATGTGTCAAGCCGCAAGAGAAGCCATCTGGCTCAGGCAACTGCTTACTGAATTGGGACTTCATCATGAATCCATCAAGATTCACGCAGACAATAAAAGCGCTATTGCTTTGGGCAAGAACCCTGAATTCCATAAGCGTAGCAAGCACATCGACGTACAATACCACTACGTACGAGAGCAGGTACAAAGCGGACGAATCACCACACCCTACCTGCCAACTAATCAAATGGTAGCAGACGGCTTAACCAAAGCTGTCAGTCCAGAATTGCATCTTCGATTTATCAATCACTGCAGGCTCGACCCTGACAAGAAGAGGCATGATTAAGACATCTCCAAAAGCATCGTACGCAAGCTTGAGAGGGAGTGTTGGCAAAACCGCGATAGGCAACCTTGCTACCATGCGCCAAGCGTAGGCAGAACTCAAGGCACCACCGCCACAACGGCAACGTGAGTCATCAAGGATTCGTACTATCGTTACTGCCTAATCGATTATTATGTATTTAATCAGTCATTACCTTCAGTAAGCAATGAATGCAATTTTTCCTTTGAAGACAATATTTATGAGAACTTCATGCTGCCAAATATAACCTCCATGAGAAAAGGAGCTTTGACTCAAACTTACAATATGAGCATCCATTCCCGTATATGTTGTTGCACCACACCAGCTTGATGAATATTTGGCGGGCTGCTTGTTGAACGCAGCTGAAATGTGTGCAATTAAGCGCCTTTTACGAGAACTTGAAACAGATTATCTGCTCAGCCACAAACCTCATGCACCAGGTGTAAGATTTCTACTTGTGATCTGAGATTTTAATTCTGATCTCCAAACAAAATTTTTGGGGCCACAGAAATCTGCGGTCCATAGTAAAGGGTGGCGGGGGCTCTGTTTTGAGGCTCATTATTCGGTTAATTTGTTTTTCGGGGGCCAAACAATCTCACATTCAGGGGTATCCAAGAAACGCCTTATCGTATTACGATGGCCGGAAATTGGCCATCTTTTGCTCACATTACGGATTCAGCTCTTGTCCTCTGGAAATCCTTGGGATCGTCCCGCCTCAGGTGGCTTGCTCAATATAAGATACGAGGTAGTTATCCATCGGAGGAACATACTGTCGTATGATGATACAGTGGAAAGGAGAATGCAGACGCTGTGCTATTTATGATGCCTACCCTGTAAAGTTGACCGTACTTAGCAAATAGCAACCATCGTAGTTTGTGACACAATCGAAATTCTATATAAGTTTGCCTTTCTCCAGTCCAAGACCTTATTCGACAAAGTACAGCCTGATTTATCAACACTCTCTTCTTAGGATTCATTCGAGTTCTGGAGTACCGTTTAAATCCTAGCATTATGCATACTACTTCTGTTCTGCTCGTATCAGCGCTTGCCTTTCTGAGCGTCTCTGCAACTCCTACAGAAGCTATTTTTGGCCGCCATGTTGGAGACAAGTGTAAAGGTAATGAAGGCTCAGGTACCTGCCAGAGTACATCCAATTGTAAAGGAATATCTTACCATCAATCTTGTAAGGTCCCTCTCCTTTCGATCATGTGTCTCAACACTATTGGACTGCACATGCTGACGTCCGGTTAGATTGCCCCAATGATCCTGATGATATCCAAGTATGTCTCGTATCATAATTTATACCTTCCAATTCTCCTCGGCTGACATGGCGACAACTTATAGTGCTGTGTCGAAATTTCCTGCAAAAATAATGCTGGGTACTGCCGAAGCGTCTCCCACAATGGCTGTCCCGGCGGAAGCTTCGACTCTGGGAACTGGTGCCCTGGCGACAACGATATTCAATGCTGCATCAAGGCCACGGGCACACCACCACCAGCAGCAGCAGCAGCTGGCAATCTTCCCGGTCTCAAAGAGGTGCAATCTAATCATGCGCGCACTATCATTTCCCGGGTTCACGCACTTGGAATGCCCAAGCGTGCCTGCTTGGTCGCAATCGCAACGGCGCAGCAGGAGAGCGGTATCCGTGTGCTAGCAAACTCAAACATAAAAGCTTCGTATAACTATCCGCATGATGGCGACGGGCACGACCACGACTCTGTAGGCATCTTTCAGCAACGACCAGGTTGGGGAACTATTGAAGATCGCATGGATCCGGTATGTATGCTCTTTGAGTGGGCAAGTTTCTTAAGGGTGGCATGCTTTCCAAAGATCAACGTTAACGAATGAAATAGGCTAAGAGTGCGGATAAATTTTTGAACAGATTAAAGTCCGTTAAGAATTGGGCGAATTTGAGCATTGCGCAGGCGGCGCAAAAGGTCCAAGTGTAAGTGATCAATATCCCCCGTTCAGCTTTCGGGTTAAAAGCGATAGCTAATATTCGGTCCTGAAGATCTGCCTATCCCGATGCGTATGCCAAATGGGAAAGACTTGCGACGAACGTTTGCAACGCAGCTTTCTAAGCTGCCTCATTGATATAGGGAATATAAGGGTTAACGATTACACCCGTGGATGGAATGGATTCTGGTACCTGTATTAATTTTAGATACATGTTTTCCTTACAAACTTGTCAGACAATATCATGGTGCAGAGCGCCACGTGACTATAATAGCCCTGATCTCTCAAATGCGCTCTAAATAGGGACTTGTTCTCGGGCGAATTCAGTCAATCAGGGTAGATCCAGGAAATCTGCCACCGTCACTTGGGACACTGCATAGCTTTACCGCCCTTTGAACCGCTCCATTGACATGACATATGTTGGTCTAGAAGAGATATCATCAACCTTTCGACTCCTGTCTTTACGGGAGTTTAGAGGGAAGGACGCATACGCCTTACAAATGCAGAAGAATTGGCTGCGACTAGGCCTTGTATATAGCAAATTTAAGAGCTTAGTCGACTATTTAAACGGCTGGGTGCATCAAAGCCAGGGGTTTTATGAACAGTAAGTTTGTCACTAGCAGTAGTACGCCTCATCCACCTTCCACAGTAAGGAAATAAGCAGCTAATTGGCCAGTAACTCGTTGAGGACCCCTACCTACTTACTACCTACTTACTGTTGGGAGCGCTGCAAATCATTCTCTTTACGGTAGTTTAAAACTGTCAAGAGAGCACCATCTGCAGTACGCTGATGAAGTCACAGATCCGTTCAGATCAACCCTGTATCAATCACATGAAGATGGGATCCGCAAGCCCTTATTGGTCATCTCGAATTGCTCATCGTCTGTAGGGATCGATGTGGCTCGAGCTCCAGTGCAAAACTCGTCTGGTCTACACGCAAGGGCTGTCGATGGAAGCCCACGTAGTGACAAATTATTCCAGGCAAGGATAGACCGATCCACCGAACACCTAAGAATCTCCTCCTGGAGTCGAGCGAAGGCTTTCTGCGCTCCATCTCCGTATAGTAATGGCATGTTGACGTCGAATATTCCAAACAGACAGTAAGCAATATCCTCAGGCCTAGAAGTTACCCTTTTGGAAGCCCAAGACATGCGCGTTGCGATGCTGAATTGTGAAAGCATTTGTCTTTGCCTAGACGACCGCAGCGCGAGAACGCGGCAGTCGATATTTGTGACTTCATGAAGGGAACCTGCCAGTTGGTCTCGGCTTCCGCAATACTTCCATTCTTTGGTATGAAAATCGACATAGTCAGGAGCTATTAGCCCCTGCAGTGTTCAGCCGCGTGACACCCAAGTGGTCCCCCTCAACACCTAGCTGAGGTGTTCATGTAGAACTTCTTCTTTCCCCTTGAGGCAAGGTCCCATTGGCAAAGCAGGAATCGTTCATGCGCAGCAGGCCAACACTCAACAGGCGCGACAAGGTGGCGTATGTCGCAGATTAGCTAGCAAACTCCTCGAGCCTCAAGGTGGCCGTAAGTAGAAGCTGCATGTCTAATTGAGTCGCTAGATCTGCAACCACTCTCAGAGAGTTCTCTGAATGTTTTTCCCTTTAAGTTGAATCGTCTTACCAGAGGGAAAGGTACCGATACTGCACAATCTTTGACACTACGGAAATAGGGACTGCGCGAAGGATTTGAACGTAAACCAGTTTACGTGATGTGTCTGCGAAAAAAAAAAAAAAAAAAATTTACCTGGCATGTGAAGATGGCGCTGAAGCTGATTTCAGGACCAGGCTGAACTTCATGTACCCTAGTTTACTAGCCACTTCGGGCACTAGTGCCGTTTATCCGCCCAGCAGTTGATCAAACTGCGGATTGCTATAGGGATTCTTATTCTACTACTCCAATATGTGAAGAGACGGCTTATCAAGTTATAGCACTAGGTTTGGGGGATGGGACATGATTTCATTGAGAACCGCAGTTGATGAGCTCTCAAATGTACGGACGGACGGATAGTAGAAGGTTTCTACTTGAGGAAATACATATGTGGTTAGCAGTGGTATAAAAGATATCAAGGTATCGAATAACAAAGGCGCGTTTTACTTGAGATGATGCAGTTAGTAACAGCAGCAGGTACACTTAGTTTAGCGGTATGTCGGCGGCTAAACCTTTTCGGGCCGCGGGTTGATGTCGACATCACCGCTCGATAACCCCTCCATCCCCCTTCGCCGCCGGCGTCAACCACTACGCCATGGCTGTAACCACAGTTACATTCACCAAGGTTATCTTCTGGTCGCGCGGATCGACCGTTAGAATCATTATTTGAGCCGTTAGATCCTCATCGCAGCCACCTCACCGTTCAGAAACCCTCAGCGCGGCATCTTAACATCTATTCGCTCAAACATTCACCCATCCCAACCGCAATAACACCTCACAACGACACACTTTAGCAACATGGATCACTCACCGATATCACCCCTCAGCATGCCCTCACGTTTCGCCACCGAGCTCGATAAACTAGACCCCAGCGTCCCATTCCGCGCGACGCAGTCCCACATCCACCACACATGGGCTCGGACGTTCCACTCGCGACCGGAGCTATACATACGCCCACAAACGCTTCCCGAAATACAGAAGATTGTGACCTTAGCGCGACGAATGCGCCGCCGCGTCGTGACAGTCGGCTGCGCGCACTCGCCCTCAGACCTCACCTGCTCTTCGGCATGGATGGTGAACTTGGACGACTACAGTAGTGTGTTGAAAGTGGACAAGGAGCAGAAGACACTGACGGTACAAGCGGGTATACGTTTGAAGGATCTGAATCTGGCGGCGAAGGAACACGGCCTCACCATGCCGAATCTCGGCTCCATAGATGAGCAGAGTCTAGCTGGTGCCATCGCAACTTCGTCACATGGCAGCTCTATGTCGCACGGCCTAATATCCGACTCGGTGCGAAGTCTACGCATAATTCTCTCTAACGGACAGGCTGTGAAGTGCTCGCCATCTCAATCCCCGGATCTGTTCCGCGCGGCGCTAGTGTCCCTAGGCGCACTTGGGATAATTGTAGAGATCGAGTTCGAAATGGTGGACCATTGCGATTTAGAATGGGTACAGACAATTATGCTAATTGAAGACGTGCTGGCTGAATGGGACAAGGATCTTTGGACTAGCAACGAATTTGTGAGGGTTTGGTGGCTACCGTACATGAAGCGCGCGATTGTATGGAGAGCTGACAAAACGAGAAAGCCACCTCGGAGACCGCAGTATAATTGGTATGGTGGCAGCATTGGCTATCATACTTACCACATAATGCTCTGGATAAGCCAGTATGTGCCGAGGCTCCTACCCTGGGTAGAATGGTTTGTTTTCGGTATGCAATACGGCTTTAAAAACGGGGTTACCATCTCCGCCGTCGAGGAACAACGAACAGGCCTCTTAATGAACTGTCTATACAGCCAATTCGTCAACGAATGGAGCATCCCTCTCTCCCAAGGCCCAGAAGCGTTAACCCGGCTAACGAAATGGATCCACGGCGACGAACAAGGTGCCGGGATCCCGTTCTCCCCAAAAAGCGTATACGTGCATTCTCCTATCGAAGTACGCGTAGCGAATACCACAAACCGCTCTCCACGTCCGTATCTCGATACTTCATTCACGGACGCACCCACCCTCTACCTCAACGCCACGTTGTACCGCCCCTATGGCCAGGATCCACCATGTAGAGAGAGATACTATCAAGCCTTCGAGCACCTGATGAAAGAACTAGGAGCGAAACCACACTGGGCAAAGAACTTTCAGTCGGTTGACCACCAGTACCTCTCCTCTGTGTATCAGACCAACCTGGACGACTACCTCCGTGTTCGTAACGAGGTAGATCCCGAGGGCATGTTCATAGGTTCCTGGCATCGTCGTACCATCCTCCCACCACGCTCCGAGATGCCTGTCCTCCCTCTAGAGGAGAAGCAAGTAGTCACTCGACAGCGTAGAAGCGGAGGCACGGACTGGGTAGGCGAGCAGGCCAGGTGGTGGGATGGAGGCGTTGATGTGTTTATGAAAAGGAGTGGTAGTGAGAGTGAGGAGAGCTTTGATTTGATGGCGGGTGCTGAGGCGGAGGCGTCTATATTATTAGAGAGTTTAAGGGACGATGGGGAGGGACTGGAGGTGGAGACGAGAGTCAGGGAAGGGGTGGAGGAGGGAAGGGTGAGTGGGTTGGCGGTGTTTGATAAGATGTAAGTTGTTTGGTTGGCATGTGAGTAAAGGAGAGTGGAGTAACTTCTCTCGCATCCGTAAAAAAAAAATGGCTAAAAACTGAAAATAGATATCATTTGGGTCTTCTATATTTCTGCTCGCGGACCTTTGTGTGATTGCGTAAGCCGTTTTAAGCTCTCACTTATCAGAAGGAAAGAAGAGACTTCGTTGCCTAAGAAAAGTGCTCTAATGGCCAGAACCATATAGAAGACGTCCAATATCATGCACAAATAGCGGATACAGATCCTCCGTAATTCCGTTCTGGTTCGCAAATTCCAATGCGCGGTCATACGGAATCCTAGTCCAGTCAGCATCTTATCCCACAACCTCAAATTGCTTTCCATCTATCACTTACCACACTCCTTTCAGATGCTCGGGACCGACCTTGGCCATATGCCGGTTCTTTTCAGCCCGAAGTATCGTATCTCGATCTTCATGTGTCATGCCCGCCACCTCGAGCAACGTCGTGCCGTTGAACATATGATTATCCTCTCTTCTCCCCACGCACACTCCATTGACCTCTACCCGAAAGCAGACCGCCTGCTCTTCTTCCCAAAGGGTTGCTGTGACCTTCGGCTTGGCGCCAGGAGAGGCTATTTGACCGGTTTTGTCGAAGGTGAGTTGGGAATCATTGGGGTTGGCATTGCTTGCATTGTTTGCTACCCATATTGTTACGATAAATTGCATTGGTAAAAGGTGACAAAACTCACAAGGCGAAAGATTCGGAGCGCTGAGAGTGTTGCTGACGGCGTGCTCCGCTTCGATGGGCCTCGTCGGTTTTCGTCTCGTCATATCTGAAGCCTGGGTGCCCTTCTGAGTAGATTAAGGTCATGGAGGGGAAGGGTGTTCGTCGTAATATGCAAGGCAACAGTGCTTATATGCATTCACTGCTGTGCCGCATTTGGACGAGGCTGAAACCAACTTAGAGGTTTTCCCAGCTCCCTCACGCTGTTTGCGCCCTAGTTGCAAATAATTTATTAGCACAGAAATTAGACTTAGTCTCAATTTCTGGTCTCTTCATTTCTCCCAACATGATCATCCGGTCTGTCCTTTCGATTTTACGACTTGGACGCAAAATTCGAGGTCTCGGGGATGGAAGGTTTCCATGACGCTGACCACAGAATCGAAATCCCCAAAAAGCTTTCGATTCGAAGTCATTCTCATATGTTTGACAGGGAAGGATAGCAATCGGACCTCGATTTTCTCCAAATAAACCATCTATGAGTAAGATCGATTGTTCCACCTATTCCTTGACATGAAAAGAAAGCGAAGGGTTTTGTACAGAGTATTGCTTGATGAAAATGGTTATCAAGGGTATGACGTCGGTATGGTCCTCATTAGGAGACATATCCGTCCGTTCTCTGATTGGCTGGAAAGGAGATTGACCTCAACCGTGCCTTCTGGTTTTGAAGGGCAACGCTAAACCACCATTTTCAATGCTGAACGTTAAAATACCATCTCGTCCTCTGCCAAAATCTTTGCAGTTAAGTTTTCAAACCCCAATCTTTTCATTCTGAAGCGCTCTCTAGAGGTAATGTCGTCGCATCAAGCGATGTGCGCAAAAGCGTGGATTTTCATCCTTGTCATGCTTTAATAAGAGGGTGTTAGCCACCGTCTTCACTTCGTGATGAGCGTCTCCGAAACCTTCGGATGCCAGTTCGTCTACTCTAAGTCGCGATTTATTTGTTCATTCATTAAGGATGCCAAAACCCGGTGGGGTTGGGATTCATAACGGGGTGGGCCAATGCTATGATCCTAAAACTTTTTATTCGTCATGATATCCGCCTTGGGGGTATTGAAGGCTAACGGGTAATCTAGTTGGTAATAGCGGCTACTATGGCGACGACGGCACCAGACCATTTACTTTCAGGAAATTTTCAGTCTCATTAGTCGAACTGCTCCTCCAAAAGAAAGACCACACCTAATTGTACCAAGGGATGAGGAGTGGAGGAGGATTCAGAATAAGTGCTTGTAGCCAGATTCCCTCTAGAAAACAATCAGATAGTATACAGGCATTCAGTGGCATCAAGTACCGTGCGGACGATTTCTTCGGCGTGAGGGTGCGAAAGTCTCCTGGCAGTGTAGAGTTTCGTACCGTGTAATCAATTGCATTAAGTCCTTGGCCGTAAAATCATGGGGACGCCCAAGGACAGCAAATAATAGAACGGATGAGTCCTGGCTCGCTCCCAGCCAGTCTGTGCTCCATGACCATGACACTAACCCAAAATAGCTGTGCAGCGAGATATCTTCCTTCAGAACTTCAATAAGCCAGCCAGCCAGAGGCGGGCCGCTCAAACAAGCAAAGCTTACGAACGTGAATGCTCTTCCCATCCTAATACCAACTTTCTCTGGATCACTAGTAAAGCCTGAAGATGCTGCTTGAAAGAGGTTCTGACTTCTCCCAGCAATTTGCCAGTAGAGCTGGGATAATGCGGCCGGAAAAGCCGAAGCTGTTGATAATCAAAAAAAGGTCGAACGACGTTTTGTTGAGACACTCCAAGGATATCACGACCGAACGGGCGTACGTAAAATAAAAAATATAATTGATTCAACACGTCTTTTATCAACGCCATCATGGCTGACGAGTATCGCGAGGAGGAGAAACGAATTGCTAAGGCTATCGCGGGGCTAATCTATTTTTCTAAACGCGTTTTGCCTAACTGGAGGGCTATAGCGCGTGCATACACTAACATACAGTCTTTTTTTTTTTTTTTTGAATTCATTTACCCTGACCCCTCCCGAAGGATATGCAGGTTACCACTACTACTATCTATCCTTCTAAAATTACTATACATTGTACTACTTCATGAAAACGAAATTTAAGCCTCGTAAGGGCCTGTGTTAGTCTCTTTGTCCGCCGTCCCCCCTATAGGGCCGGTCTGGTGCTTTTAATGTAAATCTTTTTAACTCCTCTACAAAGTCAAGCACTGCGTTAATTACATTATTGTTGATTGTCTATCCTTTAACTCCTCCCTAGTTTCCCTAAGGTCTTCCTCCTAGCATTTCTGTAATGCTGTTAAAGGCGTCTCCTATCTTGTTCCAAAGCTATCGCCTTCTTACCTTGAGTTCTGGGCAGTCTATCATGATATGCTTCACCATCTCTCGTGCTCCGCATTCGCATTTATCCTCCTTAGTAAAGCCAAATATTTTGGCGTGGGTGGCAAGCCATGAATGGCCAGTTCTGAGTTATGTAAGCAGATATGCTCTGTTTCTTAATTAAGGGCTGTAGAGGCTCTATATGCGCCTTGCTGGGAGCCCGTTATTTATTCTTCGCAGGTGTTTGCCCTTTTCTGTAGTTTTCCATTCTTTCTACCATTGCTCAAACATTTCTATTCTATTTTATTTTATTTGTGTGGTGATGGGGCGTCTGAATATGTAGGTCTTATACAGTCTGATTACTGTTTTTACCAGGTTGTTAGCTGCGTCATTTCCTAAGATTCTCTTATATCCAGATATCTAGAGCAGGCGTATTCTTATTTGCCTTGCCTTCATGTTCTCCACGTTGTTAAGAATGTTTCATACTATCTACTAGCCTGATTTATTAGGGGGATTCTGTAATACCTGTAGTGCTAATCTACTATTACTTATAATAGTAAATATTCTATCTTACTAGAGTATTCTATTATTATATATCTTGCTCTTAATCTTTTTAGTAGCGTAGTATATCGCGATGAGCTTAGCTACATAAATAAACCAGTATTTCTTAAGGCTAATACTAGTTCTCTATAATCTAGTGGTTTTATTTTATTAATTAATCATAACTGCTACGGCTCTAATGTTGGGTTTCTTTTCTATAGTATTAGTATATATTATTATCTCTAAGGCGTTTATTAGATTAATAATCTTCTAAATAGCTTCTACTTCTTCTTATTTAATATTAATTATATTAAATATCAGTTGTCTCTATAGTGTCAGGGGTTTTAGGTTAATCCTTTCTAGGTTTTTAGTAGCTTTCAGATTTAGCGTTCTAATTACTTTAACTAGTAGAAATTTCACGTATATTCCTTTTCATGTACGTGTTACGAGTTGCCTTAACTTAACGGTACGTTTTTACGTTAGCAACTTTGCCCTGACTGATTACTTAATGAGTTCTCAGCCCTTTCCGTATCTGGAGCAGATAGCCCTAGGTTTAACAGGATAGAGTTTGGTCTTATTGCAAGGTAGGAAGAGAGTGTACAATAGATTCAATAAGATAGTGTTAAACTATTTCACTTAAGGTCAAGTCTCAACTTAGAGAGAAGATCTCGATTTTAGAGTAACTATAAAGAATCCAAAATATCCCCGAGCCGTTCCATGTCTCATATTTATAGGAAACCCTTCATGCGTACATTGTATACCTGTTGGCGGTATGTTAAATACTGCCAGAGAAGATAAGGGTGATAAGTCCCTTATCTGCCTTATCTGCCTCATCTGCCAAGATCCTGTCCTGGTCACGTGCGTGACTGCTTCTAATCTACTGGCATAGTTCCGTATCTCTATTCTCACTTCTTGGCTCGTACTTTAGCCTGTGCCAAAGCATTCCGTGCACGCTTGCAGTTCTTCTTTTCTAGCTCGAACATACGTTTCCATTCTAGAGCTTTATTGGCTGTTGTTGCCAGTTCCTTGAGTTCCTTAGGTGCAGTTGCCTTACTGTTACTGTCCATAACACTATCCCCCTCTTCCAAGTCTTTGTCTCGGAAGATAGTTTCTCTCTTCCATAAACAGTATAAAGGTAACAGGTCCTCTGGCCTGTGCTCTAAACTATAAGATCCTCAACTCCCTTTTTATCCTGCCCAGCTTCTTAATGATGACACGTCCTGAGTCATCTCTAATATGTGCTTGCCGTTTAGCTTCTCGAATCCGTAATAAACCCCGTCACATGCTGTCACCGTGTTCTTGCTGTCGTGACAACGGTCTTTAGTGCCTAGTGAATCTGGCTTCCGGTCATTGTTCCGAATGCGTTAATCGCAACATAAAGTGTGATCTTATCATAACGTAACCCGAGTGGAATTGTCTTGATTGCGACAAGAAGAAATTGCAGGAGCAACTTTGCCGTGCCTAGGAGGAGATAGTAGCTACTTATTCCTATGAGTTACGCCTTCATCAGCAGCTAGCCTAAATAGATTCTTAGGAGAAGAAAATGTTCCAGCGTGAGCTTGCCTTAATTAACGAAGTTCGTGTAATGGAGAAGGAAGAGCAAAACTGTTAGAGTCAATCTGGCACACTGCTACCCGCAGCGTCTAGTATCGCCTCACCTTCCTTCTCGGGTTTTGAGTGGAACGTCCTATACTCTCCCTATGTCTTGGATCCTGCTCTGAAGCAAGCCTTTGCTGCTCCTTCTAGTGATACTGGTCAATCAGCTCTAAACTGTTCTTTAAGTTCCTAATTAGTTCCCACGTGTCGTCCTCAGGTCTGTATTCTTTCTATCTAACCAGGTACTTCCACTAACGCCTAAACCGTTGGTAGTCCAAGATCTACTAGACTTCATACTCGGTGCGATTTTCCTTGAGTTTAAGTTTTGTCTAAAGTTTGGCGTTGTGTGGTGCTGGTTCTAATTTGGAGATATAGAAAACTAGGTGAATTCTCGTGTCCTTAGGCAACTGTAGTTCGTAATTCACAGGTCCTGTTTATCGTTTAACCTTAAATGGTCCCAATTTTACGTGATCTAGTTTTCGTGATGGTTTTTTTGTTTCTAAATTTTCCTTTTTTAAGAAAACCTTATCTCCCTCCTTAAAGGTTAGTCTCTTAACCTTAGATTTGTCTTTGATGTGCTTGCTAAGATTGCCTTTATAGGTAATTTTCCATACGATTTCTTTATATAGTGTCTGCAAGTCTTTAACTTTCTTTCTTACTAACTCTAATACTTTATCCAGTTTCCGTGGTTCTTAATAAGCTGTAGGCTCATAACTATAGTTCATATAGAATAGTGATTTTCCTGTTGTTAATGACTTTACAGAGTTATATACAAACTCAGTTATTAGTAGTAAGTTAATCCAATTGTCTTATAGTTTGTTGACATACATTCGTAAGTATTATTCTAATGTTTGATTTATCCGTTCTGTTTGTCCATCCGTTTATAGGTGAAATGCTGTTAAGAGGCGATGTTCAGCCTCTAGCCGTCCTATAAACGTTTTCCAAAATATTAACGTAAACAACTTGTCTTAGTCTGTGATAAATTCTCGTGGCATCTTATATCGTGTAATTAATATTTTAATCAGTAATAACGCTAGTTTATCTGCTTTTATCTCCGTATGGGTTAGTTTAAAGTAAGCGTACTTTATTAGTCTATTAATAATAACCAGTATCATGTCATACTATTGACCTGTTAAGGTAGTAATTATTAGTATTCCCATAATAAAGTCTATTATGACTGATTCCTATGGTCTGTTTAGTAAAGGTATTAGTTACATAAGTCTGTACTCTTTATATCTTAATGCTTTATTCTTTTTACATTTAATGCATTCCGAAAGAATATTCCTAACCTTACTTTAAATTCCTGGAATCTAGAAGTGTCTGTTAATCCATTCTATAGTCTTCTTAACTCCTTAATATCCGTGCATTTTGGCTGAATGTTGGTCTGTAATTAGCTCTATTTATAATTCATCTAGTACATAAATTATTTCTTAGTCCAGATTCTAGAGTAGTCGTCTATTGTTGAATTCCCTTATTCACTTTTCTCAAGTGTTTTTGATAATAACTACTAATTTAATATCTATTTATAAGCTTCCTAAGGATCTGTCTTGTCTTTACTTAAGTATTGTATTATGTATTTCTAGTATATCCCTTATATAGTCTACTCGTTAACTAAGTGCGTTAGTCACAGTATTTTCTTTTCCTACTTTATAAAGTATTTAGAAATCAAAAGTTAATAGTAACTTCTACTATCTGACTTGTCGTTAATTTAACTTCTTTATTATTATAAATACCGTTAGGTTCTTATAATCTAAATATATAATAACTTAATACTTAGCTCCTTCTAAGTAATGTTTCTATTTTTTAAATGCTTAAACTATTGCCAATAGTTCCTTATCATAAATATCATAGTTTAACTCAGTAGTTGTGAGTTTATGAGATAGAAAGTCTACTAGGTGTTTTTATTTATTATCTTATGTTTATAAGAGAATAGCTCCTGTAGCTCTGTCTAATGCGTCTGCATATATCTCTACTTAAAGTCCTAAATCAAATATTTTTAATATCAGTGGTTCTTTGAATTTTTTCTGTAACTTTATAAAAGCTGTGTTCTCTTTATTTGTCCACTTAAATTATTAATCTTTCTTAAGTAATTCCGTTAAGGGTGCTGTAATTCTTAAATAGCCCTTAATAAATTACCTACAGAATCCCGTAAATCTAAGGAAAGAATAAATTTCTTTCGCATTTATTAGTATTAGCTATAATAGAATATTCTTAGCTTTATCTAAGTTAACTGCTATCCTATTTCTAGATATAATATATTCTAGAAACTTAACTTTCTTCCTGTGGAACATATATTTTCCTGTTTGTATATATAAGTTATATTCCTTAAGCTTCTGTAATATCTTTCTAGTATACTTAATATGTTCTTCTAGTGTCCTATTCGTGTATACTAAGACATTATTAAGATATACTAGTACAAAGACATCTAGATATTCCCTTAGAATATGATTAATAATGGCTTGGAATGTTACTAGTGCGTTAGTAAGTTCTATAGGCATAACTATATATTTATATAATTTATAGCTTATCTTAAAAGCTGTCAGCCATTCGTATCCGTTAGCTATTTATATTTAATAGTATCTATTTTTAATATTAAACAGACTGAATCATTTAGCCCCTCTAAGTTTGTACATGAGTTCTGATATTAAGGGTATTAGATAGTAATTTTTAACTATTACTTTATTCAATTATTAATAGTCCACATAGAGTTATAACTTTCTATTTTTCTTTGGTATAAATAATACTAGTAATATAACCTCGCTTTAGCTTTCTTATAGGTATTTCTTTTTAATACTATTATTCAGATATCATTATAACTCCTCTTATTATTTAATAAATATTTGATATAATAGTGCTGGTTTCGGCTTTTCTTTTTCTTTAAGTATAATCTTACAGTCCTAATCCTTGTGTTCTGGTATTTAGTTTTCTTATTTTTCTATAAACTATTTTCTAAATTCCTTCTAGTATTTGTCTAGCATAATAAATGTGGTATCGTAAAGAGTTATTTTCTTTATCTATATTATAGCTTTTATTTATCTGTAGTAGTTCTTCCTAGTTCTTACAGACTTTATTTTCTAGTTAATTAGTAGATTCTATCATGCTAGCTAGTCCTATCCTAATATAAAATCTTTACTACCTAAATTTATAA
Organism: Zopfia rhizophila CBS 207.26; assembly: GCA_010093925.1. NCBI lineage: Eukaryota > Fungi > Ascomycota > Dothideomycetes > Zopfiaceae > Zopfia > Zopfia rhizophila. The sequence goes on from ML994611.1 coordinate 3,009,584, forward strand.
TCTTAATACGACAGTTATCTGTGTAACCTGCTGCCTTAATAGTTATATTCTTTATTTCGAGATTAATCAGACCTTTTCTAAATATTGCCGGATTATTATCTATGCGTACTACTCTTACAGGTTTCTCTAAAACTCTAGTTAAGATATAGTGTCTCTATACCTACTTATTTAATATAAGTGTTTTACTAGCCTTGCTGTCTATAAGTGCTTATATCTAAAAGCTATTAATACATACGTCTATGTATAGCTTATTTTCGTATTTTTATTTAAGTCGTGTATAGTTAAGTGCTAACTCTTGTGTTTTAACCTTAAATTAGTCTTCTAGTAGCATGGTTATTACTTACTGGCCTTCTAGTTTTTTATTAGTTACTAACTCCTAAGTAATAGTCGTTTCTTTAGTGTTTCTTCCTTAGGTCCGTGAATAGAGCATTATTAGAGTTAATATTATTTTTATAGTAGTATTTTATGCTTTTTTTTTATCTCTTCTCCATAATTTCAGCACTTCTATTTTAAGAAACATTCTTTAACTGTTAATTTAGCATGTAATTCTGTAGCTAACTATCTATCTTAGTGGTGTTTAGTTTAGTGATATTAGCATTCTAATTAGCACTTATCCCAGTCTAACTATTTATATTTCTTAGTCTTTAAATCCTAAAGTTCTTTTTCGGAGTCCGTGTAGATCAGTTTCTGCTGTGTGTTAAATTCTTATTTCTATACTATTTATTTTAGTACTTATTTTATTATTAATTCTTTAACTTATATAGTATGCGCTGCCTATTTATATTCTTGTCTTATATACGTTTTTTCTCCGTATATCCAGCACTTTTTTTACATAGATCTCTCAGCGGCGTCGTTATCCTATACCTATAGTATTAGTAAGGTAAGTTTCTTATTAGATTTCTTATTCTAATCCCCTCCTAGTTCTAGGTGTTCTATAGGATAGTAGTAAGTTATATAACTCATAAGTAGTATTAGCTCTTATCTGTAAATCTTATTTATCTATATAGCTAATTTCTGTCTACTAAGTCTCTTATATTACTTGTTACTAGCTACCTGTATTACTTATTAGCACTTATATATCCCGTCTCCTAAGATAACCTTCTAGTGTTTAGTGACATAATATTCCCCTATATAGTATTCTAACCTGCAGATCTAGTAATATCTCTAGCTTACTTATTATCTGATTATTATAGATATTAGCTCTTTTCCTTCTAGTGTCTCTTGATCCTGTTATTATCTAAATTTCTAATTCTCTGCTCTAAAGGGTCCTCCCCTCTGTTATATTATCTCATAAAATCAGTTAGCTTTTTCTAAGAAGTTAGCTTAATATTATCTAATAGTAGCTTCTTATATAGTGGTAATCATATCATTAGCTCGTCCCGCTAAATAATTCTTAACCTACTAGTATAGTATTTTGCATTCTTATCCAAGATATGTATAGCTTCTACAGATCTAGTATTATCTTTTCTAGAGTCGTTATATAATAGCCTCTTGGGTTATCTAGTCTTTAGCTAGTTCTACTTAGACTATGGTAATCTTAATTTCTTTTAGTGCCCTAGTCTAGACATAAGCCTGTTTAACATCCACTATTTATTATCTATATTCTCTAACAAAATATCCTTGTTTTCTGCATCCGAGGCATGCTTTGCGTGCATATCGGTCTATTTATTCTTTAGTACATTTATCTTATCTCCTTTTATTAACCTATGTATTCTTAACTGATACGTGATTAATTTCTATTACATTATAGATTCAGATATCTCTTCTATTTCTTTATGGTATATGGATTACTGGCCTAGCGTTATTTTTCTTTTCTTGTTTCCTTTAGTACTAATAGTTATCAATGGTTACTGCTTGTTTAATGATTCCCAGAAGTATACTAAGTCGCTTTCCTCATGAAATCTCATCCTTAATCCTGTCCTTTAGTCCCGCGTAGTACATCATGACTAATGGTTAGTCTACTTAATTAAGTTATAATTAGATTTGCTTGAACTCCGCTATGTAATTAGCTGCTAATGTTTATTACCTAAGTTATTAAAGCTTCTAGATTACCTTTATTTCTTCGTTAATCTTGCTAAAGACTACAACCAATTCCTTCTCAAAGCTCTCATAATTTTCGAAAGTTCTCTTGACATTATCATTACAGTTTGTGAGTCCTGCTAATCCTAGATTAAGATCCCCTTTTACCAGATAGTTCTTTGCGAGTGGCTCAAACCATTTTATGGCTCTTCCTATCATATTCATGCTGGCTGCCAGAATCCGATCTTAGTCAGTCATAAATAAAGCTTAATTAAACCAATAGTATAGGTCTATTGCGGCCATAAACGTTTTAAGGCCATCCCAATTTCCGTCAAATTTAGAAGGTGGTTAGATCTTTACTATCCCTTCTCTCTTATTCTTTACTACCTTGACCTGTTATTACATACTAATCATGGTATCGCGTAACTTCATGATAGCTGCTTCTTGTTCCTAGATAACCTACTGTACGCTCTTAGTTCCTCCTGATATACTTCTAGTAATAGATAATAGTCCTGCTATGACTTCTTCTTCGCTGCTACTGTCGCTTAACGAGTAAAGTTCTTATTCATCTTTATAATAGGTCGTTATAGACCATAATTAGAAATTCGTTATTAGAATCAATCCAACGTCCTCTTCTACACTTTAAAAGGGTAGTTATAATGTTATGAGTTGCCTTAACTTAATAGTACGTTTTTACGTTAGTAACTCTGCCCTGACTGATTACTTAACGAGTTTTTAGCCCTTTCCGTATCTGGAGCAGATAGCCCTAGGTTTAACAGGATAGAGTTTGGTCTTATCGCAAGGTAGGAAGAGGGTGTATAATAGATTTAATAAAATAGTATCAAACTATTTCACTCAAGGTCAAGTCTTAACTTAGAGAGAAGATCTCGATTTTAGAGTAACTACAAAGAATCTAAAATATCCCTGAGCTGTTCTATGTCTCATATTTATAGGAAACCCTTCGTGCGTACATTGTATACCTGTTGGCGGTATATTGGATACTGCTAGAGAAGATAAGGGTAATGAGTTCCTTATCTACCTTATCTACTTCATCTACTAAGATCCTGTCCTAGTCACGTGCATGACTGCTTTTAATCTACTAGCATAGTTCCGTATCTCTATCCTCGCTTCTTGGCTTGTACTTTAGCCTGTACTAAAGCGTCCCGTGTACGCTTATAGTTCTTCTTTTCCAGCTCGAACATACGTTTCCATTCTAGAGCTTTATTAGCTGTTGTTACCAGTTCCTTGAGTTCCTTAAGTGCAGTTATCTTACTGTTACTGTCCGTAACAGTACGTTTTCTTTCTATTTATTTTAGAACTTTTTATATTAGATACTCTTTTAATAGTGTGTGTAGATTAATAATAGTGTTCTATACTTATTACTTTAGTTAAAAATATATTAGAGGAGTGTAAGATTCTACTTCTAGAATTTATATTATAATTATTTTAAACACTAACAGGGTCTTAAGCAGTGCTATTTTTTATACTAAGTTAAATACTTTAAGGTATCCTTTATCTTTATTAATATTATACTAAATTATTAATATATAGTCTATTTTTAGTGTAACACATGCCTAGTATAACTGTCTTATTTAGATTAGATAGAGATATCTAAAGTTTTTTATACTAAAAGTAGTTTTAATAGCTCTTTTTATTACTTACTATATATATTACTTTTATTTTATCTTTTAGTTAAAGACTATTCTTAGGAGTTTAGCTATAAGTACCGCTTTTATTATTTTTTTATATATAATAATCTCTCCTTTTCCTAGCTCCTTTTTCTTTCTGGTTAGGTAAATTAGTTCTATTTTTTTAGCTATAAAGTATAACCCTATCTATCTTATCCACCCTTTAATATATAGAATATTCTTTTTTTAAATCTTTTAGAGATTTTTTTTAGTAGTAGGTCTAGCTCTTTATTTAAAGTAGTTATTAATATACGCTAATATCTCTCCTTTAGTGTCCACTAGTTAATCTATAAGGTCTAAGTTAAAGAAAATAAAGAGAATTAATAATAAAAGAGATTCTTAAGTTAGGCCTGCGTTCTCTAAAGGAGCTATTTTAGTTTTAAAGTTATTAAACTTAATACTTACTATTATTCCTTTTATAAAACTTTATATCTATTTTCTTACGATTATAGGGATGCTGTTTTTTATTAGGTGTATATCTAGTATTAGCTTATTAACACTATTAAAGGCTCCCTTAAGGTTAAAAGTAATTAGTATAATTACTTTATTCTTAAACCAAGCCTAGTTAATAGCGTTAGCTAGAATTAGAAGTATTTATTTTATTATACGTTCTAGTCTTCCGCTAAACTGTATATTTAGAAGTAGTTTATATATCTCTATATAGTATAATAAACGTCATGCGATTACTACTTCTAGTAGCTTTTTAAGTATATTAAGAAAAGAGATTAGCTAGTATATTTTTAGTACTATATAGTCTAGTTTTCTCTACTTCCTTAAGACGATAATTATTACTGTTTTCTATTTTATTAGGTAGTAGCTAAGGTCAATAGATCCTTTAAATATTTAGATAATAATATATAATATATATTTTCATATTTTCTTTTAGACTAGTATTAGCAAGTTATTGTTTTTTAGGGTAGTATTTTCTTTTACGGCCTCTAGCACTCTTTCTATCTCTCTTTTAGTAATAAAAGTCTATAGAATTTCTTCTTTTACTATAGTTATTACTTCAGGGCTTAGTTTAGCTATTTTTAGGAAAAAACTTTTTAGAAATATTTAGGCCTTATTATCGTTGTTAACGGCTTCTTTATTATCTATCTTAAGAGAAAATATATTAGCGTAGTTATCCCTTAAGTTTATATACTTAACTATTTTCTATAGGCTTTCTAATCTAGTATTATTAAGAAATTCCTTTTAGTATAAAGCTTTTATTTATTTGATTTTTTAGGTCCATTCTCAGCATTTGGCCTGTATTTTTGTAAATAATATTATTATAGTTAGGTTCTTTCTTCCTTTTATTATATAGCTTTCTTATTATTTCTTTTTTATTCTATTAACTTCTATCTGCTGTGTTTTAAGCTCTGGGGTAAACTAATATTTAGTATATAAAAATAAATTTATAATTAGTATATATCTCTTAACTACTTCTAAGATGGCCTGAATTAGGTTATTAACCTGCTATTCTAGCTAAGTTATAGTCTTAATATTTTAGGGTTTACTTAGTATTATTTATATTATTTTTCTAATATTTTCTTATTCCGCTCTTTTAAATACTTTACGTGGTTTTTATTCTGCTCTTAGTTTTAATTAAAGATTCTATTTATAGTAAGTTACTTTATAGTTAGATTTATAGTTCTTATAATAAAAATAACATCTAAGGACTTTCTTAGGTATATCTATTAAATTTAGGTTAATAGTTAATTTTATTCTAGAGTAAGATAGTAACTAGAATATTAGGATTCCACTTAGTAAGCACTATTATATTCTATTATTTTAAATGAAAGTAAGTAGCTCTTTAGCGTGTTTTAGTAGTAAATAGTTAACTACTTTATTACTCTATACTAGGTAGTAACAGTTAAAGTCTTCTGTAAGTATAATTTAAGTAGGTTTAGTATCTATTATAGCTTCTCTAATTATAGTCTGTATTTTATCTAGCGTGGTTTGTATTAAGATTTCCTCTAATATTTATTAATAGCTAAGTAGTAGGATGTATACTGAGAAAATTAATAGTTTAATCTTATTTATCTAGATCTTTACTACTATTATGTTTGGGCTGTTATATTGTAGCTAGCGGTGTCCTAATATAGAGATCCGCTTATTCACGTATATTAGGCTTTATTTCCTAACGTTTTCGTCTGTATGTGTGGGCAGGTAAAGTTGCTATTCTTAGTAGTTAATATAAGTTTTATATATGGTTATTAATAGCTCCTGAATAAGTAGGATATCAAGGTTTTGTGTTTATTTATCGTTAATAAGGGCTTTTATGTCTGCTTTAGATTTCATAATGTTCAGCTATAGGGTCTAGAGGTTTATTATATTTATTATTAGTTACTAGGAGTTATTTAGCTCCTGTATATACGATCTCTAGTTAGGTGTACGCTATTGTAGTCTATGCACTTCACTTCTGTGTTAGGAGGGCACTCTCTGCGGTCGTGCTCCCCTGCGTAGTATCCACATCTCATTATTTCACTACAGGACCATGCTAGATGGCTCGGTTCTTAGCATTAATAGCATCGCTTCTTCTTGACTTAATACCGCTCAATGCTGCCAATATATCTCTACCTAAACACTATTCCATTATCAATCGTCCATTCTGCTGCTTCCATCGTTTTGAACCATACTCCAAGAGTTGCTACATTCCCCAACGGTTTGTCTTATCTCTTTAGCCACGCGACTTCTACGATTTAGTGGCTTCTACTTCTCATGTCGTTTTCTTCCATGATTTTCTTAATGACCTCTAATTAATTCTCTGGTAGAGCAATATTCTCTGTTGGTACATGATGTACCACTACTCTGAAGCGTGGTGTAGCAAGCTTTGTACCGTTTCCTAGCGCCTCAAGCCATGCGGTGTAGGACCTGGCTAGTTGGGTAGATTTTTCATCCCTGAATCGGATCACGTATCCAGTCTTTGTTGTTCCAATCCCTGCTACCTAGGCTTCTTTCATCGTATCGTTGTTCTATAGGGCATTTCGGATGTGAGTATTTGCTAAGTCTGTTGGGAGGTATCTCTTGAATATTTCATTCTCCTTGTCCTCGGTATCAGTGTTATTTCGCTGTGTGCTGATTCAGATGCTTTTTGAGTTCCTGCTGAGACTCTCTTAGCTTGTTGTTCGCGTAAGAATAGCTCCTGGCACTGTTGTATTTTGGCCTGCTACCACCGACGCCCATGAGCGCGTTGAAGGGAGTGCTACTGAGAGGGTGTCGAGTCGGGTCTTCAGCTCGCGGATCTCCTTTTTAAGCTCGGCATTCTGGTCCTTCAGGGTCTGCTGTTCTGCTCTCACTTCGTTGATGATGAGGCTCTGTTGAAGTATGATCTCCTTCAGGTTTTTTATCAGTTCCATAAGCTCAATGTCCTTTTCTGCTCGGGGTTTCTTAGTCCAACTAGTTAGTGCTTCCTGATTTTGTGTGTCCTGGGCCTTCCTGGACGGCATTCTTTCCCGGCGTTTTTCTGGGGCTGATGGATCTTCCTGGGTTGCTGGACTGGGGTTGCGTTCAGGGGTTGTCCGCGTGCATACAGTCGCTAGCGAAACCGGCTTCCCCTCAAACCGTGCACCTGAGATTTACCCCGCCCCAGAAACAAAGATCTTGGCAGTCGCCTTACCGGACTAAGTCAAGCGTCAAATAACGATACACACCAGGCAGTACTGTACATGTGGCTCAGTCTCTCTAACAACTATTTTCTCTCACAGTTCCATCAAATTCAGTACATCTCGACAAGGGTGTGGCCGGTGCGGGTGGGCCACCTCCCTGCTAGTGGTGGCGATACCCAGCGCCGGGATTGTTTTCATGGTGGTTATTCATCATCACCTGTCAGCACCATTACATGCAAACCTGAGGCATAAGCCACACGACACAACCTGGAACCTTCATTGGTCCACGAGCCACGACATTGAAGCTCAGCCACTTTGCACTGCCCCACATTATTCCGCTCCTCTGCTCATCCTCAACTAATCTACCAGGAGTCTGCCTGCCAACATAGTTTGCTCAACATGAGATATTATGCCCATATCTATCATAACAGTTTCCTTAGTTAAAGCTCTCTGACAACCTTATTGTAAGAATGCGTCTTTTGAAACTTAAACACGATGGCGACTTCAGCCTGATGGAGTTTGTTGGCAATCAGATTCCGCAGTATGCCATTCTTTCGCATACTTGGGGAGCAGATGACGAAGAGGTCACCTTCAAAGACCTGGCGGAGGGTACAGGCAAGAGCAAGGCTGGTTATACAAAGATCCGTTTCTGCGGAAAGCAAGCTGCTAATGACGGTCTACAATACTCCTGGGTAGACACTTGTTGCATTGACAAATCAAGCAGCGCCGAGCTTCCTGAGGCGATCAACTCTATGTTTCGATGGTACCGCGACGCGGCGAAATGCTACGTGTATTTGTCAGATGTTTCCATTGGTGGCTCTACCAAGAACGACCTGTTCTCCCAGCGAACATTGCAAGCAGCCTTACAGAAAAGTAGATGGTTTACTCGTGGCTGGACCCTTCAAGAACTTATTGCTCCGGCATCAGTTGAATTCTTCTCCGTGGAGGGTGAGCGACTTGGCGACAAAAAATCACTGGAACAACAAATCCACGAGATAACGGGAATTACCGTTCAAGCTCTGCAGGGAAGCTCTTTGTCTCATTTTACCGTTGATGAGCGAATGTCATGGGCAGTAAGACGCGAGACGAAACGCGAAGAAGACGCAGCATACTCTCTACTAGGCATTTTCGACATCCATATGCCTCTCATCTATGGGGAAGGACATAAGAAGGCGTTGAATCAGCTTCACAAGGAGATTGAAGAGTCTATAAAGGACAAATCGTCCGCTATACCATCAGCGTTCTCCTCGAAGCGTCAAGAAACATTTAAACTTCAAGAGGGTACGGCATCCATGCGCTTATCGACCTTACTGACTTTCATAACACAGCTGATGACGCTCCTTGGATCGTGCCATTCGACCGTAATCCTCGCTTTACCGGTCGGGAGATCCAGCTCGCAAAGCTTGGAGATACACTATTTGTGGGAGGTCAAACCACAAAGGTCGCGGTCATGGGGCTGGGTGGTGTAGGCAAGACGCAGCTAGTGCTCGAGCTAGTCTATCAAATAAGAGAAAAACACAAAAATTGCTCGGTCATCTGGATTCTAGCGACTAATATAGAAAGTCTTCATCAAGCGTACGTCGACGTTGCTCAACAGCTTAACATACCCGGCTGGGAAGAGGATAAGGCCGACGTAAAGAGACTTGTTCAAGGTTACCTAAGCAAGGAAAGCGCAGGCCAGTGGGTCCTGATATTCGACAACGCTGACAGCATCGATATGTGGATTGCGAAGCCAGAATCTAAGCCAGGGTCTAGCCGTTTGATCGAGTACTTGCCAAGAAGTAAGCAGGGGTGCATCATCTTCACGACGCGTGACAGGAAGACAGCCGTCAAGCTCACACATCAGAGTATAGTGGAAGTGCCTGAGATGAACGAAGAAGCGGCTAAACAGCTGCTGCAAAAGTATTTGGTCAATCAGAATCTTACCAAATATCAGCTAGACACGGAAGCTCTGCTTGCACAGCTTACTTACCTACCGCTAGCCATTGTTCAAGCAGCGGCATATATCAACGAGAACCGTATAACATTCGCAGATTATCTGTCACTGCTAGGCGATCAAGAAGAGGAGGTTATCGATCTCCTTAGCGAGGAATTCGAGGGTGACGGGAGATATCACAATGTGAAGAATCCAGTGGCTACGACGTGGCTAATCTCGTTTGAGCAGATCCGGCATCGCGATCCTCTAGCAGCCGACTACCTGTCATTCATGGCCTGCATATATCCAAAGGATATTCCGCAGTCTCTTCTTCCGGCAGGCAGGTCTCGGAAGAAAGAAACAGATGCAATCGGGACGCTCGATGCCTACTCCTTCATCATTAGGCGGCCGGCAGGCCTGGCTCTTGACCTTCATCGGCTAGTGCATCTCGCGACGCGGAACTGGCTTCGAAAAGAGGAGCTGATCGATCAATGGACCGAAAAGGCTATTTCGCTGTTAGAAGAAGCGTTCCCAGACCACGACCACAAGAATAGAAGTTTGTGGAGAATATACCTACCGCACGTACGACATGCACTTCTATCTGATGTAGTTGATAAAATGAAGAAATCAGAATGAATCTAGTATGGAAATTTGGGATGTGCCTATATAGCGACGGGCGATACAACGAGGCTGAGGTCTCGTTTATGGAAGTGGCGAAGAGGCGAGAGAAGGTGCTGGGCGCGGAGCATCCCTCCACGCTGACCGGCATGGCCAACCTGGCGTCGACCTACAGGAATCAAGGGCGGTGGAAGGAGGCCGAAGAGCTGGAGGTACAAGTGATGGAGACGTTCAAGAGGGTGCTTGGTGAGGAGCATCCAGAAACGCTGACCAGCACGGCCAACCTGGCGTCGACCTACAGGAATCAAGGGCGGTGGAAGGAGGCCGAAGAGCTAGAGGTGCAAGTGATGGAGACGTTCAAGAGGGTGCTTGGTGAGGAGCATCCAGACACGCTGACCAGCACGGCCAATCTGGCGTCGACGTACAGGAATCAAGGGCGGTGGAAGGAGGCCGAAGAGCTGGACGTGCAAGTGATGGAGGCTCGAAAGAGGGTGCTTGTAGAGGAGCATCCAGAAACGCTGACCAGCACGGCCAATCTGGCGTTGACGTACAGGAATCAAGGGCGGTTGAAGGAGGCCGAAGAGCTTCACGTGCAAGTGATGGAGACTCGAAAGAGGGTGCTTGGTGAGGAGCATCCTTCCACGCTGTCCAGCACGGCCAACCTGGCATCGACATACAGGAATCAAGAGCGGTGGAAGGAGGCCGAAGAGCTGGACGTGCAAGTGATGGAGACGTTCAAGAGGGTGCTTGGTGAGGAGCATCCTTCCACGCTGACCAGCATGGCCAACCTGGCATTTACGTTCCAGTTCCAAGGCCGCAATGGCGAGGCTATTTCACTAATGGAAAAATGCTTCCAGCTGCGGAAACGGGTCCTAGGCCGTCAACATCCTTACACAGAGAAATCGCTTGAAGCTCTAAATGAGTGGCAGATAGAGAATGTAGAGACCTTGTAAGACTTTAAAGCGACTTTATTTTGTAGGTCAGATACTGTAAGCCTCTTACACGTGGCCTAGAAGAGACTATATGGTAAATAGTAGCTAGTGTAAATGTGGAACGGTCGAGCTACGTAAGCATGCTTACGAGTGATATGTAATAGTAAATAAAAGTTGATTTGGCTCTAGATGTCGCTACCACAAGTAGGGAAGGCGGCCGACCCGCATTAGCCATAGCCTTGTCAAGATGTACTGAATTTGATGGAACTGTGATAGAAAATAGTTGTTAGAAAGACTGAGTCACATGTGGCGGAACCCAGGTTGTACCGCCCGGTACGTACCGCCATTTGACGCTTGACTTAGTCCGGTAAGGCGATTGCCAAGATCTTTGTTTCTGGGGCGGCGTAAAATCTCAGGTGCACAGTTGGAGGGGAATCCGGTTTCGCTAGTGACTGTACAGTGTACATTACGGTCGGCTTTACAGAAGGAAGTAGAACAATCCTTTAAAATCCACCCACCCCAAGACGAATTAGAGGCTTGATACGAATCAATTAAAGTCTCTCGAGGCCTACATTCAACGACTTGATAAATCAGGGCAGTCTCCTTTTGTCTACATGTGGAGGGTGGCCGCGACTTCTTAGTACATACATGCCAAACCTATATGTTCGGAAAGTTAAGCAGAAGCCAAATGACTTCGAACGCGTAGCAGCCCATGCATGAGACGAGATGGTTACATTTTACAAGGAGTACGACGAGACCTGCGAGAAGTAAACATTCTGCTTTGCGATCGGTACAATTTGATGAGAGTGGATTTCTGACTTCAATATCGTCGAACTTTTCTACGCGATTCCTGATATTTGCGCACAGACGTTTAAGAACTCTACAATACAATCTATATGGAAGAAATCAGGCCTCTATCCTTTATATCCTGAGGCGGTGTTGTTGAACTTGAAAAGTTGAAGACAGTTGACCGCCCTGCTACGCCCCCACCGTCCAAACCTGGGCCTATTCAGTCTCCAGCGTCGCCGCGCACGGCGAAGGATATCGAAATCTAATTGAGGAAGCGGCCTTACGTGTGGAATCCCTTCACAGAAAAATTTGAACTTGATATGGACGTGTTGTAAAGCTTGCTCGAGCTGGTGTGGTAACGCTACTGCAAGGGAGATAGCAGAAAGCAACTTAAAGGCGCTTAATACAGCTACTAAAGCGCATAATCAACACCAGAAAAATGACAGAGGCACGTACAGCGCAGCGGCGTTATAGCTGTCGACCATGCCAAAGTTAAAGTGGCAAAACGTAATGAGGATGAAGCGTTGAAGAAACAGAGCTGCTGAGAGAGCAGCTAAGCAGGCCTCGAAGGCGAAGTAAGGCAACAACCCCATAGGTATCTTTTTGCCAACAGTTTGTACAGGGGTAATTTAATAGTCAACTGACCTTGTGTTTCGAGTAGAATTAAAATATTCGTGCGCGTTGTGTGTGTTTTGCTAAGAAATCGTACCGATTTGAAAATATTTGCACTAAGTTAGGAGGACCTTAGAGAGAAGCGAGGTGTTCAATAGGGCAAGTAGTAGCTTGCGGGAATGTTGGGAGGGCGAGTACTACGAATGTGGCTTAACTCGCGCAAGTAAGTGCATGGAATTCGTCCTTCTGGAAATGCACCATAACGTTCGTCCCTTTTGTTGCATATCTGTCAGTCGTTACGCATATTTCTCCATGAGCCGTGCTTGAAATCCATCAATCCTGCGTATCCATTCCTTCTCCTCGGCTAGGAAAGTGATACTGAACCAAACCCACCCGTTCTTCTTTCTTATCTCTCCCGTCCCAAATCCTGACCCAGGCACGACACAGACACCAGTTGCTTGCAATAAGTTCATGCAATACCAGATATCTGGCTTTCCCCGACCCTTGTGGCGGCCTTAGCAGCTCGAGCTGGAAGGTCAATTTCAGAAGACAAATACAACGCTCCATGAGGACGCTGGCATACCACCCTTGGCATGCGATTGAACGTTGCAAGGAGTGTCAGCTTTTGACATCAGCGTTGCAAACGCAGCCTCGTATTCGCGCAGGAGGCAGTCATACGATGCATCACTAGGCTTTGGGGGACTAACCATATATCCACCAAGATCTTTCCAAGCGTCGTAGGTTGCGGTATGAAAGTTACCAAATTTGGTAAGCTAGAACTTGATATATTCAGGGGATCTAACGGCCTCGAAGTAACCAACACATCAGCTTCCCCTATCATACATGTCCTTAAAGACAAATGCAGAGACACGGGCTGAAGGCTCATTATCCTGCCATCTTTGGGGTATGTGACTTGCAGATTCCGTGAGACTGACTTAGAGGTCTTTTATTCCTATTTCGATTTTCGCAATCGAAGATGGAGTTACTAATGTCTTAACGATACGGGTGCATTTTTTAGTTGTTGTATTTTCGATGTAACACTACTTTGGTCGTAGTCCATTAGCTATCCACCCTGGGTTGATGGCTATATATTATTACTCTACTACCACGGCTAATATTCAATTTATATAAAAATATACTTCCATATTTCTCTTTTCTTTATGAATAGAGCCCCACTCTAGGCTTCCTTAATGCCCTGCCCCACAGCTCCGCAGCGGTTCCACAGCGACTATCATTTTTCATAAGTCCTCAGCATCGCGCTGGGGACATTCCACTCATACAACAACAACTGCAAACCACAATGCAGCACCTTATACTTTCGACACTCACTCTGTTAAGCATGCTATCCATTATTTCGAATGCGGTAGATGCACCAAAGAATCTCACAATTGACTCTATAACTAAATCCTGTGACTACAAAACCTAAACAAATCTCGTTACCGACGGTACACTTCTGGAGCTCTACTATGTCACAACCGCTGGAAGCAACTCTTTTCCCGATAGCGCCGCATCATATGGGCCATACATCCCCACATCGAGAAACAAGAATAAGTGCATCACTTGTGTGACTCTTAAATGACCCCAATCTATTTACGCTGTCGTGGACAGCGTTGACTTCGGAACATATACCAATGTTGGCGACGGTCTTGTTGCCCAGATAGAAACTTATATCACAAGAGATGGTTCCGGAGGGTATGTATGTACATCAGTCCTCAGTCCAGCTTCCTCCCACTACTGTATCCATCCAGCAAACTTTTCACAATCTCACCGTAAGGGGTCCGACCCCAGCAAATTTCGATAGAGTCGTTGGACATCAGGGAATTGCTACTTGGTTTATTTTCTTCGACGCTGCGAATTCTTCCACGCAACTCTGTGTCGGCAGTACGTTCTCGATTTGGGCCGAGAACTGGGAGAGAAATGCGACAGGAACGATCGGCAAGAGTAATATCCTTTCGCAGTTCATTAATCTCTATTAGCTGAGTGAGAAGCCACGGGTACCAGGAAGGTACTGAGAAATGATGATCATGGGGAACTAGTTGTTTGCTACGGCAATAACACATTGTGTAAATTCAAGGAACAAATTAGATCCTAAAAGAGCCATGGCCTGTTATAATCCCGTTTGGTAATAAATTGACATCCGACCACGAATTATAAGTGCAGAAAATTTGGCTAAGATGAACTAGCAGTAGGACTCCAAGGTAGACAAGATGTCAAAATTCGACATGTAAAAATTCCACCAAGCCTGGATTCCACCCGTTCAACCTAAGTCCACGGATCCTTTTCATTAAGTATCCGATTTGCCCTCAATGAGTAAGAATCATCCTACTCATTAAGTATTCTAATCCTACTCATTAAATAGGGTTTGAAAATTGATAAGCAATATGAATAATACTTCTTTGAGCAGGATGGATACCTAATGAGTAGAATTTAGGACCGTAGTGCATTAGACTTGGTACGTCTAATACTAAAGACTGAGATGGAGATAGACTCGCGGTTGGGGATGCGATGACCACATGCCCACATGCCACATATGCGAGAGAAAATTCACGTAGCGCTCTGAGCCAGAAAACTTTAGTGAAGATAGAATACCGGGGGTATAGAATTGAAATTTAGAAAAATTGTCGTGTATAGAGAAGAACTTCGAGAATTTACCCGTCTACCGAATACAAGGCGAATGCGAATTACACATTGTGTAATGATAGGCCAATACGATATCGTAAATCCATAGCAAGTGAAAGGGAAATAAAATCTAGACTTGATCCAACATCAAAGCCAAAGAGAAATCAGCGAACTATATAGTGCAAGGGCTAAGGCAGTAAAAGGGCGAAGCGGTGAGGTGTAGTTCTAGAAATGAGTTTGATGATTTGAGCTGAGGATACGTAGAGTCAATGATCGGTGGAGCGGTATATATGAAAGCCAAGATTTATGAGAAGGGAAAAGGAGAGTCTGTATAGGCTCTTGCCGCAAGGCCGAATTCGATGTGGGGTGCCCAAAGGGGTCTTGAACGGATGTGTGAAGTTGTTCTGAGTCCCACTTCGTATAGGGAGATAAATGTTGAAGGAAATGCTCAACTTGCCAATCTTCGTTCCTAGGACTTCGATACAAGACCAAGTCGGACCCCCTATCACACTCAACTTCAAGTATTGGAATCTGACGTCCTCCAAGACAATGGTGTGTGCTACTCTGACTCTTTCGTCGAACCTGCTTGGAATGTAGGGTTGAACCGCTTGATAAAATACCTTCTTATGGATATATTCGTTGATATGTCTTGGGAAAGATAGGGGAAATCGTTGCCGGGAGTTGGGTAAATATTTTCAGTGAATACTATCCTGACACTTACCTCCCCTTCCCTTCATTTTGATTCCAATTCCCCCTCTCCACTTTGTGGGCACGAGATCGAGAAGTAAGCAGGAGCACATAGACTATGGTCTATATTTCTAAAGACCTGTAAGGATACTGAATCTTCTAGTAAGGCAACAATATCCCTTGCATCCCTTCTCCTTTCCTCTCCTCAAACCAAATACATCCCGAACACATACTACTTCACCAAGGCAAAAATATCTAACCAACGCTCCCTTCCACCCAACTACACTCATATTATTATTTTTAGCTCCAGTTTAGATACCAAATCCCCTTTGCTTCTCTTCTTATCTATCTTCTTCAAGGCGCTCGAACTCGCTCTTTAGTATGATCATGATATTAAATAGATAGAGATTCGAAGAGGGTACTATATGCATATGCCGGCATGCAGAAGGTGCGAGATAGCTCCATCGGATTCTGTAGGTGGATTCGGGCCCCAGTTATGCGAGTACGGCGGTCCAAGGACGTTGGCGTACTGAGTGGGAATGGAGGATGATGAAAATGCCAGGGAGGTATATGCAATTGTAATGATACTTGGAACTAAAGGATGGTATGCTGGTTTTCGTACGGGTGAAGTATGGGATGCCACAGGTACGCGAGCGAAGGATGAGAAGCATATCCTTCACCCACACTTGTGCGGAATACCATTCTTTATCCTCATGTGTGCGGATCTTCAGACACATACGGCGGTGGGCCATACTTCACCGCACATGTGCGGACTTTCAGACGCACACATGCGGCGTCCCATACTTCACACGCAGACGTGACTCCGTCTTTCCTGAGCATGAGAAGTGATTTGCTAGGCTACTCACTAGACAAAGCTGTAGCCGGTCAATCTGTTGAGGAAGGGTACAAGAATAGATGTCGATATGAGGGAAGTACGTAGTAGTAGTCGTAAGATTCAGCGGGTGTAAGGTTAGTTTGCTGTGGGGAAGTACGGGGTAGGTGAAAGCAAATGTGATGTGAACGGCCGTAAAGATGCGCCACAATCGACTAGACGTACATATAGATAACTAAAATCCTGTATTAGCGCTTCTATCAGGCCTAAGGTGTTACTATAGACATCGAATCCAAAGTCGAAGGCCGAGCACAAAGGAAAAGGCTTCAGCGGAAGCAGGGTATACGCCATATATCGACCCGTCCATTAATCCATGAAACGCCACTCGTGCTTGAACGCTGAAAGAAAAAAAAAAAGCCCAAGAGAAGAGGTAATCGAGAAGGAAGTGGTGACCCAAGTCAGTGAGGCTGAGCTCACGATGTGCGACAGCAGAAAACGAAATCAACATAAGGAAAAAGAGCAGGTGAGGATATCAAAAATAAAAGAGAAACCACCCGCTACCATCATTAACTCCAGCGCTTGGAGTTCCACCCTAAGACCATGTCAATTTGATATGTCTCTGTCGTCTATCAGACCCCTCCCATCTCGACTTCCCTGCCACCCCATGGCCGCAGGAACTCTGCCTCGCCAAAGTCGCTTGAGCTGCCTCTCACCCTCCCATCGGCCTCGTCTGCATTCTCCAGATCCACGTCCATGCCCTGCTCTTTGAGGAGATTCCCATCGACCTCTATCATTCTTCCCCCTTGTCGTCTTGTCTTAGGTTGGGCGAACGGTCGGAGAGCAGCTTGTGGGAGCGAGTTGATCGATTGTGTAGGCGTCGCCGAGAGTGGGGACACGGGGGCTTCGTCTTCAGACACCTGCATCGGGTATGCAAACAAGAAATTCGAATTCAGACTGGGTGGCTTCCCATCTTCGTCCTCCCAAGACCGTTTATGCGGATTCATCGGATTAGGATTCCTCGAAGGCGCAGAATCGGTGGAGAGCGAAGAATTCGTCGAGTCCTGGCTTGAGAAGGGTGTATTGAACGCTTGTGCCGGCAACGGGAACAAATTCATAGGCCTGTCCCCATTCTCATCCGTCCCGCCATATAAATGTACATTCGTAACCGGCTGCTCTGCGTAGCCCCCAATCTTATTCAACCCACAGAACGGCAGCAACTCCCTCGGATGCTGGTAAGCGTCTGGCACCTGTTCTCGCGGCGGCTTCACGCTGTAAACATCACCACTCCTGTTGTTTCCAGTTGAAATCGGACCGTTCGATATGGTCGTCTGGATGGAGGGGAGATTCATCGGTTTGTGCGTCTTGTAGCCCTCTGGCACGCTCTTCCGCACCCTCATTCCGACGTTCAGCAGACTGGCCTGCACAGGCGCTGGGAGGGCTGGTGCAGCGCTGTCCCGCTGGCGCTCTCGTTCTCGTGTGAGACTTCGGGTAATCGGACCTGCACCCCGCTCCTTGTAATCCTCTGTGTCCTCTCTCGCGAAGAAGCTGGTGATGGACGGCTGGAAGGGTCGTTTATCGCGGTGTTTCGGTGCAGTAGTCGACGATGTGCTGCGCATTGTACAGGAACTAAGGGAGACTTGATTTCAGGTGCTTGGTTGTGAGGGGGATCGCACACCCCGGTCGGTCAGCTGAATAGGGAATAATGCAATTGAATTGATGCGTGCAAGGTTCTGGGGTCTTGGACAATCAATAATTTGTGCCTCAGTGGGCGAGTAGGTTGGATGCATAAATGTCAATCAGAAGTGTCTGGACGAAGGATTTTGGCCATGATGTTGGAAATTGAGGAGAAAGGAGGCTGGAGTTGATCGTCTATCGCGGCATTCACGCGAAGCCGGGGTTCTCGACGCGTTCACCTTAGATCCGCCACGATCGGCTGCCGATAGACCCTACCGTGTCATCTACGTGAAGCAAGTTAGATGTGTAGACGACGGCACGGTCAGAGATTGAGTAAAAAAGCTACGGCAAGAATTGTGTTGCAGGTTGTGTCTCATGCAAATGTCATACTAAACAAAGAACAGAGTGGCGGCATCCTCCCAACTATAGCCGTGGAAAGAATAAATGGTAAATCGGTACGCAACCGGAAAGCCATTTGCTATCTGCTCTGTCCGGTCCGGTAGTTGGAAATACTTGATGTTCACTGGGCTTACGTTTCTTCCAATCATATTGGATCTTATTTTTCAGCGAGATGAATTGTACTGTCCGGCAAGGCTAGTCCTATCTTAAAGACGTCGGGCTGAGCCAATACAGTCAACTCAGCATCGAATGAATGTTGACTGCTTTTGCTATTAACACAGCCTATTCCTCTGACGCCTTGCAAACGCCGTATACCTCGTGTATACAGGAACCCATCATCCTGTAAAGCAAATTAAATTTGAGCATGAGCAATTCGCCAACACCTCGCATCACAACGCATCTCAACCAGCCCTCTGGTAGACACCACACACCATAGCGTGGTCTCTCTCAAACGGCTCCAATGTCAACTGTTCCTTCGGCTTGATTCTCTCCTCCCTCAGCTTCTGCACCTCTCTTGCGAAGACAGCTTCTGGAGCTGCGGTAGAGTCGATACAGTTGGCCTTGATGGAAACAAGGATACCACCACCGACTTTCAGGAAAAGGTGGGCGTTAAGTCCGACGATACGGGCCTGATCGGGTTGCGCGACATCGGCGAAGATGCAATCAACCATGCCAACCAGCATACGGTACTTCAAGGGGTGACGGGCATCCTCTGCGGAAATAGTTAGTACTAGGGTCTGGGAATATAAACTATGTGGCCATGAGGAGAATTAAGGCAACATACCAACAATTGGGATAACGTTAGTTCGGTGCGTTGCCATGTTGATCAGATCTCGTCCAGACCGATGGGAGAACTCGACTGCGAATACAGTGCCCTCCGGTCCGACGATATCTGCAACATGGGAAACCGATGTGCCAGACGCCGCGCCAAGATATAGCACTTTCGAACCAGGTCCAATGTAGATGTTGTCGATACCACCCAAGATACCAGCTGCTAACTTGCTCCGGAAAGGATTCCAGACCCTATACTCCGTCGTGGTTGCGGGTGCGTCGCCGTTGACAGCGCCAGCGTTAGAGACAGAGATGCGCTTTTCGCCGTAAACGCTTTCGCCTGGAGTGAGGTTCTTCGTTACCAATAAATCTTCTTTTCCCCGCGCAACGAAAACTCCTGGGTGTCTGCACGGGGAGGTACAATTAGCATAGACTTCAAAAGGAGATTTTGAGCTACCAAAGCCCACTTGGTACCCATAGCTTATAGTGCTCCTATCCGGAAATGCCACTTAAGTGGCATCTGAGTAAGAGTCATGTAATGAGGAAGTAACAAGACGGGAGATAATATCTGTACTGGGAATTCTGACGTACCGGTGGGGTTCGATGATAACCTTCCTGTATAACGATTAGCTCTGCTTCAAATATGTTCTGAAATAGGCTTGCAAGTAGGTACAGAGAAAGCTCCTCTCTCGAAATCAGAAGCTTTTGCAAACAAGCTGGTGCTCTGAATGGTGAAGAAGTGAGGACAATGCAAGGAAATCCCACTTACGCTCCACCCTTGGCACCTCCTCGAGCACCTCCTCTTCCACCTCGTCCTCCCCTTGCACCTCCTCTTGGAGCGCCTCTACTGCCTCCTCTAGCCCCTCCTCTTCCACCAACTCCGCCCCGTCCACCTCCACGTCCGCCTCGATCACTGAAACCCCCTCGTCCACCACCTCTTCCACGGCCACCGCTACCGCCACGAGGTGTAAAGGCCATAGCTCCAATGGATTTGCGTCAGTTGTTTGCGTAGTCTTGTTGGCGTGTGCGCTGTGTCGGGAGTTGCGACAATTGTGATGGGATAGCCCGGGAGTTTTAGAGTCGTAAAATAGACGAAGTTGTCCAATTTTTCGCCTCCCAAAATGGGCGCTGGAGTTGATTGCGCAGGCTTGTTAGTGTGTGCGCTGTGTCGGAGTTGCGACGGTTGTTGATGGAGCCGGTTGAAGCTTTGGAGTTGGAAATATTTTTCGAAAGGTAAAAAGGTCTTGGCTGCATCGCTTAAGTTTAACGTGAGGTGTCGGGCCGGGGTTTCACCGACACACAACTCCAGCGCTCATTTTCGAGAGGCGAAGAAATTGAACGACTTTCATTGAACAACACAGGATTCATCCACGACAACACCACAAGATGGTAAGTACAGATTCCCCCGATATTACTTTTGTATTATCCATTTTGCTTGGAATTTTGCCGTTATAGCATTTCTTGCATTGGAACATGGGGATGGAGCTAATTAATGGCGACAACAGGTCCGCTACGCAGCATCCGAAATCGACAACGCAAAGTCCGCCCGGGCTCGCGGCAGCTACCTTCGTGTCTCGTTCAAGAACACCCGTGAGACGGCCCAGGCCATCAATGGATGGAAGCTTCCTCGCGCTGTGACCTACCTTGAGAATGTCTTGGAGAAGAAGGAGGCTGTTCCCATGAGGCGGTATGCTGGAAGCACTGGCCGATGTGCGCAGGGTGAGTCTTCAGCCTCCCCTCCTTGATACCATTTTTCTGGGCTTGGAAATGTGGTTCTTGGCAAGAGGTGGCACTTGTTATGAAGAAATGACAGCAGGAATCGCGGTTGGGGATATGTGGGAATTTCACATGGGCAGCTGGCTGATACAACCACAATAGGAAAGCAATTCGGCGTCTCCAAGGCTCGCTGGCCCGTCAAGTCCGCCGAATTCATCCTCGGTCTCCTCAAGAACGCCGAAGCCAACGCCGACACAAAGGGTCTCGATACTGGCAACTTGATCGTCAAGCACATCCAGGTGAACCAGGCTCCTAAACAGCGAAGGCGCACATACCGCGCTCACGGTAGAGTACGTTCCCTTCCCCTTCATGCATTCTCGATGAAATACATGCTATTCGAGATTGGTTTGCGGATATTGAAAATAAAATGCTGACAAAATTTAGATCAACCCCTACATGTCCAACCCTTGCCACATCGAATTGATCCTCACCGAGGGCGAGGAGGTTGTTCAGAAGTCCCCAGAAGTCGTCAGCCGCGAGAACGCCCGATTGAACTCCAGACAACGTGGTGCTCGTGTCCGTGCCGCCATCACTGCTTCATAAATAAATCACTTTCCAACCAGGGTTGAGAAGGACAGGAGACTGACGAGGACGGACCAGGGGTGTGATCGATTTGGGGGGTTCGGACGGCACGGGAGTAAATGAGCAAATGAGTCGGGTCTTTTTCACCTCCAAATACTCCAGCATTGATTGGGACGTCATTTTTCTCAGGATGTCCGGTCGATAAAATTACATTAGGCCAATATCTGCTTCAATTTTCTGATATCATCCCCGTGAATTGTGTCTGCATGGCCCCTTTCAGAATCCCAGCTTAGCCTTCAATCTTTGGGACTTACCAGCACCTTTCAGATCAGCCTCTCTACTTCCACCTTCCCAACTCTTAATTTGGATCTTTCCTACCGTTCCCGTTTTATCTTCTAGTTCCCGCACGCAAATCTTTTAAGCTAATTTCTAGTCCTCCCATCTCCAATGTTAGAGTTCTCCTTTTGATGACCGTTAAAAGCTTTCTATCGTTTAGGAAACTAACAACCACTCGAGTAGGCTTCAAGCAATCTCCGTGGGGCAAAATCATGGAATGGGGATGTACCAGCGCACTTGAAATCCAGGCTGTCATGCACACATTCCAATTCGAGACGCATTAGAGTTAACGCCAACGCACGGTCCATGTCTCAATGAAAGAAAGCCACTTTATTTTTAGAGCCATCAAGGGACCGCGGAGTAGTTCGGGCTTGAGCACTTGAAGGTGTACTTCATAAATGACATCGCGCTCTGACACCGGAATGCGTACAATGCTGTTCAGTACTCTTACCAAAAACTACTTACGAACATAGTAAACATTGCCAACACCCATAACAACCCGGCGTTCACTTTGACAAGATTAGCAGTCCCAGCATTCCCCTTATCTCCCTCCTCAAACCCATTAACCTCACCTCCCATATACAGCGCGCCGAGCTTTGTGAGGCCTCCATCGTCATCAAACAACGCAACACCGTCACCCGTCCACTCATTCGCGTCGTCCGTCCTAAACGCCCCAAACCAAGCATATTTCTCTACATACTCGAGCTTTTCCAAGTATGGCAAGGTCTGATTCATCATATTCACCGTGTCATGCGTGTTCGCTTGCGGTAATGCCATTTCCGTGATCCAGATCTTCAAACGCGCGGTATCATCCGAGCGATTAGCATTATAAAATTCGTCCAGAGTCCCAAGCCAGGATGCTAGACCATCGAAGGCACCGTACCAGTGCGCGGCGATGAAATCGGTTGGACAGCCATTCTCTTCATCGATCTTGTAGCAAGATAAGTTGAATTGACGGAGCCAGTCCAGCCCTCGAGGCGATCTGGTTACAGAGGGATGTGAGATATTCCATGTTCGGCCTCCGCGCGAATTGCTGGTGTGGTAGGGAACGATGTGCTCGATATATGCGCGCGCAGCGTCTTCTGGATCAATATCCGAACCTCCGGAATCTTTGTCGCCGTCCGGTTCGTTGAAGGTGAGGATGTGCATTGAGGAGCGTGGTAGAGATTTGATTTGATGCTGCGTTTGGGAGGATTCGGCATCATCGATACCGTGGACAAGCGGTGTGAATTCCAAGGGACTGTCTAGTGGGATTTGCTCGGTTGCTGGGTATGGGGACCAGTTGTAGTACCAGGATAGTGGGGAGGAAGAAGAGAGGAGAAGGGAATTGTCGGATTTGTGGGTGTTGCCCAAGTAGGCGATGCCGCGTTTTGTATTTCTTTGGGCGGATGATGGGATCATCCGGGTACCCAGTGTTAATAAAAAGAGTGTTGTTTGGAGTATTGACATTGATATTGCTCGTGATCTAGAAAGTTGCCTCTTCATTTTGTTGCGGTTTGGGTCCGAATATAAGGACCGGTTTTCCTCGTTGTTTCGTAATTGAGGCACGCAGACACAGTTGATTTTAATCGTGATACCAGGTCCTATTGTACTATAAGCTCAGAGAACTGGATGTCTAGATATCAAAAGTCCGACAAGGGTGGCGGAGCCCATGGGCACTGGGCTTGCGTCATATCCTTTAAAACCTGGCAGGATGATGTACGGCGTCAAGACATGGAGATACGAAGATGGATAAGTCATTAG
Organism: Zopfia rhizophila CBS 207.26; assembly: GCA_010093925.1. Lineage (NCBI taxonomy): Eukaryota > Fungi > Ascomycota > Dothideomycetes > Zopfiaceae > Zopfia > Zopfia rhizophila. The sequence continues at coordinate 3,033,106 of ML994611.1, forward strand.
TCGCAGCATAGAATCCTGTAGAGAGCGGTTCGGAAGTGAGAGGCGAGTTAGAAGTTTGCACTAAAGTTGGTGATACCTTCTTGGTGTTGCATTTTTAGTGATCAGTTTTTGGGCTAACCGGGTTAGGGCTAGTATTTTCCTGTTTAGCATTCATCTTTCTCACAGCGAATAGCCTGAACAGTAAAGTCATGCAAACCATGGAGGTATCGAAAGACTGGAATTAATCGTTTGATCGTACAGCTATATTGTGTCCATCGAAGAAATCTGGGTATACCACAACTCCGCGCTCAAAACTAAAGGACTTTTCCATCTAGCTCCCTAGCCAACCATCCTATCCCGTGACTCTCATCACTCTCCCAATCCCCCTCCATTCCTCTCTCCACATCCTCTGCAATTCAAGCTCCCCTATACAAACCCCTAGGCCTTCCATCATACTCACAACTCGAAAACTTTCACCAATCCCCATTCACCCTCGCAAAAACATTCCTCAACACCCACTTCACCGGACTAGGGAGCGGCGGAAACGTATGGATTCCTCCTTCAAAGATGAGATCATGGTCCATCAAGGAATCCGGTAACTGTGTCGTCTTGCTCATTCCCGCCATCACGATCTCGCCCTCTCGCTGGATCATATCCAGATGATCAATCTCATCTCCACACTTACTTAGTGATAAGAGTGTTGGAATTTCCTCCGCCAGATGCTGAGGAAGCGGCCCAGTAAACGAATCTATCAATTCAATACACCGTTCTGCATCAAACTTGCTCGCATTCCCCTCATTCAAATCCTTCTACCATTTCCCCCAAGCCTGAAATCCGTCGTGAAATCCTTCGTGTTGTTGGACATTACCATCCATCAACCCTTCTCCCCAGTCTCTTTCTCGATTTCTGGGGAAAAGTGCTCTTCTTCGCCCGTGTCATGCACCTCGAGACCTTCGTAGCAGCTGGAGGCGCACACGACAAAGGATCTGTAGTCGCTGGCGGCGATGTAAGGGCTTGTTTGTAGATGCTGTTAAAAGCGCGTATTATGCAGTTGTGAACTAGGGCCATCTCGGAGGCTAAGTCAGCGTACTGGTCTGGCTATGGAAGTGTTAGAGGATTTGTGGAAGGTGAATGGAAGGAAGATTTTACCGTGCCGGTTTGGGAGACGGGGTTTGTGATGAGTTGCAGAGGTCCATCTTCCCAGCCGTATTTGAAGGGGAAGGTTGAGCTTGATGAGGATATGGTTGCCATGTTTGCTGCAGGAAGGACGAAATTGGATATTGGAGCAGGAAATAAAAGGATGTGATAAATAGAACTGGATTTAAGTTACTTTGGGGTATCAACTGAATATGCTTTGCGAGTGACCTTAAATGTAGAACTTCATACCCCTTTTATATCTAATGAATATCTACTGGATATTATGCTCGGCAGCCCCGATACGAAGCAGCAAGTGTTTCTTCTCGTCCACATAGCCTTGAATGATTGTACGAGGGGCATCTAAGTCCAGAGTTGCATCACCACTTATCATTTTCAGGATCTCTTACCTTCCTTACTACTCACTATGCATATCTACCCTTAAGGCGTTGAGGCTTTGGAGCGCCCTTTTGTCTTGCGGTGACGTTAATAAGACTAAGGTGCAGAATCGGGCTGAGGCTTGCAGGTGTGAATTAGCTGAGCCTATGAAAGTGAACTCGATTTCTAGACAAAAGCGTAACTTTTTCTAGAAGAATGCGCCAAGAGAGACTTTGGCGTTTGGCGAGTACAATGCGGTATATAGAAGCAGATGTTGAGTTGTGGTGTCCAGCTAAATGACCAGCTGCAAACACCAGCGAGACTGGCGTTCGCACGAAAATACTTCGCCTAAGGCTAAAAATATCAAAATTATATTTTCAATGTATTGTCTGACGCTATATGTGAAAGGATTGTGGCTGATAACCTCATTCCTCTCACGGGAACGAAATGGGATGAAGTCGTGGTTTTTAGTGAGCTGGGGGAACAATGACCAATCGTATGAGTCGATAATCATTTTCGCTCTACAGTCTTTTTTTTTTTTTTTTTTTTTTTGGATTCATTTACCCCGACCCCTCCTGAAGGATATGCAGGTTACTACTACTACAGTTTATCCTTCTAAAATTACTATACATTGTACTACTTCATGAAAACGAAATTTAAGCCTTGTAAGGGCCTGTGTTATTCTCTTTATCCGCCGTCACCCCTATAGGGCCGATTTGGTACTCTTGTTGTGAATCTTTTTAACTCCTCTGTAAAGTCAAGCACTGCCTTAATTACGCTGTTATTAATTGTCCATCCTTTAACTCCTTCCTGGTTTCCCTGAGGTCTTCCTCTGAGCATTTCTGTGATGCTGTTAAAGGCGTCTCCTATCTTGTTCTAAAGCTATTGCCTTCTTACCTTAAGTTCTGGGTAGTCTACTATAATATGCTTCACCATCTCTCATGCTCCGCATTCGCATTTATCCTCCTTGGTGAAACCAAATATTTTGGCATAGGTGGCGAGCCATGAATGGCCAGTTCTAAGTTATATAAGCAGATATACTCTATTTCTTGATTAAGGGCCGTAGAGGCTCTGTGTGCGTCTTAATAAGAGTCTGTTATCTATTCTTTACAGGTGTTTACTCTTTTCTATAGTTTACCACTCTTTCTATCATTCCTCAAACATTTCTGTTCTGTTTTGTTTTATATGTGTGGTAATAGGGTGTCTGAATATGTAAGTCTTATACAGTCTAGTTACTACTTTTACTAGGTTATTAGCTACGTTATTTCCTGGAATTCTTTTATGTCTAGGTATCTAGAGTAGGCATATTCTTATTTACCTTGTCTTTATATTCTCTATGTTATTAAGGATATTTCATACTATCTACTAGCTTAATTTATTAAGGGGATTCTATAATACCTAAAGAGCTAGTCTACTATTATTTATAATAATAAATATTCTATCTTACTAAAGTATTCTATTATTATATACTTTACTTCTAATTTTTTTAGTAGTATAGTATATTATAATAAGCTTAGCTGCTTAAGTAGACTAGAATTTCTTAAAACTAATACTAGTTCTTTATAATTTAATAGTTTTATTTTATTAATTAATTATAACTACTGCAGCTTTAATATTAGATTTTTTTTTTATAATATTAATAAATATTATTATCTCTAAAGTATTTATTAAATTAATAATCTTCTAAATAGCTTTTATTTTTTTATTTAATATTAATTACTTTAAATACCGGTTGTCTCTATAGTGCTAGGGGTTTTAGATTAATTCTTTTTAAATTTTTAATAACTTTTAAATTTAGTATTTTAATTACTTTAACTAGTAAAAACTTTACACATATTTCTTTTTATATATATCTTTTTTTTTTTTTAGAATATTTTATATTAGGTGCTTTTTTAGTAGTATATAGAAATTAATAATAATATTCTACACTTATTACTTTAATTAAAAATATATTAAGAAAGTATAAGATTCTATTTTTAGAGTTTATATTATAACTATTCTAAACGCTAAAAGAGTCTTAAGTAAAACTATTTTTTATATTAAGTTAAATACTTTAAAATATTCTTTATCTTTATTAATATTATATTAGATTATTAATATATTGTCTATTTTTAATATAACACATGCCTAGTATAACTGTCTTATTTAGGTTAAATAAAAATATTATTTTATAATTATTAATAAAACTAGTTTTCTTAACTTAGTAATCTACCTTATATATTTAGTAAAATATTAGATTTAAAATATAATATACTAAATAGTACTAGCATAGAAAGGACTTTAATAGTTCATATATTTATACTTTCTATTATAGAAATTAATAGAATTTTTAAGAGAGAAGTTATATAGATATATTTAAATTATATAAAACTTCCTTTTACAGCTAGCTTTCATAAGTTTTATATAAACTTATTATATATATATATATATATATATATATATAGATTCTATTATAGCTATATATTTTTAGATATAAACTATTATTATATACTAGCTAAATATATCCTGTTTTTTTATTTACTTTAATTTAGAATTTAACTATAAGGACTACTTATTACTCTCTAATATTATATTTAATAAAAAAAATAAATAAATATAATATATTACCGTAAATATAAGTAAGTTAAAACTAATAAATAAACTTAAATAAATAGTTTTATAGCCTTATATTTATAGGGTAGTTTTAGTGTTATATATATTTTAATTAATAACTTATTTATAAAAGCACTATAAAAACTCGCGGTAAGTTAATTAAAAATAAAAGAAAAAATTTATAATAGTTTTTATTTATTAAGAATTATTTTAGTATTTACTGTGTTTTACTTACTTAAGTATAAACATTTAATAAAAGAAACTTTTTTTAAAGTAAAAAGTAATTTTAAATTACTATTATATATATATTATATTAATACTAATTATTTGTTAACTTATTAGTATAACTTAAAAATTAAGAAAATTTAATTTTTTTTTAAAAGAAAAGTAAAAAATTACTAATACTTTTAAACTTACTTAAAAAATTTTGCTTTATAATTAAATTTATAGATGTTTTAGTTAAAAAACTAATAAATTACATATATTTTATAATATTTATAAAATATATACTAGTAGGTATAATTATAATATAAGCTAAAAAATTAGAATTATGTTTAATTAATATTCTACTAGTTTTATCTTTTCTATATAGTTTAGTATTAATTGTGATATATAAATTAGCTTTAAATTTTTCTATAGTTTACTAGTACTAGTAAAAAAAAGTAACTAATTTTTTTTAATTATACTCTTATAAGCTATTATCTTTCCTAGATATAAAAAGCAGATAAGATTATAGCTTAGATTATAGAATATAAAAGTCTAGTATTAATACTATAAAATATATATTTTAGATTTATTGCTTTACTAGAAGTATAAAGTAAGTACTAAGTTACTAAATAAAAAGTTTATAATAGTACTTAAAAGGGAAGCCAGTTTTACTAGTAACTATAAATATAAATAAATAACTATAAAGTCTAGTATCATTAAAACTTTTATTATTCTTTTTTTATAAAAAGAAAGTTTTTTTATTTTAGACTTATTTTTAATTTTATTATTATTATACTCTTTTTTAGCTCCTGTTTCTTAGCGGTTGCTACAGTAAACTGTTATAAAACCTAAAATTCTAATAACTTTAATAATATTTAAATATAACTTTAGTTTAGTAATTTAGGAAGATCTATTAGCTTTAGAAAAATACTAGAAAAGAATACCATTTAAAAAGACCTAAAATATATAAAATTAGAAAGTATTAACTAGCTAGATTAAGAAACCCTAAGCAGAAAAGAATATTAAGCTTATAAAACTAATAATAAACTAAAAAAAAATCATACTTTAATAAAGCCTTACTATTAATAAAGTAAGAGTAAAATAGTAGAACCTAAAAAACTAAAATACTAAGCTTAAAGAGAAGATTTATAAGCTAAAGATTAAATTTAATATTCTTTTAATAATACTCCTTTTAATGTGCTTATAAGCGTCTATAATAATAGACTAAAATATAATAATACTAAAAGCTATCTTTACGTAAATAACTAGCTAAAAGAGTTTTAGTAAGAACTTAAAAAGTATTTAAATTAACACATAACAAAATAACACTAATACTAAGAATAAGGAGAATAAAATATTTAAGAGATATCTTTTAATAGATTTAGTAAATACCTATATCTAAAATACTCTATAGAATAATAATACAACAAAAAAAGCTTAAGTAGTAGGAATTAGAATAATAAAAACTAAATACGTAATTTAATTTAGAGATAAAAAATTTATCTAACTAGTTAAGTCTTATACTATATAGCTTAAGGTGCTAGAAAATAGTATAAAGCTTATTATACTATACTTTAAAGTAATAGTTTATTATATACTAATAAATAATATTACTCTACCAAAGAATTAATTAGAAGTTATTAAGAAAATTATAGAAGAAAATAATATAAGAAGTAGAAACTACTAAATTATAGAAATTATATAACTAAAAAGATAAAATAAACTATTAAAAAATATAGTAACTTTTAGAATATAATTTAAAACAAAAGAAGCAGCGGAATAGATGATTGATAATAAAATAATATTTAAACAAAAATATATTAACAGTATTAAATAGTATTAAGTTAAGAAAAAGTAATATTATTAATACTAGAAACTAGACTATTTAGCGTAGACTTATAGTAAAATAATAAGATATAAATACTATATAAAGAAGCATAACCGCAGAGAGTATTCTCCTAATATAGAAGTAAAGTATATAAACTATAATAATATACACTTAACTAGAGACTAAATATACAGAAGCTAAATAACTTCTAGTAACTAATAATAAATATAATAAACTTTTAGACTTTATAGCTGAATATTATAAAATCTAAAGTAAACATAAAAGCCCTTATTAATAATAAATAAACATAAAACCTTAATATCTTACTTATTTAAGAGCTATTAATAACTATATATATAACTATATATAGAACTTATATTAATTACTAAAAATAGTAACTTTATTTGCCTATATATATAGATAAAGATATTAGAAAATAAAGCCTAATATATATAAATAAGTAGATTTTTATGTTAGGATACTACTAGCTATAGTATAATAGCCTAAACATAATAGTAATAAAAATCTAAATAAAAGAAATTAAACTACTAATATTCTCAGTATATATCCTATTACTTAATTATTAATAAATATTAGAGAAAATATTAATGTAAACTATACTAAATAAAATATAAATTATAATTAGAGAAGCTATAATAGACACTAAATCTACCTAAATTATACTTATAAAAGACTTTAACTATAATTATCTAGTATAAAATAATAAAGTAGTTAATTATTTACTACTAAAACACGCCAAAGAGCTACTTACTTTTATTTAAAATAATAGAATATAATAGTACTTATTAAGTGGAATTCTAACGTTCTAGTTATTATCTTATTTTAAAATAAAATTAATTATTAACCTGAATCTAACAGATACACTTGAGAGAATTCTTAGATATTATTTTTACTATAAAAACTATAAATCTAACTATAAAATAACTTATTATAAATAAAATCTTTAACTAAAACTAAAAGCAGAATAAAAACTATATAAAGTATTTAAAAGAGCTGAATAGGAAAATATTAGAAAGATAATATAAATAATACTAAGAAAATTCTAAAATATTAAGACTATAATATAGCTAGAATAATAAGTTAATAACCTAATCTAAACTATCTTAAAAGCAGTTAAAAAGTATATACTAATTATAAATCTATTTTTATATATTAAATAATAGTTTACTTTAGAGCTTAAAATATAGTAAATGTTATAATATAATTCTATAAAAACTATTATTTCTAAGCTTATTTAGATTAAATACTTTATAGAGTCTCTGCACAGACTATATAGGTCCTTTTATTTTTAAAATCTTATATATATTCTATTTATAGCTTTTATACGTAACTTTATAAGCTATATTTTATAATTTACTTTATATTATATACTATTATTATAGTTACTAACTTTATCTATATCTTGTTATCTTTTAATATTATGTAGTTTTATTTCTATATATTAGCTTTATAACCCCCGCTAGTTCTATAAAATAAAAATAAATTCCTATAATTTATATAGAAATAATTATAAGAATAGCTAGACTATATTATAGTTTTTTATAGTATTTATAAAGACTAACTATAGTAACTTACTACTACTATAGCGGAGATAGTAAACCTTTATAAATAAATTATAATACTTAAAAGAGTGTATAACTACTAAAAAAAGAAGCTATAGAAAGCTTAAAAGTAAATTATAAACCTATATATATAGCTACGGTCTAAAAGCCTAATATTTACTATTTTTATTATTTTTATTCTTTTTACTATCTTTGCTTTTATTTCTATCCCTATTCCTATTACTATTTTAACTAAAACTAAACTGTTTATAACTATTCTTTTTTTATTCACTTTTATTTTATTTCTAATTTATACTTTTTCTGAATGTCTATCTAACTCTAATAGGTTTAGTAGTAACTAAAATAACCTTTAATACTTTACAGTATAGATTTATATAAAGATAATTATAAATTAAGACTATTTCTCTACTGCAGAATCCTGCATAGCTTATGTAAATAAACGACTTAAAATTATACTATATAAGTTTTTCTATATATTATTAATAATATCTATTATTTACTAGATTATTTTATAATACTAGAAATCTTAGAGTAAGCCTATAAAGACCTAAATTAAGCCTATAATATCTAATAAGATTTGTTTAAACTTTGCTAGAAGAACTAAGAATTTAGTGCCTTTCTAATAGAATTCTAATAATTAGCTTTTAAATCTAGTTTATTTAAAGACTTTCTACTAACCCTTCTAGAGAATACTGTCTTTAAGGAATTATAGAATATATTATTTTATAATCTACTACTAAACTACTAGTACTATCTATTAGTTTATTATTTATAAGACCTTAAAAACTACTACTGCTACTATAATTTAGTTGTTTTTATAAATAACTATAAGACTTATAATCTCTAGTTTATAATCTAGAAATATACTATTTCTTTATTAACAGTTATCTTTACTACTTCTACTACTAAACTTATAGATTTAAGTTATTACTATTAACTGAATTTTTTAAGCTAGGGCTGTAAGAAATGCTGTGAATACTATTATTATAACTTAAAAAGTTATTTTATTACCTACTACTTTTACTCTAATATTTGCTAGTTTTAAAGTATTTTTATTTACATGCTATCTGGTTTATTATTTCTGTTTCTTATTTATCTTTTTATTTACTTTTATATCTTACTATATTTTCTACTACGTAGCCTAGTAAAAGCTTTGAGCTATAGTTAAGTTATATTCTAGTTTTAAAACTACACTCCCATAAAATCTCCACTATTACTATTTATAAGATGTTAATTAAGAAAGAGCTTAATTTATAGTCTTATATTTTTATATTATCTACTAAATTAACTTTTATTACTATTAAATACTTAATATAGTTTATTAGTTATACTGTTACTATTTATAGCCTTATTAATAGCAGAGCTAAAGGAGACTTTATTAACTAAAATTAAATTATTTCTATAAGCTTCTAGCTAGAACAGCTAAAGAGATTATTTTATTTTAATATTATAAATAAAACTAAGTTCTATAGCGGACCTATTGCCTTATATATTACTATAAAACTTTATATTAATAACTATACTAAAATAATCTGCTTGTTTGTAACTATTTTAGGGTTATACTTTATTATACTAAAAGTATACTAATTATAATATCATAACCCTTAAATTAATTAAGCTATAAATACTTTTATATTTAATAACTTATTTTATTATAATTATTATAAAATCCTATCTGCTTTAGCGCAGACCTATAAAATTATTTCTATTCTATAAAAATTAATTTCTAAATCCTGCCGTAATTAAAAGGACTGTAGGAAACTAAATATCTATTTTATATTCTTAAAAGTTTATACTATATACGCTCGTTACGGCAGCTACTACTTATTTATTATTTTTATAAAAAATATTAAGTAAGCTTTTATTATAATTAAGAGTATAAACTTATAAAAAAAGTTCCCACCTAATACCCGGAAATTTCTATTCTAGTTTTATTAATTTTTTTTACTAAAAGAAGCTAAAAACTTGTTACTGTATTACTTATATAATTATAATATTTAGCTAATAGAAGAAAAAACCCTATTTGTTAGCTATTTATATCTAATATTCTATATGTTACCGTAAATTGAGCTTGATGAGCGGCTGAGAGACTGAACAAGATTGCATTAAGGACCTGAGAATCTAGAGGGCAAGAAGAGTCTATATACAGCAAAGAATTGCCAAGCCGGCTAATAGTATGTCCGACCAGGAGGTCGCTCTCACGGCAACACACCCCCTCAGATTCGAACGTAGTTTGAAGCTGTCCTGGCCCCCGGGTCCTTTCTCGATTGAGTAGTACATGATAGTCTCTCTAAGCAGTAGTGTCTTGGCTCTGTGCGGCTAGATTGACGTTTTGTGGTGGTAATTCGGCGCTGTACGGCCATTGCTCCCAGCACTGTACGACCAGGGTAGTGTCTGCCTTGGCACTGTGCGGCCATGGCTTGCTTCTCTAGCTCTGTGCGGCTTGGAGAGGTGGAATCTAGGCTCTCTGTAAAGAGGCCTTCTCTGCTCTGTGCGGCGGAGATCGATTCCTGATTGGGAAGCTGTCGATGGAGAGAGGAGGCGTCCCTCGCTCTTTTTCGCCATCGGTCTTTCAGCTGCCAACCATTTAGTGTATGAGGGCTGCCATGTAAGCCCATGTGTACTGGCAAGATGAGGCTGCCATGTAAGCCCCGTGTGTACTGGCTAAGATTGCTTGATAGGCAGTTTTATGAAGCCTGATCAATGAGATGTTGTATGTCTGTGAGCCGTAAGAGCTTTATCCAGTGTTCGTGTCGTTGTCGAGGGAGGATCTTTGTAAGTCCATCTGCTGGCTGATTGTTTGTCGGCAGCCATTGTACAGCAATAGAGTCTTTTTGTACTTCTTGCCGTAGCCAGTTCTGGTGTACGTCGACGTGCTTGAGCTGCGTTTTCAATTTTGGCGCTTCGGCTGTAAGAAGCCTGACAGTTTGCTTGTTGTCACAGAATAGCAGGTGCTGATTGCCAGGATGGAAGCCAATCTCAGAAAAGGTTCTCCACCACCAGATTAGATCTGTAGCAGCAGACGAGACGGCTAGTAATTCAGACTCGGTAGTAGACTTAGTGACGCAGCGCTGCAGGTTCGATTTCCAGTCAATAGGTCCTCCGAATAGAAAGAAGATAAAGCCTTGTGAGCTCTTTCGTGTAGCCTTGTCGTCGGCAAATGAAGCATCAGATGCGCCATAAAAGACAGGTGCTTCCTCATCCTCTATGTAGATTTCTGCTGCTGAAACCTCTGTGTTGTACTCAATTGCTAGCGACTTTGTATTGATTAGGTATCCTAGTGCTTGTAGTGCCGCTTTGAGGTGTCTGTCAGAGGGATTTATAAGAAACTCAGCAAGCTTAGAATGAGTTTTGGCGACATCTGGCCTAGTAGCGTTAGCGACATATCCAATAGAACCTACTATCTGTGCGTAGTAGTTGAGTCGAGCATAATTCATTAGCTCATTTATAGCTAGCAGCTCCTCCATTGGCAAAGGTGTTGCTGGCGTTTTCCAGCCATTAGCAGGAGCGAATTTAGCAGCTATTTTGTCAATGTAGCTATCTTGGCAGAGCCAGATTTTGGCGTTTTCTCGATCACGAATTACCCGGATTCCACAGAAAAGCGATAGGTCTCCTAGGGCGCGTATCTGATAGCGTTTGAGAAGCTTTCATTCGAAATTGTCGAGATACTGCTGATAAGCAGGTCTTGCCAAAACGACTATATCATCCACATAGAAGAAGACCATGAGTTTGCCGTCGGTGTATAGACAGCTGACGTCAGGAACAGCACGAAGACCTAGTTCTTCTAGAGTTTTCGTAAGCTCTTGATACCACAGCAAAGGCGACGTTTTCAAGCCATATAGAGCTCGCTGTAGCTTCCACACGTAGCCTTCTTATTCGAATCCATCAGGCGGATAGCAGTAGACTGTTTCTAGCAGCTTCGCATTAGTGAAAGCATTTACTGCGTCGTACTATTAAATCTCTAGGTTAAAAGCAGCAGCAATAGTCATCAGAGCTCTAAAGGTTTGAATCGCTAGGGTTGCTGTATAGGTCTCTTCTTCTATAGACTGTAGGTCTCCTCATACGCACAGGCGAGCCTTGTACTTGATAAGAAAGCCATCTAAATCAAACTTATTTTTGAATACCCAGATTAATGGCAAGATTTGATTGCCAGCGACGTTTGATTTCAAAATTCTAGCAAATGCTCCTTGCCGTCGTAATGTGTCGATCTCCCGTCGCATTCCGCCTCTAAAGCCATATTAATGAGCATGCTTGGCTAATTCATGAAGCGTCTTTGGCTCTGGAGGTAATTCATCTTAATGAAGCCGTTTTGCATGGATGCGTGACGAGAATGCGCAAAAGCTGCTCCAGTAGCTTGTAAAGGCGCTGGCGGAGACAGTAGTAGTACAGTATGCTTGTTTTAGCTTTTTCGCTCGTTTTGATCCTTCAGGAAGGATGTAGGCAGCGCTAGGATCAGCTGCTATAGCTTCTCAATTTGGAGCAGTGTTTCCTCTTGCTCTTTTCCTGGATGGCTGACAAGAACTTTCGCTTGTTGCGCTTACTGGCATGGCAAGGCTTGTTAGTAGCGTAGACAGAGGCTCTGGAGATTGAGCAGTGTTAGTACTAGTAACTAAGTCGCCTTCTAGTGTAACTAAAGAGTCGCCTTCTTGAATAGATTGCTCTTACTCAATAGTAGATTCAGCGTACGGCAAGAACTCGTTTTCTGAATCTTCTTCTTCTGCTGGGTCCTCTTTAGTGTCTGGCCAGGTGATTCCTAGTACAGTATCTGACAGGCGTTCAAGGATTGTGTAGATCTCTGTGCTATCTCCAGGATCATAGAAAGCCTTGTCTTTAAAGGTAACATCTCGAGATCGTACGACTTTGTTTTTGCTAGGTATCCAGATGCGATAGATGTTTGTAGAGTTATAGCCTACTAGGTGGCCAACCAGCGCGCGTTCAGTGAGCTTGTCTCCTCTAGTAATCTTTATACGTAGTACGTAGGCTCTACAGCCAAAGACATGCATGTGAGCGATTAATGGCTTGCGCTTATGTGCTATTTTAAATGGCGTTTTCCAGCCTAGCGAGCGTGTTGGCGTACGATTGAGAATATAGCCTGCTGTAATGTATACTTCTAGTACTAGTGACAAAGGAAGATTTGCTGCCGCTAGTATGGCTCTAGCTTTCTCAATTAGAGATCTTCCTAAGTGTTCTGCTGCTCTATTTTGTTCGACTGTATAGGGCGCTCAGAGCTCTAGCATAATTCCTTGTTCTTCACAGAAAGATTGTATAGAGTTATTAGAGTTGTCTTTTAAGCCAAAGCCTCGCTTAGCGTCAGAGAGAAAGAATGCAACAGTACAGCCGTAGCGTTTTTTGATTAGCTTGTTAAGTTTTCAGATGATGCCAAGCAGTGTTGTTTTGTCTTTATGAAGAATCGTAAACATGAAGTTCATCTTTGAGAATAGATCAAATCCATGTAGCACGAATTGATGGCGATTGTAACTAGGTACGTCAAGCTTAATAAGATCGATCGCGATTCTTTCAAAGAATTTGCCAGTTGCTAGTTCGTGTCCGAGTCTTCTTAAAACAATTTTGTAAGCTTTCGTGGTAGAGCAATAATGGCAATCTATTATTACTAGCGCTGCTTCCTCGCTCAGCACTTTTACGCCTATCACGTTCTGATGTAATCGCTCGATGGCTTCATCTCCTGCATGTGCTAGTAGGCGATGAAAATAGCGCTTTCCAGCAGCGATTGGCGTTCTTGAGATTTGGCTGATTCTTAGGCGAGTGGCAGATGAGGCAAAGATTGCTGCTTGAGTTGTGATCATTTAATTAGGCCGTGTTTGCTGTAGAGGCTGCTGACGATGCATTAGTACTTAGTGTCCGCCATGTTATGATAGCTTAACTACCGCTGTAGTTGCTATACGACTTTAGTTTGTAAATCAATAGAGTATATTTCGACCTGAATCGAAATGGATGCCATTAGAGGCTAATCGCGACAGTGAGACGATGTTAGTGAAGAAGCTAGAAATGTAGGCAACGCCATGCAGCGTCGTAGTGGCAGGTCCTTCTGGCATCTCTAGATTAATTATTACCTCGCCATATGCCTTAATTTGCTGATAAGAACCTCCAGCCATCAAATAGTCGTCTTCGGAAGCAGCATGCGTAAATGTAAAATCGTTAGCATTATTGCAGACATAAGTGTCGGCTGCTGGATCAAGAATGAAGTAATGCTGCAGCAGATAGCTGCCTGTTTCCATAGAAAACACTATAGGAGGCATACAGATTACAAATGCAGAAGGCAATTTTGGCGTTTCAGTAAGATGTTTTGAATCGAGATCGATGCTGCAAGTAGTTCTAGCCTTGGAGAGTGCTGGTGACGAGGATTTCTGCTCTACACATTGCTTCTTCTCTCTTTCTCAAATCTTCTTAACGATACTTTTAAGCCTCTTGCTAGCTTTGATTTTACCTTTTACTAGTTCACCAATTTCTAGATTGTAGTCAAAATTCTTGTCACGTGTATTAGAATTAACATAGCTATATTGCCCCTATAGATGGACCCCTTGCTCACAGAGACACTCTAATCCCTTTGGTGTGCTAGCATCAGGTGATTAAACTCACTTACGGGAGTTTACTTACTTCTCTTCTTCTAAGGTAACTGCAGTAAATGCGCTGTTATTAACTGAAGTAGTGGTTAACGTATGCGTAGTGCAGTAATAGCTAATAAAATCAGCTAGTACAGTAGAAAATTATAGGTCAGATAGGACCTTAGAGTTTTTATTAATTTCTTTTTATCGGATCTGGATAGCTAACGTGGTAGTATAAGCGGGCTCAACCGGTTTGATAGCACGAATCAGGTCTTTATGTGCGCGAAAACTAGTAATAATTAGTAGCTTAGTAGTAGCAGCTCGTAGATAGGCTGCCTTATAGTCTATTGCCTATTTATTGATGTTGGCTCGGCGTGCATTATAAGGTCTGATAGCTTAGTATTCACTCTCGATTTATAGCTCTCTGTCGGCGTTTGTCGGGTAGAATATTTCTTTGAGTTTAACTAGCTCCTTGTGCGTTGTCTTATAGTCTTCTAGTAGCAGTAGATTTTCCTTTACAATATAGGTTGAAATATATTTGTCGATTTCCTTGAAGGTGTCTTTCTGGCGTTAGTATTTCTTTTCTTTCCTAGAGTAATTTCGGTTAGCAGTTGCCCAGGCTATCTGCCGTTTACTCGGAATCATAGCTTTATTACTATCTAGGCTGCTAAAAGCATCAGGATAGGGTTCTATAGGCGGGTCTAGCTTTTTGATTTTAGTATCGGATTTACTAGGATCAATGTAATCCCACACATCCCTGTTGGTAGCGATTCTTTTGACGACGATGATCCATAGTTCCTAGTTAGCTGATGAGGTAAGAAAAGGTTCTGAGCGCTCCAGGCTGCTAGGAGGCATTATAGTTACGATTATAGATTAATTAAGCGAGCAGATGAGTGCTAGAGAGCCAAATAGATAGATAGATTATGTTAAATGTATGGTAGGTAGGTAGTGTCAGGTTAAACAGCACAAGCCGGGCTCATAACTGTTACCGTAAATTGAGCTTAATAAGCGGCTGAGAGACTGAACAAGATTGTATTAAGAACCTAAGAATCTAGAGAGTAAGAAGAGTCTATATATAGCAAAGAATTACTAAGCCAGCTAATAGTATGTCCGACCAGGAGGTCGCTCTCACAGCAATATTATATAAAGCTATAAGTACTCTAAAAATAGCTTAATAAAATTTTTTAGAAAGAATTTATTTATCTTAATAGCTCTCTAATTATATCTCTAGTTCTATTTATAAAAAAAATAAATAGAAACTTTAATTCTATGTTAATTATTATATACTAAATAAGATTATAGTAAAAAACTATTATTTACTACCACTAACTAAAAAACTACTAAATAATTTAAAGAGAATATAATACTTTTCTAAAATTAATATTCTATAGGCTTTTAATAACCTTTGTATTAAAACTAACTAAAAGTAACTTACGGTATTTTAAACTTATTTTAGTTTATATAAAATACTAGTAATACTATTTAGGTTAACAGGTACCCCTATAACCTTTTAATAGTATATAAATAATATTTTATAGGAATACCTAAACTGCTTTTATATTATTTATATAAATAATATCCTAGTCTATAGCTATATCTATACTAAATATAAAGAATATCTTTATTTAATACTAAAAAGCCTATAAGAAACAGGCCTATACGTAAAAGTAGAAAAGTATAAATTCTTTATAACTAAAACCCAATTTCTAGACTTAATTATAGGCTATAATAGTATTTATATAAACCTAAAGAAAATTAAGATAGTAGCTAGCTAGATAATACTAACTTATATTATAAATATATAGGCGTTTATTAACTTTGTAAACTTTTACTATTATTTTATATAAAGATTTTTTTATATTACTACTCTGTTAATCCGCCTAACGCGGAAGGACACACTATTTAACTAAAATAATAGCTATAAAAAAGTTTTTTAAAAACTAAAAATAGTATTTACTACAGCGTCTATTCTAGTGTTATTTAACAAAAAAATATATATATATATATTATTAAAATAAATATCTCTAACTATATCTTTATAAAAATACTATTATAATATAAAAATAATAGTATTTTATAGCCTGTTGCATTCTTCTTAAAAAAGTATTTAATAATAAAATATAATTATAAAATCTATAATAAGAAACTACTAGTAATTATTTACTATTTTAAAAAATAGTAACCGGAACTTAAGGGATGCGCTTTACTAATTATAGTAATTATAAATTATTATAATTTAAAGTACTTTATAATAATAAAGTTACTAAACTATTACTAAGCCCACTAGTTTAAATTCCTATTCTATTTTAACTTTAAGATTATATACTATTCTAGAAAGTAAAGTATAAAGTTAGATTCTTTAATTAGAAAATTAGCTAACCTGTTATAAAAAAGAGATAAAAGGCTTTACTACTAAAGCTAAATTATTTTAAAATAAAAAAACTTAAAATTACTCCTAGCTACTGCCTTACCTGCTATAATTAATTATAAAAAAAAATTAATATATTTCTCTAATTTATTAGAGATTTTAGTTTATAGAATTATTATAATAATTTATAATCAGCTCTGCTAATACGCTGCTAAACTATTATTATTTATTAAATTTATTTTTATTTTTATTTTTACTACTGCTACTACTAGACTTACTGCCGCTCTAGAATTTAAATAAACTAAAAATCTACTATTACTAAGGATTTAAATCTTATTTTAAAAAAGTTACTTTATTAACTTTATAATTAACTCTATACTAACTAACTTATAAAATAGAAACTATAAAAATGAATACCTAACACTAGCTAAGTGTATTAAGATAGATAGATATTTATAATATAAAAAAAGACTCTACATATTTAATATAGATAAGCTAAAAACTAAATTATTTTATTCTTATTATAAGAGCTTTATTACTAGCTATATAGATTATAATAAAATATATAAATTACTATCCTATAAATACTACTAGCCCTGTATGTATAACTTTATTATTTATTAACTTTATAACTACTATACCTACTACTGTATTATTCTATTAAGAAAAGTTTATTAAAAAGTTTTAAAACCGCTGCCTGTTCCAGATCGTGTCTAAAAGAATATATTTATAGACTTTATTATTTATCTATTACTAAGCGGCTGTTATAACGCTGTAATAACTATAATTTATTATTTAATAAAAATAAAGTACTTAATTTCCTGCTGAATAAGTTATAATGTTAAAGATATTATTTATTTATTCCTAATATATATATAAAAGCTTTATTATTTACTAAGTATTATTTTCTCTAACTATGAACTTTAGTTTATCTCTAAATTCTAGAAGTATTTAAATTACTAGCTAAAGATTATAATCTTATTATTAACTACGTACTATTCTAAGACTAATAGCTAGTTAAAATATATTAATATAATTCTTAAATAATACCAATAGTTATATATTAGCTATTTATAAAATAATTAGTTTAAATAGTTATTATTAGCTAAGTTTATTTTAAACTCTACTTACTTAGAAAGTACTATTATTTTCTTGTTCTTTATAAATTATAGTTTCTACTTAAGAGTTAGATTTAAACTATTAGCTACTATCTACTTTATATAAAACTAAGACTTTAAAAAGTTTATAGTTAAGATATAAAGAATTATAAACTACTTATATACTAAACTATTAACTGTATAAGCTTATTATAAAAACTAGATAAATATACACTACTATCTTACTTACTTATTCTATATAGGAGATTTTATATAGCTAAATACCTAAAATATCAAAACTTTATACCTTATAAAAAAACTAGATTAAAAAAAAATCTAGGCCTATTCTAAGTTATAGAGATTATATTACTATATGTCTACTACCTTAAACTATTAGATAAACTCTATTTTCTTAATATATTCTATATTAGTCTACTTTATTTTATTATAATTAATTTATTATTTTACTAACAAATACTACCCCCTTTGCTAATAGAGATTAATAGTAAGTAAAAATAGTTTATTAAAGAAATTATTAACTTCTATTAGAACTGCTATAGCTGTAATAACATTCTATAACTAAAGTATATAGTTAAATAAACTAGATATTATAAGTTAACTAAGACTCCTACTTATTAAATAGAAAATACTATAAACGTAATTTAAGTATTCTATTAGTAGTATTTTAAAAAGCCTAGCCCTTAAGGCAACTATAAAGACTATAGTTATAAGAAAAAAAATACTATTATAATATAATCTTATAAAGACTATTATTTCTAAGCTTATTTAAATTAAGTATTATATAAAATTTTTATACAGACCGTGCAGGTCCCCTCACCCCTAGAATCTTATATATATTCTATTTATAATTTTTATACGTAATTCTATAAGCTACGTTTTATAATCTATTTTATATTATATATTATTATTATAGTTATTAATCTTATCTATATCTTATCACTGTTATGGACGGTAATAGTAAGGCAACTACACCTGAGGAGCTGAGGGAACTAGTAATAACAGCTAATAAAGCCTTAGAATAGAAACGTATGTTTAAGCTGGAAAGAAAGAATTACAAACGCGCACGGGACGCTTTGGTATAGGCTAAAGTACGAGCCAAGAAGTGAGGACAGAAATATAGAACTATGCCGGTGGATTGAGAGCAGTCACATACGTGACTAGGATAGGATCTTGGCAGATGAGGCAGATAAGACAGATAAGGGACTTATTACTCTCATCTTCTCTAGCAGTATCTAACATACTGCACAGAGGTATACAATGTACGCACAAAGGATTTTCTATAAGTATGAGGCATAAACTAGCTCCGAGATATTTTGGATTCTTTATAGTTACTCTAAAATCGAGATCTTCTCTCTAAGTTGAGACTTGAACTTGAGTGAAATAAGTTTAATACTATCTTATTAAATCTATTGTACACCCTCTTCCTACCTTGCGATAAAGCACAAACTCTATTCTGTTAAACCTAGAGCTATCTATTCCAGATACGGAAAGAGCTAAGAACTTATTAAGTAATTAGTTAGGGCAGGGTTACTCACGCGAAACGTACTGTTAAGTTAAGACAACTCATAACATTATAACTACCCTTTTAAAGCGTAGGAGAGGACGTTGGATTGATTCCAATAAACGAATTTCTGATTACGGTCTATAACGACCCACTACAAGGATGAATAAGAACTTTACTCATTAAGTAACAGTAGCAGCGAAGAAGAAGTCATGGCAGGACCTTTATCTACTACTAGAAGTACATCAGGAGGGCCTAAGAGCGCACAACAGATCATCCAGGAACAAGGAGCAGCTATCATAGAATTACGCGATGTCATAATCAGCATGCAGCAACAAGTTAAAGCAGCAAAGACTAAGAAAGAAGGGACTACAAAGATCCAACCACCCTCTAAATTCAACAGAAATTGGGATGAACTCAAGACATTTATGGCCGCAATAGACCTATACTATCGGTTCAATCAAGCCTCATTCACGACTAACCAAGATCGAATCCTGGCAGCCAGCATGAACATAACAGGAAGAGCCATGAAATGGTTTGAACTACTTGCAAAAAACTACTTAGCAAAAGAAGACCCTAACCTGGGATCGGCGGGACTTGCAAACTGCAACGACAATATCAAAAGAACTTTTGAGAACTATAAAACGTTTAAGAAAGAGTTGATTGTAGTCTTCAGCAAAATCGACGAAGAAACGGAGGCAATCCAGAAGCTTCAAAGACTCAAGCAACAAACATCAGTAGCTAACTACACAGCGGAGTTCAAGCAAATCCAATCACGACTTAATTAGGCAGACCAACCATTGGTTATGATGTACTATACAGGACTAAAGGATAGAATTAAGGATGAAATTTCATGAGGAAAGCGACCTAGCACACTTCTGGGAATCATCGAACAAGCGGTGACTATCGACAACTACCAATACCAGAGGGAGCAAGAAAAAAAAAACAACGCTAGGCCAGTGATCCATGCTCCACGGAGAAATGGGAAGGATACCCGGACCTATGATGCCATGGAGATTGATCAGGTATCAGTTAAGAATGCATGGATTGACAAAAGGAAACAAAACAGACGCACCAAGGAACGAATGGACCGTTATGCGCGCAAGGCATGCCTCAGATACAGAAAACAAGAACACTTCGTCAAAGAATGCAAGCAACGAATAGTGGACGTCAAGAGGGCTTATGTCCAGACCAAGGCACCAACAGAGATTAAGATTGCCATGGTCCGAATGGAACCAGCCAAGGACCAAATGACGATAGAAACCATAATACAACGAATCTAGAAAGAACGATGCTGGATTTGTGGGAGCCATACACATCTCAGACAAGAATGTGAAGTACCATATTGGCAGGTCAAGAATCATCTAGCAACGCTAGCTAGCGATATGATTACTACCATACAAGAAGCTACTATCAGACAACATCAAGCCAACTCCTTAGAAGAAGCCAACTGATTCTATGAGATAATACAACAGAGGGGAGGACCCTTTAAGGCAGAGGACCAGAAATTCAGACAGCAACAGGATCCAGAGACTATAGAAGGCAAGGAATTAATGTCTACTACAATCCGACAGTAAGTAAGCTAGGAACATTGCTGGATCTACAGATCAGAACACCATATAGGGGAACATTATGTTACTAAACACTAAGAAGTTACCTTAGGAGATGGGATACACAAGTGCTGACAAGCATTACAGGCAGCTAGTAACAAGTAATATAAGGGACTCAGTAGGCAGAAGTTAGCCACATAGATAAATGAAATTCACAGACAAGAACCAACACTACTTATAAGCCATGCGACTTATTATCACCCCGTAGGACACCCTAAATTAGGATGGGATTGGAATAAGAAATCTGATAAGAAACCTACCCTACTAGTGTTATGGGTATAGGATAACGATACCGCCGAAAGATCTATGCAAAGAAAGTGCTGAATATGTGAGGAAAAAACGTATACTAGACGAAACTGCAAATAAGCAGCTCACACTATAAGGATTGAAAAACTAAAGATAAAACAAGTATTGAAATGGATAGCATAAAAGCAGGAGCTTAACACAGAATAAGAGCTAATTTATATGAATTCTAAAGAAAAACTTTAAGACCCAAAGACAGAGAAACACAAACAGTTAGACTGGGATAAGTGCTAACTAGGATGCTAATATCACTAGGCCAAACACCACTAAGATAGATAGATAGCCACGGAATTACATACCAAGTTAACGACAAAAAAATGTTTCTTAAAATAGAAGTACCGAGATCATGGAGAAGAAGCTAAAAAGGAATATAAACTATTACTAAAGGAAGAATACTAACTCCAATAATGCCCTATCCATAGACCTAAAAAAGAAACACTAAAGAAGTAATTGACGGTTAGAATTATACTATAGATAAAAAACTAAAAGGCCAGTGAGTAACAACTATGCTGTTAGAGAGCTAATTTAAGGTCAAAACACAGGAGATAGCACTTAACTATACATGACTTAAACGAAAACACGAAAACAAGCTATACGTAGACGTATATATTAACAGCTTTTAAATGCAAGCACTTATAGACAGCGGAGCTAATGAAACACTTATATTAAATAAGTGGGTACAGAGATACTATATCTTAACCAGAGTTTTAGAAAAACCTGTAAGAGTAGTATGCATAGACAATAGTCCAGTAACATTCAGAGAAGGTCTGATTAATCTTGAAACAGAAAATATGACTATTAGGGCAGCAGGTTACACAGATAACCGCTATATTAAGATTATGAATCTAGATAGTGAGGATTTTATACTAGGATGAAACTAGCTAGCATAATAGAATCTACTAATTAACTGGAGAATAAAGTCTGTAGGAACTAGGAAGAACTACTACAGATAAATAAAAGCCATAATATGGATAAAGAAAGCAACTCTTCATAATACCACGTTTATTATGCCGAACGAATACCAGGAGGAATTCAGAAAATAGTTTACGAAAGAACAAGAAAACCAGATACCAGAACACAAGGATTGGGACTGCAAGATTATACTTAAGGAAGAAGAAAAACCAAAACCAGCACTATTGTATCAAATATCCATTGAACAATAAGAAGAGTTACGACAATATCTGAACACTAATATTAAGAAAGGATATTTATGAGAAAGTAAAAGCGAAGTTACATCACCAGCACTGTTTATACTAAAGAAAAATGGAAAATTACGACTCTGCGTGGACTACTGATAACTGAATAAGGTAATAGTCAAGAATCACTATCCAATACCCCTGATATCAGAACTTATATATAAACTTAGAGGAGTTAAATGGTTCAGCCTGTTTGATATTAAGAATAAATACTATTAAATATGAATGGCCGAAGGGCATGAATGGCTAACAGCTTTTAAAATAAGCTACAGACTATATGAATATATGATTATGCCTATAGGACTTACCAACACACCAGTAACATTCCAAGCCATTATTAACTATGTTCTGAGGGAATATCTAGACGTTTTTGTACTAGCATATCTTAATAATGTCCTAGTATACACGAACGGAACGCTAGATGAATATATTAAGTATATTAAGAAGATATTACAGAAGCTTAAGGAGCACAACTTATATATCTAGACAGGGAAATATGTGTTTCACAGAGAAGAAGTCAAGTTTTTAGGATATATTATATCTAGAGATAGGATAGTAGTTGACCTGGATAAAGCTAAGGATGTTCTATCATGGCCAACACTAATAAACGCAAAAGAAGTTTATTCTTTCCTCAGATTTATGGGATTCTATAGGTAGTTTATTAAGGGTTATTTAAGAATTACAGCACCCTTAACGGAATTGCTTAAGAAAGATTAATAATTTAAGTGGACAGGAAAAGAAAACAAAGCCTTTAAAAAGTTAAAAAAGAAATTCAAGGAACCACCAATATTGAAAATGTTTGATCTAGGACTTTAAATAGAGATACATGCTAACGCATCAGACAGAGCTACGGGAGCTATTCTCTTATAAATACAGAATAATAGATAGAAGCACCTAGTAGATTTTTTATCTTATAAACTTACGACTGCCGAGTTGAACTACGACATTCATAATAAGAAATTATTGGCGATAGTTTAAGTATTTGAGAAATGGAAACATTACTTAGAAGGAGCTAAGCAGTAGATTATTGTATATTCAGATCATAAGAATCTAACAGCATTTACAATAATAAAGAAGTTGAATTAATGATAAGTCAGATGGTAGGAGATACTATCAACTTTCAATTTTCGGATACTTTATAAATTAGGAAAAGAAAATACTATAATTGATATACTTAGTAGACGAGCAAACCATATAAGGGACATACTAGAAATACATAATATAATACTTAAGTAAAGACAAGACGGATTTCTAGGAAGCTTATAAATAGATGTTAAATCAGTAGTCATTGTCGAAAACACCTGGGAAAAACGGATAAGGGAAGTCAATAATAGATGATTACTTTGGAATCTGGACTAAGGAACAATCTATGTACTAGACGAATTATAGATAGAGCTAATTAAAGACTAATATTCAGCCAAAATGCATAGACATTAGGGAGTTAAGAAGACTGTAGAACGGATTAACAGACACTTCTAAATTCCAGGAATTTGGAGTAAGGTTAGGAAAATTCTTTTGGAATGTATTAACTGTAAAAAGAATAAAGTATTAAGGCATAAGAAGTATGGACTTATGCAACTAATATCTTTACTAAACAGACTATAGGAATCAGTCACAATAGACTTTATTATAGGGATACTAATAATTACTACCTTAACAGGTTAATGGTATGACATGATACTGGTTATTATTAATAGATTAATAAAGTACACTTACTTTGAACTAACCTATACGGAAATAAAAACAGATGAACTGGCGTCATTACTAATCAAAATACTAATTGCATAATATAAAATACCACGAGAATTTATCACAGACCGAGACAAGTTATTCACGTTAATATTTTAGAAAACGTTTATAGGATGATTAGGGGCTGAACACTGTTTCTTAATAGCATTTCACCTACAGACAGATAGACAAACAGAACGGACAAATTAAACATTAAAATAATACTTACGAATGTATGTCAACGAACTATAAGATAATTAGATTAACTTACTACTAATAGCTGAGTTTGCATACAACTCTGTAAAGTCATTAATAACAGGAAAATCACTATTCTATGCAAATTATGGTTATGAGCCTACGGCTTATTGAGAACTATGAACATTAAACAAAGTATTAGAGTCTGTAAGAAGAAAAGTTAAAGACTTACAGACACTGTATAAAGAAATTGTATAGAAAATCACCCATAAAGGCAATCTTAGTAAGCAAATTAAAGATAAATCTAAGGTTAAGGGACTAACCTTTAAGGAGGGGGATAAGGTTTTCTTAAAAAAGGAAAATTTAGAAACAAAGCGACCATCATGAAAATTGGATCACGTTAAATTAGGACCATTTAGGGTTAAACGATAAATAGGACCTGTGAATTACGAACTATAACTACCTAAGGACACGAGAATTTATTTAGTTTTCTATGTCTCTAAATTAGAACCAGCACTATACAATGCTAAACTATAGACAAAGCTCAAGCTCAAGGAAGATCGTACCAAGTATGAGGTCCAATAAATTTTGGACTACTAATAGTTTAGTTATTAGTAGAAGTACTTGGTTAGATAGAAAGAATACAGACCTAAAGACGACACTTGGGAACCAGTTAGGAACTTAAAGAACAGTTCAGAGCTGATTAACTAGTACTATCAAAGGGAGCAGTAAAGGCTTGCTCTAAAGTAGAGTCTAAAGCATAAGGGAAGTGCAGGACGTTCCACTCAAAACCTGAGAAGAAAGGCGAGGCAACACCGGACGCTGTGGGTGGTAGTATGCTAGATTGACTCTAACAGTTTTACTCTTCTTTCTTTATTATATAAACTTCGTTAATTAAAGCAAGCTCGCGCTGGAACATTTCCTTCTTCTAAGAATCTATTTAGACTAGCTGCCGATAAAGGCGTAACTTATGGGAATAAGCGGCTACTATCTCCTTCTAGGCACGGCGAAGTTGCTCCTGCAATTTCTTCTTATCATGATCAAGACGATTCCACTTAGGTTGAGTTATGACAAGATTACACTTCACGTTGCGATCAACGCATTCGGAATAATAACCGGAAGCTAGATTTACCAGATATTAAAGAGCGTTGTTACGACAGCGGGAACACGGTAACAGCATGTAACAGAGTTCGTTATAGATTCAAGAAGCTAAATAGTAAGCACGTATTAGAGACGATTTAGGACGTGTCATCATTTAGACACTAGGCAGGACGAAAAGAAAGTTAAGGATCTTACAGTTTAGAGCACAGGCCGGAGGACCTGTTGCCTTTATACTATTTATAGAAGGGAGAAACTATCTTCCAAGACGAAGACTTAAAAGAAGGGGATAGTGTTATGGACAGTAACAGTAAGGCAACTGCACCTAAGGAGCTAAGGGAACTAGCGACAACAGCTAATAAAGCCTTAAAATAGAAACATATATTTGAGCTGGAAAGAAAGAATTATAAACACGCACAGGACGCTTTAGCACAGGCTAAAGTACAAGCCAAGAAGCGAGAATAGAAATACGGAATTATGCCGGTGGATTGGAAGCAGTCACACACGTGACTAGGACAGGATCTTAGCAGATGAGGCAGATGAGGCAGATGAGGGACTCATTACTCTCATCTTCTCTAGTAGTATTCAATATACTGCACAGAGGTATACAATGTACGCACAAAGGATTTTCTATAAGTATGAGGCATAGACTGGCTCCGAGATATTTTGGATTCTTTGTAGTTACTCTAAAATCGAGATCTTCTCTCTAAGTTAAGACTTAAACTTAAGTGAAATAAGTTTAACACTATCTTATTGAATTTATTGTATACCCTCTTCCTACCTTGCGATAAAGCACAAACTCTATCCTGTTAAACCTAGGGCTATCTGTTCCAGATACGGAAAGGGCTAAGAACTTATTAAGTAATCAGTTAGGGCAGGGTTACTCACGTGAAACGTACTATTAAGTTAAGGCAACTCATAACAACCACCCCCTAATAGTAAATAGAAGTTAATAAAGTATAAAGAAAATAATAAGAAAGCTGCGTAATAAAAGAAAGGAAAGACTTAATTATAATAATATTATTTATAAAAATATAAACTAAATACCAGAAGTAGACCTAAAAAATTAAGTAAATAAAAGCTTTATATTAAAAAAAAATTCTTAACAACGCTAGATTAGAAAGCTTATAGAAAATAATTAAATATATAAACTTAAAAAACAACTATACTAATATACTTATTCTTAAGATAAATAAAAAAGAAGCTGTTAATAATAATAATAAGACTTAAATATTTTTAAAACGTTTTTTCCTAAAAATAGTCAAACCAAACCCTGAAGTGATAACTATAGTAAAGAAGAAAATTTTATAAATTTCTATTACTAAAAAAGAAATAAAAAAAGTATTAGAGATTATAAAAGAAAACACTATTTTAAAAAACAACAGTCTATTAATACTAGTTTAAAAGAAAATATAGAAATATATTTTATATATTATTATTTAAATTTTTAAAGAATCTATCGACCTTGGTTACTACCTAATAAAATAGAAAATAGTAATAATTATTATTCTAAGGAAGTCTAGAAAGCTAGATTATATAGTATTAAAAATATACTAGCTAATTTCTCTCTTTAACACACTTAAGAAGTTACTAGAAGTAGTAATTACTTAATATCTATTATACTATATAGAAATATATAAACTATTTCTAGATATATAATTTAGTGGAAGACTAGAATATATGATAGAATAAATACTTTTAATTTTAACTAACACTATTAATTAAGCCTAGCTTAAGAATAAAGTAATTATATTAATTATTTTTAACTTTAAAGGAGCCTTTAATGGTGTTAATAAGCTAATACTAAATATATATTTAAAAAAAAAAAACATCCCTGTAATTATGAGAAAATAAATATAAAATTTCATAAAAAAAAGAATAGTAAGTATTAAGTTTAATAACTTTAAAATTAAAGTAGTTTCTTTAGAAAATATAAACTTAGCTTAAGAATTTTTATTATTACTAATTCTCTTTATTTTTTTTAACTTAGACCTTATAGATTAACTAGTAGACACTAAAGAAGAAATATTAGTATTTATTAATAATTATTTTAAATAAAGAGCTAAACCTACTACTAAAAAGAATTTTTAAAAGATTTAAGAAAAGAATATTCTATATATTAAGAAGTAAATAAAATAAATAAGATTATACTTTATAACTAAAAAAAACAGAACTAATTTATCTAACTAGAAAAAAAAAAAGCTAGGAAAAGAAAAGATTATTATATATAAAAAAATAATTAAAACAGTATTTATAGCTAAACTCCTAGAAATAGTCTTTAACTAAAAAATAAAATAAAAATAATATATATAATAAGTAATAAAGAGAGTTACTAGAACTATTTTTAATATAAGAAATTTTAAATATCTCTATTTAATTTAAATAAAATAGTTATACTAGATATACGTTACACTAAAAATAGACTATATATTAATAATCTAGTATAATATTAGTAAAGATAAAGGATATTTTAAAGTATTTAACTTAGTATAAAAAATAGCCCTATTTAAGACTCTTTTAATGTTTAGAATAATTATAATATAAACTTTAAAAGTAAAATCTTATACTTCTCTAATATATTTTTAACTAAAGTAATAAGTATAGAATATTATTATTAATCTCTATATACTACTAAAAGAGCACCTAATATAAAATATTCTAAAAAAAAAAAAAAAACATATATAAAAAGGAATATATATAAGGTTTCTACTAATTAAAGTAATTAGAATACTAAACCTAAAAGTTATTAAAAATTTAAAAAGAATTAATTTAAAACCCCTAGCACTATAAAAACAACCAGTATTTAAAGTAATTAATATTAAATAAAAAGAAATAAAGGCTATTTAGAAGATTATTAATTTAATAAATACTTTAGAAATAATAATATTTACTAATATTATAGAAAAGAAATCCAATATTAGAGCTGTAGTAATTATAATTAATTAATAAAATAAAACTATTAGATTATAAAGAATTAGTATTAGCTTTAAGAAATTCTAATCTACTTAAGTAGCTAAGCTTATTATAATATACTATATTACTAAAAAAATTAGAAGCGAGATATATAATAACAGAATACTCTAGTAAAATAGAATATTTACTATTATAAGTAATAGTAGACTAGCTTTTTAGGTATTACAGAATCCCCTTAATAAATTAGGCTAGTAGATAGTATGAAATATTCTCAATAACATAAAGAACATAAAGATAAGGCAAATAAGAATATGCCTGCTTTAGATATCTGGATATAAAAAAATCTTAAGAAATAACGCAGCTAATAACCTAGTAAAAGTAGTAACT
This sequence comes from Zopfia rhizophila CBS 207.26, assembly GCA_010093925.1. Classification (NCBI taxonomy): domain Eukaryota; kingdom Fungi; phylum Ascomycota; class Dothideomycetes; family Zopfiaceae; genus Zopfia; species Zopfia rhizophila. The sequence goes on from ML994611.1 coordinate 3,061,787, forward strand.
AGATTATATAAGATTTATATATTCAGACACCTCATTACCACACATATAAAACAAAATAGAATAGAAATGTTTGAGGAATGGTAGAAAGAGTGGTAAACCACAGAAAAGAGTAAACACCTATAAAGAATAGATAACGGGCTCCTATTAAGGCGTATACAGAGCCTCTACAGCCCTTAATTAAGAAACAGAGCATATCTGCTTATATAACTTAGAACTGGCCATTCATGGCTCGCCATCCACGCTAAAATATTTGGTTTTACTAAGGAGGATAAATACAAATATGGAGCACAAGAGATAGTAAAGCATATCATAATAGACTACCCAGAACTTAAGGTAAGAAGGTAATAGCTTTAGAATAAGATAGGAGATACCTTTAACAGCATTATAGAAATGCTCAGAGAAAGACCTTAAGGAAACTAGGAAGAAGTTAAAGGATAGACAATCAACAACAGCGTAATTAAGGCAGTGCTTGACTTTATAGAAGAGTCGAAAAGATTCACAACGAGAGCACTAGATCAGCCCTACAAGGGTGACGGCGGATAAAGAGAATAACACAGGCCCTTACAAGGCTTAAATTTCGTTTTCATGAAGTAGTACAATGTATAGTAATTTTAGAAGGATAAACTATAGTAGTAGTAACCTGCATATCCTTCGGGAGGGGTCGGGGTAAATGAATAAAAAAAAAAAAAAAAAAAAAAAAAAAAAAAAGACTGTAGGCACAGTGTTGGTTTTCGTTTACCCAGAAGAAACTACGAGTCTAGATTGACTGGATTGTATTTACCGCGTTGCGGGGTCATTTACGGTGTCTCGGTATCTGAACCCATTGCTCCTCCTAAAAGCCATACTATCACGCATCTATATGCCGATACTTGCTCGACTATAGCGACAAAATTATCCATGTTTCAAGTAATCTCAATTAGACTTCTCACCATTTTCTCGACCCTCCACATGTGATTGTCTTACTTCTTAAGCAGCTGTTCCAGCTCAGCGACAACAGCATCGCCGACTTCAGCAGTCTTCGATGAGCCGCCGATATCCTTCGTTCGAATACCTTTGTCGATGACGATCTTAGTTGCCTCGTCAACCTTTCGTGCAAGCTCTGGAAGACATAGTGAGTACTTGAGCATCATACTCATTGACAGAATGGTCGCGATCGGGTTGACGATGCCTTGGCCAGCGATGTCAGGAGCAGATCCTATACGTCGTGTGAGTGGTAAATTTCTTGAATAATTAAGGGCTGTGTATACATACCATGGATAGGTTCATAAATACCATTGACCCTCGTGTTCCCGTCGGGAATGCCGCCCAAACTAGCACTGGGCAACAACCCCAGGCTGCCAGGAATCACACTTGCCTCATCGCTGATGATATCTCCGAAAAGATTGCTGGTGACGACCACTCCGTTTAGTGCCCTCGGGTTTTTTACTATGAGCATGGCTGCCGAGTCGACGAGGTGCGTCCCAGATTTTAAATGGGGAAACTCGTCCCTCATAACACGTTCGAATGTTTTCCGCCATAACCTCGATGTCGCGAGGACATTTGCCTTATCCAAACTCCAAACTGGAACTGGAGGGTTTTCTACAGACGCCAGGCTTCCTGCTAATCGCACCACACGCTCGATCTCTTCCACTGAGTACGGCTCTGTATCCAGAGCTCTCCCATCACCCTCGTCTTCTTTCCTGTCCCCAAAGTATATCCCTCCGGTCAGCTCACGAATGATGTTGAAGTTTGTGCCTCTGCACACTTCGGCTTTGAGGGGAGATGCATCGACGAGGGACTCTGAGGCGAAGAAGCAAGGTCGCAGGTTTCCGAAGGTGCCGAGTTCTTTGCGGAGACGCAGGATGCCTTGTTCAGGGCGGACCTTGCCAGTTCCCCATTTCTATGACGAGTAAGCACTTGTGAATGAATGCGAGAAAAGGCCATGACAAAGTACCGGTCCTCCCACGGCTCCGAGAATGATCGCATCTGCTGACTTCGCTGCTGCGAGAGCTTCTTCTGTCAATGGGTTTCCATGAGCATCAATTGAGCACTGAGAGACGTGTTAGGAGCCGATTCCGAGCTTCAATAGCCATGGGTCTTACTCCTCCGAAAAGGTGCTCTTGGAAGTTGAATTGGGCGTCGGAATGCTTCTCAATTACTTTCAGAATCTAGAATAGCAATTAGTATACAAAATTCATCCTCAGGTTGCTGATAATCATGTCGTACCTTAACTGCCTCTGCAATGACCTGAAATCATACAATGAGCTTCGCTATGAAGAAAGTCGGGTTGGGAAAGCAAAGATACCTCTGGCCCTACGCCGTCACCTAGCAAGAATTCGTCAGCTTTTACGATTGAATCTGAATGCAGAATCCTTACCGCCGAAAACTACAATATTGAATGAAGGCATGACTGTGAAGAGAAGAAGATTCTGAGCATCGAAATATTTCTTTATGTTGGCTTCCGCTACCCCACGTAACCCCGCCGAATCGAACGTAGGCTCCGAAAATCGGAGAACTTTCTCTTCTGAATATTCACCATGCGATGTCGCAGAATGGAAATGACGCCATACAGTATTTACAACTCTCTCGTCGAGTCATTGGTTCGTAGACACTAGATAGAAGAGCTCAATAGGAAGAGGTATTGCCCTAGCGAAGTTCCAGCCAAATCCGATACCGGAGTACTGTATTACAATGGCATTACATAATCTGGAGAGGAGACCCCACCCTCCTGGCGAATGACTTTATCTCTCTGGGATGCCCAGGCACTTCCTTTCCCCATAGATTCAATGTGTGCATGTATCCAACCATGAATTGACGAACCAAAAACTAGATATTCTCCAACACCGTTGCTAGAACCCTACATCCCTCGTTTGGGTGGCAGCAGATGCTCTCCCTCTACACTGAGCAACAAGCGTACTGATTTCAGATGCGGAGACAGTCTTCTCATGTTCTTGTTCATCAATATATTCTACTTCGAGAACCGAAAAGTAGCTGCTATTCTAAGACCAACAAATGGATTCATGTTTTGACAGTCATAAGACGAATCGGAGCTCACGTACCACTCGCTACATGACAAAGTAGAACCCGATCAGCTACCTAGGATCGGCTCTGCATCTCAGCTTATACCAGCTTTAGACTAGTAAGCAGTACCCAACACTTTGAATTAGACAATTGGAAGGTTTCCAGACTTGTGTTTCCAATTATGAAACGGTTCCGAATGCCAGCGTTCTACTCTTTCGGTTGCCACTTGTTAGGAACGTAAAAAATTGAACTTACCTCAATATATCGGTGTCCTCAGATGCTCCATTGGTATTTTGTTCACTTCCATAGTGCTTGGTGCCTCTCTATTCCCTCCCAGCAGCCCGGCTGCCTTTTCAAGAACTTAAATTAAGTATTGATGTCCCTCATTTGAACACTTGTTCCAGCTATCCGTTCGGCGGAACCTAGCCGCACAACGCTTTCTAGCATCAATAGTTCTTCGTAGGACTTTCTGTACACCCTCGGGAATTTTTGATGTCTCATTTTTGACCTTGAAACAATTTCCGCTTGCTCAAGTAGCTCCTTCGTCGTAAGTTTCCTTTCTTTTCCCTTCAACCTTGGGGCTTTTCCAGGATTGGTAGTAGGACTAGCGGCTTTCGAAGGGGCTTAGGGTTTGGCGGCTGGTTTCCAGTCACAAGTTTGTGCTACCCGAGACTACCATGTTGTGAAGACAGTAGTATCTTCTTTGTAGCGCTTGTAGGTATCCAAAACGATCCCGGCCATCTTTTGGTGGGAAGTGGAAAGGGCGCGACATTAAAATGGAGTTAACTGCGCATGGGTGTTGAAGGACTGAGCAAACGATACGGTGAAGAAGTTGAGCGTTCGTAGCCAGTTTGGGACTAACTGAAACAAACCTCATTTTACCTGCCTCGACCAGCTACTTTGTGAACACTATAGTGTGTGAACACGAAGAACTAAAAGTAGCGGCTGTTGTAGACAAACTGCAAATTGCTCTGCTCTGAAGTAAAGCGCTTACGTGAGTTCACGTGAAGACCACGCGCCAAGAGCCCTAAAGTAAATAGGAGCATCAATAAAACCCTGACAATAATTCTTCCATCTTTCACCAAGACTGCATCTCAGTCATCACACTGCATCTCGACAAACTCAATCAATATTATTCCTATTGGCCCATCAGCATTAGGAAAACAGACTTCATTTTTGAATTCCACTCCGTTTCGCAAGAGTAGCGGCTTCCGCCTATGGCTGAAACTCGTTCGCGAGTACCATTATCGAAAGCCAAATACCCTGCCCTCTCAGTTCCAATCCTGATTCCTTTACATGAAGCACTGGCTCCTAATAGGGGTTGAAAGTGCAAGAATAAATGATTGCTTTGGGAGCCGAGTAAACCGGAATAATGAATATTTAGAATTGACTTAGATCATCTTAAGAGTCTGCAATTCCGCATCTTCCCTTACTATCAAGCTATATTGTTCGATGATTTGTATCCAAGCGCGGAACAGAGGTAGCGACAGTATACCGCGTGGTGCCGACCTTGCTATCGGGAGCCAGCTGAACAAACGTTCGTCCCGCCTGAATAACGTTGCGTGTTGGAATGGCGTCTCGTCTGGATATACTTCGCATTTCCGAGTAGTATCGCATTCCTAGAGAATCTGATGCTCGGTAAAATGGAGAATTCGTGGTGGAAGTAGTCTTTCCTGGAATGCCTAACCGTGAGTATGTAATGGAGATAGTAGATTCTGATGCCCCCCGGGCGTCTCGTTCGAAAATCTTGACAGTAATTTGGGACGAAGAATTTTCAAATGCCCAATGTGTCCGAGTTATACCACGTCGAATGGTGTCGAAGTCGCGCATGCGGAAAAGGCCTCCGTTTGGATCTAATTAGCACGCGGCAACAACAGCACAGTACGAATTCACATATAGATTGCGCATCAATATGCTTTCACGCTTCCAGTCCTGAAGTGAGTCCTGCTGGATGCATAAAGAATTGATCCAGATGTATCTGATTTCCAGAAGACCAGCTATCTGAGTTACATCTCTGAATGTTCGTGGAAGCTCATAGATTGGAGGGCCTGAACGGAAATGCTGGAATGTCGCGCTAGTTAGGTTCAACGGCTCGACGTCTCCCCATCGATAACTTAAAGAGATGTACTTTGCTCTCTGAGATGCTCTTCTTTCCGTTATGCGGATTCTCCGGCAATTTTCGTTTGGCTCTCTAGGATCGATGAGTCGTGACGGGACGTATGACGTGTCGGTACAGCCTTTCCTGCAGCCATCGTGATTCAAAACGCAATCTGATACCCATTTTTGTACTACCTCTAGGCTCATTCCTAGAGAAGTGTTATTACTTAGATAGGCAACCTCTTTGCTTTCTAATAGTTGGCGGTCGAAAAACGCCAGGTCAGCCAGTTTTCTAATAAAGAATGCAATGGTCTTTAGCTACAACTTTTACTGTAGCTTGTATCCCTCTTCAAGAATACTAATCAAATAAACTGGGGAAAAGGTTGTCCTTATACACTCCAATGCATATGCAGCAAAAATGGAGGTTCCAACTCCCTTTTGTACTTGCCTTGGATGGGAAATAGACTCTATTTTATTCGGATCTCGTTATTATACTTATCTTGGGATCCCAATAATTTCCCGGATACCAATGAACCCATGTGGATCCAATTTCGGACACAAATGAAACATTTCTGAAGGACTGCAGCGTGAAATTCCTGCAAGGATTTGTGATGCAGGGTGTGCTCTCCATGACCGTAATCCAGATCTAGAATATCGGATAGGTTGCTCCCAAAAATTCATGAGCACTTCGAGCAGAGTACTTCGCTTATTGCACTTGAAGTTTGAGCCATTATGATCTCAAAGAGTGAAGGTTTTATCACGCAAGAGACATGTAGCTGCCTAACAGCAAGAAATTTACCAGAGGATGTCCAAGGCTAATCCCAAATAGGAACTCTGTATCTCTCTTGAGGACAACTTGCGTGAGGTGGTAGAAATGACCATGTACGAAGTAAGAGAAGCATGTTACGTCATCAAACATGAGGGGTTGTAACTGATCCAAGTTTTCAGTCTTGTCCGTCACTCCATATTCCTTTCGCCATTTCCAAGATGAGTTCAGATATACCAACTATCGATTTCGGTCGATTCGAACGTTCTGAAAAAGACGGAACTCAGCTAGCCTCGGAGATCGACGCGGCTCTAAGTACAGTCGGGTTCCTGCATCTCGTCAACCACGGTATCGAACAAGGCAAGATCGACGAGTCCTTCCAATGGGTGAGGGTATCTTTGGGCATTATTTAGTTATACGAGCTAAGTTCAGGCCAAGAGCAGAAAGTTCTTTTCTCTGTCACCAACGGACAAGGAATCCATGTATCCACGCTCAGAAGCATATGACTGTGGGTATGTGAGCCTTGGGCAGGAAAAAGTGAGAGGCAAGAATTGCATGAAAGAATGTGTCGATATTAATGGCTCCTCTGGAGGAGAAATGGATAGAATTTTGCCTGGATTTCATGGCTTCATGGTCCAGTTTCATCAGGTACGTCGCAACTCAGCGAGCGGAATGGTCTTTGATCTTCAAGCAGGAATGCGCTATTCTCATCCAAAAACTACTCAAGTGTCTGTCTGTAGCACTCGGTCTTGGAGACGAGGACGCGCTGGGTCAACATCATACCGACTCACTGTTCAACCTGAACCTCATTCATTACCCTGAGGTCGCAGCAGAGCAACTACGATCAGGATCAGCCGTCCGTCTTCCAGCGCACTCTGATCCCGGATCCTTGACCCTTCTCTTCCAGCAGAAAGTTGGTGGACTTGAAATCGCTGACATGAGTTCAACATGCGAGACAGCAACCGTGAAGGTCGAGCAGACGGCGAAGTTCATTGCAGTAGAGCCGCAGCCTGCAACAATCTTGGTGAATGTTGGATACTTGCTCATGCGATGGTCGAATGGGAGATGGAAGAATACTGTTCACAGGGTGATGGCACCTCCAGTGAGCGGAAATACGGACTCGGTGGATACAGTGCCCGAAAGATACAGCACTGCTTTCTTCAGCTTTCCAGGACCCGACACAGTTATTGAACCTCTTGATGCTTGTATTAGCGTTGAAAATCCGAGGAGATGGGCTCCAATAATTGCAGGTAAATATTTGCGGAAAAAGATATCGTCCATGTATTCCTAACTTCACATCACCACAAAATCCCAAGCCAAGTATCCAAGAAAAGACAAGAAATTGAGCAGGGTTAGGAAAGGAACATTAAGTTTGTCAATAAAATGATATTCTTAGCACGATTGGTTAACACAATGGATCAACAAAGTAGTTTCGACGTGGAAGCAGTTCTTTCCACCTCTTTTCTATCCCGCCTCTTTTCTTCCCACAGCTCCGTCGGGGTGGATGCTGACGCAAGTAGAATCCTCTGCAACAAGAAAAGATAAGTTGGACTGTTAATAGAATACTGAGATACTGGGCAAGGGAATATGAAAGCCTGAGAAACTCCAGAATATTTCCGTCCCTCACAGCTCAACTCGAGAATCCGAATCTACATCTGACTTGACTCATAAAAACTGTTGTTCAATGTCACATTCGAACTCGACTATCCATCACGATGCAGTTTATCGCCGCTTTCTTCGCCCTCACTGCAAACTGCAAGAACACTGGAGGCGTCGCAAGCGGCGAATAATGCGTCAAATTCTTCGGTGGCGATGGTTGTAAGGGCAGCCCCCGCTGGCAGTTACAAGCCTACATGCGCCGGTACATAGCCCTCTTCCGTTCCCTCCATCGTCCCCCAACGCGCTCCTTGAAATACCTAGGGTTAAAATCCAAACGGAAATGAAACTTGAAAACTGCTTCAAGTACAACAAGTTCAACAATCTTTTCGCCTCCGGTGATGGAATTCACGGGACAGAGTACCACTGTTAGCGGTGTTGGGGAACCCACGAACAGTCCGACGCCTAGATTCAACTACGGCGCATCTGGCTTACCTGCAGAGCTGAATTTGGCCTCTGAGGAGTAGTCAAGAGAAGTTACTTCTTTTCAAAGGCTTGGCAGTGTCAGTAAAACGCTTGGGTACTCTTCGGGATATACGCTAACCCAACCCGTCTAAGCGCGCCCCGGCACTCACCTGATGCCAGGAACAGGCATAGCATCGATCACACCGCGATCCCTACATCTTCATCATGACAGCATACAGGCGGGAGCTCTGGACGGGCGACACAGGTCTGTGCATTCTTCCATAGAAATCGACTGAATTTCTGAGAGATTGAGCACAAACCTGTATCACCCGTTTAGGGCTCCCTCTTGTATCACAGTAGGTACCCACGCAAACTAACTCCCATCTCCCTTCGCAATTCCTCGAACCAGCTTCCCCTAGCTCCGGGCCTCATCCCCGGATACTACTGGGAGGGCTGGAACGCATCCGTGCAAAGCTGACGGCATGTAAACGTCATGTCAACCAACCTCTCGTCGGAAAATTGGTGTTAGAAGTAACGACCATATGACGAAGATGGCTGGAATGAGGACGTTTTGAATGCAATTGGTGTTTGGAAGCGGTGTTTGGAAGCTACGTTTTGCGTCATATGGATGTCGCGAGCTGTGACGGTACGGTGACGTAGTACCTTTACCTCACTCTCCAGACAACATATAAACCATCTATGTGCTTGCATACCCAGCTTTTATCAACCGTACAACCTTTCTCCATTTACGAGACTCTATATACTCAATATACTCAAACAATCAACACACCGTGCTTTTTTGAAGAACCAACCTCCCAGCTAAGATGACCGACAACCCAGGAAACTTCGCCAATCGCCCCAAGGAAGAGGTGCAGAGCATTGCTAGTAAGGGTGGACAAGCCTCTCACAACTCGGGCTTCGCCAGCATGGATCCGGACAAACAGGTATGTTATCTGATCTCCTACGTCTTCCTCACTGGCTGCCCATTTCTAAACATCACGCTGATTCATTCACAGCGGGAAATCGCATCTAAAGGCGGCCAAGCCAGCAGCGGCTCTTTCGAACCCGGCAGTGAGAAGGCCAAGGAGGCAGGAAGGAAGGGTGGATCGAAGTGAATCATTACACTACGCCTTCAAACACACTAAACCTCCTCACATTAGCCGCACATGCTACGAAGGATGGTTGTGAACTTCTGGAAGGAACCTGTATGATTAGTGCTTGATCACAGACACGAATGATCAATTATGACATTGGACTTACTGTCCATAATTCACATAAATAACGATGCATTGGATTTGGTAATGAAGAAACTGTGTCAAAGGCCGAAAGAATTTTGGTGCTACATGATACTCGTTTCGTTTCATTTGTAATGATAATGGTATTGTACAAAGGCCCTTTTGTTTCCGTGAAAGACATGAATCTTTGATGCAAGTGGCGTTTCCCAAAGGGAATAATGGATGCTATGTATTGTGTGACAATTGTCAAAGTGACAAGTGACATGTTCCAGGGCTGCTGTACAACCCTGTGCCCAAGAAATGAAGAAAATGCCAGCTGACCTGACAGAAGAGAAATGAAAAGCAAAAAAGGTATACAACAAGAAAGTAACCCAATCCATAATTCCGGGACAAAAGCATCATCGCTAGGAGCAATCAATGCGCGTCATGCTATACCATGTAATAACCTAGCCCCAAATCCTATCCTATCCTTCGAAACTCCCAAGATCAGCTTCATCAGTCTAGCAAGAAGGCTCGGTGAGCTGATACTCTCCATCACCTTTAATAACATCCGGTCCCGGATTTGGCCACTTGAGCTCAGACTGGCCGCCTGCAGAATGGCACTTGGCACCATTATAGTCGATACCGAGCAACATGTCAGGACGTGAGGAGAAAGCAACGGCCTCCGCACGACGAACCGGGACGTTCAACTTCTGAGCATTCGCCATGTGACGCTTATGCAGGGCAAGAGCCTTGCGCTCCACATCGCGACGTTTGGTGGCCGGGGACTCGCATTCGCAGGAGCAAGCTGACGTGAACTTCTGGCTCGGGCAGGAGCAGGTGCAGCCCTCGAGCGTGTATTGAGCAGAAGTCGGTTTGGCACCAGAAGCGTCTTGGGTCTTTGATGGAGCGGCTGCGGGGGCGGATGCAGAGGCTTTGGGAGATTGCTGTTGTTGTTGCTCTTGTTGCTGACCGCCCTTTCCACCCGTGATAGTAACCGAAGCACAGTTCATGTTGAACTCCTTCTCGCGGTTCACCCAGGTCCATGCAAACACGGCATTTCCGCTCGGGATGTCGGCCGGGACGACGAAGTCGAAGGTCTGGGTGCTAGGATCCGTGGTGCCGTCACGAAGAGGACAGTTGCCTTGCCAGGTGGTTGCGACCTTGAAAGTCTTGCCCTTGTCGGTCGAGAAGCCGACTTGGCAGGAGCCACCATAATGCGTACCTCCCTCAGGATTCTCGGTCGAAGTCTTGATTTGCTTGCCAGAGAGGGTGAAGTTGGCTTTCTGGCCGGCAGCCCATTCTACGACAGGCTTGCCTTCATCGGTGTCGAGCAGATCGAGGTGGCCTTTGCAGGGTCCGGGCACAGGTTGGCCGCAGCAGCCGTAGGGGTAGTTGAGGTAGGGGTCGGCAGCGCCTTTGGTGTTGGGGTTGTTGTCGCCCTTGAGTGTGGGTGGAAAGTACATGTGCATGTGGGCCTGCGCAGCGGTGGCCAAGAGGCCCAAATAGAGTGCCTTGGTGTACATTTTGACAAAGTTGTTGATAAAGAACTGTGCTTGTGACTTTTTGTTCTCGGATAACCAATGAAGGGTTCTGTGTTCAAAGTGGGGAAAGAATGAAGACTCTTATAAGAGAAAGAGCGACAAAAGAATGACTTGAAGGTTCTATATCGTGCAACAGAATGTCAGTCAGTGATGGGGTCAACTGACGGTGTGATGTATCCTCCGGAGAGCTGTGGCGTATTGTGGGAGTACTCAAAGAGTCAACAAGAAGTCGGTTGCAACAACAAAAACCCCAAAGAAGAAAAACGACCCTGCGTTTGGTGAAAGATACACAAGTAAAGGAGTGAATGTCAGGGCTTGCCCGTCACAAGAGTAAGTGTCACAGTGGTGGTGGCCACCATCGTAAGGGCACGCCAGGGTATTTAAAAAGACTCCTCGAGACCGCCCAAAAAGCCCAAAGGGACAATGGCTAGCCTTACTTTCCTACTGCATCTGCATGCGTGCATCACATCAGCCGTTGTGCAACAGACGAGAGCAATATGAGGCTTCCCGGTGGCCCGTCGCTGTTGGATCTACCCCTTACCGTGCCGCAACCAATCTCCGCCGAACTCTCCCACCGAGACTTGGGCATCTGTAGCGCATCCGCGGGAACTGACCGGGCGGCAGTGTTTCGAAACGGCGAATCGCGAACATTAATAGCCACTCAAAATTTCCTGCTGGAGCTGTGTGGGTGTGTTTCGTTTCCCTCTGGCAGTTCCCTAGCGATGCGTTTCAGCCCTCTCCGCTTTAAGCTTAGATCGGCGCCTAGATCTAGGAACGAAGCGCGCCTGAGTCGAGAGGCGGGGAATGGAGGGGCAGAATTGCCTGAACTTATCGACAAAGAAAAATTCGTGGCCTCTCGTCTTAGTGCTGATTGTCGGTCTGTTTGGAGCGGGAAACCGGCCCTATTCCTACATACTCGTATTTTTCTGCATGAGCTACCATAAAGTTTCTTTTCTTTTTGCCTTCGCGGGGGTGCCGTGCCGGGTAACACTTCGAAATGTTCCCGAAAAGCCGCGCTGTCATTTCTTATCGATAGCATGCGCCCTGGTTTAGCTAGCTCGGCAGGGCCGGGAGCTGCAAACCTCTCGCGCAACGTCCAACACTCTGCTCGTCCTTCAGGACTGCCTCTCATCGAATTTTTATTCTAGACGCTGAACCTTCTTTCATTTATTTTGGGAATAAGATTATACTTGTCTCAAAGCTAGGTTGGGCTCGCTCCGCCACACAATATTCGCCCATTCATGACTCCATATCGAACGTTGGTGGCGGTGTGTGAATTCATCCCCATCCTTCAAATACGCCCTTTTCATCAAATAGCCATCATTTCAAGTCTTCAACAGACTTCACTTCTTGAAAATTCCTCCAGATCCATCCGGACCTCTTTTCTAGCAATATTGAAGTGCGGCGGCACAGTTCGACAGAACTCCGACGATCACATCATCTTGTAAGCGGCGTAGGTGGCTCAGGCGGACGTCCGGTGCCATCCCATTCTACAAGCTTGTACATAACTTCAATGCCAGAGGCGCAATATGTATATTGTTCTAGCACGTTGCGAGAGAGCGACGGAGACTCCTGCATGCGCCGCTGGAGTTTCGTTTTGATAAATTACCCTTTCGGCCCCTTGGGTCCTGTCTTTCATTTGTGTTGCTTTACTATCTCCTCAATAGTCATGTTTTGGTGTTACGCAATGCATTGAAAGTTGAACACAATGCCTTGACTTTTATCTGAACATATTCTCCTGACTATTGGGGCATCAGTCTGCTGATGAAAAGCCGGATCGTGGCCATCACCCTGGCTCAGCCATTCTGCGACATGCGCGATTCCAATGTTCTTAATGAAATTTCGTAGGAAAGTCTACTATTCAAGCCTCGAACGTGGGTGATTTTCTCGCATCCAACCATTAGCCTCATCTGCGAGACCCCGGGGTCAGGTTGAAGCATCGGGTCAGGCCGCCAAGGCCGTTTCCGAACCACCGTTTCAAGTAGCTCTATTACCGGGCACTTGATTGGATCCGCACACACAGCACAGCCCGCGAATCGTTGTAGCCGTTTGTTCTAGCTGCTACTAAGTGACAACACGGGGAATCTCGTCACCTCTTCCCTGGGTCACACTACCACGGCCCCGCTGGTAATGAGGACGTCTGCTATTAGTGGGAACCTGATGAACGTAAGCATATCGAGAAAGACGTTGAAAATTAAATGGAGGATAAGGGTCGGCGGCAGAAAGGTATGGAGACACGCTAAGAAGGCAGAGAGGTTGATTGCACACTTGATTCGTGTTCGTTTGATGCACTTCAGTGCCTTTCAATCTTCCATGCTCCCTCGACCTGCGACATGCTATCCGTCTTCACAATTAGATTCTACCTTTGAGCTTTCTCTCGGCATGCCTCCCTCTCAGTTCATTTGTCCTTATACAATGAAGGCCATCGATCCATACCCTCCAAGCGCTTCGCCGGGCCAGATCATTCTAGCTAGAACGGCTGTCGTGCTAAGCAGATGTGTCACCCCTGAGGGCGAAGGTGAGAAGATGTTCTAATGCGAAGAGTATGGTTGGCAGAGCGAGGCAATCTTTGCTGCGGAGAAGAGTAAGGGGTTTATGAGGAGGGCCAAGTGGCCTGGCAGGAGCTTGGTAATAATCCCGTTGGGGGCGTCATGATATGAGAGTGTGGTGTACGTGGTAAGTCTCCAGCGCCTGTCATGGATCGGCAGATCATGAGGCACATGCAACGGAAAGAAGGAGATAATACCTCCTGACTGTATATCTGGACATATCTACGGGGTCGCTTGCTAACGCTAACTTACTCTTAGAATCCATCAATACCGGAGTTCAAACAACGTCCAGACCATGGACATGTGTTCTGCGTCAGTCATTTAAGAGTCTGCCCAAAGCCCTGGACGTAAACCCACGGCTGTTTCTTCGGCACGCAAGTGTGTTCAGATAGCCTCTACGGCTTCTACTACATGAAGATATGACTCAGCGTCCTTGGTTCCAACCCCCTTTTACCTGCCCTTACGGCGAAATCTATATCTCTCGTGTACTACTTAATCAAGCAGTTTTCCTCGATACACTCGTAGCCTTTATGGGCTGGCTTAGGTGCGATACAATGAATCTGCACACAAGATCTGCACATGACCTTTAGTCCTACGATACTAGATATCAAGGAAGCGAGACGGGAAGCAAAAGCTCTAGGGCACTAGTGGGATGATGCACCTCTACAACTGCATCTACCTAGACGCGGATCGGGATGATGCCACGTAGTCGCGAGAGAGCTGGGGCTTTTGCCGGGCCAGAGTATCGAGTGGGCTGGAGGGCATGGGATATGATATATGGTACGTTTTCTTCCTCTCGTACTTTTATGCTTATTGAGTGTTAAATAAACTAATGAAGAAGCAGACTATTTCTCATTGAGTAATTAGATATAAGAAATCTATTGCCGTTCCTCGCGCCTACATCATCTCCCCAACGAGTTACCAACGCCAATCCACAAAGTCTTCCATGCGTTCTCACCAAAAGTAGACAACAAAGGAAACTAGGGAATCAGCCGCCTACACTAGCTCGTTCTTGGACCCCAATCACTCGCCCGAATACCAAGTAGCAGAGGCCATCTAGTCCGTAGACCTGAGAACCGAGCCAAGATTTGGGAGAAGCTTGCGGGGAAATATGGCGAACTGACCAACTCCGAGGCTTCGTAACTATAGCACAACGATCTACTTTTACACTAATCAACGTGGCAAAATATTCTAATATATCTGAAAAATACCCTCTTGAATGCGATAAAAAGTTGAAATAGGTTTAGCTAAGCTATCGCGTAAAATGGTTGATTGACAATGCGCCAGCTGCCCCACCAGGTCTACTCATCCACTATGCCACGGCTCAAAAACGCAAGAAAAGCGGCAAAAAGGCGGATTCGTCTCGCGATTCAAGCCCTAAATGCGCTGGGAGGCTAAAGGACAGCGAGAGAGTCGCTAGCGTAATAGAACTGTTGATAGAGTGTCAGTTAAACTCTGGGGACTAGAGAAATAGAGTAAACTACTTGAGAAACGGGTGGATGAAGGTACACGTTTAAAGCTTTGGTACAAAGTGTACGGCTCGTTGAGGAATCAGTTTACGATAGTAACTCCATGTCTGGGGACTTTTGACTCCAATTTTGGAGGTTTTCTGTCGCCGCTTTTGGAGTCACTTGCACCCAAAACGCCAAGTCCAACCCCCTGCAACCCTATCAGCTTTTCTTGCCTAGTTCCCTCACCGCCCCATGCCTTCTCGTTTCAGGCTTCCTTGATTCTAAAATTCACAACAACTGAACGAGTCTAAAAAAATAGAGCCACCTCCATCCTGTCGATATATTGTCGACGCCGCCTCCGCCATGCCCCCCTCGCTAGAATATCGCCTTGTCTACACTTAGAGAAGCCTGACGCGCGCGTTCGCTCGCCTCTATTAGCCCGCCGTCTTCACTCGCACTATATTATACTATACAGCTCTCTCTTCCTACTTGTTACAGGACGGTCTGCGGCTCCTACGTACCTAAGGTCTTTACGTAATGGAATGTTACGTAGCCTTCGTTGCCACACTATAAAAGGCAATATATAGGTCTCTTCGACGTAGTGAGTATGGGTGCGTACTGAGTTGGATGGTTCAGTGGTGACGTGAGGTTGTATGGTAACTTGCTTGCACAATTGTTCCAACAATACAAAGATGTGACAAAGTAATAGTCTAACCGATCTATTGCATAACGATTCCAGAGAGTCGCTCCAGAATAGAAGTATAAGTACGAAGAGAGAAACTATCTGAAAGCCAAAGGGGACGCCCTTTATATAGTAAATCCTCCGCTTACAATTTGCTGATGCTTGGGCTTGCTATGGCTGCTCGGCCCCTATCAACCCCAATCACTCATATCACACTCGTGATCCTGCACGTGAGACGTCACATGTCTTCTTCGCTATTGGCTTCATCAATCGCCTTGATGACATCAGAAGCCCCGCCTTTCGCCTAGTTTTCCGAAGCGTCTGCTCCGCCTTTAGCCTAGCCTCATGTTCCCGTGCGTGTTTCTTTGCCAATAGCTGATAATCCTCTTTCAGTTGGTTCACCACCTCCTGTCCGTGATTATTACTTGTAATAAACCCCTGCTTATTACTGACTGTAATACTCGCTCTTTCTTTGAACTTTCGGCTTGAAAGTTCTTCCTACTCTGGGCTTTGAGTATAAGAAAAGCTCGTCCCCTTGGAGACGTTGTAAGCGCCTCTAGGACCTCTTTTCTTCTTCACCTTTAATAATACCTAAGGTCAAGTCGTCAACTGTCCGTAACCACCGTCTTGTGAAATTAATTCGGGATCACAATTATTCCATGCCAACTACGTGTGGTCTATGTAAGAAGAAGGATTTTTATTATCTTATAGATCTCTTATCTAGCCGTTGCTCCGAGTGTATTGAATACTCTTAAAAATACAATCTAGTAGTTTCTGTTCAGGAGTTTAATAAATTTCTTGCTGAGAAGTGTCAGCTCTAAGAGCAGCTAGAGCTTACTTAAGATCTTAAATTAAAAGCTTAATCCTGTTAGTAATAATTATGTAAGTAGCTTGCTTTAGTTAATAATCATACGCGCGAGCTGTTTACCCGTGAGCTTACTTTAATTAAGGAGATATAAAATCTAGAAAAGAAAAAAAGACAAAAAATCTCTGAACTATTATAATCTATAATGTCCCTGTTTGTTGTTTTTGCCGATTCTTTCTTATTAATTTCCTTTAATTAGGAAGCTGTGTAGGCTTCCGTCTAGAATCTAGTATTACTAAATTCTCTAAATAGAACTAGTCAATTATTCTAGAATATTGCTTTAAGTTTTTAATAGGTTTCTAGGTATTTTCCTTTAGTCTATAGTTTTTCTACTTAACTAGGTATTTCTACTAATATCTAAATTATTATAGTCCTTAGATTTCTTTAACTTTATACTCTAGCTAGTATGGCTTTATATTTATGTCTATTACTATTAGTACGTCTAGTGGTACTAGTTTAAGTAATAATATATAAACTACTAAGTAGATTCTTAGGTTTTATAATAGTTTTAGTTTATAGTTAACTAATTTAATAACTTTACTAATTTTAAATAGTTTAATTTAAACGTAATTTAGTTTCTTATTTAGTTATTTAGTTTTTAAATTTTTACGTAGTAGGAAAACTTTGTTCTTCTTTTTAAGAATTAGTTTTTTAACTTTTAACTTATTAGTACTTTCTGTAGTCTGTAAGTTCTTTAAAGTAATTATTTTATTAAAATTATTATATAAATTCTATAGCTATCTAGCTCTATTTTAGGCTTAGTAAAATTTATTTTTTAAATTATATAATTCTCTACAAGCAGTTAGCTTATACCTATAATTAGTATAAAATAATAATATATTAGTTATAAATAATTTTATATTATTATAAGTAAATTATACTAAAAATAATAACTTAACCTAATTTTTTTAAAAGTAATTAATATATATCTTTAAATATTATTTTAGAGTCTAATTAGTGCACTCTGTTTACCTATTTGTTTAAAAATAAAAACTTATTAAAAACTTGTTTTTTGACTCTAACTTAGCTAATAAGGTTTTCTAGAAGTGTAATATAAATAATTTATTTTAATTAATAATAAACTTCTTAAGTAATTTATATTTTAAGACTACTATCTTTAAAATTCTATATACTAGTTTTTTTCCTAATAAATCTGTAACTATTAAATTAAAATATATGTACTTAGTTAATTTATTTATAATAATAAGTACCACGTTATATTTTCTATTTATTTCTAATTCTTTAGATAATAGTAATTCTGTAATAAAGTCTATTAAAACTAACTACTATAGTTATTTTAGTATTTTTAATAGTTATAAAAGTCTATAAAACTTATATTATACTAGTTTTTTTTTTATATTTTAAATAAGTTTTAATTACTTTCTTTACTTTTTATTTTAACCTTTTAATATAAAAATTTGTGGAGATTTACTTTATAGTTTTTTTTACTTCTTAATATTTGTATATAATAGCTTTATGATTTTCTTTAATTAATTCTTTATATAATTTTTTTAGTATATAAATAAGTTTATTTACATGTGTAAGTTTTAATTTTAAATTTTAAAAATTTCATTACCTAAAATTCTGTATTTTTATTATTTAGTAATTTTTAATTTTTATAACTATTATAATTTTTAGGTAATTATAACTTATAAATTTGTTTAATTTTATTATTAATACTACATTTAGTATTAGCTTATGTTATTTTATATAGTTTAGTTATTAGCTAAATATATTTACTACTTTATTTTCTAATTCTTTTTAATAAAATATTTTAAAGTTATAAATAGCTAGTATTTTTAACTAGTGTATTTATTTTTTATTTAGCTTTTTTATAATAGTAAAGCTTATTAAGTTCTTATAGTTTAATAAGACTTTTATTTAATACTTGGTTTTTTTTAAAGTAAATTTATTATTTTTTAAATACTATTACTACTATTACTACTATTACTACTACTACTATTACTACTATTACTACTATTACTATTACTACTACTATTACTACTACTATTACTACTACTATTATTATTACTACTATTATTACTACTACTATTACTACTATTATTACTACTACTACTATTACTACTACTACTACTACTACTACTACTACTACTACTACTACTACTACTACTACTACTACTACTACTACTACTACTACTACTACTACTTACTACTACTACTACTACTACTACTACTACTACTACTACTACTACTACTACTACTACTACTACTACTACTACTACTACTACTACTACTACTACTATTACTACTACTATTATTACTACTACTACTATTATTATTATTACTACTACTATTATTACTACTACTACTATTACTACTACTACTATTACTATTACTATTACTACTACTATTATTATTATTACTATTATTATTACTACTACTACTACTACTACTACTACTACTAATAGCTTTTTATTATAAATATTATAGTTTAACTTAGTGCCTGTAAGTTTTTTTAATAAATAGTTTATAAAATAAAAATATTTATTATTATATTATTAACTATAAACTACTTTTATTATATAATTAGATATATCTATTTCTAGTATAATTAGTAATTTTAGATTGAATATTTTTAATATTAGTGCCTAAGTAAATTTATTCTTAAGTTTTTTAAATACTTACTATTATTTTTATTTTTAATTAAATCTATTATTTTTTTTAGTTAACTCTATTAATAGTGTCGTGATTTTTGAATATTCTTTTATAAACTTTCTATAGAAATTTATAAATTCTAGAAAGAACTATATCTTTTTAATTATTATTAGTGTTAACTAGTTATATATCTCTATTAATCTTTTTAGATTTACTAAAATTCCTTTTCTTAAAATAATAAATTCTAGAAACTCTATTTTTATAACATGGAATTTATATTTTTCTAGCTAAATAAAAAGGTTATATTTTTAAAGCTTTTTTAAGACCTTCTTAATTTATATTTTATGCTTTTTAAGTATTCTATTTATATATACTAACATATTATCTAGATATGCTATTATAAATATATTTAAGTATTTATAAAGTGTATAATTAATAACTACCTAAAAAGTTACTAGCATGTTTATTAATTTAAACAGCATAATATAGTACTTAAAAAGTCTATATTTTATTTTAAATACTGTTAACTATTTATATTTTTTTTAATTAGATTCTGTAGTATCTTTTATAGATATTAAATAGATTAAATTAATAAGCTTTTTAGAGTCTATTTATTAGCTTCTAAATTAATAGTAATAGGTATTAATTCTTTATTATAGCTTAATTTAGTTATTTAAAATCTATACATAGCTATAGTTTTCTATTTTTTTTTAAATATAAATAATATTAGTAAAGTTATTAGGCTCTTACTTAGTTATATATATTTCTTCTTAAAATTTTTTTTAATATACTATTTTAATTCTTTCTACTATACTCTTAATAGAGAATATATTAGTTTTAATTTAAACTTTTTTTTATTTCTAACTAGTATTTTATAGTCTTAAGGTTAATATTTTAAAAGTATATTTTTTTTTATTCTTACTAAATAAGTATACGAATTTTTTATATTCTTAAGGTATTTAGGCTTTAGTAGTATTTAAGACTTATTTCCTAATCTATACTATACTAATATTTTATAATTATTTTTATTGTAATCTTTATATAGCTTTATATAAAATTCTTTCTATTTTAAAGTATTTTTTTATTACTTTTAGTTTCTATATTTATGCTACTTTTCTTACTAAATTATACTATTAAATAGTTTTTTAATTACTAATTTATTATTAGATTATGTAATAAGAGTTAATTTTATTTTAAAATTATATTAAGCTCTTTTATATTTAGAATATTAATATAATAGATATTTTTATAGCCTGTTATTTCTAGCTTTATTACTATAGTCTTTAAGTTAATTAGACTCTTTTTAAAGGTTATTATATTATTATTTACTTACCTTACTGTTACTAGATACGCCTTTTCTTAGTATAATATATTATTTTATTTAATCTATTAATTTGAAATAAATATTCTGTTTGCTTTATTACTTACTAGTGTTTTTAAAAATCTTTTATTTACTCTTATATTAAAATAAAAATATAGTTCTTATTATACTTACTATAATTTAAAAGCTTTAATAGCTATATTACTAGCTTAAGCTTTTTACTAGTAGTTATTTAGTTTTTTAATAGTAAATTACGTATGCTGTATTTTTAATTCTATTTTTTTAAATTAAAGTACTTCCTTTTAATATATATAAAGCAGTAATTATATTAGTATACTAAGTATAATAACTTATTATATTCTTTTCTTACTTTATTTTTGTGTGTTGAATATTTCTATTTTAGGAAATATTTTTTATAAATAAGATTCTAGTATCTTAGGTTCTACTAGCTTTATTTAGTTTTATATCTCTTTTCTTTATAGTATTTATATTTAAGTATATATTCTTTTTAATGTTACTTTTAATATTATTAACTTTACTAGTTATTTTTATTCTTTATGTTTATTATAGTGTTTAAGGTTTCTAGAATTTATTTATTAAGTTTTTATTTACTTACTACTTTTTTATATATTTTCTATTTTTTTTTTTTGTTTTCTTATTTAAATTAGATATATTACTTATGCGCATGTTTTTTCCATATAGTTAACTAACTTATAAATTTAATATTTCTAATTTTTTAATTACTAAAAGACATTGGTATTCTTAATTTATATAGTAGGTAAAAATGTTTTTATTTTATTATACTTATTATTCTTATTTTCTAGCTTAGTTTCTTATTTTTGCTGAACTAGGTTGTGCTTTCTTTTTTAGTTTTTAATTTCATACAGTTTTTTTTACTAAACCTCTATTAGAAATTATAATACTTTTTTTTTATAATACTTTTTTTTTTATAAAACTATTATACTATAAAAATGCTATTTTAGTGTTGTTTTCTAATACTTAATTTTAATTTTTTTTTTTTTAAGATATTAACTTAATTTATAAATCTAACACTTATTACTATTTAGCTATTACTAGATAGTTATTATTATAATTTTAAAAGCTTCATACACTAAAGTGTTACGGACGGTAATAGTAAGATAACTATATCTAAAGAGCTAAGAGAACTAGCGATAACAGCTAATAAAGCTCTAAAATAAAAACATATATTTGAGTTAGAAAGAAAGAACTGTAAGCAGGCATAAGACGTTTTGGCATAGGCTAAAGTACAAGCTAAGAAGTAAGAACAGAAATACGGAACTATACTAGTAGATTAAGAGCAGTCACGTACGTAACTAGAATAGAGTCTTAGCAGATAAAATAAATAAAGCAGATAAGAAACTTATCACTTTTATCTTCTTTAGTAGTATCTAATATACTATACAGAGGTATACAATATACGCACGGAGGATTTTCTATAAATATAAGGCGTAAACTAGCTCCGAGATATTTTGGATTTTTTATAGTTACTCTAAAATCGAGATCTTCTCTCTAAGTTAAGACTTGAACTTAAGTAAAATAGTTTGACACTATTTTATTAAATCTATTATATACTTTCTCCCTACCTTGTGATAAAGCACAAACTCTATTCTATTAAACCTAAGGCTATTTACTCCAGATACGGAAAGAGCTAAAAACTTATTAAGTAATCAATCAGGGTACAGTTACTAATGCTAAATATACTAATAAGTTAAGGCAACTCGTAACATTATAACTACCCTTTCAAAGTGTAGGAGAGGACATTAGATTGATTCTAACAACAAATTTCTAGTTACAGTCTATAATAACTTATTATAAGGATAAATAAGAACTTTACTCGTTAAGCGATAGTAGCAGTGAAGAGGAAGTTATAGCAGGACTTTTATCTACTACTAGAAGTACATTAGGAGGAACTAAGAGCGCACAATAGATTATCCAGGAACAAAAAGCAGCTATTATAGAGTTATGCAATACCATAATCAGTATACAGTAACAAGTTAAAGAAAAAAGGAATAAGAGAGGAGGGACTGCGAAAATCCAATTACCCTCTAAATTCAACAGAAATTAGGACGAGCTTAAGACGTTTATGGCCGTAATAAACCTATACTGTCGGTTTAATCAAGCTTTATATACGACTAACTAAGATCGAATCCTGGCAGCTAGTATGAACATGATAGGAAGGGCTATGAAATGGTTTAAACTACTTATAAAGAACTATTTAGCTAAAGGAGACTCTAACCTGGGATCAGCGGGACTTGCAAACTGTAACGACAATATCAAAAGAACTTTTGAGAACTATAAAACGTTTGAGAAAGAGTTGATTGTAGTCTTTGGTGAAATCGACGAAGAAACAGAGGTAATCCAGAAGCTTTAAAGACTTAAGCAATGAACATTAGCAGCTAATTACATAGCAGAGTTTAAGTAAATCTAATCACGACTAAATTAAGCAGACTAACTATTAGTAATAATATATTATACGGGACTGAAGGATAGGATTAAGGATGAGATTTCACGAGGAAAACGACCTAGCATACTTCTGGAAATCATTAAACAAGCAGTGACTATTAATAACTATTAGTACTAGAGAGAGTAAGAAAAGAAGAACAATGCTAGGCCAGTAATCCATGCACCATAACAGAATAGGAAGAATACTTAAACCTATAATGTAATAGAGATCAATTACGTATTAATTAAGAACACATGAATTAACAAAAGAAAATAAGACAAACGTACTAAGGAATAAATGGACTGATATGCGCGCAAAGTATGCCTTAGATACAGAAAGCAAGAACACTTTATCAAAGAATGCAAACAACGGATAGTAGATGTTAAAAAAGCTTATGTTCAGACTAAGGCACTAGCAGAGATTAAGATTACTATAGTCCAAATAGAACCAGTTAAGGACCAAATAACAATGGAAACCATAATATAACGAATCTAGAAGGAATGATGCTGGATTTATGGAAGCTATACACATCTTAAATAAGAATATAAACTACTATATTAGCAGGTCAAGAATTATCTAGCAACGCTAGCTAGTGACATGATTACTATTATATAAAAAGCTGCTATTAAATAACACCAAGCCAGCTCCCTAGAAGAAGCCAACTGATTTTATGAGATAATTTAGTAAAAGGGAGGACCCTTTAAGGCAGAGGACCAGAAATTCAGATAGTAACAGAATTTAGAGACTATAGAAGATAAGGAATTAATGTCTACTATAATCTAATAGTAAGTAAGCTGGAGATATTGCTGGATCTATAGATCAGAACATCATATAGGGGAATATTATATTACTAAACACTAGAAAGTTATCTTAGGAGACGGGATATATAAATACCGATAAGTATTATAAGCAGCTAGTAATAAGCAATATAAAGAACTCAGTGGGCAGAAGTTAGCCACGTGGATGAATAAGATTTATAGATAAGAACTAATACTACTTATAAGCTATGTAACTTATTATCACCCTGTAAGACACCCTAAATTAGGATAAAATTAGAATAAGAAATCTAATAAGAAACTTACTCTACTGGTACTATAAATATAGGATAATGATGCTGCTGAAAGATCTATGCAAAGAAAGTACTAGATATGTGAGAAAAAAACGTATACTAAATAAAACTATAGATAGGCAGCTCACACCATAAGGGTTAAAGAATTAAAGATAAAATAAATATTAAAATAGATAACATAAAAGTAGGAGCTTAACACAGAATAAGAGTTAATCTATATAGATTCTAAAAAAGAACTTTAAGACCTAAAGACAGAGAAACATAAACAGTTGGACTAAAATAAGTGCTAATTAGGATGCCAATATCACCAGGCTAAACACCACTAAGATAAATAGATAGCTACAGAATTACATACTAAGTTAATAATAAAGGAATGTTTCTTAAAATGGAAGTGCTAAGATTACAGAGAAGAAACCAGAAGGGAATATAAATTATTATAAAAAGAAAAATACTAACTCTAACAATGCCCTGTCCATAAACCTAAAAAAGAAACACTAAAGAAGCAATTAACGGCTAGAATTATACTATAGATAAAAAACTAAAAGGCTAGTAAGTAATAACTATACTGCTGGAGAGCTAATTTAAGGTCAAAATACAGGAGTTAGCACTTAACTATACACGACTTAAATGAAAACACGAAAATAAGCTATATATAAACGTATGTATTAATAGCTTTTAAACGCAAGCACTCATAAACAGCAGAGCTAGTAAAACACTTATATTAAATAAATAGATATAGAGATACTATACCTTAACTAGAGTTCTAAATAAACCTATAAGAATAGTATACATAGACGATAGTCCGGCAACATTCAGAGAAAGTCTAATTAATCTTAAAATAGAAAATATAACTATTAAGGCAGCAGGTTACACAGATAACTACTGTATTAAAATTATAAATCTAGGCAGTAAGGATTTTATACTAGGGTAAAACTAGCTAGTATAATAGAACCTACTAATTAACTAGAAAACAAAGTCTGTAGAACTTAGGAAGGACTACTACAAATAAATAAAAGCTATAATATAGATAAAGAAAGCAACTCTTCACGATACCACGTTTATTATGCCAAACGAATACCAGGAGGAATTCGGAAAATAGTTTATAAAAAAACAAGAGAACTAGATACCAGAACATAAGGATTAGGACTGCAAGATTATACTCAAGAAAGAAGAAAAACTAAAACCAGTACTATTATATTAAATATCCATTAAATAATAAGAAGAGTTACGACAATATCTAAACACTAATATTAAGAAAGAATATTTATAAGAAAGTAAAAGCGAAGTTACATTACTAGCATTATTTATACCAAAGAAGAACGGGAAATTATGACTCTATATAAACTATTAATAATTAAACAAAGTAATAGTTAAGAACTGCTATCCAATACCCTTAATATCAGAACTCATGTATAAACTCAGAGGGGCTAAATAATTCAGTCTGTTTAATATTAAGAATAAATACTATTATATATGAATAACTGAAGGGCATGAATGGCTAATAGCTTTTAAAACAAGCTATAGACTATATAAATATATAGTTATGCCTATAAAACTTACTAACGCACTAGTAACGTTCCAAGCCATTATTAACCATATTCTAAGAGAATATCTAGACGTTTTTATACTAATATATTTTGATAATGTCTTAGTATATATGAATAGGACGCTAGATGAATATAGTGAGTATACTAAGAAGATATTACGGAAGCTCAAGAAGCACAACTTATATATTTAGACAGGAAAATATATATTCCACAGAAAAGAAATTAAGTTTCTAGGATATATTATATCTAGAGATGGAATAGCAGTTGACCTGGATAAAGCTAAGAATATTTTATCATAGCCAACACTAATAAACGCGAAAGAAGTTTATTCTTTCCTTAAATTCACGGGATTCTATAGGTAATTTATTAAGGGTTATTTAAGAATTACAGCACCCTTAACGGAATTGCTTAAGAAAGATCAATAATTTAAGTGAACAGAAAAAGAAGATAAAGCCTTTAAAAAGTTAAAAAGGAAATTCAAGGAACCACTAATATTAAAAATGTTTGATTTAGGACTTTAAATAGAGATATATATAAACGCATCGGACGGAGCTATAGGAGCTATTCTCTTATAAACATAAGATAATAAATAAAAACATCTAGTAAACTTCTTATCTCATAAACTCACGACTGCTGAGTTGAACTACGATATTTATAATAAGAAATTATTAGCAATAGTTTAAGCATTTAAGAAATAGAAATATTACTTGGAAGGAGCTAAGTAACAGATTGTTGTATATTCAAATCACAAGAATCTAATAGTATTTATAATAATGAAGAAGTTAAATCAACGACAAGTCAGATAGTAGGAGATATTATTAACTTTTAATTTCTAAATACTTTATAAATTAGGAAAAGAAAATACTATGACTGACGCACTCAGTTAACAAGCAGACTATATAAGAGATATACCAGAAATACATAATATAATACTTAAGTAAAGATAAGACAGATCCTTGGGAAGCTTACAAATAGATGTTAAATCAGTAATCATTATCGAAAACACCTAGGAAAGATAAATAAGAAAATTCAACAAGAGACAGCTACTTTAGAATCTGGACTAAGAAATAATCTATATACTAAATAAATTATAGACAGAGCTAATTAAAGACTAACACTCAACTAAAATGCACGAATATTAGGGAATTAAGAAGACTATAGAACGGATTAACAGACACTTCTAAATTCCAGGAATTTAAAGTAAGGTTAGGAATATTCTTTTAGAATATATTAAATACAAAAAGAATAAAGCATTAAGGTATAAGAAGTACAGACTCATATAACTAATACCTTTACTAAACGGACTATAGGAATTAGTTATAATAGACTTTATTATAAGAATACCGATAATTACTACCTTAACAGGTTAATGGTATGACATGATACTGGTTATTATTAACAGGCTAATAAAGTACGCTTACTTTAAACTAACCTATACAGAAATAAAAGCAGATGAACTGGCGTTATTACTAATTAAAATACTAATTATATGATACAGAATGCCACGAGAATTTATCACAGACCAAGACAAGTTATTTACGTTAATATTCTAGAAAATGTTTATAGAATAGCTAGAGGCTAAGTACCGCCTTTTAATAGCATTTCACCCATAAATAAATAAACAAACAGAACGGACGAATCAAATATTAGAATAATACCTATAAATATATGTTAATAAACTATAGGATAATTAGATTAACTTACTACTAATAGCTAAGTTTACATATAACTCTGCAAAGTCATTAATAACGGGAAAATCACTATTCTATATAAACTATAGATATGAGTCTACAGCTTATCAAGAACCACGAATATTAGATAAAGTATTAGAGTTAGTAAGAAAAAAAGTCGAAGACTTACAGACGCTGTATAAAGAAATCGTATAGAAAATCACTTATAAAGGTAATCTTAATAAGTAAGTCAAAGATAAATCTAAGGTTGAGAGACTAATCTTTAAGGAGGAGGATAAGATTTTCTTAAAAAAGAAAAATTTAGAAATAAAGCAACTATCACGAAAATTGGATCACGTTAAATTAGGACTATTCAAGGTTAAATGATAAATAGGACCTATAAATTACGAACTATAATTACTTAAGGACACGAGAATTTATCTAGTTTTTCATGTCTCTAAACTAGAACTAGCACTACGGGATGCTAGGCTATAAACAAGACTTAAACTTAAAAAAGACACTACTAAGTATAAGGTCTAGCAAGTTTTGGACTACTAATAGTTTAGGTGTTAGTGGAAGTATTTAGTTAGATAGAAAGAATACAGACCTAAAGACGACACTTAGGAACCAATTAGGAACTTAAAGAACAATTCAGAGCTAATTAACTAGTATTACTAGAAAGAGCAGTAAAGGCTTACTTTAAGGCTAAGTCTAAAGCATAAGAGAAGTACAGGACGTTTTACTTAAAACCTAAAAAAAAAGATAAGGCGACACTAGACGCTGCGGGTAGTAGTGTACTAGATTAACTCTAATAGTTTTACTCTTCCTCTTTTATTATGTGAACTTTGTTAATTGAGGTAAGCTCACGCTGGAATATTTTCTTCTCCTAAGAATCTATTTAGGCTAGCTGCTAATAAAGGCGTAACTTGTGGGAATAAGTGGCTACTATCTCCTCCTAAGTATAGCGAAGTTACTCCTGCAATTTCTTCTTATCGTGATTAAGGTAATTCTACTTAGGTTAAGTTATGATAAGATCACACTTCATGTTGTGATCAACGCATTCGGAACAACGGCTGGAAGCCGGATTTACTAGATATTAAAAAGCGTTGTTACGATAATAAGAACACAATAACAGTATATAACAGGGTTCGTTATGGATTTAAGAAGCTAAATAGTAAGTACGTATTAGAGATGACTCAGGACGTGTCATCATTTAGACACTAAGTAGGATAAAAAGGAAGTTAAGAATCTTATAGTTTAGAGCACAGGCCAGAGGACCTGTTGCCTTTATACTATTTATAGAAGAAAGAAACTATCTTCCAAGATAAAGACTTAAAAGAGAGGGATAGTGTTATGGACGATAATAATAAGGCAACTGCACCTAAAGAGCTAAGGGAACTAGCAATAACAGCTAATAAAGCTCTAGAATAGAAACGTATATTTGAGTTAGAAAGAAAGAACTATAAGCAGGCACAGGACGCTTTGGCACAGGCTAAAGTACGAGCTAAGAAGTAAGAACAGAAATATGGAACTATGCTAGTAGATTGGGAGCAGTCACGCACGTGACTAGGATAGGGTCTTAACAGATAAGATAGATAAGGCAGATAAGGGACTTATTACTCTTATTTTCTCTAACAGTATCTAATATACTGCACAGAGGTATACAATGTACGCATGGAGGATTTTCTATAAATATAAGGCATAAACTAGCTCCGAGATATTTTGGATTCTTTATAGTTACTCTAAAATCGAGATCTTCTCTCTAAGTTGAGACTTGAACTTGAGTGAAATAGTTTAATACTATCTTATTAAATCTATTATATACCCTCTCCCTACCTTGTGATAAAGCATAAACTCTATTCTGTTAAACCTAAAGCTATCTACTCCAGATACGGAAAGAACTAAGAACTTATTAAGTAATCAGTTAGGGTACAGTTACTAACACTAAACGTACCAATAAGTTAAGGCAACTCGTAACATAAAGGTTAAATTTTTTAGAATAGTTATTTTTTTATTAATTTCTTATAGTATAAGAGACTAAATGTTTTTACTTACTACTTAGTACTATTTTTTTACTACTTTTTATAGTATTTTCTTTAACTATTACTAACTATTTATAAGTTCGTGCTTTATCTTTTAATACTGTTTTTTATAATTTCTTTTATAATATTCTTAGAACTTATAGATCTAATATCTATTATTATTAAGTTTCTTTTTAATAATTTCTATTAATAGTTTATTTTCTTACTATAGGTTTTATTCTATAGGCTTAAGTTATGTCCTTACTATTATAATTCTTAATTTCTTATCTAAATATTTCTTTATAAAGTGTTTAATGTTACTATATTCTAGACATGCTTTCTTATTAAGTTACTTTCTATATTTTTAAGTTATAAGCTTTTTTTTTTAGCTCTTTTTTTTAGCTCTTTTTTTTTAGCTCTTTTTTTTATTATAATAGCTTCCTTATCTAGATTTTATTAATATCTATTTTTTATAAGCTTATTTTTATTATATTAATACTTTCTTCTTTTTTATAGTTATTACTTAATTTTTTTATTATTCTTGTTTATACTGTTAATTATTAATATGTATTATAAACTCTATAAAAGCTTAAAAATTATTTAATTAATTTCTTTTAACTAATTTATTCTTAACTTTATTTTTAAGCTTAGTGTAATAAGCTATTATTAATAGTATATTATTTTAGTTAATTTATAACTACAGTTATCAGAATTCTATAATATATACTAAAACTAAGTTTTTTTGTTATAAGTTTTGTATTTTCTATTCTGTAGAGTATTTTTCGTTAATTTCTTTAAAACTAACTATAATTTACTAAATAAAGTTATTATAACTTCTAAAAACTTTCTTAGTTTTATTTAATATTTTTAATGTATTTTCTTTTTTTTTATATAATTTTTTACTAAGAGCTTGAACTAGTTTATGGCTTTTTCTTTTATATATATTTTTACTATAAGAATTTTATTTTATTTTTTAAAAAAAGTAGCCTTATTAAATTAAGTATATATCTCTATTTTTATTAGAAATCTTTTGAAATGTTTTTTTATACTATTAAACTTCTTAAGTAATTATGCTTTATTACTTAATATATATACTTATATATCTATTTAATTTTAAGTTTAAAAACTATTTATTATAGCTTTACAATTTGTGCCTATTATTACTATATAATTTAGGCTATAAATAATGCTAGTATTAAAACTAAATTACTTAAGCCTATTATTATTATATATAACTTATATAACTTATAGATATTTATAGTATTATAAAATAGTCTATAGCTTTTATATACTTAAGGTTTTTATATAATAAAATGTTATATAGCCTTTATTACTATATTATAAAAGGTAATATAAGGTTATATAATAACTTACTTGCACAATTATTCTAATAATATAAAGATGTAATAAAGTAATAGTTTAACTAATTTATTACATAACAATTCTAGAGAGTTGCTTTAGAATAAAAGTATAAGTATAAAAAAAGAAACTATTTAAAAGCTAAAGAAAATACTCTTTATATAGTAAATCTTTTTACGTATAATTTATTAATACTTAAGCTTATTATAACTACTTAGTTTTTATTAACTCTAATTACTTATATTATACTTATAATTTTGCACGTAAAATATTACGTGTTTTTTTAGTATTAGCTTTATTAATTAATTTAATAATATTAGCTAGAAGTCCTATTTTTTACTTAGTTTATTAAAGTATTTACTTTATTTTTAGCTTAGCTTTATATTCTTATGTATACTTTTTTATTAATAGCTAATAATTCTCTTTTAGTTAGTTTACTACTTTCTATTTATAATTATTACTTATAATAAACCCTTGCTTATTACTAACTATAATACTACTTTTATTTAATGTAGACTTTTATTATATTTAGTAGCATGTTCTATATAGTATTTATTATTATTATTTTTTATTAATTTATAATTAATTTTAACTTAAAACTTATTTAGTATTTTTTTATCTTTTTTTTTGGCTTATTAGTATATATATAATTATAGCCTATAATTAAAAAAAGCATATAAATACATAACTATTTAATAGTGTAAACTAGCTAAATTAATATATTAAACTATTTATTAATAAAAACTATAATCTAAATTTAAGTTTTTAAATAAGTATTACTAAAAACTTTATAAAAGCCCTAAAAAAATAAATAAAAAAATATTAAAAAGTAACTATTTACTATTAATAAAAAACTATGTAAATAAAAATTTTAAAAAAAATTTATAATTTAAAATATAATTTATTATTATAATATACTTAAGTATATATATTAAAACTAGTAAATAAGCTTTTTTATAAAAGTATACTATAAAACTACTTATTATAGACTATAATAAAGTAGTAACTTTAACTAAAAAAGTACTTTTATAGAAAGAGGAATATAAGAAAATATATAAAAAGTTTAAAAAAGTAAAAGCAAACTAGTAAAAAACTAAGTCAAAAAAAAGGATTTTATATTAAATTTAAAAATTATAGAAAGTAGTATAAAAGCATGTAACTAGTTATAAAATAAAGGTCTTAGTAAATAGTTAAAATAGTTAAAATAAAGAAGCTATTTTTACTATTTTTTTTAATAGTATTTAATATATTATATATATGTATTTATTATATACATAAATAATCTACTATAAGTATAAAGTGTTAAATAGCTTATAGCTACTTTTAATTCTTTATAATTACTCTAAAATTAAGAAGTTATTTTTAAGTTAAAATACTATTAAGTAAAATAGTCTAACTACTATTTTATTAATTACTTTTTTACTTACTTTTTACCTATTAAAGCTTTACTTATTTAATTTAATAAGTTTTATTATATATTAGTAAGTAAAAAAGCTCGCTAACTATTTATTCATTAGTTAAAATAAATATATATATTAAAACTAAATTTAGTAAGTATTTACTTTGTAACATTATAACTACTTACTAAATATTAAAAAGCTAATATTAAATTAATTTTAATATAAATAACTAATTAAAAGCTTATAATAACTTAGTACTATAAAAAAAACTTTATTTTAATAATAAGTTAAGTAGTAGTAGTAGTAGTAGTAGTAGTAGTAGTAGTAGTAGTAGTAGTAGTAGTAGTAGTAGTAGTAATAATAGTAGTAGTAGTAGTAATAGTAGTAGTAATAGTAGTAGTAATAATAATAGTAGTAGTAGTAATAGTAGTAATAGTAATAGTAATAGTAGTAGTAATAATAGTAATAATAATAATAATAGTAATAGTAGTAGTAGTAGTAGTAGTAGTAGTAGTAGTAGTAGTAGTAGTAGTAGTAGTAGTAGTAGTAGTAGTAGTAGTAGTAATAGTAGTAGTAGTAGTAGTAGTAGTAGTAGTAGTAGTAGTAATAGTAGTAGTAGTAATAGTAGTAGTAGTAAATAGTAGTAGTAATAGTAGTAGTAGTATAGTAATAGTAGTAGTAGTAGTAGTAGTAGTAGTAAGTAGTAGTAGTAGTAGTAGTAGTAGTAGTAGTAATAGTAGTAGTAGTAGTAGTATATAATAATAATAAAATAGTAATAGTAGTAATAATAATAGTAATAGTAATAGTAGTAATAATAGTAATAATAATATAATAATAATATAGTAATAGTAATAGTAATAGTAGTAATAGTAATATAGTAATAGTAATAATAATAGTAATAGTAATAGTATAATAATCATAATAGTAGTAATAATAGTAGTAATAGTAGTAAAAAAAATTATAAAACTATTATTTACTACTAAAAGTATATTAGAGGTTTAAAGAGCTTAGTAAATTATTAAAAAAATAAATTAAAATTATATAAAAACTTTAATAAGTAATAATAATACTATAATAAGCTAAAATAGCTTAAAGTATAATAACTAAAATTTACTTACTAACTAAGTTTAATATTAATAAAAAAGATTTAAAAACGTTTATAAACAGTAATAAATTTATACTACTAGTTTAATTAATTATTATTTACTATAAATTAAGACTAAATTTTGGCTATAGAAATAAATATAACTAAAAAAAAACTATATAATAGTTTAAGCTCTTAGTAAAAAAACTATCTTAATAATAGTAAACTAAACTTAAGTAAAAATAAATTAAAAAACTATAATTTAAATATTAAGTAAGTTTTTAAAAGCTATATAAACTTAAAAATAAATTATAGTTATATTTAAAAAATTAATAAAAAGGTAAATAAAACTTAAAAGTTATAACTTCTAAAGTAAAAAAGGTTAATAGCTAAATATATAATTAAATTTAAGTAGCTTTAGTTAATACTTAGTTAAAAAAATTAACTATTAATTATAATATATTATATAGAATTAAAATATAGAGTTTAAAAATAAAATTATATAAAAAAAATAGTAGTTATTAATAATTACTAATATTAATATAAATAGAAAAAAAAGTAAAAAAACTAACTTATTATTTAACTAGCACAAAGTAATAAAAAAAACATAAAAACATATAATTTAATAAACTAAATAGTAAATAATTTTTTTTAAAAAAAAAAAAAAATCTAATTAATATACTAGAAAATATAAGAATAAGTAAAATATTATACACGTAAAACCTACTTAAAGTATAGAAAAATAAAAATACTTTATAAAAAACTATAAATAATAGAAACTTAATATTAAAGTAGTTTATATTTAAATTTAAACACTATAAGTTATAGTAATTATAGTTTAAGTAAAAAAAAAAGCAAGTTATACAAAAATAGATTATAAAAAAAAAAAAAAAAAAAAAAAAAAATTAGTGTTAAATTTATAAAAGTACGTTTTATTTAAAATAAAAATATAAAATATTATATTAAATAGTTAAAAATAAGCTAATTAAGCTAACATTTAAAATAAATATAAATATAAAAAAAGTAGCTATATAATAATATAATGTAAATATAAAAGTAAAATTATAAAAAAAAAGAACTCTTTACATAGTTAGATTAAAAGTTTAAATAATAAGTAATAAATAAAACTAAAATAAGTAAAAAGCTTATATTTACTATTATTTAATAAAAAGTATTAAAGAAATAGTATTAAATTTATAGCTTAAAACATTACTTAAAATAAAGTTATATAATATAATATTAGAAAATAATACTTAGAAATAAAATGTATAAATATTAGTAAGTATTATAAAATGTAAAATATTAGTAATATAAAAAACTAATAAGTTTTAAACTATTTAAGTAAATAAATAAGATTTAAATAAAAATACTTTAAAAAATATACTTTATAACTAGCTAGTAAAAGTACTAAAACTAGAATAAAACTAAAATAAATAAAAAATAATACTATTACTAGTACTATAAGTTTAAAATAATAATATAGTTAAAAAAAGTATATATAAAAAATATTAGGTTTATAAATCTAAAAAAAATTTAAAAAAAAAAGTTATAAATAAGCTAAATACTTAATATAAATTAAAAAACCTAAAATATAATAAATGCTTATATAACTAAAAAATAAATAAAAACTTAATAAAAACATAAAATTAATTTTCATAGATTTAAAAAAAAAAGGCTTAAAATCTAAGTATAAATACTTATAAGAAGTTAATATAAAATAAATACTAACTTAAATAGTAATACTATTAAATAAAATAATACTAAAATAAGTAGCTAGTGACTAAATTATATAAAAAGCTTATAATTTTAAAATACTTTCTAAAATAAAAATACTAGAACTATAAAAAATAGGTATAAATAAAGTATAAAATACTAGGAATAAAAAAATACTAACTAAATAAATACTTAATTTATAAAATAACTAAAAAAAAGTAATTACTTTTTAAATACTAAAGTTAAATAAAAAATAAATAAGTTAGTAGACTAAAACTAGGCTACCTAATAACTAATATAAAAAAGTTAATAATGTAATTATATAATAAACATAAATAAATAAAAACAAGCTATATATAAATGTATATATTAATAGTAAAAATGTTTTAATACTTATAAATAGTAGAGCTAGCAAATTATTAATATTAAATAAATAAATTAAAACCTAATATATTTTATATAAAGTTTTAAACAAATTTATAAAAATAAAACGCATTAATAATAATTTAATAATATTTAAAAAAAGTTTAATTATTTTTAAAATATAAGATATAACTATTAAAGTAGTAATTTACGTAAATAACTACTATATTAAAATAATAAATCTAGATAGTAAGAATTTTATACTAAGTTAAAATTAGCTAGTATACTAAAATCCTATTATAAATTAAAGAAATAAAATATTAAAAAAACCTATTTATAGTAAATACTATCTATTATTAGAAATAGGCATATAAGTAAAAAAAACAGTAATTAATAATAACATATTTAAAGTACAAAAAAATTACTAAAAAGAATTTAGAAAGTCGTTTTTTTAAAAAGCTAAAAATAAGTTACTAAAGTACTAAAAATAGAACTATAAAATTAAACTAAAACTTAAAACTAATATAAAACTAGAACTATTATATTAACTTTTAATCTACTAATAAAAAGAATTATAAAAGTATATTTAGAATACTTAAAAAAAGAAATATATTTAAGTTAGTAAAAGTAAGATAGTATTATTCACACTTTTCATATAAAAGAAAAATAGAAAACTATAGCTTTATATTAATTACAAATATTTAAATAACATAATAATAAATAATTAGTATATTATATTATTAATAATAGAACTTATAAATAAGTTATAAAAAGTTAAGTAATTTAGTCTATTTAACATTAAGAATAAATATTATTAAATAAAATTAATAAAAAAACATAAATAAATAACAGCTTGTAAAATAAAATATAAGTTATTTAAATACCTAGTTATACTATTTAAATTTACAAATATACTAGTAACATTTTAAATAATTATTAATTATATACTATAAGAATATATAAATATATTTATTATTATATATTTAAATAATGTGTTAGTATATACTAATAAAATACTAAAGTAACACATAAAATATATAAAAAAAGTATTAAAAAAACTTAAAAAATATAAACTCTACATTTAAATAAAAAAGTATGTATTTTATAAAAAAAAAGTTAAATTCCTAAAATATATTATATTTAGAAACAGAATTATAGTTAATTTTAATAAAGTATAAAAATTCTATTTTAGCTTACTTTAATAAATATAAAAAAAGTTAATTTTTTTTTAAGTTTTATAAAATTCTACTAATAATTTATTAAAAAATACTTAAAAATTATAGTACTTTTAATAAAACTCTTAAAAAAATTAACCTTTTAAGTAAAAATAGAAAAAAAAAATTAAGTATTTAAAAATGTTAAAAAGTAATTTATAGAACTACTAATATTAAAAATATTTAACATAAAGTTATTTATAAATATTTATATAAATATATTAAATAAAGTAACTAGTATACTATTACTATAATAAAAATAAATAAGTAAATTATACTTAGTAGACTTTATATTACATAAATTTATAATTACTAAGTTAAACTACAATATTTATAACAAAAAACTGTTAGTAATGGTTTA
Organism: Zopfia rhizophila CBS 207.26; assembly: GCA_010093925.1. Lineage (NCBI taxonomy): Eukaryota > Fungi > Ascomycota > Dothideomycetes > Zopfiaceae > Zopfia > Zopfia rhizophila. The sequence continues at coordinate 3,098,218 of ML994611.1, forward strand.
AGTATTTAAAAAATAAAAAAATTACTTAAAAGAAGTAAAATATTAGATTATTATATACTTAAATTATAAGAATTTAACAGCCTTTACAATAATTAAGAAACTAAATTAATAATAAGTTTAATAGTTAAAACTTTTAGTAACTTTTAATTATAAAATACTTTATAAAAGAGAAAAAGAAAATAGAGTAGGTCACACACTTAGTTAATAAACTAATTACATAAAAAATATACTCAAAATTTATAACTTAATACTAAAAATATAAGAAAATATATTATTAAAATATACATACTTAAATATTAAGGTAGTAATTATTATAAAAAAAAATAATAAATTAGAGAACTAAAAACGTTTTAAATAGAATAAAAATAAAACTGTTTACGTACCTAATAATTTATAAACGGAATTAATTAAAGATTAATATTTAGTAAAAATATATAAATATTAAAAAGTAGAAAAAAATACAGAATATATTAATAGAAGTTTCTAAATTTCTAGTATATAAAAAAAAGTTTACACAATTCTAGCTAAATACATAAAATATAGAAAAAATAAGTATTAAGATATAAAAAATATAAACTAATATAACTAATTTTTTTAACTAATAAACTATAGAAATTAGTTATAGTAAACTTTATTATTAGGTTACTACTATTAATAATATACTAAAAACACTAGTATAATACTATATTAGTAATTATAAACTAATTAATAAAGTACACATACTTTTAACTAACTTATAAAAAACTAAATACTAATAAGCTAATAAATAAAATTATAGAAACACTTATAGCATAATATAAGTTATTATAGAAATTTATTATAAATAGAAATAAATTATTTACATTAATATTCTAGAAAAAGTTTATTAGAAAACTAGAAATAGAAAACTATTTTTAATAGCTTATTATTTGTAAATAAATAAATAAACAAAATAAACAATTTAAATACTAAAATAAAACTTATAAATATATATTAATAAACTATAAAATAATTAAGTTAACTTACTACTAATAGTTAAGTTTATATATAACTTTATAAAGTTATTAATAATAAAAAAATTACTATTTTTTACTAATTACAGTTATAAGCTAACAACTTATTAAAAAGTATAGAAACTAGAAAATATATTAAAATGAGTATAAATTAAAGTTAAGAAACTTTAGCTTATATATTAAAAAATAGTATAAATAATTACCTAAAAAGAATACTTTAGTAAGTAATAAAAAAATAAGTTTAAAGTTAAAAAACTAACTTTTAAAAAAAGAAATAAAATTTTTATTTTATAAAAAAGTGTAAAAATAAAAAAACTATTATAAAACTTAAATTATGTTTAACTAAAACTATTTAAAGTTAAAAAAATAAACTAAATTTATAAATTATAAAATATAACTATTTAAAAACATAAAAATTTACTTAATATTTTATATTTTATGACTTAAAAAAGCACTACTATACACTAAACTCAAGACAAAAATTAAACTTAAAGAAAATAATATTAAGTAAAAAGTCTAGCAAAAACTAGATTATAAAAAGTTTAAGTATTAGTAGAAATATTTAGTTAAATAAACTAAATATAAACTCAAAGATAACACATAAAAGCTAATTAAAAACTTAAAAAAGTATTTAAAGTTAATTAACTAGTATTATAAAAAAAAACTAGTACAGGCTAGGTTTTAAAATTAGTTAAAAAAAATAAGGTAATTAAAGAATATTCTACTTAAACCTAAAGAAAAAAAAGCTAATAAACTCTAAAAAAAAAAATTGTATTATAAGTTATAGTATATAAAGTACAAAACTCTAATAATTTTACTTTTTTTTTATTGCCTAGACTTTATTAATAAAGGCTAATTTATAAAAAAAAAAAAAATTTTAAAAAATTTATTTAAGTTAATTAAAAACATAAATAATACTATTAATTACAAACTTCTATTTATTTATTTTAAGTATATTCTAATTTCTTATAAAGTTTATTCTTTTTATAATTAAGATAATTCTACAAAAACTATAATATAACAAGATTATATAAAACTTTTTAATTAATATACTTAAAATAATAGCTAAAAGTAAAGTTTATTAAATAAACCTAATTTTCCTTTCTAATAATAAAAATAGAGTAATAATATTAAATAACTGTACTTTTAAACTTTTTTTTACTAAATAGTAAGCTTATATTAAAAAGGATTTTACTTAAGTTATTCCTAAAATTCTAAGTAGAAAAAAAAAAGGTTTTTATAATCTAACTTTTTATATAAAAAACTAGTTGCCTTATACTACTTATAAAAGAAATAAAATAACTTTTAAACTAAAAGCTTAAAAAAAGAGAATAATATTATAAACTATAATAAAGTAGTAACTTTAACTAGAAAAGTGCTTTTATAAAAAGAGAAATATATAAAAATATATAAAAAGTACAAAAAAGCTAAAGCAAACTAGTAAAAAACTAAGTTAAAAAAGAAAGTACTTTATATTAAGTTTAGAAATTATAGAAAGTAGTATAAAAACATGTAACTAGTTACAAAATAAAGATCTTAATAAATAGTTAAAATAAAGAAAATAAAAAAACTATTTTTACTATCTTTTTGGTAGTATTTAATATACTAAGTATAAATATTTATTATATATATAAAGAATCTACTATAAAGATAAAACATTAAATAGTTTATAGCTATTTTTAATTCTTTATAGTTACTTTAAAATTAAGAAGTTATTTTTAAGTTAAAATACTATTAAGTAAAATAGTTTAACTACTATTTTATTAATTACGTTTTTATTTACTTTTTACTTACTAAAGCCTTACTTATTAAATCTAATAAGTTTTATTATATATTAGTAAGTAAAAAAGCTAGCTAACTATTTATTTATTAGTTAAAATAAGTGTATATATTAGAACTAAAATTAGTAAGTATTTACCTTATAATACTATTCTATAAAAAATACTATAATAAAAAAATAACTTAAATAACTTAAAGCATAAATATATTAAGTTAAAAAAAAATATTAGCTAAAAAGTAATTAACACAAAAATTTTTTTTAATAAAAGTAATATAAAGTAATTATAAAAATATAAGTAATAAAAAGTAAAACTAAAGTTATTATTTATATTATATTCTATAAGTAAGCTACGCACCCAAGTGAGCTGCGTATCTTAAAATTTACTAAAATCTTAAAATTTTCTACCTTAATATCTCAACAACCACTTAATAATAAATTCTAAAAATTGAAATTTGAGCTTTTATATATACATTACAGCTTTCATGAGAGTTGCATAAACATTAGTTAAGTAGTTTCTAAGATATAGTAATTTAGCTTTATTTTAGCTTTTAAATTACTATATCTTAGAAACTACCTAACTAATATTTATGCAACTCTCATGAAAGCTGTAATATATATATAAAAGCTCAAATTTCAATTTTTAGAATTTAGTATTAAGTAGTTATTAAGATATTAAGGTGGAAAATTTTGAGATTTTAGTGAATTTTAAGATATGCAGCTTACTTAGGTGCGTAGCTTACTTATAGAATATAATACTAAAAATTATAAACTAATTTTTAGCTAACTATAAATAAAAAAGCATAAAATTAACTTTAACTATAACTTATAAAAGTTGCTTTTTAATGCTTTTTATTACTAGGCTTATTATTTATACTTATTTTAATTTCTAATCTACTTAAAAGAATATACTACTTATTTAAGAAACTTTTTAGTAAATTTTTTACTAGAAAACTCTTACCTTAATACTATCTATATATAGTATATTAAAACCTATTTTTTAAAGTTATTACTAACTACTTAATTTTAATATAATTACTAGTTAACTAAAATAAACTACTAGTTATAAAAATTAGATATTTACTTAAAGACTTTTTTAGTAAACTATTTTCTAAAAAACTTTTACTTAAAGTCTATACTTATTGTTATAGTAACTATTTGTAATATTTTATAAAAGCTTTTTAAAAAAGCTTTCTCTATAAGTTTTTTTATTATATTATATGTTTATATATTAGTTTCATACTAGTGCATAAGCTTTTACTCTAAATATTTTAGTTTATAACTTAATATATTCTTCTTTTTTTCACATAACGTTTTAAATTATTATCTAGTACTATACTTAGTAATTAATTAATACTTTTTATTAAGTACTTAACTTTCTATTTATAGTACTACTGTAATATTACATTATGTCTTTTACTAATTTTTTATAATAAATAATCTAGATTTTACTAAAATTCTTAGAGACTTTATTTATTAACTTGTAACTTTAAAGATAAGTAATAAATTACTTATAAACACCTTAGTAAAATAAAAAACCTAATATAAAAAAAGTATAAAAGCTTTTTATATTAAGCTTAATAAGATAAAATAAGTATTTACTAGTTTAATTTCTATTATTACTATCTTTTTTATTAAAAAGAAGTCTAGCTCTTATTATTAGTTTATCTAAAAATAGCTTAAGTCCTATAATTCTAACTTTATTTATAATTATAACTAGTACCTATTTTTAAGTTCCTTAAGTTATAGTTAGAAACATAAGATTAATTATTATACTAGAATTTACTATATTATTAATAATAACGAAATTTAATTACTTATTTAATTTTTTAATATTTACTAGAAAATGAAAAGACCTACACATCTTTATTAAAAAACTTAATTATAAGCTTTAAAATAATGCTAACTAATATTTTACTAAATACTCTTAACTTTTATATATATATTTAAAGCTAGAAAAGGACCTGGTAACACTTATAAACCCTTTTATAAATAAGAATATATACTTAGTAGAATAATTAATTACCTTTTTATAAGCTATATATAGAGACCTAAATAGAAAACTTACTATCTTAAATAAGCTTAATTTATTTTACTAAGAATAGAAAAGTTTTACTATTTATTTTATTAAATTCTGTAGACTAGTGTTATGAGTTGCCTTAACTTAATAGTACATTTTACGTCAGTAACTCTGCCCTAACTGATTACTTAATAAGTTCTTAGCTCTTTCCGTATCTGGAATAGATAGCTCTAGGTTTAATAGAATAGAGTTTATGCTTTATCGCAAGGTAGGAAGAGAATATATAATAGATTTAATAAGATAGTATTAAACTATTTCACTCAAGTTCAAGTCTCAACTTAGAGATAAGATCTTGATTTTAGAGTAACTACAAAGAATCCAAAATATCTCGGAGCTAGTCCATGTCTCATATTTATAGGAAATCCCTCGTGCGTACATTGTATACCTCCTAGCGGTATGTTGGATACTACTAGAGAAGATAGAAGAGCTCAAAGCTCCATCACCTCTATCTTGTCTATCTGCCAAGACCCTGTCTTGGTCACGTGCGCGACTGCTCCCAATCCTCAGGCATGGTTCTGTATTTCTATCCTCGCTTCTTGGCTCATACTTTAGCCTGTGCCAAAGTGTCTCGTGTATGCTTGTAATTCTTTCTTTCTAGCTTAAACATACGTTTCCATTTTAGAGCCTCATTGGCCGTTGTTGCCAGTTCCTTTAGCTCCTTAGGTGCAGTTGTCTTTCTATTACCGTTCGTAACATTATCCCCCTCTTCTAAGTCTTCGTCTTAGAAGATAGTTTCTCTCTTCTATAAATAGTATAAAGGCAACAGGTCCTCTGGCTTGTGCTCTAAACTATAAGATTCTCAACTTCTCTTCTAACCTGTCTAATCTCTTAATGATGACATGTCCTAAGTTGTCTCTAATACGTGCTTACCGTTTAGTTTCTTAGATCTGTAATGAACTCTATCACATGCTGTCGCCTTGTTCTTACTGTCGTAACAACGGCTGTTGTTATTTAATCCACCCTGCCTCAGGTCGCTGTTCTGAATGTATTGATTATAGTGTAAAGTATGATCTTGTCGTAACGCAGCCTAAATGGAACCGGTTGGATCACGATAAGAAAAAACTTTAAGATTAACTTTGTTAGGCCTAGGAAGAGATGGTTGCTGCTTGTTCCTAAAAGCTATGTCTCCACCAGCAGTTAGCCTAAATAGATTCTTAGGAGAAGGAGATGTTCCAGCGTGAGCTTGCCTCAGTTGATGAAGTTCACACAATAAAGGAGGAGTAAATCCGTTAGAGTCAATCTAGTATACTATAACCTGCAGTGTCTGATGTCGCTTCCTTCTCTGGTTTTGAATGGAATGTTCTGTATTCTCCTTATGCCTTGGACCTAGCCCTAGAGCAAGCCTTTGCCGCTCCTTCTGGTGATACTAGTCAATCAGCTCCAAACTATTCCTTAAGTTCCTGATTAGTTCCCAGGTATCGTCCTCAGGTCCGTATTCTTTTTATTTAACCAAGTATTTCCACTGATGACTAAACCGTTAGTAGTCCAAAATCTGTTGAACTTCGTACTCGGTAGTGTCTTTCTTAAGTTTAAGTTTTGTCTATAGTTTGGTATCCCGTGGTGCTGGTTCTAGTTTGGAGACATGGAAAACCAGGTGAATTCTTATGTCTTTAGGTAATTGTAGTTCGTAATTCACAGGTCCTGTTTATCGTTTAACCTTAAATAGTCCTAACTTAACGTGATCTAGTTTTCGTGATGGTCGTTTTGTTTCTAGATTTTTTTTTTTTAAGAAAATTTTATTCCCCTCCTTAAAGGTTAGTCCCTTAACCTTAGATCTATCCTTAATTTATTTGCTAAGATTACCTTTATGGGTGATTTTCTGTGTGATATCCTTATAAAGTAGTTATAAGTCCTTAACTTTCCTTCTTACAGGTTCTGATACTTTATCCATTTTCTGTGGTTCTTAATAAGCTGTAGGCTTATAACTATAGTTCGCATAGAATGGTAATTTTCCTGTTGTTGATGACTTTGCAGAGTTGTATACAAACTCGGCTATTAGTAGTAAGTTAGTCTAATTATCTTATAGTTTGTTAACATATATCTGTAGGTATTATTTTAATGTTTGGTTTATCTATTCTATTTAACTGTTTATTTGTGAGTGAAACGCTGTTAAGAGATAATACTTAGCTCCTAGCTGCCTTATAAACGTCTTTTAGAAGGTTAATGTAAATAATTTATCTCTATCTATAATAAATTCTCATGGCATTCCATGTCATGTAATTAAAATTTTAATTAGTAATGTTACCAGTTTATCTGCTTTAATTTCCGTGTGGGTTGGTTTAAAGTAAGTATACTTTATTAGTCTATTAATAATAACCAGTATCATGTTATACTATTAACCCTTTTAGGTAGTAATTATCAGTATTCCCGTGATAAAGTCTATTGTAACTGATTTCTATAGTAAATTTAGTAAAGGTATAGGTTGCATGAGTTCGTACTCTTTATATCTTAATACCTTATTCTTTTTATAATTAATATATTCCGAAAGAATTTTCCTAACCTTACTCTAAATTCCTGGAATCTAGAAGTGTCTGTTAATCTGTTTTATAGTCTTCTTAACTCCTTAATATCTATATATCTTAGCTAAATGTTGGTCTTTAATTAGCTCTATCTGTAATTTATCTGGTACATAAATTATTCCTTAGTCCAAGTTCTAGAGTAATCGTCTATTATTAAATTCTCTTATTTATTTTTCTTAGGTGTTTTCGATAATGATTACGTGTTTAATATTAATTTATAAGCTCCCCAGGGATCCGTTCTGTCTTTATTTAAGTATTATATTATAAATTTTTAGTATATCTCTTATATAGTCTGCTTATTAGCTAAGTGCGTTAGCTACTATATTTTCTCTTCCCACTTTATAAAGTATTTAAAAATCGAATATAGAAACTAATTTTTATTATCTGATTTATTATTAATTTAACTTCTTTATTATTATAAATGCTGTTAGATTTTTGTGATCTGAATATACAACAATTTAGTATTTAGCTCCTTCTAAGTAATATTTCTATTTTTTAAATGCTTAAACTATTACTAATAGTTTCTTATTATAAATATTATAATTTAACTTAGCAGTTGTAAGTTTATGAGATAGGAAGTTTACTAAATATTTATACTTATTATTCTATACTTATAGTAGAATGGTTTTTATAGCTCCGTCTAATGCATCCGCATGTATCTCTATTTAAAGTTATAAATTAAATATCTTTAATATCAGTAGTTTCTAGAATATTTTTTTTAGAGTTATAAAAGCTTTATTCTCCTTAGCTTCCTATTTAAACTATTAGTTCTTTTTAAGTAATTCCGTTAAGAGTGCCGTGATTTTTAAATAGTTCTTAATAAATTATTAGCAGAAGCCCGTAAATCTAAGAAAAAAATAAACTTCTTTTGTGTTTATTAGTATAGGCTATGATAAAACGTTTTTAGTTTTATCCAGGTTAACTGCTATTCCATCTCAAGATATTAAATATTCTAAGAATTTAATTTCTTTTCTGTGGAACACATATTTCTCTGTTTAAATATATAGGTTGTGTTCCTTAAGCTTTTGTAGTGTTTTCTTAGTATACTTAATATATTCTTTTAGCGTCCTGTTTGTGTACACAAGTATATTATTAAGATATATTATTATAAATACGTCTAGATATTCCCTTAGCACATAGTTAATAATTGTCTAGAATATTACTAATACGTTTATAAGCCCAAATGGCATGACTAGGTATTTAAATAACTTATATCTTATTTTTAGTATAGTCATCCATTCGTGTCCTTTAGCTATTTATATTCTGTAGTATTTATTCTTAATATTAAAGAGACTAAATTATTTAGCTCCTCTAAGTTTATCTATAAGTTCTAATATTAAGAGTATAGGGTAATGGTTTTTTACTATAGCTTTATTAAGATATCTATAGTTAACACACAACCTTAATTTACTGTTTTTTTTTAGTATGAAGAGTGTTAGTAACGCTATAGTGTTTTCACTTTCCTATATATATCCCTTTTTTAAGTTCTTATTTAGATATTATTATAACTCCTCTTGCTGATTAATAGATAGTTAGTATAATAATCCTAGTTTTAGATCTGTTCCTTCTTTAAGTATGATCTTATAATCCTAGTTTTAGTATTCTAGTAACTAGTCTTTAGCTTTTTTAAAGAACTATTTTCTAAATTCTCTCTAGTATTCGTTTAGCACAATAAACGTAGTATTATAAAGAGTCGTTTTCTTTATTTATATTATAACTTATATTTATTCGTGATAGTCCTTCCTAGTTTCTATAGACTTTATTCTCTAATTAATTAGTAAATTCCATCGTGCTAGCTAGTTCTATCTTAATATAAAATTCTTATTACCTAGATTTATAATTTTAATATAGCAGTTATCCGTGTAACCTGCTGCCCTAATAGTTATATTCTCTATTTCAAGATTAATTAGACTTCTTCTGAATATTACTAGATTATTATCTATGCATACTACTCTTACAGGTTTTTCTAAAACTTTAGTTAAGATATAATATCTCTGTATTTACTTATTTAATATAAGTATTTTACTAGCCCTGCTGTTTATAAGTGCTTACATTAAAAAGCTATTAATACATATATTTATATATAGCTTATTTTCGTGTCTTTATTTAAGTCGTGTATAGTTAAGTAATAACTCTTATATTTTAACCTTAGATTAGTCCTCCAGCGGCATGGTTATTACTTACTAGCCTTTTAGTTTTTTATTAGTTATTAACTCCTAAGTGGCAGTCATTTCTTTAGTGTTTTCTCTTTTAGTTTATAAATAAAGTATTACTAGAGTTAGTATTAATTTTCTAGTAGTATTTTATATTTACTTTTTACTTCCTTTCTATAATCTTGGCACTTCTATTCTAAGAAACATTTCTTAGTTATTAGTTTGGCATGTAATTCTGTAGCTAGCTATCTATCTTAGTGGCGTTTAGCCTAATAATATTAGTATCCTAGTTAGTATTTATCCTAGTCTAACTGTTTATGTTTCTTGGTCCTTAGGTTCTAGAGTTCTTCTTTAGAATCTATGTAAATTAGTTCTTATTATAAGTTAAGTTCTTATTTCTACGCTATTTATTTTAGTACTTGTCTTATTATTAGTTTTTTAACTTATACAGCATAAGCTGCCTATTTATATTCTTATCTAGTATACATCTTTTCTCTATATATTTAGTATTTCTTTTATATGGTTCTTTCAGCGGCTTCCTTGTCCTATACCTATAGAATAAATAAAATAAATTCTTTCTTTAGTTTCTTATTTTAGTCCTATCCTAACTCTAGATGTCTGATAGAATAGTAATAGGTTATATAGCTCATAAGTAATGTTAGTTTTTATCTGTAAATCTTATTTATCTATATAGCTAATTTCTATTTACTAAGTTTTTTATATTACTTGTTACTAGCTACTTGTAGTGCTTATTAATACTTATATATCCTATCTCCTAAGGTAACCTTTTAGTGCTTAGTGATATAATATTTTTCTATATAGTATTCTAATCTATAAATCTAGTAGTATTCTTAGCTTACTTATTATCTAATTATTATAGATATTAGCTCTTTACCTTCTATTGTCTTTTAATTTTATTATTGTCTAAATTTCTAATCCTCTGCTCTAAAGGGTCCTTTTTTTTATTATATTATCTTATAGAATTAATTAGCTTCTTCTATAGAGCTGGCCTGGTGTTATCTAATAGTAGCTTTTTTTATAATAGTAATTATATTATTAGTCTATTCCACTAAATAATTCTTAACCTGTTAATATGGTATTTCGTATTCTTATTTAAGGTACATATAGTTTCTATAGATCTAGTATTATTCTTTCTAAATTCGTTATATAATAGTCTCTTTAGTTATCTGGTCTTTAGCTAGTTTTACTTAGACTATAGCTATTTTAATTAGTGCCTTAGTTTAAATATAAGCTTATTTAATATCTACTTTCTATTATTTATAGTCTTTAATAAAGTGTTTTTTTTTTCTGTAACTAAGACATGCTTTTTGCGTGTACTAATTTATTTATTCTCTAGTTCACTTATCTTATTTTTATTTATTAATTTATATGTTCTTGATTGACACTTAGTTGATTTCCATTACATTATAAATTCAGCTATCTTTTCTATTTTTTCGTGGTATATAAATTACTAGCCTAGTATTATTTTTCTTTTCCTGTTCCCTTTAGTACTAATAGTTATTAATTATTACCACTTATTTAATGATTTTTAGAAGTGTGCTAGGTCGTTTTTCTTAGGAAATTTTATTCTTAATTCTATCTTTTAGCCCTGTATAGTACATTATAACTAGGGGTTAGTCTGCTTAGTTTAGTTAAGATTAGATTTACTTAAATTCTGCTATATAATTAGCTGCTGACGTGCGTTGTCTAAGTTATTAGAGCTTTTAAATTACTTCTATTTCTTTATTAATCTTTTTAAAGACTATAATCATTTCCTTCTTAAAGCTCTTATAATTTTTAAAGGTTCTTTTAATGTTGTTGTTATAGTTTATAAGTTCTACTAATTCTAAGTTTAGATCTCCTTTAGCTAGATAGTTCTTTATAAGTAGTTTAAACTATTTTATTATTCTTCCTATTATATTCATACCGGCTACTAAGATCTGATCTTAATTAGTTATAAATAAAGACTAATTAAACTAATAGTAAAGGTCTATTGTGGCTATAAAGATTTTGAGTTTATCTCTATTACTGTTAAACTTTATAGGAGGTTATATTTTTACTATTTCTTTTCTATTAGTCCTATCTGCTATTACCTGTTACTATAGATTAACTAAGGCATTACGTAACTTTATTATAGCTACTTTTTATTTTTAAATAATTTATTATATACTCTTGCCTTTTTCTGATGTACTTTTAATAGTAGATAAAAATCCTACCATAACTTCTTCTTTACTGCTATTTTCTTTTAATGAATAAAGTTCCTGTTCATCCTTATAGTAGGTTATTATAGACTATAATTAGAAATTTGTTATTAGAATTAATCTAACGTCCTCTTCTTATACTTTGAAAGGGTAGTTATAATGTTATGAGTTGCCTTAATTTAATAGTATATTTTACGTTAGTAACTCTATTCTAATTAATTACTTAATAAGTTCTTAGCTCTTTCTATATCTGGAATAAATAGCTTTAGGTTTAATAGAATAGAGTTTGTGCTTTATCACAAAGTAGAAAGAGAATATATAATAGATTTAATAAAATAGTATTAAACTATTTCACTTAAGTTCAAGTCTTAACTTGGAGATAAGATCTTGATTTTAGAGTAACTATAAAGAATCCAAAATATCTCGGAGCTAGTTTATGCCTTATATTTATAGGAAATCCCTCATACGTATATTATATATCTTTTAGTGGTATATTAAATACTACTAGAGAAAATAGAAGAGCTTAAAGCTCTATTATCTCTATCTTATTTATTTACTAAGACTCTATTTTAGTCACGTACACGACTGCTCCTAATCCTTAAGTATAGTTCTATATTTCTATTCTTATTTCTTAGCTCGTACTTTAGCCTGTGCTAAAGCGTCTTATATATGCTTATAATTCTTCCTTTCTAGCTTAAATATACGTTTCTATTTTAAAGCTTTATTAGCTATTATTACTAGTTCCTTTAGCTCCTTAAGTATAGTTATCTTTCTATTACCGTTCATAACAACTAGCTAGTAATACTAGACTAAATGAAATTAATTTAATTACTTAATTAAGAAAGTTATTAAACAATAATTTTTACTAGATAATAGTAAATATTAAAATTTCTAATACATTAAATAACTATACTAATCTAATATTTTTATATAATAATAATTTTTAGTATCTCTCTTTACTATATTTTATTAGGCTGTAATCTGTATTATAAAGAGATTTTAATATTATAGAAATTAATATTTCTAATTATATTTTTATTAGATTAGCTAAGTAAGAAGCCTAAAAGCGTAATAGCTAATATTTTAAGTATAATAAATATAGTTATATTTCCTAAAACTACTTTATTCTCCTATTAAAACTCTAATCTATAAGTTTATTCTAACTTTAATAAGTAACTAGTTTCTATTCTTTCTTTAAATTTAAATCTTCTTATAAATAAGAATGTTTTTAAACTTCTTAAGCTAGCCTACTAAAAGCTTTATTCTAGTATTAAGTTACTTTTTAGGATGTTTTTAATACTAGATTTCTATTAATCTTTAAACTTCTTACTTAGTAACTAACTCCTAAAACTATTAAGTAAATATTTTTTATATTATCTAATAAAATAGCTCGTTTTACTCTATTACTACTTTAATTAATACTAAAGTAACTAGTATAGGTTATATTAGTAGATTTCTAGTTAGTACTTAAAAACTTTATATTTTATTACTCTTAAACGTTTTATATCCTACTAGTTTTAATAGTAAATATTTTAGAGAGAGTTATATCTTATATACTACTATATTATAAACAGTAATAAAAAGATAACTGTACTTAAAGAGCTAAGGGAACTAGTAATAATAGCTAATAAAACTTTAGAATAGAAATGTATATTTAAGCTTAAAAGAAAGAACTATAAGTATACACAGAATGTATTAGCGTAAGCTAAAGCAAGAACTAAGAAATAAGAATAAAAATATAGAACTATATTAGTAGATTAGGAGCGATTATCCACATAACTAGGCAGAACTTAGTAGATAGAAATAAATTAAAGTAATAAAGCTTCTAGCACTTTTATTAATCTCTAATAGTATTTAATATACTAAATAATAATACAGAATATACGTATAAAGGATCTACTATAAGTATAAGACATCAGACAATTCACGATTACTTTTAATTCTTAGTAGTTACTCTAAAATTAAGATTCACATCTTAAGTAACATAGTTTGATACTATCTTATTAAATTTTAACTTATTATATTAATTTCTTCCTACCTTTTACTGAGTTAATTAACTTCTATTAAGTCTAATAAGCTATCTGATCTAGAAGTAAGGGAACTACTAAGTATTATATAAACAGTTAAATAGCTTATTACTAGTATAATTTATATTAGTAAGTTAGTAACTTATAACATTATAATTACTACCTTAAGAGATTAAAAAGGATCATTAGATAAATTCTAATAACTAATTATTAAGAGTCTATAATAACTTACTACAAGGACGAATAAGAACTTTACTTGATAGAGAAAAGTAGTAGTAAAGAAGAAGTTATAGTAGGGCCTTTATCTATAACTAGAAGTACATCCAGAAAAATAAAGAATATATAGTAGGTTATCCAGGAATAAAAAGCAGCTATTATAGAGTTATGTAATATATTAGTAAATTTATAATAACAGGTTAAAGCTAAACAACATGCTATAGTAATCTAAAAAGAAGGAATAGTAAAAATATAACCTTTTAAAAAGTTTAATAGAAATTAAGACGAACTTAAAACTTTTATGGTAATAATAAACCTGTACTGTTAGTTTAATCAGAAATTATTTCTAACTAATTAGAATTAGATTCTGGTAGCTGGTATAAATATAATAAGTAGAGCTATATAATAGTTTAAACCACTAGTAAGAAACTATCTTATTAATAGAGATTTTAACTTAAAAGCAGCAGGACTAGCTAACTATAATAATAATATATAACAAGCTTTTAAAAACTATAAATACTTTAAACAAGAAATGATTATTATCTTTAAGGAAATTAATAAAAAAACAGAAGTAATTTAGAAGCTTTAATAACTTAAATAACGTACGTTAGCAGCTAATTATATAGTAGAGTTTAAATAAATCTAATTACAACTTAATTAGGCCAATTAACTACTAGTTATAATATACTATAAAGGACTAAAAGATAGAATTAAGAATAAAATCTCCAGAAGAAAATAGCTAAGTATCTTATTAGAAATTATTAAATAAGTAGTAATCATTAACAACTAGCAGTACTAATAAGAGTAAGAAAAAAGAGTATAAGGGAAATTAGTAACCTATATACTTAAAAAAAGTAAAAAAAATAACAGGATCTATAATAAAATAGATATTAATATTAAGTAAATATTTATTAGAAAAGGGTAAAGAAAGTAAGCTAAGAAATAAATAAAACGCTACGTCTATAAAGTCTATCTAAAATATAAAAAGCAAAGACACTTTATTAAGGATTATAGATAATAATAATTAGATATTAAGAAAACTTATATTTAGACTAAGGCGCTAAAGGAAATTAAGATTATTATAATCTAAATAATATAAGCAAGAGACACTATAATAAGGGAAATAATTATAAAAAGAATTTAGAAAGAATAATACTAGATCTATGGAAGCTATATATATCTTAGATAAGAATATAAAATACTATATTAACAGGTTAAGAATTATCTAGTAGAATAACTAGGTAATATAATTCCTATTATATGAGAAGCAGCAGTGCGATAATATAACGCAGAAACTAAGAAAGAAATATAAAGATTTTATAAGATTATAAAATAAGAAGGTGGACTATTCCATAAAGAGAATTAGAAATTCAGATAAAAGAAGAATCTAGAGATAATAGAGAGTAAGAAACTTATATTTATAATAATTATACAGCACGTACGCTAGGGACACTGTTGGATATATAAATCAAAGTACTATATAAAGGAATACTATATTACTAAATACTAGGAAGTTACCTTAAGAGATAGAATATATAAATACTAATAAGTGCTACAGTTAGTAGGGAATAAGTAGTATAAAAAACTAAATAAACAAAAACTAGCTACATAAATAAATAAAATCTATTAATAAATACCTATACTAGTTATAACTAATATAATATACTATCACCCTATCAGACACTATTAGAAAGAAAAGAAGGAAGAAACTTTTTTACTAATATTATAGATACAAGATAATAACACTATAAAAAGAATAATAAGAAAGGAATACTAAATATATGTAGTATTTAATTATATAGGAAAGAATTATAAATAAAACAAACACGCCATACATGTCAAAAGACTAAGGATAAGAAAAGTATTATAATAATTAGTAAATAAAAAGGAATTTAATCTATAATAAAAACTAGTTTATACAGATTCAGAAAATAAATTACAGGACCTAAACTTGGATAAATATAAATAACTATTATAGGATAAATGCTAGATAGGATGCTGATAATACTAAACTAAATACTATTAAAAAGAATAGCTAGTTACAGACTCACACACAAAACTCACATATCAAGAATATTTCTTAAAATGGAAATGTTAGGATTATGGAGAATAAGCTAGAAATATATATAAAATACTTAATAAGGAAGTATACTAACTCTAGAAATATCTAATTTATAGATCTAAAGAAGAAACACTAACGAAGCGACTGCCACCTAGAAGTTAGCTATAAATAAAAAACTAGAAAACTAATAGACTATAACCAAGCCACTGGAAGGCTAAGAACTAAAGGTTAGAAATAATATATCAATTATATACACGTAACTAAACTAAAGGAAATATAAAAATAAGCTATATATAGATATATATATTAATAGTAACTAGATACTAGTGCTTATAAATAGTAGAGCTAGTAAGACACTTATATTAAATAAGTAGATATAAAAATACTAGATACTAACTAGAGTTTTAGATAAACCTGTATAAGTAAGATACATAGATAATAATCTAACAGCATTTAAAAAAAGTCTAATTAATTTTAAAATAAGGAATATAACTATTAAAGTAGCAGGTTACACAGATAACTGCCGTATTAAAATTATGAATCTAGGTAGTAAGAATTTTATCCTAGGATAGAACTAGCTAGCATAATAGAACCTAATAATTAATTAGAAAATAAAAACTATAGGAATCAGGAGTGACTACCATAAATAGTAATAAATAAAAGCTATAATATAGATAAAGAAAGTAATATTTTATAATACCACATTTATTATACCAGACGAATATTAAGAGAAATTTAGAGAATAATTCTTTAAGAAAGCTAAAGACTAGTTATTAGAATACTAGAACTAAGACCATAAAATCACGCTTAAAGAAGGAATAGATTTAAAACCAAAACTATTATATCAGGTACCCATACACCAATAAGAAGAACTACGGAAATTCTTGTAAGAAAATTAATAAAAAGGATATATATAAACTAGTTAAAGCAAGATAGCATCACTAATACTCTTTATACAAAAAAAAAATAGAAAATTAAAGGTTATGTATTAATTACAGATATTTTAATAAAGCTATAATTAAAAATTACTATCTAATACTACTAATATTAAAGCTTATAAATAAACTTAGAGGAGCTAAATAGTTTAGCCTCTTTAATATTAAAAATAGATATTATTAAATATAAATAACTAAAAGACACGAATGAATAACAGTATTTAAAATAAAATATAAATTATTTAAATACTTAGTTATACTAATAGGACTCACCAATGTACCAGTAATATTCCAAATAATTATCAATTATATGCTAAGAGAATATCTAGATGTATTTATAATAGTATATTTTAATAATATACTCATATATATAAATAGAACGCTAGAAAAATATATTAAGTATATTAAAATAGTATTACAAAAGCTTAAGGAACATAAGCTATATATTTAAATAGAGAAATATATATTCTATAGGACTAAAGTTAAGTTCTTAGGGTACCTAGTATTTTAAAATAAAATAGTAGTTAACCCTGATAAAGCTAAAGATATACTATCCTAGCCTATATTAATAAATACTAAAGAAGTTTATTCTTTTCTTAGATTCATAAGTTTTTATAGATAATTTATTAAGAATTACTTAAAAATCACATTACCCTTAACGGAATTGCTTAAAAAGGACCGATAATTTAAATAGAAACAGTACAAGGAAAATGCTTTTACAATATTAAAAGAAATATTCTAATAACCACTAATATTAAAGATGTTTGATTTATAACTTTAAATGGAAATATATATAGATATATTAGATAGAGCTACAGGAGCTATCCTGCTATAAATATAAAATAATAAATATAAATACTTAGTAGACTTCCTATCTCATAAACTCATAACTACTAAGTTAAATTATAATATTTATAATAAGGAATTATTAGTAATAGTTTAAGCATTTAAGAAATAGAGACATTACTTGGAAGGAACTGAGTAGTAAATTATTATGTATTTAGACTATAAAAATCTAATAGCATTTACAATAATGAAGAAGCTAAATCAATAATAAGTTAGATAATAAAAACTAGTTTCTATATTTAACTTTTAAATACTTTATAAGTTAGGAAAAGAAAATATAGTGGCTAATATACTTAGTTAACAGGCAGACCACATAAGGGACATACTAGAAATTTATAATATAATACTTAAATAAAAACTAGATAGATCCCTAGGAAGCTTATAAATAGATATTAAGTTAATAGTTATTATTAAAAACATATAGTAAAAACGGATTAGAGAATACAACCATAGATAATTATAATAGCACGAAATAGGAACTATTTTTATACTAGAAGTATTATAGACTAAACTTATTAGAGACTAACACTCAGCTAAAATGCACAGACATTAAGAAATTAAAAAAACTATAGAATAAATTAACAGGCATTTTTAGATTCCTAGAATATAAAAAAAGATTAGAAATATTCTTTCAGAATGTATTAAGTGCAAAAAGAATAAAGTATTAAAATATAAAGAATATAGACTTATATAACCAATTCCTTTACCAGACCTACTATAGGAATTAGTTATAATAGACTTTATTATAGAAATACTAATAATAACTACCTTTAGAGGTTAATGGTATGATATGATACTAGTTATAGTAAACTAACTTATAAAATACACATACTTTAAACTAACATATACAGAGGTTAAGATAGATGAATTAGTAACCATACTTATTAAACTACTAATAGTATGACATAGATTACCGTGAGAATTTATTATAAATAGAGATAAATTATTTACATTAATATTCTAGAAAATGTTTATAGGAAAGCTAGGGGCTGAATACCGCCTATTAATAACATTTTACCTATAAACAGATAGACAAATAGAATGGACAAATCAAACATTAGAATAATACCTATAAATATATATTAATAAGTAATAAGATAATTGGATTAACTTACTACTAATAGCTAAGTTTATATATAACTCTGTAAAGTCATCAATAACAGGAAAATTACTATTCTTTATAAACTATAGTTATAAGCCTACGGCTTATCAAGAACCACAGAAACTAAACAAGATATTAGAATTAGTAAGAATAAAAGTAAAGAAGTTATAATAACTTTACTAGAGAATAATAGAAAAAATTACTTAGAAAGGAGTTCTCAGCAAATAGTAGAAAGATAAATCTAAAGTTAAAAAACTAATCTTTAGAGAGGGGGATAAGATTTTCCTGCTATAAAAAAATCTAGAAATAAAATAACCATCAAAAAAACTAGATCACATCAAATTAGGACTATTTAAGGTTAAAAGATAAATAGAATCTGTAAATTACGAACTACAACTACCCAAGGATACGAGGATTTACCTAGTTTTTTATATTTTAAGAATAGAACCAGCACTACCGGACGCTAAACTACAGATAAGACTTAAACTTAAAGAAGATACTACTAAATATAAAGTCTAGTAAATTTTGGACTACCAGCAGTTCAGGCGTTAGTGGAAATATTTAGTTAGATAAAAAGATTACAGACCTAAAGATAATACATAGGAGCTAATTAGGAACTTAAGAAATAGTTTAAAGCTAATTAACTAGTATTATTAGATAAGCTAATAAAGGCTGTATTCTATAGAAAGGACAACTACAGCGCATTCTAATCCAAACTAAAGGAAAGAGAAGGCAAAGCAAGCTAGGAAGGAGCCGGTACTGTAGATTATGGTGTATAAGTTTCTTAACCCCAGGAGCGAGCTTCTACCTCTTTAAGAGCTTAAACCTCACAAATTAAGGCCATCTCTTAATTAAATATCTCTTTCTCTTTGGAATCCACTCTTATAAGCTTACGACAAAGTCGTAACTCCTAAGCTTAAAGCTCAGAACATTAATCTTCAAGAGCATTAAGTTAACGGCAAAGCTTTTCCTTATCACGATCAAGACAATCCTATTCTAACTGTGAAATAATTAGATCGTACTTCACGCCACGAGAAACGCAGGCTGAATAATGACTGGAATTTAAATTCATAAGGCAATCATCACCTCAACAGGAACAGTTCAAGCAGGGCGTTGGCATGTGATGGGGTTTGTTATAGATCTAAGAAGCTAAACAGTAAGCGCGTATTAGAGATGACTTAGGACGTGTCATCACTAGGGAGCTAGGCAGGAAGAAAAGGAAGCTAAGAGTCTTACAGTCTGGAACACAGAGCGGAGGACCTGCTGCCTTTATACTGCTTATAGAAGGGAGAAACTATCTTCCGGGATAAAGACTTAGAAGAAGGGGATGGTATTACGGACGGTAATAAGAAGGCAACTGCACCTGAAGAGCTAAGGGAACTGGCAACAACAGCCAATGAAGCTCTGGAATGGAAACGTATGTTTGAGCTTGAAAGAAAGAACTGTAAGCATGCACGGGACGCATTAGCGCAAGCTAAGGCAAGGACCAAGAAGCAAGGACAGAAATATGGAACCATGCCAGTAGATTGGGAGTGATTATCCACGTGACCAGGCAGGGCTTAGCAGATAGAGGTAGATCAAAGTGATGGAGCCTCTAGCACTTCTATCAACCTCTAGCAGTATCTAATATACTGAACAACGGTACAGAATGTACGCATGAAGGATCTACTATAAGTATGAGGCATCAGACGGTTCACGATTACTTTTGATTCTTGGTAGTTACTCTAAAATTGAGATTCACACCTTAAGTGACATAGTTCAATACTATTCTGTTGAACCTCAACTTACCGTATCGATTCCTTCCTACCCTCTACTGAGTTAACTAACTTCCACTAAGTCTAACGAGCTATCCGATCTGGAAGTGAGGGAACTGCTGAGTGTTACATAGGCAGTTAAACGGCTTATTACCAGTATAATTTACGTCAGTAAGTTAGCAACTTATAACATACTAGTATAACTCTCTATTATATAAATTATATTAAGAAAATTTATCTCTTTATAATAGCTATAGGAAATTATGACTTAATTTTTAACTAATCTTAAATAAGAAAGCATAAAATTAACTTTAACTATAACTTATAAAAACTGCTTTTTAATATTTCTAGTTACTAGGTTTATTACCTGCACTTATCTTAATTTCTAATTTATTTAAAAGAAAATATTACCTACTTAAAAGATTTTTTAGTAAACTCTTTACTAAAAGGCTTTTACTTTAATATTATTTATATATAGTATTTATAAACCTACTCTCTAAAGTTATTACTAACTATTTAAACTTAATATAATAACTAGTTAGCTAAAATAAACTATTAATTATAAGAACTTAATATCTACCTAGAAAATCTTTTAGTAAACTATTCTTTAAAAGGCTCTTATTTAGAATCTAAATTTATATTTAAATCTAATACTAAATTAAATAGAAACTTTATAAAAAAGCCTTTCTCTTAAGGCTTTAAAAATCTCTTAGTAAAGGCTTTACTAGAAGGTCTTTATAAGAATTCTAAACTAAGTATAAATATCTACCTAATTAAGGTAGCCCTTTTTATATAAATAGCCTAAAAATACAAATACGAAATTTTTGTTATTTTAATAGCTAATATTAATAAAGCTTTAGTTTTAAAAACTTATACTAATTTAGCTACTAAAGTTCTAAAAAAGTATTATAACACTTTTTAAATATTCTTATATAAGAAAGCTGATAAACTACTTAAATATTATCTATATAACTATAAGGTTATTCTTAAAAAGGAAAAGCAACCCGGATTTAGATCTCTTTATAGAATATTCTAAAATAAACTAAAATTTCTTAGAAAGTATCTTAATGACTATTTTGCTAAAGAATTTATTAAAATAAATTTATTTTCTATAGCTATACTAGTTATCTTTATAAAAAAACCTAATAAAGGTTTCTAATTTTATATAGACTATTAAGCTCTAAATACTATTACTATTAAAAACTATTATCTAATTCTATTAATCTAAGAAACTCTATTCTGCTTTAGTAAGGCAAAGTATTTTATAAAGCTAAATATTATCTTAGCTTTTAACTATTTTTATATAGTAAAAAAAGATAAATAGTTAACTACCTTTTAGATTTAATATAGCTTATTTAAATATCTCGTTATATTATTTAAATTAGCTAATATACTAAGTATGTTCTAACACTATATAAATAATATTTTTTAATTATTTCTTAATATATTTTATATAGCCTATCTTAATAATATTCTAATTTATAGAAATTCTTTATATAAATACTAATAATACGTAAAATAAGTCTTAAAAGCTCTAAATAAAGCTAGCTTGTAACTTAATATTAATAAATATAAGTTCTACTAAGAATATATTACTTATCTTAAGTATATAATTTTAACAAGAGGAATTAGCATAGACCTGAATAAAATAAAAAATATTTTTAACTAGAAATTTTTTAAGAACGTAAAGAGTATAAAAGCATTCCTAGAATTTACTAATTTCTATTAATAATTTATTAATAACTTTTTCTGTATTACGTTCTTGTTTATAACCCTAATAAAGAAAAACGCCTAATTTAAATTTAATAATACTTATTAAAAGGTATTTATATACTTAAAATATGTATATATAACTACTTTAATTCTCTAACACTTTAATCTTAAGTTATTAATTATTATAGAAGTTGATTTTTTAGACTATGTAACTACAGAAGTCCTCTTTTAAAAAAATAAATAAAATAAACTAAAACCTATAGTCTACTTTTTTAAGAAACTAAATTCTGTTAAATATAACTATAAAATATATAATAAGAAACTATTAGCTATTATATATTACTTTAAATAATAGAGACCTGAATTAGAAGGTACTGCGTTCTTAATTTAAGTACTAAATAACTATAAAAATTTTTAGTACTTTACTATAATAAAGTAACTTAGTTACTAATAAGCTTATTAGACTAAATATTTATTCTAATTTAACTTTACTATTACGTACTAATTAGGTAAGTAGAGTGGAAAACTAGATGCTTTTACTTACTATATATAAAATACTTTAACTTAAGAAGAAGTCTAAAGAGCTTAATAATAAATATTTTTCTACTTTAAACTATTTAATAATACTCTAGAATTAAACTTAACTAAGATAGATAGATAGATTAATTTAATAGATTATTAATAACAAATATCTGAATAATAAGTTTATTTAAGAAATTCTGTTACTAATATAAGATAGAACCTAATACTTTAAAAAGCTTTCTTTAAGTAAATATAAAAACTAAAAAGGCCAGTTATACTATTACAACTAGCTAGTAATATTAAATAATAATAAACTTAAAATTAAATTTTTTTTTAAATTACGTACAATTCTGCTGCTGGTGGTTACTCTAGTTATAAAAAAACTCTTAAAATTCTACAACACAAATACTACTAGCTTTAAATATTTAAAATAATATGTTAATATATATCTTATTACTATACTTATTAAAAATTTAAAACTTCTTATAAAAAGTATTATAGCCTCTTAAAACCTCTCCTTGTCTTTAAAAAAAGATAGAAGAATATTTTTATAGACTTTATTACTAACCTCCTAAAATCTAAAGGCTATATTAATATTATAGTTATAGTTAATTACCTTATAAAATACTAATATCTAATTTCTTATAGTAAAATAACTACTGTAGATATTACTTATTTTTTTTATTAATATATATAGATAAACTATAGCCTTCTAGAAATAATTATATTAGACTAAGAAATATAATTTATTTCTACTTTCTATAATAAACTCTATAAATAATTATAAATTAAATTCTAACTATCTTTTATATAGAACCTAGAAATTAATAGCTAAATAGAAAGAGTTAATAGTATAATAAAATAAGTCCTATATATATACATAAATTACTAGTAAGATAATTAGGTAAACTAGCTTCTTTTAGCATAATTTAAAGCTAATAATATTATATCTAAATTTATAAAAGTTTTACTATTTCTAGCTAATATAGGCTAATATTTCTAAATAGGTTTTAAATCTCTTATAAGAATTTAAAGACGTCTTTATTAAGTATTATAAGCTCTAGAAGTTAACTATATAGTAGAGAAAATAGCTAATATCTAATAATTAATCTAAAAAGAAATAATTTAGGCTTCAGCTTTTTTTAAAAAAAAATATATAAACTAGAAATGATTACTTATATTTAACTATTATATTATAAAAGTACTACGTGTAGGAGGTTAAGAACTTAGAAAGAAATATTAATTAATTACTATATATAGTACCAAATAATAATTCAAGATATTACGTAAAGAAAGAAAGAAATAAAACGGGTTATAAATAAAGTATTTAGATGAAAGCTTATGCACTAGTGTGAGACTAATATATAAATACATAGTATAATAAAAAAGCTTATAAAAAAAGCTTTCTTAAAAGGCTCTTATAAGGTGTTATAAATAGTTATTATAATAATACCCCCCTTTTAAATCCAAGCTCCTATAATAGGTGTTTATGTTAAATCTTAAATAATAAATTAGTTTAGATTCTAAAAATAGAATTTTTTTTATAATAGTTATATCTTAAAGATTATTTATAGGTTACTATATTAGTTTATTATATTTAGTTTATTTAATAAGGTATTTATAGTACTTCTATTTATAATTAAAGTGTAGCTTCTTAATTTACTTAATATAATATTTAATATTACCATTAATTTTAATAGGTTCTGGTAGTAGGTTTTATTAATTTAAAAAATATTTAAATTTAGGCACAACTAGCTGAAATAAAGATATATAAAAGACTAGATATATACTTAAGGATTTAAGGAGTTTAAGTTAGTATATATATAAGAAAATTATATAAGAGATATAGTATTTTCCTAAAGCTTTTAAGTTTAGCTTCTTAAATAGTCATTTAGTTCTAATATTCTATATATTAAGCTAGACTATATCTCTTATCTAGTAGTTAAATACAGGTAAGTATTTTTAATTTATATATTCTTTTTAAAAAGTCTAAGCTTAGATTATTTCTTCTTAGACTAGCTATTAAATATTAGCTATTTTATTTACTATATAGTTAGCTTCTAAGGCTTATAATGCTTAGTAAGGCTGTTTTTAAGTTCTTATAAAAAATTTAAAACTCATTTAAGAGTGTTAGCCTATGTTAGCTAGGAATAATAAAATCTTTATAAATTTAAATATAATATTATTAGCTTTAAACTGTGCTAAGAAGAGCCAGTTTATCTAGTTATCTTACTAGTAGTTTATATATATATATAGAACTTATTCTATTATGCTATTAGCTTTTTCTATTTAGCTATTAATTTCTAGATAGTATGCAGAAAACAATTATAATTTAATTTATAGTTATTTATAAAGTTTATTATAGAAAGTAGAAACAAATTATGTTTCTTAGTCTAATATAATTATTTATAGGAGACTATAATCTATCTATACGTGCTAATAAAAGAGATAAGTTATATCTACAGTAATTATATTAATATAAGAAATTAGATATTAGTATTTTATAAAGTGGTTTACTATAACTATAATATTAATATAGCCTTTAAATTTTAAGAGATTAGTAATAAAGTCTATGGAAATATTCTTCTACCTTCTCTTAAAAATAGATGAGGGCTTTAAGAGGCCGTAATACTTCTTATAAAAAATCTTAAATCTTTAATATATATAGTAATAGAAAATATATTAGCATATTATCTTAAACATCTAAGGCTAGTAATATTTATATTATAGGATTTTAAAAGTCTTTTTATAACTAAAGTAGCTACTAATAAGAGAATTATATATAATCTAGAAAATCTTAATTTTAAATTTATTATTATTCAGTATTACTAATTAGCTGTAGTAGTATAATTAACTTTTTTAGTTTTTATATTTACTTAAGAAAAACTTCTTAGAGTATTGGATTTTATTCTATTTTAGTAACAGAATTTCCTAAATAAACTTATTATTAAAATACTTATTAATAATAATCTATTAAATAGATCTATCTGTTTTAGTTAAGTTTAATTCTAGTATTTTATTAAACAGTTTAGAGTAGAGAAGTATTTGTTATTAGACTCTATAAATTTCTTCTTAAGCTAAAGTATTCTATATATAGTAAATAAAAGTATTTAGTTTCTTACCCTATCTACCAGGCCGGTACGTAATTATAAAGTTAAATTAAAATAAATATTTAGTTCAACAGGCCTGTCGGTGGCTTAGCTATTTTATAATAATAAAATACTATAAATTCTTATAGTTACTTAATACTTAGATTAGAAAGATAATATCTTTTAGTTTAGATCTCTATTATTTAAAATAGCATATAATAGCTAATAGCTTTTTATTATAGATTTTATAGTTACCTTTAGTAGGGCTTAGCCTCTTTAAGAAATAAATAACAAGTCTTAATTTATCTAATTTATTTTTCTAGGAAAATACTCTAGTAATTATATAATCTAAGAAATCAGCTTCTACAATAATTAGTAACTCTAAATTAAAGTGTTAGAGAATTAAAGTAATTATAAATATATATTTTAAAAATTCAAACACTGTCCAGCAGGCGTTATTGAATTTAAATTAAATATTCTTTTTAGTTAAGGCTATAAGCAGGGACATAATACAGAAAAAGTTATTAATAAATTATTAATAGAAATTAGTGAACTCTAGGAATACTTTTATATTCTTTATATTTTTAGAGGATTCCTAGTTAAGGATATTCTTTATTTTATTTAGATTTATACTAATTCCTTTTATTAAAATCACATACCTAAGATAGGTAACTTATTCTTGATGGAACTTATATTTTTTAATATTAAGTTAGAGACTAGCTTCCTTTAGGGCTTCTAGAATTTATTTTATATATTATCTATATTCACATAAAAAGTTACTATAGATTAGAATATCATTAAAATAGACTATATAAAACATATTAAGAAATAGTTAAAGAATATTATTTATATAGTATTAGAATATGCTTAATACGTTAGCTAGTTTAAAAAACATAATAAAATATTTAAATAAGTTATATTAGGTTTAGAAAGTAGTTAACTATTTATCTCCTTTCACTATACAGAGGCAGTTAAAAGCTAAGATAATATCTAACTTTATAAAGTACTTTATCTTACTAAGACAGGATAAAGTTTCTTAAATTAATAGAATAAAATAGTAATTTTTAATAGTAATAGTGTTTAGAGCTTAGTAGTCTATATAAAATTAAAAATCTCTATTAGATTTCTTTATAAAAGTAACTAGTATAACTATAGAAAACATACTTACCCTAATAAATCCTTTAATAAAATAATTATTAAAATATTTCTTAAGAACTTTTAATTCGTTTTAGAATATTCTATAAAGAGGTCTAAATTTAAGTTACTTTTCTTTTTTAAGAATAATCTTATAGTTATATAAATAATATCCAGGTAGTCTATTAGCCTCCTTACGTAAAAATATTCTAAGAATATTATAGTAATTCTCTAGAAACTTAGTAGCTAAATTCATGTAGGTTTTAAAACTAAAGTCTTATTAATATTAGCTATTAAGATAGTAAAGATTTTATGTTTATATTTTTAGGCTATTTATATAAAAAGGGCTGCCCTAATTAGGTAAATATTTATACTTAGTTTAGGTTTCTTATAAAGCCTTTCTAATAAAGTCTTTATTAAGAAGTTTTTAAAACCTTAAAAGGAAGACTTCTTTATAAGGTCTTTATTTAATTTAGTGTTAAATTTAAATGCGTGTCTAAATATAAGTTTAAACTCTAAATAAGAGTTTTCTAAAAAATAGTTTACTAAAAAAGTCTCTAAATAGATATTTAATTCTTATAACTAGTAGTTCATTTTAGTTAACTAGTAATTATATTAGAATTAAGTAGTTAGTAATAACTTTAGAGAACAGATTTAAGTATACTATATATAAATAGTATTAAAATAAAAGCTTTTTAGTAAAAGGTTCACTAGAAGGTCCCTTAGGTAAATAGTATATTCTTTTAAGTAAATTAAGAATTAAGATAAGTATAAATAGTAAGTCTAGTAATAGAGAATATTAAAAAGCAACTTTTATAAGTTATAGTCAAAGTTAACTTTATACTTCTTTATTTATAGTTAACTAAAAATTAGTTTATGATTTCTAGTAGCTGTCTTAAAGAGGCGGATATCTTTAATATAATTTAGATAATAGAAAATTATATTAGTAGTATGTGAGATATAACCCCCTTTAAGGCGTTTACTATTAAAACTAGTAGAATAAAAAATATTTAGAAGAAATAAAAGATAGAGTTTCTAAATATAAACTAGAGGTTTACTAATATAATTTATATTAATAGCTTTAGTATTAATTAAAGTAGTAATAGAATAGAAAGAGCTATCTTATTAAATAGTATATAGAATATTTACTTAATAGTCTTAAGAATTAGTTATCAGGTAGGAGGTTTATAGGTTAATAGAAATCTAATATTAGAAACATTCTAAAATATAACTTAACTCTAGGATAGAGCTTTTAATAGGCTAGCTTTAGAAGTTCAGAAATATTTTTATTTATAAAGAAATTTAGATCTAGAGAAAGAACAGAAGTAGGTTAATTATTAGAATTTAAATAGACTTATAGATTAAAGTTCTAGTATAAGGATAAAGTAGTTTTAGAAAATATAACTATATTTATTATACTTAAAGTATTAGCTATTACGCTTTTAGGCTTTTTATTTAGCTGATTTAAAAAAAGCATAGTTAAAAATATTAATTTTCATAATATTAAAGTCTTATTATAATATAGGTTATAGTCTATAGTAGTATAGCGTAAAAAGATACTAGAAATTATTATTATATAAGAATATTAAATTAATGTAGTTATTTAATATATTAGGGATTTTAATATTTACTATTACTTAGTAAAGCTCGTCGTTTAATAATCTCCTTAACTATATAATTAAACTAATTTTGTTTAATCTAGTATTAGTAGCTAGTCTGTGGAATTTAATAAAGTAAATAGTAAAACTTTTTTATTCTTAATAGAATAAATTAAGTTTACTTAAAATAGTAAGTTTTTTATTTAAATCTCTATATATAGCTAGCAGAAAGGCAATTAATTACTCTACTATATATATATCCTAATTTATAAAAGAGTTTATAAGTGTTATTAGGTTCTTCTCTAGTCTTAAGTATATATATAAAAGCTAGAAGTATTTAATAAGATATTAATTAACATTATCTTCAAGTTTATAGCAGAGTTTTCTAATAAAGATAGGTAAATCTCTTTACTTTCTAGTAAACATTAAAAAGTCAGATAGATAATTAGATTTCGTTGTTATTAATAGAGTAGTAGGACTTAATATAGAGATTAACTTTACTTACCTAACTATAATTCAGGAAACTTAAAAATAGGTACTAGTTATAATTATAAATAGAGTTAGAATTATAAGACTTAAGTTATTTCTAAATAAACTAATAATACTTATTAAGACTTCTTTAGCAGTAGTTACTTAAATAGTAGGGTAAAAAGAAATAAACATAGTTTATTCTTAAACTTCCTATAATTCTTTTTAGAGAGTGTTAATAGATTTCTATTATTATACTTACTAATATTCTAACTATACTTACTATTATTCTAGTGCTTTAGTAAATATATTCTATATTATAATTATCTACTCCTTAAATAACTACATAAGTTCTGCAGTTGGAATGGGGGTATTTAAAGAATTAGATATTCTACTAATAATAGTAATAATATAACATAATATTATAAGAGTACTACGTATAGAAAATTAAAAACTTAAAAAAGAATATTAATTATTTACTACGTATAATACCAATAATAATTTAAGATATTACGTAAAGAAAGGAAGAAATAAAATAGGTTATAAATAAAGTATTTAGGCGAGAGCTCGTGCACTAGTGTAAAACTAATATATAAATACATAATATAATAAAAAGACTTATAAAAAAGGCTTTCTTAAAAGGCCTTTATAAGGTATCATAAGTAGTTATTATAATATATTAAATAAAAAATATAGTTTAGCTTAATATATAAAATATCTAAATAAAGTAATTTTCTAAGAAGCTAGACTTAAAGGCCTTAAGAAAATACTATATTTTTTAAATAGTTTCTTTATATGTGTACTAACTTAAACTCTCTAAATTCTTAAATATATATTTAGTTTTCTATATATTATTACTTTAGCCTACTATACTTGAATTTAAATACTTTTTAGGTTAGTAAAACCCGTTATCTAAATCTATTAAAATTAATAGGGAAACTAAATACTATATTAAATAAATTAAAAAACTACGCCTAAATTGCAGGTGGAAACGCTATAAATACTTAATTAAATAAACTAAATATAATAACTTAATATAGAAATCTATAAGCAACCTTTAAGATATAGCTATTATAAAAAAATTCTATCTTAAAAATCTAGACTAATTTAGGTTTAATATTTAACATAAATACCCCTTACAAAAGCTTGGATTTAAAGGTGGGGTATTATTATAATAACTATTTATAATATCTTATAAAAGCCTTCTAAAAAAATCTTTTTTATAAGTTTTTTTATTATATTATATATTTATGTATTGGTTTTATACTAGTGTATAAGCCCTTACCCTAAATATTTTAGCTTATAACTTATTATATTCTTCTTTTCTTCATGTAATGTCTTAAATTATTACTTGATATTATACTTAGTAATTAATTAATATTTCTTATTAAGCACTTAACTTTTTGGTTATAGTACTACTATAATACTTATATCTAAACACGTACTTAAATTTAATACTAAATTAAATTAGAACTTTATAAAAAAGCTTTTTTCTTAAGGCCTTAAAAACTCTTTAGTAAAGGCTTTACTAAAAGAGCTTTATAAGAAACTTAAATTAAGTATAAATATTTACCTAATTAAGGCAGCTCCTTTTATATAAATAGTTTAAAAACATAAATATAAAATCTTTATTATTTTAATAGCTAATATTAATAAGGCCTTAGCTTTAAAAACTTACACAAATTTAGTTACTAAGGTCTTAGAAAATTACTATAATATTCTTAGAATATTTTCACGTAAAAAAGTTAATAGACTACTTAGACATTATTTATATAACTATAAAATATTTTTTTTTAAAAAAAAATGACCTAAATTTAAACCTTTCTATAAAATATTCTAAAATAAATTAAAAGTTTTTAAAAAGTATTTTAATAACTACTTTACTAAAGGATTTATTAGAATAAGTACGTTTTTTATAGCTGGACTAGTTATTTTCATAAAAAAACTTAATAAAGGTCTTTAATTCTGTGTAAAATATTAAGTTCTAAATACTATTACTATTAAAAACTATTATTTTATTTTATTAATTTAAAAAGTTCTATTCTACTTTAGTAAAGTAAAGTACTTTATAAAGTTAAATATTATTTTAGTTTTTAACTACTTTTGTATAGTAAAAGAAGATAAATAGTTAACTACTTTTTAAACCTAATATAGTTTCTTTAAATATTTTATTATATTTTTTAAATTAGCTAACACACTAAGCATGTTTTAACACTATATAAATAATATCTTTTAATTATTTCTTAATGTATTTTGTACAGCCTACTTTAATAATATTTTAATTTATAGTAACTTTTTACGTGAATATAGATAATATATAAAATAAATTCTAAAAGCCTTAAAAAAAGCTGGCCTTTAACTTAATATTAATAAATATAAGTTTTATTAAAAACAAGTTACCTATCTTAAGTACGTAATTTTAATAAAAGGAATTAGTATAGATTTAAATAAAATAAAGAATATTCTTAACTAGAAATTCCTTAGAAACGTAAAAAATGTAAAAGTATTTCTAGAGTTTACTAATTTTTACTAATAATTTATTAATAACTCTTTTTATATTATGTTTCTGCTTATAACTTTAACTAAAAAAAATACTTAATTTAAATTTAGTAACGCCTATTAAATAGTGTTTAAATTCTTAAAATATATATTTATAATTACTCTAATTCTTTAGATTACGTAACTACTAGAGTGCTTTTCTAAAAGAATAAACTAAATAAATTAAAATTTATTACTTATTTTTTAAAGAAATTAAGCTCTACTAAAAGTAACTATAAAATTTATAATAAAAAGCTATTAGTTATTATATACTATTTTAAATAATAGAAACTTAAGCTAAAATGTACTACTTTTCTAATCTAAGTATTAAGTAACTATAAAAATTTATAGTATTTTACTATTATAAAATAGCTAAGCTACTAATAAGTTTGTTAAATTAAATACTTATTTTAATTTAACTTTACAGTTATATACTAGCTTAGTAGGTAGAATAAGAAACTAAATATTTTTACTTATTATATATAGAATACTCTAGCTTAAGAAAAAGCCTATAGAGCTTAATAATAAACACTTTTTTACTTTAAACTATTTAATAAAATACTAGAATTAAACTTAATTAAAATAAATAGGTTTATTTAACAAATTATTAATAATAAGTACTCTAATAATAAGTTTATTTAGAAAATTCTATTGCTAAAATAGAATAAAATTCAATACTCTAAAAAGCTTTCTTTAAAATATATAAAAACTAAAAAAGTTAGTTATACTACTACAGCTAATTAGTAATACTAAATAATAATAAACTTAAAATTAATATTCTTTAAATTATATATAATTCCTTTATTAGCAGCTACTTTAGTTATAAAAAAACTCTTAAAATCCTATAACATAAATACTACTAGTTTTAAATATTTAAAATAATATACTAACATGTTTTTTACTACCATATTTATTAAAAATTTAAAACCTTTTATAAGAAGTATTATAGCTTTTTAAAGCTTCTACTTATTTCTAAAAAAAAAAGTAAAAAAATATTTCTATAAACTTTATTATTAATTTCTTAGAATTTAAAGGCTGTACTAATATTATAGTTATAATAAACTCTTTTATAAAATACTAATATCTAATTTCTTATATTAATATAACTACTGTAAATGTACCCTGTTTTTTTTTACTAGTATATATAAATAAACTATAACCTCCTAAAAATAATTATATTAAACTAAAAAATATAATTTATTTTTGCTTTTTATAATAAACTCTGTAAATAACTATAAATTAAATTCTAACTATTTTCTATATACTATTTAGAAACTAATAGCTAAATAGAAAGAGCTAATAACATAATAAAATAAATTCTACATATATACATAAACTACTAATAAAATAACTAAGTAAACTAGCTTTTTTTAGTATAATTTAAAGCTAATAATACTATATTTAAATTTATAAAAGTTTTATTATTTTTAGCTAATATAAGCTAACATCTTTAAATGGGTTTTAAATCTTTTATAAAAACTTAAAAACAGTTTTACTACGTATTACAAGCTTTAGAAGCTAACTATATAGTAGAGAAAACAACTAATATTTAATAGCTAGTTTAAAAAGAGATAATTTAAACTTAAGCTCTTTAAAAAAAAAAATATAAATTAAAAATAATTATCTACACTTAACTACTAAATAAAAGATATAGTTTAGCTTAATATATAAAATATTAGAACTAAATAACTATCTAAAAAGCTAGACTTAAAAGTCTTAAAAAAATACTATATTTTTTAAGTAGTTTCCTTATATATATACTAACTTAAACTTTCTAAATCTTTAAGTATATATCTAGTTTTTTATGTATCTTTACTTTAGCTAGCTGTACTTAAATTTAAATACTTTCTAAATTAGTAAAACCTACTACTAGAACCTATTAAAATTAATAGTAATACTAAATACTATATTAAGTAAATTAAGAAACTATACTTTAATTACAAACAGAAATACTATAAATACTTTATTAAATAGACTAGGTATAATAACTTAATATAGTAATTTATAAACAATTTTTGAAATATAACTACTATAAAAAAATTCTATTTCTAGAATCTAAACTAATTTATTATTTAAGATTTAATATAAACACTTATTATAAGAGCTTAAATTTAATAGAAAGGTATTATTATAGTAACTCTTTATAATACTTTATAAAAGCTTTTTAAAAAAGCTTTTTTATAAGTTTTTTTTATTTATTATATATTTATATATTAGCTTTATACTAGCGCATAAGCTCTTACCTAAATACTTTATTTAAAATTTATTTTATTTCTTCTTTTTTTTATATAACGTTTTGAATTATTACTTAGTATTATATGTAGTAATAAATTAATACTTTTTTTTAAGTTCTTAACCTCCTGTACGTAGCACTTTTGTAATAATTAATAATAAAATAATTTATTTACTTCTTTAAAAGTAGTAAGCTTATATAGTAAACTTTAAATAATATAAAAATATATTACTAACTAGTTTAAAAGTTTTAATTAAATATAAAATTTTAATAAATTAAAAAATTCTAGTTTTAAAAATAGTTTTTTAGTTACTAATTATTATAAAAGTAAAGTATAAAGCTTTAAAATTTTAAAATTAAATAGAGTATTAATTATTAATTATTTTTCTAGTTATAAAAGTAAGTAAAAAATTTTATTGATTAACTAATAATAGTTATATAATACTATACTATTATATAATAGTATATAAAGTTTTTTATACTATATTTTAAGTATATTTATAATAGTTTAAAAAAGTATTAAAAATAGTATTTAAATACGTAATTTAAAAATTATAGAAAAAATAATATAAATAAGTATAAAATAATTAAAGTATAAACTTATTAACATTATTATAGCTTATTAATATTTAAAATACTAAACTTAAGTATAAATTGTATACAAAAAAGGTTTTTTTTATAAATATAAGTTAAATTACTTAAAATAGTTTAGTATATTTACTTTTTAAACTTAAATTTAACTTTAAAGTATATAGTTTAATATTATTAAGTTATTTACTTATTTACTTTTTTTACTAAATAATATTTTTATTAAACTAAAAAAGGTAATTATTCTAATTATTTTAAAACTAATTTCTAATTAAATATTAGTTAAAAAGTTAAAGTAAGCTTTTTATAATATTTTACTACTAAAATAGTTTAATAAAAAATACATAAAAAACTTAAAAAGTTTTTTATAGTAATTAATATATATTATATTTGTGTTAAAAAATTTAAAATAAAATAAATTTAAATTTTAGCTAATAAAATATACATTAAAAAAAGCTATAAAATAGTTTAAATATTTAGTAAAAAAATCTATATTAAATATAAAACCTTAAACTTAAAAAGTAATAAATTAAATATATGTAATAATAAAATATAAAAAAAAAATTAGTTTTTAAAAATGTTAGTATTAAAACTATAATAATTAAAAAAAACTAGATTTTTAAGTTAATAAAATTAATAGCTAAATATGTAACTAAATTTAATTAACTATAATTTTAAATTAGCTAAAATAATAAGTAATTAATAAAAGTTTATTACTAAAGCTTTAAAAATAAACTTAAAATAAAAATTACTTATAAAAAAATTATAAAACTATATAAAATTATTAAAGAAACAACTTAAATTAACAACTAATACTATAAGTAAAAATAGAAAAAAAGGTAACTATAAATTTGCTATATTTTATTATAATAAACTAAATAAAAAGTTAAAACTAAGTAGTTAAATTTTATAAATATTAATAAAGTTATATTAAATAATATAATAAATAAGTATTACTAACTTTAAAAAATTTTAAAAAATATTATAATTATAAAACTTATTTAAAATATAAAAATATAAAATACTTTATATAAACTTATTTAAATAGTTTAATAAAATAAAAAATTATTATAATATAACTAATTATATTAAAAGGTTTTAACAAAAAATTAAATTAAATAATTAAATTAAAATAAGTATTAAATTTATAAATTATAGTAATTATTATTAGTTTATTTAATAGAATTTTTTTTATATTATTATTTTACTAATATTAGTTATTATATTATTATATTTTATAATACTAAAGTACTTTCTAGTTTTATAATTATTAATAAATACTTTATATAAAAAGTAATATACTACTTTTTATTAAAAACTTTTTATTTTAATACTATATTTAGTACTGTTTTTATAATTATAAAAAGTATAGTACTATATATAACTATTTTATAGTTTATAACTAGTTTATTTAATATAAATAAAATAAACTTTATTATTATAAAGTTATTTTAAATATTACTTTTTAAAAAAGCTTTAATATATACTTATTAAAATATTAGTAAAAATTTAAATTTATTAATATAATTAATACTAAAGTAAACAAAATCTAAAATTAAATATTTATTATAAATAGTAATAAAGTAATAAAAGCTAGTAGAGTAAAATTATAAAAATAAAAAGTTAACTTATAAAAAAAAGTATATAAAAAACTTAAAAAAAAATATTAAAAGTATAAAATAATTAGTACTATACTAAATAAAAAAATTACTAAATAAATACATGTAGTAGTGGAATTGCATCTGCTTTTGGGGGGTTTTGGCCGCCGCTTTTGCCGGCGTTCTCACCTCGCTTAGCCCTTGTCACATCGCCGCTTTAAAGAGGCTCTGCTCGCCTAACACATGCCATCCCTGCCATCCCTGCCCATCCCCTGGAGGGGTCAAAAAGGGTACACTGCCTTCAGCAACACTCGTCGGCGCTTATGTTGATCCAACTATGGCACAGCCCATGGAGCTGCCCAAAGGCCAGGGCCTACTTAAAGCAATGGCCTGCTCACCCTCTCGCTCTGCTTCAGTCCCACCGCAACCCAGCTGTTTCTCAAATCTTAAGCCCGCCCACTCTTGTTAACGTTTATTCTCTAGCCGCGGTTCTTCACCTACTATTTCTTCGTCTGCTTCGATGCGAGCTACTCGCCTGCCCGTTAGACCAGCCCAGCGATGGGGAACCAGCGATGCCGCAGTAATCCAAACATCATCTCCGGCTCCAAGAGAGACAAGGAGAAAAGTGCCAGACACCAGCGCAGCTGGTCGCAAGACCATGTCAAGTCGAAACCTACACCCACCTCCATATACACGCCCAACCCCAGACTCGAATTCGGACTTGAACTTTGACTCGGGCTCGGACTCATACTCGGATTCATACACGGACCCAGATACTGAACCAGATACTAATCCGGATACTGAACCGGACACTGAATCGGACACTGAATCGGACATTGGTCTAGATGCTAATCCTGGCATGGACTCAGACTTAGAATCGTGTTTGGATTCTGAGGCAGAAGAAATACTAAGGGATATCGCTCAGTTGGAGGAGGAAGGGCCAGCCAAGCCAAGGCAGAAGCCCCAGACGGTCAAACTTTGGAAAAGGGAAGGAGAACTCTGGGTGAGGTAAGATTATACTCTCCCCCACCACAACGCGCACATACAATTCATCACTCTCTCCTAACAGCTACGGATAGATTCTGCCTAAAGATCGAAGTCGACCCAGAAGACTCTCTACGCGAATGCAAACGGGGGAGGTTTAAGGCGTACCTCCGTTGGCGCAAAAAGCATTTCCGAATTAATAAGCAGAGCTCGATGGAAGTCTATTGGAAACGACTCAGCCAGTGCTACAGGGATCTAACGCGCCATAAAATGGACGGTGATGTCCTAGATGATGTTCACAACGTACGTTCTAAACTAATTCTTTCCTCCTAAACCTGTACTAAGAGCAGTGGTAGTGGATACCAAGTCTCAAGCTTGACACGTCTAAGAAGGAGAAGCACGCCATGTATGTCCAAGACCTTTACGCTATCCTCCATGCTCTTTGGGTAGATGATACAAAAGCTCTGCATGGGTTTATTAGAGTCGAGATCTCGCTTCTTCTCCTTCTCAGCGCCGCCACTGCAACGAGGCCAGGAGCTCTGGTGGAAAGCGCTAGTGATAGAGGCAGCAACAAAGCGCTTTGCTTTAAAGATATCGAAGTTATGGTTGTTCGGAGCGTGGAAGATCTTGAACGAAGTACGATTGTGGCGAACGTTAACTTAGAAAACATCAAGAACAAGGATAAAGATGAACCGTAAGTCTGTTTATGAACCTGGGCTACAGGGCTCTACTAACCGTTATGGTGCCATAGAAAGAAATTCACATTCCGCTTGGAATCCCTCCCGGCGTTTTGCATCGTTTCGCATTTCCTAGCCATAGGCGTCGGCCAAAAGGCGTTTAAAGACGACTTCCCAAGTATTCAAAGCATATTCGACCTTAAGGTCCCAGCACACCGCAACCGACTACGCGTCGGGTGGAAGGATGAAGTACTAAATCAGCCCTTCTTCTGTGATGTCAAGAATACAACTGAGGGTGCTCGTAAATTAAAGGACAAAGCCTTTCCATATGCGAAGTACCGTAATATATTTGTACGTTTAGGCCGTGTTGCCGGCTTCGAGATGGCACTAGAGTTATATCAGCTGCGACGTGCTTCAGGTAGAAACATTAATAGTAAGTCCGCCATGCTACCACCTCTCGTCTTCTTATCCCTGCTAATACTATGGAATCTACTAGGTGTTCTTACTCCAGCGGAGCGGAATCGAACTATGGGTCATCGTGGTAACACGTACGAACAATACTACATACCAACGCATATCACACGCGATTTTCAGGCCATTTACTTTGGAAGTCCTTCAGAAGACGTCCTTATCGAATCTGTTGCAAGAATGGGCCTATCGCGAGATCGACGCGCACCGACGGATCTCAACGATGATCAGCTGGAAGAGGTCCGGAACAACCCTAAGCTTGTAGCGCTTCGCAATGAACGAGAAGAATGCAAGAACCAGATTTACGATCAAGGCTTCTACCCTGTTATAGCAGCTAAAGGAACTAGTCTATACAAGCAATATGAAGATATCAAGCGCAAGGTTAGTAGCAGGTATCAAAAATTGCACAGGCAACGATTCGAAAAGGCTGTTCGCGACTTCCACGATTCGGTCGACACGACCGAGATAGCTAGACAGCTCAGTGGGAATGCCACAATCGAAGTTTTAACATTGCCGACCGTTGAATTTGAGATTCGAGAGCGCGCCACCATTGCCGGGATGCTCTTCAAGCCATTTAAGAATAACCACGCTCGCATCAAGTTCGTCAACACTCTAGCTCGACTATGTCATCGACAAGAAACGCCTCAACGCAAAACCCAAAAAAGAAGAAAGACAGAGTTCATTATATTCGAAACCAGCGATGCATCTCTCGTGAGCAAGCGAAAGAAGACCATTAATAGTTTTAACGATACCTCGAACAACCCAACCCACGGTCGTATGGCCTCTGACAGAGTTCCACAAAAGACTCAAGGTGGTGAGACTGTGAAACTAGAGCCTGATGCATCAGAGACCGACGAAGTTGAGGCTGTTCAGTGTCTACATCCGTATCCCATGGTGCTTCCTCACCCGGTATGCCTTATCTGTATAGGCAATGACGAGTTCTCGTACGAAAAAAGGATGCGCCCCAAACCGCGAAAAGACGTCCTAAAAAAGCATGTGGAAACCCACTTTCAACTTCCGGAGTATCAGAAAGAGTTTGAATGTCGCCATCCTAAATGTTCCGCGCAACTAGAGAACATGGTGCATTTCAAGAGACATGCATATGAAATACATGGAGTATCTCATTAATACCCGCGGACTGTCCACCTAATATTCACCATCACGTACCCGACGAGATCCCCAAAGTTTGCAGATATCAAATAATATGAAAAGAGAGCAAACATCCTTGCCTTACCTGCAGACGCGGGGAGGCGAGACCCAACGCGTCCTAACGCGATGACCGACGAATTCCAAATCAACGTCCTCCCAAACTGCCACCAACTGTTGCCAATCAACACGACCACAGCGCGAATCAAGACCGGTTACCTTCTTTGATGGAACGACATGGCAAGGAAAGACGACCGACTCTACCACCCACAACCCAGACGCAGACTTAGAGTCAAACCGAACAGATCAACTACCAAACACGACCACGAACAAGACAAATCGTATCTCCAGACCAAGAACGAGGCAAAGGAGGTCCTCAGAACCTCCGCAAACACGATGGGGAGAGATGACCTGGCTCATAGCAGGCCTGCGTGATATTATCACAAGACAAGAGCAGAAGATGGAGGAGATTGAAACCAATCGGATCGCACTTCGACTCTCTGGAAGAAGACGATGAGGATTCCGAATTTGCGTAGGACTATTAAAGGGTTGGCTGTTGCATGACAGATGGGCTCGACGGAGAAATGTCTTTAGGATCCATTGCTCCAACTCTACGGTGCAAGAAAGGTACTTCGCAAAGAGAGTCCGTCGATTTACATCAACACCGCTAGGGAGACTTTATATCTCTCGATGGAAGAAGAGTTCTATCTCATTCACCCTTCTTTATCCTAAGGCTAACCAGATCCAATCCGTCGCTATCGACCCACGATTGACTAAGAGTCAGTTTTAATATCTTTGGGCGCCATATTCGCCCCCAACGCCCCCCAGTTTTCATAGCGTTACGAAGCTGCTCTTTGTGGAAGGGGAAAGGTCTTTCCATCTTGGGAGTGTTGCCCTTTCCCCCGATCTTCGAATTCATTCCGAAACCCGCCGGGTGGCTCCGTAGAATCGCGCCATCAAGGTCTTCTGCATCTCTTTTAGGTAATAGCAGCCGGTTCCTGTATATGCTGCATAATCTCTCCGCGATAAAGCTGCAACAGGCTTCTAATCTTTGTCTGCAATCCCGCAGGCAGGTGATACGCACACAGGCCCTACGGTAGATATTTAAACCTGCCTTTGCAACCCTTCTAACCTTTCTTCTACCACTCTGCAATATTTGGGCTCGGGTGGATACTACTTAGCCTGGCAATCATCTCTTCTTCTGCGTTACTCGCATCCGCACTACCCGCTCATTCTCCCTTCCGGCTGCGCAGCCTACTGGTCCGGTTGTTCGTATTGGTACCTGGGACTGGTATTCTGAAGCCACCTTTCAAACTGCCTGGAAGGACCTAAAGGATCACGTTCTCCCTTGCCGCGAATACCGGATCTCCAATGCTGCTCGCGGTACACATCGGTGCTTCAACGCTAATACTTCCATTATCAATCATCCCGATCGCACGGTCATGGTGCGGGTGACTCGTTGGACTCCTTTT
This sequence comes from Zopfia rhizophila CBS 207.26, assembly GCA_010093925.1. Lineage (NCBI taxonomy): Eukaryota > Fungi > Ascomycota > Dothideomycetes > Zopfiaceae > Zopfia > Zopfia rhizophila. Next base: position 3,139,110 of record ML994611.1, read on the forward strand.
GCAGGTATTTGGACTTGCTGGCAGGAGAAGGATCGTGATGAGCAGGACTGGGCTCAATGGCAAGCAGCCTGCGCTGATGAGGATGAACCCGAATCTGTCTAAGCTTGTGAGTTTCCTCCCTTTTCCCATTCTTTTCCCTCTAACATAACTGCAGTTAATGGTTGATGGGGTTTTCCGGTGTGTAACCGTTTCGGTGATGGCTTCGGTGGATCTTTCTTTGGCTCCTGACTTTCTTCATTTTCATGAATGGTGTCATGCATGGTTCAATTCCCCCTCTCCTCTGCTTTCTCCGGTCCTTTCCGGTCCTGGTGCCTCGGTGCTGCGGGCCAATTAGGACGGATATTCGGCCTGAGCTGGCGGCATTGGGCTTGCTGATAGAGACACTCTCCGGCTGTAAAGTTTCACATGCATTCTAGTAGATATGGTCTTTTGTTTCTGCTAGATCGATCGGACCCCTCTGAGCCATCTCGGCCTCACTTAAACGACAGAATGGTAGAGATATCCGCACACTTGAGATATTACATCTAGCTACTCTATGGTAATCAAGTCCTTCCTTGCATACTCTAGGACAGACTTCATCTGGGTATACAGCTGTCGATGCTCTCTTGGCCACCGCTTTCCTTCTAGAAAAACCACTTTGCGCAGCTCTTATAGACAAGGAATGAGCGGCCTGTAGTAGATCACAACTAGGCTTACCACAAGGACGTTCTGGAATCAAATGACATTATGGAAATCGAAAGGTGGGATACATGTCCCCTTATATCCGTATCTGCTCTCTAGAATCCCCTCCATGAAGCATACTCGTCCGTTATTACTCGCAGAGAGGTGTAAGTAATCCTCCACTACTACGGTACCAATTAGAAACCCCGAACTATCATTAGATAGTAAGAAACTCCATCTCACGCGGGCCCTTGGATACTTCACAGGCATCAATCATCCACTCCTCAAACTTCCTCCTCAAGGCCACACCCCGACGATACTGAACCTCGCGGAACATTATATCCATCACGACGCATAGTATCAACGCGACCGAGATCGCCAATGGCATGATCAGCGTAGTCATATCACGGCCTTTAAGAGCCAAGGCCCCGCTCAACCCGGCCCCAACTGCCGCGCCGCCGACTAGGGCTAGGCGTTCAAAGCGGCTGCTCGCATTCTGGTTATAGTGATGTTGGATCGTAACTAGCGCGCTAAAGGCCAATATAGAAAGAACAAGGACCGTGGCTCTAGTATTTTGTACGTACTGTTTGCTTCTGGTTAGCAATCGTGCGTACGTTCCAGAAAGCAGGAGGAAAGGGACACTCACTTCACCCAAGACATTCCTTCCAAGCGCATCAGCACCCATCGGCACGGTGGTCACAAGCTGCGTCATAAACAGCCCGAGATTTATAAACAGCTGCCGGGTATACTTCCTATCCATTTCAATCATGCCATATGTCTTCTTCAACAACATCTCCAAGTCCTTATCACCACCTTCCTTGCACCGTTCCATGATGGCAAGCGCCTCTTTCACAATCTCAACACCAAACCCTTCTGCAACCCAAACGATCCAAGCGTCTTCTCGCTCATTACGCTTCCTCTCTGCGACAATGGCGTCGACAAGTATCTTGCCCACTACCTTAGCACCCGGAGGATCAGACGGGTATACATACATTAGCTCGCGGGGTCGCTTCGTGTGGTAATACTCCGAGAGTTCTTCGATTGCTGTTTGTCCAGGCCAGGCCACTGGGATGCGAGATTTATAGCCCGGTGATGACACGAGTAGGAGGTCCACGGTGCCTTGAGGAGAGCTGCAACGTTTCTCAGAGACCATGGCGAGTACTTGGGGGGGACCTGGATAGGAGTTAGTTTGGCTGGCGATGATTGAGCATTGAGATGGAAAGGATACATTGATGATCCAGCAGAGAGGAAAAAGAAAGAAGATTCGCTTTGATTGATATGGAATGGACGAAGACGTCTTTATGATGCTGGAGGATATGAACTTGAACTGAGAAATAATAAATGTGAGCTAATGAAAGGCCCTGTGCTGCGAACAAAAATTTTAATACTAATAGAAGAGCAGGTTTAGTTCAGATTCAAGTCAAGGAAGGCACTGCTTTATATGCAGTGGAGCCTTTCTCATAGCCCTTCATCTTGAGCCTCCGGCGAAGACGGAGGGGTGCGAAAGTTGGGGAAAATGCGGCACAGCAAAGCTAAGCTCCACGTGAGCTAACGACGTAAGTCACCCTGGTCGACGCGGGTGTTTTCTCCCACACTCCCCTTTACACCAATAACATTCATCCGGGAAGCTGACTAAGCTCTTACTCACATGTTGATGGGGTTGGAGCCCGGCGTATCCGTGTCTATATCTGTCTACCATTATGCCCTACTTGTTGGCTCAGGGGCGCAGACACCCTGGTGGCTGCAGCAAGTTTCTAGCACATCAATTTTGTGATTTGCTGGACCTTCACTTCCTCAGTATCTAAGTATATCATCCGGCCGCAGGTGCAACTCACAAGGACTTCTTTCAATATTTCGCCTGCGAAAGAGGTTAGTTATCTGGGGTAGGCTCTCTTTCAAAGACATTTAACGACGTCATCTCGACGAGATATTGATACTTTTTAGGATTCTTAGCGCTTGTATAGCCGTAGACGACGACCAGGGTGTTTACTGAAAGGAGACGGTAGGTGAAGGGCCGACTAGGGAGGCGTCGAGGTTTTGTGATGATCGAGATAGTCGCGAACTCTGACGGCATTATAGACTCTATCCCAAAGAATGTCGTGAGACTCATTTTTAAGGACTGCCTTCGGGAGAGGTAAAGTAGGCTCGATTTGGAAGCTATCGGAGTACTTAGGGCTAATATGTCACGGAGGTCTCTGTTGTCGCGATTCAAGTGTAGCGAATATGTGCAGGGAAGACCTTGCAAAGCAAGTATCAGGTGAAGAAGTTGATTTTTCAATCCTACTGCCGTTAGCGAATTTCGCAAGCCGGTGGTAAAAGAGTACCTTCATCGCTGACATGGTGCAACGAGTCAGAGCCAGAACTGCCAAACACCAGTCGTCAATTTAAAGGAGTCATGAATAGCAGCCAGCCCTTTGCTGATGGGTTTCGTCTGACCCCGACTAATCTGCCATGAGGGAGGCGCGCTGGACCTGAGGCCAATGTAAAAGGCGGCTATATGAGGTGTAGACACCTATAGAGATAAGATATAATGGAGAGCCTAGATGAGAATTTAAATACGGATTCGGGGGTCAAGGGCAGGAAAGAGTTGTGGGGAACGGGGGAAAGTGGGAGGCCTGCCTGCCTGTGTGCTGGCCGCCAGCCGAAAGTTCTGCGGCGCGAGTCCGGGGTTCACCGGCAAAATAATTTACCGATAGAGTCTGTGCACATCTGACGCACGGGGCCACCTGACGCACGCCAAAAATCTACGTATTTTAAATTAAAATAATACAACAACGCTATTAGAAATAATAGTAAAAATTTAATATATTATTATTTTATATATTAAAATTTTATTTTTAGATTTTTAAATTAAAATAATATATATTTAATAATTTATTTTACATTAAAACCTTAGTTTAAAAAAGACTATTTAATTAATGTAAATATTTAATAATTAAATAGTAAATTAATTAAAATATTTCTAAAAGGTAATTTAGTGCAAAAATTATAATTATAAAATTCAAAAGCTATATTTATAATAAAAGTAAATAAATCTAATTAAGTTTTGAATAATTTTATCTTAAATTTTTTTAGTTTTTAAATATTTTATATAAAATTAGTAATTTCTAGGTTATTTCTAATATCCATAATTTACATTATAACTAAATAGTTAATTATGTAATTTTATTTATAATTTTATTATTAAAAACGAAATATAATATTATGTTTTCTATTTGTAAAGTAATACTCTAAAATATAATATAATTATCAACATAGTAAATACTTTTATTAAATATTTTATATTATAATAATATATATATATTTTACTGTTTATATTAAAATTTTTAGGAATTATTATCAAGTATTGCGGGTTTTAGAAGAGTTTAAAGTTCGGTGTGCGTCAGATGGCCCCGTGCGTCAGATGTGCACAGACTCTACCCGATGAAGATCGCCCCTTCCAGACATTGCACGTGGAAGCAAGGATGCAGGACAGGCTTGGTATTACTTGGCATGACTCCATTTCAATCTCGACCTGGAACATACGGCCAGTCAACGAAGCTTCCTAATAAACACCGCCCTCCCTGCTAGCGCTGGCAAACTACTTGAGAGCTTCGGATGAATTCTTGCGCTAACAAATATCCGGCGCTTTCCTCCTGCGAACAGCCCTTGCGCACCATCGCCTCCCGCCTCGCGCCGACTCAGACACCCTCCAAAACTGTTGACAGCAGCGTGCGCGATCTTGTCGCCGGTCTGTCTGTATATCTCTAGGCAACTGCTCCCATCTTAGCATTTCCCAGCAGAGCGACTTCGAGCTTCCCGCCTCTTTCTTGCAAACCACCTGTCGAGGTTGTCCGTCGCCTCCGAATTCAGCCATGACACGAAAGACTCTCGAGCTTCCTCCGGGTATATCCATCTCCGATATAATTGGGGGAGGCACCTCCGGACTGGCTGCCTTAATCCCTCGTACTCGAACGGTTCTCAAATTTTCCCATGGTGATCCTGATGAGTGTGGCCGGTGCGAGCGCGAAGCTCAAATATATGAGCTCCTCAGCAAGTCAACCGTCCCAAGGCCACCGTCGTTATTAGAATACCAGGGAAGGAGCACGTGTGGTAGGGGAATACTCCTTCAATATGCAGAGAATAATACTGTACGGCGATACCTAGGCATACCTAATAATCGACTCGCAAGCTCAGTTCTCATTCCCCGCTGGGCCCATCAGGCTGCTCTCGCGCTGCACTTCGTCCATATGAACGATGCCGCCCACGGGGATGTCACTTGCGACAACTTCTTCCTCGATGAAGACTACAATCTTCGGCTTGGGGACTTCACCAATTCATCATTGGGCTTGAGCACTTTCCAGGAACAAGACGACATATTCGAGTTTGGTCTTGCGCTATATGAAATGTCAACTGGGATTCAGCTCTTTAAAGGGCTATTTCTCTCTCCAGGTGAGAAGAGGGACAAGGTGCAACAGGATGGTCTGCCTGATCTCTTGCAACTACAGGTCAGTGACCTTGCGAATACTATTTCAAAATGTCTCGAATCACAGTTTAAAGATATGGAAGAGGTTCTGCGCAGCATAGAGGATATTGTACCTGAAAATTAGATTAATCTATATAGCCGCACTCCTTTCCATAACTGTATGTCGTTATTTTTGCATATCATACCTGCCGGAGCTAAGTAGCGAAGTCGATTAAATAGACGTGAATAGAAAGCAGTATTTGTTGGTAACGTTCGCCTAATCGTGGGTTTTGTTTGGAAAGTGAACCAGTGGAATCCCATAACACACGGCGTCAAAAGGAAATGTGGAATTAGCGAGTAGAATCGCAAGGAGACCAATGACCATGTAAGAACATAGTACGGCGTTGACTGGATCTACCCATTTTTGGCTGCCTAATGTTAGAAGTTATTATTTGGCCAAAGAGAATCGTCCTTACCGCACTCCCAGCAAGTTCCAGTAATAGAGGTAGATCCGAATTCCCAGGGGATCCTGTTGACTGGAGTACACATGGGCTTATTCTCTTCTGTAACCTTTTTGCACGGTATATCGCGCTCCTTCTTAGCCATATGCTTTCCACTTGGGTTTTGGCACTCTCTGTAAACCACGGTGTATTCGAAATAGTCACACATCCCAGAGATATAGATGCAGGCGCTCGTAAATGGAGAAACAATGCGAGAGGGCAACAGTCAATTTTAGATGAAGGGGTAAACGCGATGTTGGATGAAATCGATGGCTACTCAAAAAATCCGAGCGCTTTTATAAACTAAGTCCAGTTGTCTGCGGTCAGTTGGCAGCAATGCGAGATACCCTGCAGCGAGTCATGACATGATTTCCAACCAAACCGGCCAAGCTGAATGGAGTGGGGCCACTCCAGGCATGAGGATGAATTTACCGGTGGTCTGTGCACACCCCGGCAGCTTCGGTGACGGATGGCCCAGTTAGAACGCGGGAGGAGCGCGTCAATTGTTCGTGTTCACCAATAACGTAAGGCCTTCTTAGGTTCCATACTTCCAGCGGCAATTGTCAGCGTGTGATTTCTGTGGACTTTGCTTTCTTGATGATTGCTGGAGATGTAAGCGCCGGGGTGGAGGTCGGTTCTGGCCCCTCCCATTAACACAACTTTGCTGCCTTAAAGGAACGAAAATCAACTTTGAATTTTGAATAAAGACGGTAAGGTGCGCAGAATGTGGATTTGGTTTTACGTTGGGTGACCTCTCCCTTTTGGATTTTGGTTTTTGGGGTCCAGTTTTGGGCTACGACCATGGTTCACGGTTTTGGTCCCTTGACGCCGTAGTGGGAGGGGAAAACAAACATGTCACCACAAGGAAACATAGAGAGAACCAGTCCACAGAGCCGTTTCGTAACGGCTTCTACGAATGTAGATTTGGTTCTTGTGTTCCCGTTTCGCGCTAGGTCCTTAGTTTGGGGACTTGGTTCCCAAATTTGGTTTCCCATCTTGCGGGGTCATAAACGAAACCCCAAATATTAAATTTCACGGAAAATAAAGGTGAAAATAATTGTATGCATAGGCTCTGATAGTAGTTGTCCACAGGGAATATTGTAGACCAATTCCGAACCCAGTTGCTCTCGTTACTGCGTTGTTCCAGGGTAAGGACAGTTTCTCAATTCACGAATTTCAAATCTCGGTTACTGAACTTCTAATGTGTGATTTCTAAAAGGTACGCAACCCTCAACAAGCAGCTCCGCGATTAAACAGTCTTGCAGAATAGAGATCCGTTTAACCTAAGATTGAAATCATAAAGCCTTCATACTGTAGTTGTTTTGAAGACCTGGCGCAAAGAAAGAAAATTGTGATTTGAGGTTTATCCTCCCATCTAAGCCAACAAGTTCTCGCGACGATCACCATTCAGCTTTGCGATGCGGCCTAATGCCTGGCATGACATACGGTTATATCTACATCGCAGACACCTCTGAAAGTCTATGTGAATATCACACTGTAGATATTTTTGGTAGGAAGTGTGTCGTTCACTGGTCATATGATTGAGGTCGGAGTTTGCCAATAAATGCCAAGCCTTACCTCAGCCTTGTAGTGCCCGCCTTTGCGGCCGTGTTGGCGTGACGACTGTTGGCTTGTTTTGCACCCACGAGCACGTCGCAACACAGCAACATCACTTTGCATGCCACTAGATCAGCGAACCCATCTATGCGTTGCACCATCCTCCCCTATGATTATCGATCGGATATATGTCTTGCGATACTCTACTACCCCGTCCGCAGTACAAAACACCTTCGCACGAAGATAGCGGGCAGAATCTCCCAACGGACCTCAATCACAGAGTCTATCTACGTCATCCGGGATATAGTGACACGGGCAACATCCTGATGGTTCTTCCTGCTTTGGACCATCCTCAAGGCGGTATTCACCACGAAACTGCACGAATTGCATGCGCTATTGTTGCCAACAATAGATGGGAGGGATTCTTAACGGAGACAAAGACGGGTGGGCGTACTGCGGTTGGCTCTGATGGTATCCTGCGTGGGAAAAACTACTATTTCCGGGTTTCTGAAGACGCTACCGATGGTAAGCAGTTAGAAAGTCGCTATAAATTGTGCTTATGTATGAATAATGAGAACTCAGAAAAATATCCCGTGGTCCCGTTGTTTGCCCACTGGCGCTTCCCGCACGATAACCTACCTGAATCGTGGACTTCCTGCGAGCCTTATAAGCTTCCTCTTGACCGACAGTTGCCTCGCCAAAGCAGTTTAGCAGAAGCTACGCTAGCTCGGGATGTTTCCTGCCGCGTAACGAATCATGTCGAGGGTACGGAACACGCACACTTGGTTCCACGGAGTGAAGAACGTTGGTTCAGCGAAAATGGCATGTTCCGATACACAAACCAGCAGCGCCCGGGATCTGAACCCGTCGATGACGCCCAGAATGCTATACTCCTTCGCTCTGATATTCACACAATCTTTGACCAGAAGCGGTTTGCGATTGCTCCCAAGTCTTCTGTCCTCCTCGTCCATATTCTAGCCCCAGGGTCTTCACTTCAGCTTACGAGACTCTATCATAATGTGCCACTACAGCCACTTGTCGGCGTCGCCATTCAGTACATTCTGGCACGGTTCGCGTGGACAATCTTTGCTCAATCTGTCAATTTTGTGCTGCAGGGCCTTAAGCGGAGGCTTTGTATCTATGTCGGCGACGGGGAGACGAGCATTTCAGACCTCTCGGGAGATCAGTGCAGGCAGCTGCTCTCTTCCGGAGCGAAATCTCGTAGCCAGAGTCCGCGGAAACGACAGCGGGATGCTTTTGCGGCTTCAGCAGCAGGCGGCGAAGATGTTAGAGAAGAGGAATATTTCCGGGGTCGAAGGAGACGGCGCAGTTTCGATACTTCTTTGTCGCAAGGTTGTTCATTCGATGAGAAGCTGTGGACTACCTCTCAAGATACCGTGCCGGATACCGATATTGATAAGGATGACGAGCTTGACAACTGCAATGATGATGTAGAACCACATTCAAAAAGACGGTGTCTAGCGAGTTCCTGTAACAATAATGGTCATAGTTGGGTGTCTATCTTGGATCCCAACTCTAGATGATATTGTTAATATTACTTTCAATCCAAATGACTTCAGTTGTTTCATTCTAACCAGCCATGTGTGAAGAGGATAGGATGTGTATATTGAGAAGCTTGCTACATCATGACGATTCAGGTCTCTACAGCATGTACCAGCGCGCCTGTACTTAAATGAAAATATACAATCGCTGAGTTAGGCGTGTCTGTCTCGGAAAAGTGTTTCACCGACGTGGAACCTTGTAGCGACATCGAACTTTGAAATCCTCGTCCTCCTCCTCGTCCTTACGGTCTATAGAGTCTGGGTACTCTCGGATACAGTCATAGAGCGCCGCTTGTTCTGTAAGCTGCCCCAGAGCCCGACCGAACATCCACACCTTTACATTTTCCAATTTATTTCTCAGAGGGTCCGTCCACCTAAGCTTCTCTTCTACGTTCTTCCAGCAGCTGTCTAGCTCTGATGCACTCTCTAGATCCACCTCTTCTTTATCCTCCATCTCTTGACACATACGCCTCATTTTCTCCTTAAATTGTGTGATAGCTACATCAAGTTCCGAATTAAGACCTGTGACCCGTTTAGTAAACGACTTCACCCTTATCCATCTGATCTGTGTCGTCTGCCAAGCGGAGTCTAATTCAGAGGCTGCCTGCTGTTGAAACTCTATGTTTGCCCATGGGATGCTGCCTTCGAACTTCCTTTTGCGCTTGTTGCGGCAGACTGTTCTACCAGGAGGCTGGCTCGAAGACTCTTTCTCTTCATCGTTGATGTCGGTCGCATTGATGCCGGTTGGGTGATCTGGTGGTCGGCGTGGTGGCTCTTCGTCATCATCGTCGATGAGTATGGGTTCGTGTGATAGCTGGCTTGGTGGTTCTTTATCGTCATCAAGCAGTATTGGGTTGTCTGTCTTACTTATCAGCTATTGCCTCACAGTTTGTCCGGAGCCATACCCATTGAACCATGTGCATCCTTCCCTACATTTCCATCTTCTCTATCTTCATCTTCAACTTCGCCACTTCGAGATTGCGCGGCACTATCACCAGTCTCACCGTCCGACATCTTAGGGTTCTCTAGAGCCTCAATTGCACGTGCCTCAGGGCTTCCTCGATCCGAACTTCGACAGATGCCTTCAGTATGTTGAACTGTGGTCATGTCTCCGTCGGTGTTTTCCGCAGGGGCAGCTCCGCGATCTTGATCCGTACCTTCACTAGCGGTTGCCTCAACTCCAAGCTCTTGCGCCCCACTCACTTCGACATCAAGCACTTCTTGCAGGATGTCATTATTCCGTGCGAACGGGTCGCCTTGACCTGCACTCTGTTCGGAGGTTTTCCTATTCGCGGGCTCGTGTTCCTGGGTCGATTCACCATTCTGCACCGCCGGTCCGACCTCCTGATCTTGATGTTCACTCTCGCTAAGATCACTCTCGTCCTCGGTTGCCTGCACTCTAGTCACTTCTTTAACCTCCGCCTCCATTATCTCCGTTCGGGCTCCTTCGTCCATCACAGGACAGAATTCTTGATCTGCACCCAAGCTGATAGCTTCCTCGACTTCACCCGCTTGTGCCTTAAGTATTTCTTCGAGTCGTGTCTCCACGGCCGCCGGCCATGGTTTGCTCATCGTTTCTTTAGCCAGTGGGTCTAACGGGGCTTCGCCGCTCATCGTGAGATGGGTGTCTTGATCGCCGTTCTGCCCAGCAGCCTTCTCGTCCTTAGCTGGTGTTTCCGCCGGGGCCTCAACCTTCTCGTCTTCGGCCGGTGTCTCCGCCGGAGCCTCGTCGGTCATCTTAAAATTGCCGTCTTGATCGCCGTCCTGTCTGGTAGTCTTCTCGTCTTCGGTCACCTGTACTCCGGTCCTTTCTTCGGGGAGCACATCGGGCAGGTGATTAGTGCTTTCTGTAGGGAGCTTCTCATGAGTTGGTACTTGGCCCGCCTCGCTAGCGTCAACTTGTTGTGATGTGTCCATCTCTTCTATTTGCGTTTCTAAGCTCATATGGGCATCAAGATTGAGAGAAGGGAAAGGATTCAGTTCCTGTTGATTTAAGTAAGCCCAAAGTTACCATAATGGGCGGGAGAGGAGACTTCTCACTATTTCCGTTTTCACCAAGTTGTCCGCCCAGGGATTTTTAGCGATAAAAGGATCGTTGTAAGGATCTAGGACAGAATAGAAGAGCTCCTCATATGCCTCTGGCCTCAAACTGAGAAATAGGGGATAGGAATCCATGATGTGATGAGGACGAACCCGAGAGCGGAACCGCCGCGATTTATACTCGATCTCTCGCCCTAAGAATGACGGGGGTCTAGCCTCAGAAGGCGCCCTGCGGTGCCTCCCTCTCACCTTCATGTCGACGCCTGGCCGAATCAATACACTTTGTCTCTTCATGCATGAAGAATGGAGTGCAAGCAGCCCTCTGGAATGCGCCGTTCATGCCCGGGGGGCAGGATCCTGATGCCATTTTTACATGTTGATGGTGGCGGTGTGCATATCACAGCGATAAAGGTCGCACGATGTCGAGCCAGGGGTTATGCCGTTCAAATGTATTGGATTAGAAGATGCAAGGCACACTCTGTCGACGCAGGAGTGACAGGGTATATATTACCGCCATGGCTTTCCAGACTCGTGGCGGCCGTGTCTCACTCCTCCAGAAGGTATTGGATGAGGGATGTTAGCAGCACGGGGCTCCACAGTCCTTCGTGATATCCTGATCTTATGCACGCGCTCGCAGCACGGAGAGACCCTTCTCAATTGGGAGTATTGTTCCGACACATTGAGCTTGCATTGAACTGCGCCGCTCTCTCCACTGGCAGGGTGCCCAAGCCCAGCTCTTCGCCAACACCCTCATGCATATTACCGCTGGGGGGGAATCAGTACGTCTGTTCCAGCGGCTAGACCCACGTTTCCGGACGTGCTTCGCCGAAAAGCCGTAGTCAAGGAGGCGTATCTTCGAGTCCGCCCTCCGTTTTAGAAGTGCTCCGCCTTGACTGGTGGGTGATAGGCATCAGAAGACGAAGCACCGCCATCAAGGCATGCCCTAAGAGGCAAAAGGGGCTTCTTCGTCATGCGGTAATGCAGGATCCATGCGGACGTGCAACGGCTCACCCAAGTTTGCCTTGCTGCACCATTGACAATAGGGCCATAGGGAGAGGCGAAGCTGGTTCAGCTGATGGTTTCATTGTGAAGCTTTGGGCCAGGCGCTTCCATGACACAGCATATCTCCGGGCCCAGAATTGCGAACCTATGACAGGGCTACAAGGGGGTCACAATACAATCCCCTTGAGGCGGTGTCCGAACAGGGGAGCAGAAGCGTTCCTCGAGGCGCAGCGTAATTAGAGTGTCGCAGACTTCAATGTAATCTCTCGCTACCTAGAGTGTTAGCCTTAGGTACAACGGAGAAAGCCAGTATTAAAGGGATCTTGATCAACCGAGCATACCAAACACTGAGATCAGACATTCCGCCTCTCCATTCTTTCAAATTCCGAACTATGTCAATCCCTCCATCTCCCACCAAATGTGTTATCTGCAAGCCCCCGAAACGGCTGGAGAGTATAGGAACATCGGTATTCCTAGCGGGCAGCATCGAAATGGGCACTGCTACTGACTGGCAACGGGATATCACCTCGGCTTTATCAGACCTCCCTGTCACGATCTTCAATCCACGCCGCGATAACTGGGACAAGAGCTGGAAGCAAGATATCTCAAACCCGCAATTCAAAGAACAAGTTGTATGGGAAATGGATCACCTCGACGAAGTAGACGTGATCATCCTAAATTTCGAACCCGGCACAAAGTCCCCGATTAGCCTTCTAGAGCTGGGCATATACGCAAATAGTGGGAGGCTGGTGGTTTGTTGTCCGGAGGGGTTTTGGAAGAGGGGAAATGTCCAGGTTGTTTGTGATCGATATGGGATTCCGCTCGTGGAGACGATGGAGGAGCTCACGGAGCAGGTCAGGAAGAGGCTAGAGGAAACCATGAAGAAGCGTGAGAAGTCTTCCTGGCTTGTTAGTTCGGCTGTCATGTTGATGGATTGGGTGTGTACTACTATTAGGTCGCTTTGAAAGTATATGGCGTATAGAAGGGAGGTGATCGTTAAAGAGAGACAATAAAAGAGAGGATTAAACCACGTTGGACACTGGTGTAGTCAAAGTGGGGTGAGCGTGAGGATAAATTTGTCTTTGGTCTGTGCGCAAGCCAAGGAAGCGATGATGCAACAGATCCCCTCTTGGCTCCAATCAAAAGGCATTAGATCTTTCTTTAGAATGCTGAGTCTGTATTCGTATTTTGTATCCATTATCGGCATGCGTTAGCGACCAACCTCATGTGTTTTATTTAAAACGTCTAAAGAAAACCCCTTATAATATGAAAATTGTACGGAAACGTTCTCCAATGAGTCAAATTAACAGTGTAGTTTTCTACATACGACACCCTAACACGTACAAGACTGGCCACCTCAATAGGCCCTAGGAATAAAGACCACAACAGGTCCCTGCGAGGCTGATAATGTATATTTCAAGTCTTTTGTTGCTATTCATAGTAACAGAACATTTTCAGGACCCATATCTAACGGATGGTCGGCGATCCAACTCAACCAGTTCCACTGCCCCTTCAGAAATGTCATCGTCTGTGCCCGTTTGGCGACGCATAATCATACGAGCTCTAATCGGGTCGATGATATGACGCTTAATACTGGCTAAGCAAAAGCTAAAGGCACATAGTAGATGGGCAGATATACAAGCCTGGTCTGTATTAGATTACGTAATAAAAGGGGTTTGAAACATACAAGAAATATTGCCTGGCGAAAGTGGACAGTAATTTTGGCCCTAGCCAGTGCCATGAAGCCAAGGATTGTTATCGCACCGCCTAGACTGCTTAACGCCGCAATTACGTTCGTGATAATGAGTACGATTAGGCCACGTCGCGCTGGATTGGTGCTTTCTGAGTTAATATGTTGACGAAGCTGCTGGTGTTGACGAAGCTGCTGGTGTTGATGAAGCTGCTGGTGTTGACGAAGCTGCCGGTGTTGACGAAGCTGCCGGCATGAAAGCGAAGCAGAGAGGAGTGGTCCTGCAGTGAGAAACAAGAGGACTATTACTTGATATATGACAGGCATGGTTTGTTTCCTAGTTCAGGTAAGAAGAACTGGCAAATCTCATGCGGGGAGTCTCCCTACCGGGCAAAATAGATAACGATATCGATTATGATCAAGACAATAGTTGCCATGTATTGTAGATATGTGACCCAAAGGGTGATGTTTAAGACATGGAGATCGCGTACATGCTAATCATGCCACGAATTAGCAAGCCGAAAGGTTTCGATGGGAGTTCTTACATTCGTGCAGACAGTAAGCTGGAGAGTGCATATAATGGCTAGGTCTACCCAGTTAAACTGGTGAGTAGAGGTGACCTTTATCGTAATAACTGTCAAATCGACTATAAGTAGGATTACTTGAGGGAGACCGAACAGGAGAGCCAACGCTCTCTCTGAACGATAGCCAATTCTACTGTCTTGGGACAGGAGACGAATACTTAATATCAATCCGCTGGAGAGGCAAACGATATAACCAATAAGAATAGGATCTGCCATTTTAAAGAGACCGGTTGCGGAAAATTTGACCAGCTGCAGTTTGAGCGGTACCTCCTTATATGCTAGACGCTTCAGTCTTTGTCTGCCCCACGCGCTCAGCCAGCCTATCTGAACTGTTTCAATGCCTGGCCTTAATGGAAGCGCCGCATGAACGAGGTCCTGCTAGTGCCGTGATTCATGATAGCCTGCTAGCACGACTGGATGCAGGGGCGGCAGGCAAGAAAGACCAGGCAGTGATTCGCATTACTGTATCGGGGTTCTTCACCATCTCTTGTTGCATCTGCTGCGCCTGGCAGCACCCCCCCTCTAGAGGAGAGACGGCCTCCCCTCGTGAAACCGCACGTAACGATGATGGAGACGAATCCTCGTGCGAACAGGGCTTCCTGCGCATCTGAGCTTCGACCTTAATCCCGTAGAGGGCGCCAACGGACACCATAAACGGAGGGGGGTTCCATATCTTGAGTGGCTATGAGGTTCCCTGACACCCACATTCCCTGCAACCCAGTGCCACGAGTGCTATAAATGGCCTGAGGTTGCGGATTGATTCGACCGCGTGCTCCAACCAGCGATCCTGGACGGCTAGTTGCTTCGCTATCTGGAACTCCGCATGAATGTCTTTTGGTGCAAAGTAATGAGGCGTAGCTGGCGGGGAATGTTGCGTGCTTCAGAGGTTGGACAAAATCAGCAATCGCTCAAATGCTGCACACTTCGGCAGCAGACAAGCCTACACGGTGTCCTGATGCTTCCAAGCCAGGAAACGGCTCTGTATACTGGTTACCGCGTGGATCAGTGAAGTCATTTAGTAGAGCACATGAATAAGCCTCTGGAGTATGTGGGCGGTTACAGGATAGAAAAGGAAGATACCATAAAAGCTGCCTTATGGATGTGGAGCACACGGAATGAGGAGGTGGCTTCGGTCACCCATACCCATTCCCTGCACTGCTGAAGTAAGACATCGAGGGCCTGGTAGAGGGAGCTACCGGGCACCCTGAGCAGATTCAAGTCCGTATCTCAGTGGCTATAGGAGTTTCCTGATACTCACACTGCCTGCAATACGGGATGACTGACACTAAGCGATGGGCTGAGGTTACGAATTGATTCGACTGCGTCACTCGGTCTGCGATCCCAGATGCATTGTGGCTCCACATTCGGGAAGTCCGCATGAACATGCCCTGGTACATGACTTTGAGGCCTAACTGCCAGTGAACGTCTGCTACGTGGGAGCAGCACAAGGGCAGGAATCGTATTGGACGTCGCACGCTTTAGCGGCGGATGAAGCCCACATTGACCCCAGAGCATCCAAGCCTCACATGAAAGGAGAGCTCTGGATACAGATAGTGAAGGCCTGTGAATTACTGAAGTCAGCCTTGCAGATCACCCGAAAAGGGGTACCTAAAATATGTGAGCACTTAATGAGCTCCGCTCAAGATGCCCACGCAGTCTAGCTTCATGGTTGTCCTGATGGATGTGGGGTCCATGGCATGATGTGACTTTGGCTGCGCAAACTGCAAGCCCTGCGCCGCTGGTGTGAGATAAAAATATATGTGCCAAGGCATGAATGCGTCCCCATGGTTGGGCAGGCATTGCTGTGTGAAGCCGTATTGGACTAGCTGCGCGCGTGTCTGCCTCGGAGTTCGCGCAAAAGGGTTAATACAACATCCCGTTGATCAGCGTGGCTTCCCGTAGAGGCACAGCCAGGCGTTTGTGAAAGGAGGAAGTGTTGTGCACCTATCGTGGCGGCATTATAACGTAGTCATGATACAGCTTGCGTCTCCCTGACCATGGGTATGTGATACATCCGAGGCGCAGAAGTCTGCCTTGAGCTTTCCCATCAGCTGATTAGTGGAGAGGAGCCGGGTATAAAGGGACGCCATACCTTCCCATCAACACTTCTCAAGTCATTCGATCTCCCAAGACCGCCGGCCTTAGTATCTCCTTAACGATGGGTTCCACGCAAACTACAATCGAGGATAACACTCTATATCAGAACACGGTGTGTGTGAACATCAAATACGTTCCAAGGTCTCTAACTATGTTAGCATACATCACCTGCACGCAATTCTGAGGGCTGTGAGGTGGTCGATACGACGCAGGTACGGGATACTCTATGACCTATTTTGTCGGTGTCTAAAATGAGTAGGATATCAAATCAGAGCCCAAAGATGATGACGACTTACAGTACGATAAGGTGGATGGGATAGAAACGAGCATGGAACACTCACCATCCAAGATAGCCAAGCCATCTCGTTATAGCCCGCTCGGTAAGTCCTCCCAAAACTTCTCTTAAAACTTAGCTTACTCTCATAGGAACGATAGAGAGGACAAGTGCCGTAGGCAATCAATTCCACCACATATTCAGCCTATTCGATAAACGAATTAGCAATCTCGAAGCTGGCAATAAATACATTGTGCCCCATCTCGGAGAGATAGATGATCGACTCGACAGCCTAGGTTGCCCTAAAGCAATAATTAATACCACTGAGAAAGGTCAGGACAAAATTTACAAGCGAAAAGGCACATTTCGCCGTCTCAAGAGAGGATGGGATATAACGGACGACGAAGATGAAAGGGACCAAAAGGTTAGAAGGAAGGTGCATCGTCAAAGAGGAAAAAGGCACGTTTAGCTTAAGGGTTCGACAGCTCTCATCGAATCGCATATCGAACTCCGCTACAAAGCCCCCGGCTTCTCATTGATAGAAAGTCTATACGACCTTTTCACTATATCAACGGAACGATAAATAAAGAAATCGAGACAGGAGCTGGCTTCAGTGTTCATAGCGAGTGGCATGGAGTGTCACAATCATGGGGTTACAACTTGGGTATATATCTATAGCGACAAGGAAACAGATGAAGTAGTGTGTAAACAAGCATTTAACAAGCCGTCCTTGCATTATCCTCCGTCCGATCCGCCCACCAGATTACAACACCATGTTTTGGTCCCCATCCTCGGTGATCGCTTTGTATTCCATCTTTTCGTCGACTTCTGAGAATAAGTGAGTAAAAACCTTTTAATTGCGGAGATTTCAGTGAGTACCATTGCAAAATACCGTAAATCTATCGTTCTCTCTATGAAATACCCGGTTAGTCATTAATGCCGACCAGTACGGCAAGTCAATGCATGCTCACACAACAGTCATTCTGATCTCGCTCACTAAGTGTTGCAGCCAATCAGAACGCACCGCAACTTTCTCGAGAAGCTTGTCGAGGTCTTCGAATCTTTTTCTCTTTGTAGCCAAACGACGTCTGTTCCATCGCTTCACACTTTTCTCGAGAAATGCACACTGAGTGCACAAATCGCACTTGCAATTGGCTGTTGGATTGGGGTTGCGCGGGACGGGGCCGCCTTCGTTAGAGCTGAGATTGAAGTTGATGCTCATTGGAGCCATGAATGGTGGTAAAACGGTTGATGGAGAAACGAAGAAATGATAGTCAAAAGAGTGACGGGACATGGAAAGCTAGGAAAATATAAGATGGTTGTCGCTTGAGAGTTGAGTAGAGAAAGGGGGTGAATGAAGCTATTTAAACTAACTGTCCCGTCACGTTAAAATGCATGGCGCCAATTTGCCACGGTGATTGGGGTGATATGATCTTCTAAACGCCTCCCGGTATTGCGGTACGAGATATCAGTGGCTCATTCAAGGCATCGTCTTTCACTAAGGATGGTCACCTTTAGCGATTAAGTGATCATGGCCAGATTTATGAGTTACACGTGCTAGCGACGTACTAATCGGCTTGTAGGGACATTCTGAAGCGAATCATCATGCAGTATGCTTGGTAGGACGCGCTAAAGTCACATCATATACACGTTGGGACAAGATAAGACTTAAATAACATTAAAATATGACTAATTACTCCGGAAACCCCATTCAGGCTATAAGAGAACCCAGGTGAACCAGCAAGAGAATACTTATACATATTTCAAGTCAAGTTAAAACGTGCAATCCATTCTTTCAGCTGATTCGGGTGAACGCGAAGCAAAACACATATGTTTGCAGTTCTCAAAGCGGGCCGTGCTAGAAAATAATAATAAACACCTGCAAGTTTCAAAATTTCAGGATACGGGTCTAGAGAAGACATGTTGGACCTGCCGTACTCATAATACATCTGGGTCCAATGGTCCTTAGCGCATTGGAAATGATATGTGATCATGAAGGGATCCCTTAGTTCGGTGGGTAATTGGTTGAAGATTTCCATAGATTGAATTTGCTGAAGGGCGGCTTTGTTGAACGTTGGCTCCAGGGTTTTACATGGCTTTGGTGCCAACACTGATGGAAAAGAAAGAGGATTGGTTCGTTGCGATGCCAGCCCTGTTGAACTAAGATTTGTACAGGTTGCTTGGATCGGCGCTTGTGCCGGCTGAATAGACATTGTAGATGCTTGCTGTAGTGGTGCTGGCGGTATAGAATCTGTCGTAGCACGTTGAAGAGCTTGTGCGGCCAACGCTGCAGGTCTAGTGGGTACCGGGGCCGATAGTACCGGCGGTATATTATCTGTCACAACTTGAGCTTCTGGTCTGGTAGGAATCTGTGCTGGTCTTTGCGGCATAGAAATTATTTCGGTCTGTCGTGGAGTCGTAGGAGCCGTTTTGTCCGTCGGTGATATTTCAATGACTGATCGGATTGGTTCACAGTCCGGTCGTGCTGACATCGAGAGCGTAGGAGTAACACTAATATCATGTTGTTCTTTCACAGTTGGCCGGATTGATTCTCCATTAGATACCGTGTTGGCCTGTTGTTGCCCAGCTGGTGTGGTTCCACAGCCTAATGGCTTTCCTTCATTTGATGACTTGAAACTCTCGTCGGTAGGCTGCAACGGGACTAAGTGACGTTCCGCCAATTGACGCATAGTATTTTCCTTGCCCCTCTGCGATACGTTGCAGGATTGCGAAGTGTTAGGCCGTTTATCCCTAAAGAGTTGCTTGGCGTAGTTGGAGCGTTCGCAGAATGCTTCAACGCCATGCGGAAACATCATGTTCATTGCCGTCTGGTGCTTCTTCAGTATATCTGTGGCTGCAGTGGAGGCATCAGAGCCCATCTCGGAGCCTTTAGAGCTACGTGTCTCTGGCTGGCCACCTGAGCTGTGTTGCCCTTCTGGCCGGGCATGATTCCTGCGTGATCGCATATCTGGAAGTCCATCCTTACGGAACAAATATCCACCAGCATTTCTTGTCCCGTGAGCAATTTTCCTCTTTTTTGAAGGTGGGCTTGTTGGCGTGCTAGTACCTGAGCCAAACAGCTCACTTTGTACATCTAGGTCGGCTGCCTGCCTTGGCCGCTTGGAATTCTTGTTGAGGCCGGTCGGGGTATGAGCCGAGATAGATCCCAAAGAATGCTGGGGGTAGATGCTGGGACTGGTGGAAAGCTGGCCTTTGGGCGAGATCTCCGGGCTACGTTTGTCTACCATTGATTAGCGCGACTCATGGGAGAAGCAAAATTTCCATACCTAGGTTGGCCTCTGCCGGTGACTTAACCACTTGGGCTGCCGAGCATTGGCTTAGATTGTCTGGGACATTGCTAAGAGGCGAGTCCGGAACGCTGCTAGAGGCTGTTTCGTTCTTGGGTCTTTGCATGTTTAGTAAAGGAGATGGGTTGTGTTCCTTTGAGGAATCTTCGTTTGACTGTTTGCATGTAATAATAGGAGAAGGGCTGCTAGTGGAAGTCCAAAAAGCGAAATGTTGGAGATAACTGAGATAACGTGGAAGGATGTTGAGCATGTCAGAAAGAAAAAGTGTGAGTAAAGTGTAATGTGTTTTCAAGTGGAACGAGGGCGACGTTGCTCTTTTTGAATCTTCGCGGGAATGTCTGAAGATGGATGAGGTGCGATGGCGACAGGGATGGCGCTTATCAGAATCCGCCTCTATCAGCTAGAATACTTTGATCTATTGATTGCGGCGTGAGCGAGCCCTTGCTTGCATGCACTTGCTTGCATACGCTTGCTTGCATACAGCCCGCATAGCATGATTGACATGTGATCTGCAGGTGCAAGGGCCCCTGCGGGATTTGGTTGGACACGGGCGTCCAGTTCGTGCGGCGCGGATAACAGGTGACAGTGCACTCGTAAGCGATCTGCTAGGGGCGGTGTTGGGCGGCGGGACGCCGGCCCCTATTGGCCGTTTGGAGCGAGGGGCGTAGAGCAGCTAAGGGAACATACTCCGTAGGCGCGTACGTTCCACAAGGCCAAGCTGCCCGTGCGGGAATTCTGGGTGTGGGGAACGATGGAGTGCAGGGGCTAACGAACTAGCGTTTATTGGCGTCAGCCCTAGCGTCTGTGGGGTCCTTGTCCCTGCGGGCTCATGACTCCCACCCCCCAGCAATGCTCACGGGCAACGCGACAGCAATTGACATAGTGGTGTAGCACCATAGTCTATGATTGGTAGAGGCAGCGATCTACGCGCCCCCTACACGAAATAAATCCACTATGGAAAACCCGCGCTAAAATTCCTGTTGATGGAAAGCAGCTCGAGTTGTGAACTCTCATACGCGCAAACACAGGAAACGGAAATTGGAAATCAAAAGGCTAGACTAGGAAAACGCAAATGGATTCCGGCAAAGCACATGAAGCAGACTCTATTAACATCAATTGGGGTGGAAGAGTGGAATTATGAATTAAAGTTACCGTACTTGTATTTTACAAAACAGAAACGAAGGAAACCAGATACCTGATGCTTACAAAGAAATCTGAGCCAGATAAACTTACAATCTACTAGAAACGCTGAAAGGACCGGAGCAGGCGCTAGTGCAAATAAGTGAGGCCTCTGACGAAGCCGCACACGGCTACCGCAGCGAAATAACCCAGCACAAGAACGACCACATACTTCGCCATGGAAATGGAAACACAAAGAAGCAGCTCATACGCAAACTTCAGAATCCAAAGAAATATCAAAGCACACAACAACGAAAGGATATGTGGAGCCCAGAGTTTAATCCGTAGAGGGTGGCTCTGGCTCGGCCGTGGTAGCCACGAGGGCAGAGTTTTGATTAACCAGGACTTCAGAACAGTACCAGTTTTAAGTCTTTAGAGGCAGGTCAGCTAGGGCCAATTTCTCTTAATGTCAAGGCTTACTTGTTTTGTTTATGGTCTCCATCATCTAAACTCTGGCCCTTTTCTATTTCCGTAGCAGACGCGTAATTGTTATCATTTTCCATGATATAGACTGTTTGACGACCGAATGTATCGCTTTTATGATTTGTTGGGTCGCTGGTGGGAGGTGAATAGAAGATGGCGTTTCGTAAATCCGCCCTAGTAACAATAGTATTAGCTCTATTTCACTACCTTTCTTCCATAGATGCATAACTGACATATTGTTGAGTTCTTGAAAGGATCTGAGTGAAGTGGCTCCTTGAAAGCACAGCTGCAAATGGCATCCTTTTATACATCGAAGAGCCGCCAAGCACAGCCTTTGACTCGATGTTATTCTCAACCTCCGGTGAAAGAGGTGGATGGGCAGAAACAAAGGGATACAAGCATTTTCACAGCCACGAAATTTAATTAAAGCCCTTGAGTGAGTAACAAAGTCCCATTAAAAATAGTTATCTAACAATGCCCTCCCCTATCATGTAAACCCTCTTTTCGGATCTGTAACTCTTTACTGTCTTAGCCAAGTTCTTTCAACCGGGATCAATTCGATACGTTAGGCTGAATCCATGACCGCTGCCTCAAATGAAAAGGGGCGTCGAGGAGGCGTTGGATCACAGTTAAGGATGAATATGGCGCGTGAAGTGCGTCGGGAGCTGCCATGTCTCATCATAGTCCATATCTGCATGATATTTGTCGGACTCTGCCCCATTGCGCAACCCTTGTCCCAGCTAATGCAGGATGCGGTAACATCCTGCTGAGAGTGTCAGGTAACGATAGGACAGAGAAAATGCTATTTATGACCCAAACGCCCCGGTGTTTAATTCCAATTCCCTGCTTGCATGATGAATATACCACCGCCCCTTTTTCACAGCCCCTGATGGCCGACTCGGAATCCTGTTAGTTTCTCAGGTGTAAGTCATCTTGTCAAAGTTATTGGCTCACGATGAAGTACAAAGTAATGACCAATCTTTTAGAGCCCTACAGTACGGCACCTTCATGCGCCGCGTCCCTTTTCATAGCCCCTGATACGCTGCCCCTGACGTTGGTACGGTTTCCGAAGACACATGTCAGGTATACGGTGAAACATGACCGCAGTAACAGTGGCAGTGTACGTCTTAGCTCCTGAGAGAACCCTACGTTTGCTGCCTTCCAGGATTTGTCACTGTCATCAGAGTCCTCGCATTGGCTGAGCCACTAGGGTGATGAGATAGCTAGGAGCTTTGGGCGGTCAATTGACCTGGATGCATGGATGTATTGTCTAAAAAAAGGTACACAGCCCTCTTTCTCAATGCATCGGTGGCTTTCAATGTTTGTGGTTGACCACTTTTCGCTCTCATCGAGATCTATGATTGGTGTCCACTTACCTGGCTCGACACTCTAAGAGAGTTTCCAGCGCCTGCTCATGGTGCCTGAAACATTTTGATGCCAGAGGACACCGAAATCTGCCTGGCGCCGAGAAAAGAATGTAGCGCCTGAGGCGTAGCTAGTCCAACGGTTGAGGTATATAAGTAGATCACATCCACAGGAAGGACTCATAACAGAACGAAAATTGATCAAGTCACCTCCGAATCATCTTTCAGTGTCGAATTTCAATATCAAACACTTAAGTTTCTTTTTCACTTCACGCGAAATGGTAACGGCGTCAACACGGAATCTCACACGTCCAGTTCAAAATACTTTGAGTACGTAGAAAGTGCGAAAGGCACTAATTTCGTCACTAATATAAAGTGTAGACAGAAAAGACTTCCATTCTATTCCCGTCTCCAGTAGAGAAGCAAATCTATTATCAGAGTCTGAATCTATGGGGACTGGCAAGCACTTCCTGTCAGCTACTTTGAGCTTTACTAACAGATTCTAGCCAATAATTCTCCCACGCAAATGCCCAAACCATCTCTCAAACGTCAAAACAACACTCCAGACAAGGGTATGCATGACTCCAAGCGTGTTTCAAGGCGTCAGCCGAACCGACCGGATAGTCAATATCCATACCTGACAATCGGCAAATACCGAGGCCAACTCAAGACAATCTGGAGAGTTTCCACTCATACCCGAGCAGAATATGCGGATATGCGGTCCCGAGGTTTCAATGGAACTGTTGATCCAGTTCTTTCTACGGACTCGGTCCTAGTGGTCCACTGGGATTATACGGAGCCGAATTTCTGTCCTGTACCTGGACCCATTACCCGCCCGCAGTATGAAGACCCGGAACTAATGAGAACGTACGGGGAGATACTTGAGACTGAAGTCTGCGATGGAGAGCTCGAAATCGTCATGGACTGGCCACCGACGTGGGCCCTGGATCGGGGTTGGGATTATTTTTCCCGGGGACAACCTTTCTTGCGAAACGGATCCATTATAAAAGAAGATGGTAACGGCCATTGGGTACAGACACTTCCATCCTTGATACGCTACAAGGACTTCAGGATAAAAGATGGATTCAAGCTTCTTTTGGACTTTTACACGAAACACCCTGCAAAGTTTAGAGCCGATCGCAAGGCAGTCGATGAACTTGACGGATTATGTACACTGATACTTCGAGCGCAAAAGTTGGTGGGGCCGGATGTGATACCTAGAGCAGAAAGGTTGATGGAGGAGGATGATACAATAACTGACTGTAACGATGACGACAATAATGATGATGGTCAGGATTATTATTGTAATGGGCATCGCGTTTCAGTTGGAGGTATGGTACGGAAAAAGACGCTGCAGGTAGAGGTAAAGGATGTATGACGACATGAGGAGCATGACAAAGATTATTCCGTGGGGTAAGATTGTATTACTATCTATACCGACTAGGTTTACATATTATTTACTTCAGCAGTAGATATTCATTCCAATTCATAATGTAACAGAGTAGTACCATCACTCATCCCCCTGTCGATCCTTATACGGCTTAGGAATCGCCTCGGAGCTCATCTCGCTCGTTATTTATGTAGGATAGCCCTCCTTAGTTTTAATTCATCACGTTCCTTGTCAATTCTCAACCTGCTTGGTACCACATGAATACCTTAGCTCTGACAACCGACTAGCATGAGTCTCTTCTGGGTGAAATCCTGTCGTGAAGAAGTGCATATCTTGGTTGCTTGCACGAACACCACGCCTGACAGCATCCTCAAACCTTGGATTCCCACAAACTAGAACATATCATTAACGTCGATCAAGCCAAGGTAATTGGTCTTTCGACTCACCGGAAACTACCATATTCCCAGCCTCCGCCAACGCCTCCCTGTTAATAAACCACCCCAGATCTAGGCTCTGGTCGGTCCTAACTAAACGCTCGGTCTCTTTCTCGGTCTCTTTCTCGAGAGTATTAGTCATTCGACTCGGGACGTAGAAATATCGGGTGAAAATATAGCGATTATCTAATTTAAGCAAGAGCTTGAAGAAGTCACTAGCCCATGCCTCTTGATCTGCTGTTGGTCAGATGGAAGCTGGATAGATAAGGGTCGGACACGTACCAGATGTCTCAATGAACCAAACCAAGCTAAGTCTACGAACTCGAGCACTTTGCTTCTGGTGAGCTTCGAGAAGATGTCTGATCGAAAGTAGATGTGCTGCGATTCCAATGCCACTTGCTATGAAAAGCACCTTATCATATGCATCTAGGGGTTGAATCTGGCCATACGGGCCATCGACGATCACAGAGGGCTGTTTTTGTAAGTTGGTGGTAAAGAGGGTATCGCTAAATCCATCGCACCGCTGTATGAGAAGGGTTATATCCGATCCGTCAGCCCAGGCAATCACGTAGGGGTGGGACTGAATGAAACCCGCCCTATGTCGAGTAATCCCTGGCAGAGTCAAGTAGACGTACTGTCCTGGGGAGATGTTCCACGGCCGCCTGAGCGTAATGTTAACGGTCATGGCCTGCGCAGAGCTCGCCTCATTAGAAAGCCGATTGAAAGTGATGTCTTTGGAGCATCCAGGGCCGGTATTGCGGTAAATGAGACGAATGAGCCATGCCACATGGTGCATCAACCAGAGAGCGGAGCCTACGCCGAGGCAAACTACTGCACGAGTATTGGCGAAGCTAACATGAATCCACAAGGTAACGGCAAGAGCCAACGAAAAGACGAGGTGTGTCTTGAGGAAGATCTCGTACATGTATCGCCGTACATAGAGAAACGATAGGCCGCCAAGCGCAGACAGCAGCGAGAGTAGCTGCACTCTTTGTTAGCGGCATCTCCGTAGAATAAGGTTCGTGATTCTCACTAGATTATCTGCAACTAAAGGCGAAGATGTAGATGCATTAATAATTCCATGCACCAGACCTTGAATAACGCAGATGCGGCCCATCCAGCGATGCATGAGAGAGTAGTCACTCAACCGAATGCGAAGGATCCGATCAGCAACCAAGCTCGTTCTTCCGCCGAGATAAAGTGGAACAACATTTATGATGAAGAGTGTTCCACACCGTCTTGCAAGCTCGATGCGGTCGGTGAGTTTCAGAGTGCATGCTGTTATGTTTGCAGCGATGACAAGGAGAATGCTGAGGAACGCGATGACGTTGACGTCGGAAGTGCTCTTGGAGCGTCGGATGACTAAGGTATAAATAAGCTTTTTGCGAAGGAAAGAAAACAAAAACCTTCGCGTCGGAGCATTAACTCGCTGGCAGAGCTTCCACACCACCAGCGCGCCGACGGCAGAACCCAGCGAGATCAGAAATATGGATGTAACCTGCATGTTTGTTTCTATAGTAATCTAGGTCGGCGGGCTATAGTCTGCTTATATGCCTCGTCAACCAAAGTCTGCCCGATATTCCAAAGACGCAGTCCGCTGACAATCCCACAAAATAAAATTAGTATCCGAGAAGTAAAATACGGACTTTAATAAGGGTACGAAAATCGTTTTCCTGAAGACCGTTTCTAATGAAAGGAAAAATAGAAAACCGCCCGAGGTTCAACGACAAAAGCTCGAAGCCAAATCTCGAAAATGGAGATTGGTTTAGCGTGGTGGAACGATCCATGCACAGCCCCCTCTACGCTCTGAACGATGCGGCACTGTCTTACGTCGGATTATCAAGGTTGCATCCATAGCAGCCAGGACGGCTTGAAGCGCGCGCAAAGAACTCTCGTCCAGCCGGGGAGTCGTTTCCTGTCCGCGAAGAGAGCGAAGCAAACATCACACTTTTGCACCCTTCAACATAAATTCGTCATGTTACTATGGCCTGTTCTCACTTCCCAGCTCACTTTTTCCTCTTCTCAATTTCCACTTGCACTCTTATTCCTCCATCTTCCGGTTTGCTTCGCTCTCTCTTCGTCCACTTTACACATCTCCGACCAACACTTTGCTCTTGTTCCTCCACCCCAAGGTCCCCAACAGCCCTCTCTAGACGTTTCGCTCCCGTTTCTCAATTCAACCACTTAGCTAACATGCCCGTCCAATCGACCATGCACAACGATAAATTGTTCAAGCGACGCAAGGAAGGTATCGAGAAGAAAGCTTGTTTCGTAATTCGGGAAATACCAATGGTGAAGATGGCCATCATTTATCAGTATGGAGAGGAGATCACCGTTTTCCGCTCGCATCCGCACATCTCGGATTGGCCTCCTTCGATGACAGATCTGGTAAGACTTTTCGTTTGCGCCTGGGTAGTGGTAAAAGAGGAAAGGATGCTAACCTTGGCTGTAGAAGGGCGTTTCCATATGCAACACCGACATGGGCACATACCCTATCAAGGTGGCCGATTTGAAGAAATTACCAAACTGGCAGAAACAAATGATCGGCGGCCCTGAGGTCATAAACCTTGCCAACGAGCCTTCCGAGGTCAAAATGGAGCCACCCGTGCCATCTTCCTACTTCGACGACTTCAATGTACCACCTCCTGCCGCCAGTTCTCACCAAGACCACTCCGCTCCACTTAATCCTGCTCAATCGCAAGCTCCAGCAGAACACTTAGGTGATTTTGTCAACACCGACCAGACCACCTTTAATTTCCAGCCAATGTTTGGCCAAGAATATCCTCAAAATGGCCCAGTTTCCCAGAAAATAATTAATGGATCCGATGGTCATTCCGTGGACTCGGCCTCATCAGATGACGACGATGATGCTGACGGAGAAGAAGAACATTCTTATATTAAGTCTGAGCCTATTGAGCCGCAGCAAGGCTTCATGAACCTTCCAAAAGGTCCCCAATTTACCCGCAAGAGGCGGCGTACTGGAGCCAACCGTTATACAACGACTCCGCCAAGTATCATGCATTCGAGAATGACCACCCCAGTGCCACAGTATTTCCAAGCCACCAATATGCTCAGGAAAGTCCGCTCTACGGGTAACGTCGCCCGGGGGTCCCAAAT
This sequence comes from Zopfia rhizophila CBS 207.26, assembly GCA_010093925.1. Lineage (NCBI taxonomy): Eukaryota > Fungi > Ascomycota > Dothideomycetes > Zopfiaceae > Zopfia > Zopfia rhizophila. The sequence goes on from ML994611.1 coordinate 3,166,735, forward strand.
TCACCACAACACTAAGGCACCAAGGCATGACCCTTCCATAACCGGCTCATACGATGATATGCAGGCTCAGAGCCAGCCAACTCAATTGCCCGTCCGTACACGTAGCCAGCGTCGATTCCAGTAGACGGCGTCGGTTCCGTTCCTCGATCACCCTCCTTAATCTATTTGGTGGTCATTGTACGTATTTTATTAGTAGCGTTCCGGGCTGGTCTCAGTGTCTTGTTTGTTGCGGCGCTTTCTTTAGTTGGTCCTGCTTATGTATCCTGGATTTAGTCTTACTGTCCTTTCAATGAAGTTTGCTTCTAGTTTCTGTCTCTGTTTCCTTATGCAGTATAATATCAATTACTTGCTTTGTTACTATTTATACATGAATGTACTTAGTTTCTATTTCAAACGACTATTTGCAGGATCACATTGGTTGACACCAAGTCTGTTAACTTTAGTATCTTTGGCTGCACAACCTAGTAGTGTGGCGGGTATTGCATCCGGGCGTCGTGGAAATGAGGATATCTAGAGTGCTGCATATAGTATGTAGATCCCATAGTTTTGCGACGCTGTTGCCATCTCCAAAGTTTGCCACGTTTGCGCCGTCATGTGACATATCTACCCGCACGCTGAACATAGTACGCACGCAGGACACGGCACCAACGCAGCCAGCACTGCAATTTTAGCGCGGACGAAGAGACTGCTTACTACGTTCTGCGGTCCCCGAGATCTAATGAAAGGAGAGTGGAGGAAGAAACCCTGCTCTGCCCGCAGACGTGGGAAGGCGAGACCCTTGGGTAATGACCGACGAATCCCAAATTAACGTCCTTCCAACAACTATCGACGGAGAACAAGGAATTTCAGTAAGGGAGGAATAGAGTTGGAATTGTAACGACTAATAAGTTGGCTCCTCCCCACTCCTTTACTTTAAGCCACGAAAGCTGCGTGCTTTCACAGCGAAAATCCCTGCGGCACTATGTTGCTAAGCCAGTAGCCTGCATATCAAAGCTGACATACTTAGAACTTAGGTAAAGACCATCCTCGGATATTTCCACTCGGCTGCCGTCATGATCCTCCACCGGTGATGGGGGAGTCGGTGTAATATCTACTATTTTTGGGAAGTCATGTTTAAGGCATATCACGGGCGCTGAAAAGCTCCCTGGCTCGCCGTCCAAAAGTAGTGAGGCCGCAGTAGCACAAGCTATCTCAGATCCAGAGGCTTTGGGACTTCTCGTCCATACCTTCCTTACTGCTGAAAGGTCTAAGTGTACCTCTACGGATCCGTCCAGCCATATAAGTCGGTAGGCTGGGGCTGTGATATCGTAAGATACCATGACCCAACCTTCTTCGTTGCCAGCGATCAGCAGTGATAGAAGCGCACAACATAGGAAGTGTGGGTCTCTGCTACTGTGATTACGCAGTGGCATTGCTCTTTCAACCTCTTCTTTCGATGCTCCGGACGCCTGAATTGCTTTCTCTAGATCCTCTTCCCTAGGAGGCCACTTTCCTACGTTATCGCGTATCACGATTCCCAGAGTCATGGGCGTACCAAGACGTGCTTCAGGTGTATCCGGAAAAAAAGTCCGTGTGTGTAATGTTCGGAGATCCTTACCTATCAAATAGACATTTAAGCCGTCTAGTTGTATCTGTCCGGCAGGAAACATGCGGGGGAATAGCTCTACGTAGAGATTCCTGTAGATAAGGGATCTTTTAGTTGAAAAGTCTAGTCCTATAAGTGCTGAATAGTGTTGAAGCTCGCTGGGACTGAAATTGCGGAAGATAGGAGAGGCTATAGGGTCGGTCTCGCGATGGCGGCGTGCGAACAGGACAGCACGGCATGCTTCTTTGTTGCTATAATTCGTTTGCATTACTCCTTTGCTTTTCTCACTACAACAAGGAACGTGGAAAGGGAGGATAGAAGGGTCCAGGGAGTTGGTGTGGATTTCAAGCGGGGAGAGAAGTATGCTTCATAAATTTCTTCTAATTTCGAAGAGGAGTTGCGATTCTAGACCAAATAAGAAATACTTAGAGAAGAATTTCTATTTTATAGAACTCAATTTCTAAATACGGTATTCCTACTATGATGTCTCAGTCACATTGCACTCATGCCGTGAACTTTTTAATTACGTACGTATACCATCTAGTCGCGCGACTAAAAGGCCCATAGTGTGCCGATGGCCAACGAGTTTTGGAGACAGCCCTTCCGCCACGGCGTGTCAGAGACCCTGGTTATTGGGCACGACCGAAGTCAAGGTTATTATTTCGGGAAAACATGATTTGGAAACCGGGTCTTGTAATACTAAACACGGTAACAACACACCTCACAGCTTTAATATATTAAACTTTAACACAAAAGTCGCCTCTCCTTCGATTACAGGCAAGCCATGTAATTTGGTGAAAACAAGAACGGTTGCGTTAGCCCGAGTTAGATGCAATACGAGCGATACTGTGAGCAAACCTAGTGAGAGGAGGACCGGTTTCAAAAATGCGAAGGCACCGTCAGGCCTTGGCATGTAAGCACTAATCATAAATCATCTGGCGTGATTGGGCGAGCTGCTTCTAGATTATTACATATCTTTCCTCATTACCGTATTTAAGAACCCGAGAGGCGAAATTTGAGATTCGTTGAGTTGAGAAACGTATTTCGCCTGGGACAGCGCAACAACAAGAGCAAGACCTAGGCCGAGAATTGGTTCCATTATAATTCATAATAGAAGGCTGCTATAAAAAATTATAAAAAAGCTATTTTATTCTTCTCTCTTTGTTTCAAAAACTGGAATGAGCTAGTTCGATTAAGAACCCGAAACGTTGGGAACCGAAATGCGGAACCAGATTTGGGAACTGTGATCCAAGTCCCAAAAACAGGAACCCGACAACTGAGTCTATATTCCTTTATACGCCGAGTTTAAAAACGACCATAAATTGGTCATTTTACCCCTCACTCTATGTTTCAAAATCTGAAATGAGTTAGTTCAGTTTAGAATCGAAAACGTAGAACCCAAAACGCGGAACCAGATTTGGGAACTATGATTCAAGTCGCAAAAGCAGGAACCCAACAACTAAACCCATATTCTGCGTATTCTACTATCTATATTTAGGATACACAATTAAAATTTAGTCTCTTTATACGCAGCAAATTTTATATATGGCTGGCGGGCTGCTAATTATCCGGCATAACAGTCATGTCTTCGAAACCGCAAATATCACCAAAACGAGCTGCAAACGAAAGTTTTCGGAAGCGAATCAAAACCCTTGGCAATAAATTCAGTGACCTATGGCTAGGCCACGAGGCAGATATATATTTTGTCGCGCATCGTAATGGACGATTCTATATTTTCACATCTACGGATGAGCCTTCGTGGCCTCCAAGCCCAGAAACTCTGGTAAGCCGCTCTCCTATCACATTCTACCAAGACTAACGCCCATCTTAAGATGAAATTGTACCCTCTGCCAATAAAGAAGTCACTAGCACAGGTTCACCGAATTAAACGTGGACGAGCGAAGGTGAATGCCCGCAAAGCCATTTCACATGAACATGCATCGGCAGGCTGCGGCTTGACCTCGGCACAAGCAGATTCGAGCACGTGATCGGGAAAAAGCAATATCAGCATGCAAAGGAAGTGTAGGGGCCAATAGTAGAAATCTAAATTCAACGTACTTTCTTCCAAGTAAATAACATAATAATAAAAGAGCGTACCAAAGTCAATTGTTTCCTCCTATTCCATCTTAAGCAAAACGTGTCCTCTTTCTCTTAAGTGCCGTTGCCGTGTTTCCCCGCCTTTCCAACCCTTTCGTTCCCTTCGTCCGTTCTATCCCTCTCTTAACAGCGCGAATTTCTACTTTAACTCTTCGAATGATATTCTCTGTTTCCTCTAAATCATTTCCAAAGCTGTTGAGCTAACCGTCCACCTCAGCTAGATGGCTCATGATGTAACAGTTTCGTTGTTTGAGGCTACTAAACCTTTCATCTTGTTAGGCGAGTTTACGGCTAAGTTAACTGACCAAGGCGCTCATTCTCTCTATTGCCCCTAATAGAGTAAGCTACATTTCGAGTAATTTTAGGTAACTTACCAAGTGCGTTATAGAGATGACTGCTTCATCTCACGGGGTGAGCGTATCGCAACCCTACTAGAAAATAGAGACACCGTTAAGTAAGAACACCAAATAGCGCTTAAACACGGCACACGCCATAGCACCCTATTAAATCCCACAATACCCAGGCCAACACCTTAAATACGTCCGGGTACGACGACGCGCCACTAAAGTGGAGTCTGGCACCTATCAGGAATGTTGCACTGGATATAAGTAGATGTGCACACTCTCCAACAAAATAGGAAAGAAAGTGGTCTAGAGTATAAACAGCAGGAAAGAGCACAAAGGAACAGCAGGGGTTATACAATCTTGTTGCTTGACATTCTAGAAAGATAGGAAAGAGCGGCCCAAAAGAAGTGATCAGGACAGTGAGCCAGAGCAGGGCTCGAAAAGCTTAATTCTATATTCAACTAACTTCCTTCTAGGAAACAAAATAATAACGAAAGAAAGTACCGCTCAAGCCAACTATTTCGTTCCTACTATTCCACATCATTAGTTTCTTGGTGAAACCATCAAGCATTAGCTCCTGTTGGACCAGCTTAATGCAGGTTAAACATAATGGATTGTCGCAGTGTTTCGTGCGTACGGTGTTGCGCAGAACATTTATTGGGTCTACCTAGGAAGGAGGTTGATTTCTTCCTTCTAACGCCAATCCGCTTATCAGCTAGGCCTGCTAGAGTACCATGCGCCCATCCATATACATCTATACCGTCTCCTATTCTATGATCTGGATATCCAAACAGGTGGTGTAGATTTCCTTCTTCCCAACTGCGCCCACAAAAGGCCAAACCCAATATAAAGTGTAGATACTTCCAGGCGTTAGGCCTTTAGGGAGGAATAATCGGCGTCCGCACCAGAGATCGTTGCCCTCGACATCTAGATGCTGTCGCTGATTAAGGGTTTTGCGCTTGGATGCTTCCGGACTTCCGTTGTCTTGATAGCAATGTCCGTTATCAAAACCACCCAGGTAAATCATCCCATTTTTACCTCCCGATTCACGCCACTGTTCAAAGCTCCACACTCCGTGGATGTCCTGCAAAGTATCAGTTGGGGAAGGAGTCGACGTACCGTATACGGAAATAAACCCGGAGTTTTGACCATCAGTGAGTTTTGTCACATGGCCATTTTCTTGGTACATCAAGAGGACTTTGTCGCTGGCACGAGCTAAGAGCATAGGGCTTCCTGCTGTTTGATTGTTAGTTCTCTGTGTCTCCTTACAGATTGGATCACTTGGTAAAATTTCGCTAGGATTGCGATTGTTCGGAGGTAGAAGATATGTCATGGTCTCGTCGGTGAACGACGGCGAGGTGCGAAGTACTGTTCGTGCTTAGCATAGATTCATTATGGCGCAAAATACTGGCTACCATTCCCACGAGGGAATCCAGGCTCTCCTACGATGGTGTCACCACTCAACACGTATGCTCGTTCTACCCAGGAATGAGCATGACCCTGCGGTGACAGGGCAAGGATGCAAAGAGCGGTGGCAATTGTTCTCAGGTCTTTCATGTCTGCTTCAGTTGAATTCAGGTGGTTTATCTCATGGAATTTCCGACGTTTCGTGCCTTTTATGTATAATTAACTTGATCAAATTTGTCGCGGCCACAAATTTCGAAATCCAGTTCACAGATGTGGAAGTGGAACATCGTCGGTTGGTTTTGCCTAACCGAATTTGGCAATACAGATCCCGGAAATAGGGAGTGAAGTGGAGTCAGCTCGGATTCAAATTTCGAGTTCTCGTAGTTGTGCAGTCATTCAAAATAGAAGTGTTCCATTGCTTTCTTTATAATTTCATCCTAACCCAAAACTAATGCACTTCCATATCGCTCAAATATTCTCCCCTATTACGCACGAGGCCCTTATCCATATCACTCAGAAGTCGCATTATCTTATCCACCGTTTAGCAGTATAGCGCCTCCTTCCCTTACAGCGGTGCACTTGTTAACTGTTTCCAGCAATGGGCAAAAAGTCGTATAACAGCTCCTCTCATCGTGGCTTAAAAGGCAGTGAAATTGGAGGAATCGCCGCAATTGTCGTCGTAATCGTTCTGGTGCTGCTGTTGATTTATATCCGCCGGCGAAAGCAGAAGCAAAAGAAAGTTGTTCCGGAAATAACGGCTTGAGAGAGAGGATGTAGAGTGAAGTAGCTCAAAAGGCGGATATCTAGATACATGCGGTAGATTTTGTCCGAAATGTAATAGCATTTATTCTACGACTGTCACAAAAGCCCTCCTAGAATCGGTGCTAGACTTTATGTGGCGAGGGGATGAATTGTGAGCACGGATTGAATTTACGCATAAACTCAATAAATTCAAGTATCAAGCAGACAGTAAGTATAACATGGGAGATTCAACAACAAGCGGAACGCAAGACAGAACGCACTTATCCTATTCCTCCTTATCGGCCTCCCCAAAGAATTCGGCAGCATTCGGGTCCGTCAGCAGCATCAATGCAATAGCATCAGGTTCAGAGCGCCCATCGGTGTCCTTCACATTTATCTCAACCACCGTCATTTCATCAGGACCTTTCGTCAACCCAAAGCCGCAACTAATCACAACACCGACTCCTACATCCAACGATTCCAACTTCTGTTTTACCGCATCTGTAACTGGAATAGAAAACGGGACATGTTCTCTCATAAAGGTAGCATCATTCTCACCATCACCACACAGCGCCGGCAAGGTTATCAACTCTCGTCTCGGGTTCTTATTGGGCCCTTTGTCACGGATAATACCTAAACAAGGAGGTTCTTCACTATGAATCGGTCAGATACATTTAGCCGGGTGGGTTGAAACACTTACCTCCTTAGAATGAGCCCGTCGGACCGTTGAACTTCCATGAAAGTAGTAACGCGATATGCGTGGCAATCTTCCATGAGCCGCACAAGTCTTGCGCCCGATTTCATGCTGTAGATTTTGGGATCAAACCCGTTCATACGCTGGCCCTTGGCCACAGAAGCAGCTTCCTCTGGTCCCATGGAATGATTTTCTTGCTCAGAGACGAGAAAGCGTCGATGGTTACGGACCTGTGGAGAAGATGTTGGAGATTGAGTCATGGTGAAAGATACGTCAATAGACATGGCGTAGTAGAGAGGGTGGGCTTTCCAATGTGGAACACAAGAATGACAATTTACAGATTTGTTGAGGGAATTAGTTTCGGATTGTTGAAGGTAGAACGGAAGGAGGGGGGTTTTAATACTTGAGACCTCCAACATGTTGGCGCCTAGGAAATGCCCCTTTCCGAAGTCACCTCTCGTATTGGTCTCCTGCGGCTACTAACCTTCCCGACCTGAATCACTTATTGGTTCTCTACACATTGTGCGCTAGTTCTTTAAAGACTGAGCAATAATACTCCTGCCCGCATCTAGCGCCCAGTCGGCCATAGCCTTGTAAATGGCGTGAGCGTCGGTAAATAGATGGTCGGGATACGAAAGGAGGCCTCCTTAGTACGCATAGGCTCTTTTTAGCTTGTCAAGGTATAGACCAGGGATGCTACCTTGGGCAAGAGCATTCCAAAATTGACTTTGCCTTAATAAGTGCGAAGGATCATATTCAAGGACGATCACGGCACAAAGCGCCTTCTTTAAATGGATCGCGTTGCAGCATTAGCCTCACATCTGTCCTTCGTCATGTCGGCAGTTTTCAGGGCAATCTTATTCGCTGTTAAAATGGCTGCTTTATATGCGCATTGGTTCTCGCCGAAGGTGTTGGGAGTTTATTCGTTTACTAACAAGGGTGTTAGCGCGGCACGCACGGCGCTTGTATGGGTTGAGCATGCACGCCGCCCTGCTGCAGCTAAGCGCGGTGCACATGTCTTGGTAAATCCTTCACAAGGTATATCCCTGTAAGTACGAACGATTTTAACTGTACAGCCTCGATCAAGCGGCGCGGTTATTCCTGCAGCCATGGAAGAAGGGGGTACAAGCCTGCCCCCGCAATTCACATATAGTATGTACATCACTCCAAACCTCCAGGACAAAACCTCTATTTACTACCGTTATACACTTCACACCCCACACACCACGTAAAGCCCGTCCGCTCCCCCTACCCCGAAAGTCTGCCGGCCCAGCCCTTCCCCGAAATGCGTCGAGTTCAACTGGTTTTTGCCTGGTTACTACGAGAGATAGACGAGTTCTCCAAAAGGTCCAGAGAAGCAAGAGAACTAGCTCGTGCAAACACTATCAAAATTCCAAATGGCGGACATTGGAGCGAATACTCTCCACAGTCACCTTGGGCTACGCGGAATCCGTGGGTCTAGAACTGACCACACAAGGTATGTATCGAGCGCAGTACTTTTGTCTACCTAGGTATGAAGGAACTTTCACTAACCTTTCTCAAGGACGGACTTTCGATGGCCAGCCCCAGCGTGACTCAATACATTTCTGAGAATAAATTTAGGGGAGCATGCCACTCTGCGCGGAGCGAAAGTGTCAGAGTAACCAGAATACATATACAAGTTATGAATCCATTCATGGCGTTGGATTGTTACAATATTAGGACAATGCCTTACTTGCTATATCTATCCCCATCCCCTCTCTCGCATGTAGCTGAGTAATGAAAAATCACGTGGCTTATATAATCTCGGCAAAACGTTTCTGCGTGCACCTCCTTTGACGTCATGATTTGTGGATTTAAGGGCTTTGATGCATATGCACTGCAGTTTTAGGTCGGAAGAAGAGACTGCTTACATACACACCGCGATTACTAGGGTCCAATCACAGAGAGTGCGTTGCGGGTTGCAGGGTTGAGTTGCATATGCCCTGGCAGCACTGCAATTTTAGCTCGGAAAAGGAGACTACTTACATACACACTGCGATTACTGGGGTCCAATCACAGAGAGTGGAGAGACGCGGAGAGGCACGGCGCCCCATATCCGGGACTATAATGCGAGGACGATTGTCATCTATTCCAGGAATACGCCAAAATTCGCAAAATCTATCAAGAACGACGGGATTTATTTCTCTACCTAAGTTTCTCTCTTACCGTTGCCCCAACGAGAGATCTATAAAATGATGCCGCAGCACTCCAATTGCCAAGAATATTCATCCAAACCTATCTGCAGGAGTTCCAATTATTGTGCTTGCCTCCGAGCCCCAAGCCTCATATTCCACCACTAAAGGTTCATGGTGTTCGTAATACTCATCGGCATGCATTGATTCTTGGGATTCGGGCGTGATTAGAGCACCTTGATTATCGAGTTCGTCCTCTAAGTCGATACCGAAGTCCGATCTCGAGGTTTCCGGAAGAACTGGACAGCCCCCAGTTGGTATGTTCAGGATGCGGTATGGAGGAGGAGAACATGAGGCAGACCGCCGAGACCTTGATTCGTCTTCTCCGATGTTATAAATGCGGTCGTAGAATCTTCTCACTAGTGATTTCTTTGGGCGACGCATTGGGGGATAGGGATGTGGATGTGGATCGGCAGTGGTGTTCTCAGCTTTAGGTGTTCGAGAGAAAAAGAGCAAAAGGCACATGCTTAATAGAAATGAAATTTCTTTTTAATAATTATGCAAGCAAGCAGTGCGATCGTGATGATTTTGATAGGTAAACAGAAGAACATAACAAAGGCTTTGAGTGAAACGAGCATCTCAAGTGTTCAGTGTGATATATATATTTTTACCAAAGCCTAGTGGAACTCGGACTTGAGAGAGGAAATGGAAAGTGGAAACTGAAAATGGAGATGCGGTGACAAACCAATATCGAAAACCAAAAGCGAAAAGTGGAAAATGAAAAGACAGAAATGGAAAGAAACACTGGAACGACCTTTCCATTCGCTATTTAGTGCCTAAATGGAGCAGGCTTCTTCGTTTCTGGAGCTTGTCCACTCTCCCCTCACTAGACATCATGATTATCATTATTGCTATATCTCCAGGTGCAATTAAGAGACAGGGCCTGCGTGAGACAGCCGAGGAAACCCGCCATATTTTGAAAAGTGTAAAAAAGGAGGGATTAGTGCATCTATTCCCCTCCGTGCCTCCTCCGGATTACTGGTACGTAAATCTGAAAATTTTGAAATTGGGAGTGACTAAGTGAGATAGGGATAGGGACAACCTCAGTTTAGATAAAGAAGAGATAGAAAACTCTGACGCACTTCCGCCATACAAGTATGTTTTCCATGACGTTAATACGTGTCTCCTAATATACGTAGCGCGTACGCAGGGACGAGGCCACTTTCCTGGGAGAGATTGGAGACTTGGGCAGAAGGAAGTCGAATCCGAAATGCAGTGAAAAAATTGTTGTTGGTTTTGTTAATATAGAAGATGTTTGAAGCAAATATATATTGTAGACTATATACAAAGGCCTAGAATGAGAAGATGATATGCTAAGAAAATTCCAAGTTTTCGAAGACGTATTCTGCTGGGCAAGGAGAAAGTCGTACATATTCGTTGAGAGCATACTGTCTCTGTTGCCACGTTGGAGGACGCGCGCCTAGCAATAAAAGTTGATCTACAGCGTTATAATGATGTGCGATGCTTGCCTGATCGATCGCTGTCCAGTCAAAACGAGTTTGCGCATTCACATCTGCACCGGCTCGAATAAGGGGACGGAAAACGGCTACTGAACCTGTGACAGCGGCCGAATGCAGCGGCATATTCCCATGTCGATCTTTAGCGGAGACATCGGCACCAAAGGCAATAAGAACGTTTACGGATTCGACCATCCCTCGGCCAGCAGCGTAGTGTAAGGGAGTGAGGCACGCGGAATCAGCCTGGAATGGATCAACCTTAATATCGAGATGCTTCTTGATGAGCGCCGCCACAAACTTTGTTTTCCCTTGTCCCGCAAGCCGGTGTAGAAGTGTCACATCGTAGCTATCTGGCAGTATTATATCAATGTGCTCCTCCATCAGCATTCGTTTGAACGTAGAGAATCGGTCATGTATAGCGGCCCATTCAAGCACGGCTCCATTCCCATCCTTATCGTGCCAGAATGATACGTCTCGGAGCCCTTCAGTAAGGGATTTTGGGTTCGGAAGCCTATAGGAACAAGCTGAACGATAAAGGAGGCTGATAAGGACGGTATAAAGCGGGCGCGATGAGCGAACTAGGGAATTGAGGTCCTTCAGTTTTAGCTTTTCCGCGACCTCGGTGAGAAGCTCGACCGGGAGATCAAGAAAGGACTTCATTTATGGGTGTTATCGGGACCGGGAACAGGGTGCGGATTCATGTCGAATAACAGAGGTATGTGAAGAAATTTATCATAGGCACGAAGCCGATTAGCGCCAGCGGCACGGATTTCAAATTTGATTATTGGGAATGCGAAGTTAGTATTCCAAAACAAGTGTTCGAGTTCCAGAAGAATATAGCTCAAACAGAGCCCTGAGAATATATCTTCATAGTAGTATACTGGTTGAATATTTACCATTTGAAAAGAAGCAATAATGGGTTTCGCAGATGAGGAAGCGGTTAGGTTAATGTGTGACACGAACTGGACGTGCGAAGTTGGTGGATGGTGATTATGTAAGATGTATTGATCAACGATGACATAGTTAAACTCTTGTGCCACTGCCACGTGCTATACAATTTCACTAAACCATTTGTAGTTTGGTCCTAGAGATGCTGCCAACCTTTTCTTCCAAGGCCTCTTGTATGTTTTTGGGTGATTCCCCCAAAGGAGTTGGCGGTGTCGGTGCTCACTATCATTGGCCCAGCGCCTGAAGAAACTCTTACCGCGTCTGGTATCCATTAAGCTTATGAGAGTTTCCCCAAACCCCTAAGCCATATAAGTTCCAAGTTCCATGTTCGTCCTTCCAATCCACTAACACGAAAAAGTCATTGAATGGTCGTCGATCGGGAAGCACACTCAAACACCATGTACCGCAGTCCGGGATCAGTTAACAGTGCCAATCAGTCGCGTCATTTGTGACTTGAGATGGCACCTTTGAGCTAGCCATTAATAGCAACTGTATTTGAGCTAAAACGGGTCCCCGCTGACGCTAACGTTGTTTCATTAAGCGTCAAGCGGTCTGGCGGATTATCACATGACCCCGTCCTGTTAGAAACAACCTGGAACTCTTGTACGACTAAGATGAAACCGACGAGCGAGATGTATTGAAGACGAATTACTCATTATCTGTCATAAGAAGTGAAACAATTGGTATTTTTTAGTTGTTATAGCATTTTTACTTATTCATCACCCAAATCCTCAGATCCTCACCATTACCTCTATCGTTGATGGAACGAAATCCCGACAACTTCTCATATGATTTGAGCCATGGAAGGTTCTCCTCCTTTGGGAATTCAAAAAGCAAATCTTTATGCTCCAAAAGGTCAATAATCCCCCTAAGCCACGATAAAGTAAGACCTGATGGAAAATGAATCATCCTTTCCCTATATACTTGCCAAAGGAACCCCGGCTTTATTAGGAATATAAAGCGGACTGTGAAAGGCTTGCCTGGACTTCCTACGGACATGGCTCGCCAACTAGCTTTTTTGTCTTGCCGGGATTCTTCGATCGCTTTCTTCCCGGCAGATGTGTCGTAATAGAATGTTGACTTCACCGTAACGTGTGGGGCAGGAGATTCCAGGGGATCATATCGGTATGTTCTCGTTGGTAGATGCTCTGGAAAAACGCAATTGAGCAGAGGGTTGACCTTGGGCCCGCAGATATTGATTCGATCGTTAGGCAAGAAGAGTTTTTGTTGGAGAAGGCTTCCTAAAATTACGGATTGAAACCTTTTGCTAACTCTCTGACAGCGAAGGACTACGTGAGATGGGAGCTTGGCAAGTATGAGTTCGAGTAATTCGGTAGTGCTGACGACCTTTTGCCCGGGTCCTTCGTTTTGCTGCAACAATTTATTGCTTGTGCCTGTGAGTAGCGACATTGAGGAATCGATTTTCGGACGTTTACGAGGGGCGATTGAATCAGTTGACCAATCTGTACGCCGTCTCTTGCCACCTTTCTTGCCACCTTTCTTGCCACCTTTCTTGCCACTTTTCTTGTTGTGATGTTCAACTGGAACTGGGATGAACTGCATGGGGATATGATAGCGTTTTTCGAAAAGTGATTTAGGACCGCCGCATCCTGAGTTGACTGCTGAGATATTCTCGCCTGACATAGTGTGATGGAGAGAGGAAATATGTACGTGAGGGGGAAAGAGACTTGACGATTGGGACTTGATAATGTGGCAATGTGATGGAATGGCCGCTTGAGGGCAGCTTGAAAGGGAACGGTCCTTATTTATATATACGTTGAGACGGATTTTGGGAGTGGCTCAGCCCCAACCTTTACCATGCAGCCCCCAGTTTCCAGCTTGAGAAGCTGTCGCTGGGTGCTGGAATCGGACCCGCCGAAGGCCATGGCTATCAGGCGGAGCTTCCGCGGTCAAACCTGGCTCGACCTTGTCGTGTCTCGCCCAATCGATACGCTTCGCCACTTCTCGTGTAAACAGAGGGAACTAAAAAAATCCTCGAGAAAGCTTTCCCTTTGTTTCAGAGCCAGGATCTTGAAGGGTGGATGGCAGCAGAAGATGAAGCACAGCCATAAATGCATACCCGAGGCCCAGAAAGGTGGTTCTTGTTCATGCGTGATGTAGAATCCGTGCCACTTGTAACAGCCCAGCTGAGTTTGCCCCTGCCGCACCTCATGGCAACGAGCAGAGAGACGACCTTGATTCAGCTGATGTTAGTCCCAGATGGTGTACGAAAAAGGCATTGTTGATACGTCGCGGGTGGATATCTACAGTTCAGTGTGCGTCGCCGCCAGCCCAACCACATCCAGTGGCTATGCAGGCATGAAATAGCGCCAATTCACCTTCGCCAACGCCCTGCTCATGCTCTACGGCCAGGGTTCTCATGCCAATCCTGCATCCGGAGATGGCGGTGTCCATCTCGCGACGAGGAAAGTCATACGGTATTGAGCCAGGGACTTTGCTGGCATCTATCGGGAACTCCGTTGCTGCGAGAGACGGGACACAGCCATGAAGCAGGCTTGGGGTTTAGACCAGGGGTTCGAGTCTGCCTCATACGACTATGACGCGAACGTGCAGGCTGGTTTGGCGAAGCGCCGTGCTTCTGCCCATGAAGAGGTGAGGGAAGAGGCGCAGCGCAGTTCAATGCAAGCTGAAGGCACCTGAACCAATGCTTCCCTGCGAGAAAGGCAGCCTGCTTGCTGCGGGAGCGTGGGATGAGACGGACTGTCACAAGACTGTGGGGCCCGTACTACAAACGACCTTCATTTAAGGGGAGGCACGGTCGTCAAGGGTCTGGAAAGCTGTGGCAGTAGGTGACTGTCGCTTCCGGACATGCTTCGGCGAGAGGCTACAGATAGTGAGGCACGTCTTCCAGTGCACCCCTCTTTTGGGCAGTCGGGTGCTCCGCCATGGATTGTGCGTAGGGGGTCGGAAGACTCGGCATTACTAGGACCTAGACTCTGAACAAGCCCCTTCATACGGTGATAAAGGGGGTTTGCGATTGCAGCGGCTCAGCAAGCTCGCCTTGCTTAACTGCGTTCCATCGGGCCACGGCGAGGCGAATCTCGTGAAAAGGAGACGGCGAATATCAGATCCCCGTGCTTCCAATAGGGCAGGTCGCTAAAACTTCCTCCGGATTCGGCACAATCCGAGTGCCTCGAACGTCAATAAGTTCTCCTTCTGCTCGTCGTATCAGTGTTGGACAGGAAGATGCATTCAGGGATACGTGCCAATGTGAAGATCTTCCACACTTCTTCCTTGTCGGAGTATAAGAGGACGAGACGCCCGTCCACCCTCTTCCGACTCCAGACCACGTCGACCTTTACATCTTCCCTCGAGCGTATCATCTCCAAGTCTCCGAACCCGCCCGAGTGTCAAGGTAGGCCAAATCAATAAGCGGCAAACTGGTGTCATGTTGTCCGTAGAGTTCTGGGGAAGAGGCGATGTTTAGATCGTCTGCGGGATTCCGTTCGTAAAGACAATGGAGAACTCAAGGAGGTGGTTGGACATGCTGGAAGAAGCTATCAGGAGGGGCTGGAAACCTTAGTTTGTGAGCCGGGGCCATCATTTTCATGAATTAGGTACTTACCATTATGATATTATTTTGAATAGCTAGTAATCCTGCGGCTAGTAGACAATAAAGGAGCTACGTTGCAGTTGAGGATTCTCCAGAAGCGGTGATGTAAGGATAGATTTAACTTTGGTCTGTGCAGCATGGCACGTGCAGGCTCGAACCAATCGAAGATAGTGTCAAAGCGTTGATAAGGGACCTACAGCTACCTTCCAATCATCAGCACATCAGCGTGGCTAGTTTTGGTCTCTTTCTAATTCAAGATTCTAACCCATGAAGAGCCCTTATTACAGACCAAAACGGATTACCGCTGACGTCGGTAGTATATTAGCTCTTGCGTGAGATTCTGGCCTTAGCGATTTCACTTGAAGAAAGAACGAGGTTCCTCTGACGATTAGACCGTGTGGCGGCTTTAATGCTCTTTTTCTTCCTCTTCTTCTTCTTCTTTCCTTTCCTTTCCTTTTCTTTTGTTTTCTTTCTTTCTTTATTTTCTTTTTATTTTCTTTTTATTTTCTTTTTATTTTCTTTTTATTTTCTTTTTATTTTCTTTTTATTTTCTTTTTATTTTCTTTTTTTTCTTTTTGAGATCTGTGTTTCACATTTGATCATTCATTTGACTTCTCAAATACACATTCAATTATATTTGGGGCTATCTACAAATCTAGACTATTTAAATCCCATTCGTCTACCTTACAGGATTAGCATAAATGCCAGCATCTTACATTTTGAATTCCTAAATCCGTCGCATCTGCTGAAGGGCCCCGCTCCAGGACTCCTGTACTAGATAGTAGTATCGTTCTTCATTCCCCCGAGCTGCTTGACAGAGGTCGCTGATGGCTATTAAACTAGACAAGTGCTTCGGCTCTTCCCATGTCCTAGATTCATCAGGCCATTCGATTTCTATCACCACATCTTTTACTGCCGAATTGCAAATGGCATGCGCTTCATCATTTCCATAACGTAGGTAGTCACTAAGGAAATTCCAACATAGAGGCATTCTACAGATCCCGTGCGAGCTTGGCCAGGCTATACTACGTATACACCTCGGGCTATCACCAGTCCAGGCTCGCTGGTTTTCATAGTTCGCTAGATCGGTTTTAGTATTCCGAGGGAACATTTGCGTTAATTCAGGTGGAATATCGCTCTGCGGGATAAGAGCATGGGCTGGAGATTTGATATCGCCGATCAATGATGAATACTGAACGAGGTACCAGATGCGTGCATTGGAATCAGCTTTCCAGCGAAGTAGTTGCATCTTCAAGCCATCCTCGCTCATGGCTAGGTGTTCAGTATCGTCCCCGGTTTTTTTCTTTTTGGGTACTTCCGTCTTCCTCTTCATAATCATACTGGCTTTTTTGACCAGAAATCTTTCGATCATATGCGCCCCCACTATTCCTCAGCGGGTATTTTCGAGAGTCAAGTTTGTTTTTCTTATGTTTCTTAACGTCATTATTCCTCTGTTTCGGGCCAGACGTTGTCGGATTGAATGCTTCTCTACCATTCTGTAACTGGTGTTCTTGACCAGAAATTTCCGGACCGCCCATCTCGACTCTTGGTTTCTTTCTTTTGATACCTTCCTCGACATCATCATTCCTCCGTTTTGGGCCAGACGTTGTCGGATTGAATGTTTCTCTACCATTCTGTAACTGGTGTTCTTGACCAGAAATTTCCGGACCGCCCACCTCGACTCCTGGTTTCTTTCTTTTGATACCTTCCTCGACATCATCATTCCTCCGTTTTGGGCCAGACGTTGTCGGATTGAATGTTTCTCTACCATTCTGTAACTGGTGTTCTTGACCAGAAATTTCCGGACCGCCCACCTCGACTTTTGGTTTCTTTCTTTCGATACCTTTCTCGACATCGTCATTCTTCCGTTTTTGGCTAGAATTCGAAAGTCTCAATCCCTCCTGCATCTCTTTAGTAATAATGGAAACTCCACCTAAGTGGTCTTTGTCGTAGTCCTTAGGCATATCAGGCTCAACGCTTGTAGGGATGTCGCAATCAAGATTTTGCCCGCGCAAATTCCCTTTAAGCGTGAACTCGGGAGTAGTTGGAGAAACAGCAGCTTTGATTCCGGGCATGATTTGTATCAGTGGTAAAGGATGAGGATAGCACTAAATTCGGCTAAGCTGGATTTATATTACACTAGACGTGATCCTGTCAGGTCTTGATAGAAATAGAACTTACTATGTGTCATTAGGGGACAAGCAGTTAAATAGCCTATGAATGCATGTCCTTGCTAAGAACTTCCAAAAAGCTTTTCTCAACATCGAGAAGTGATATTATGATGTATGGACCCATAAGTGGTTTTTGTGTTCCCGGTCCACGAGATCGGAATTCACACTTTGAGGAAATAATCCTAACCATTACGCCATGGTGAATAAGCATTAATCAAGTCAGTGTTTCTTAAGTTGGAAATTTTAAAAACATATTTAAGAGACTTGATTGTATGACAGCTATCTCTATCTGCTCATATGACTGGGCGATCAAGTCGGCGTCTATTTCATTAGCGACCCACACTCACTCTTCTCATTGCCGGCCGCCGGCTGCGCGAACTTAACCCAAATGCGTCCATGCTTCTTGACAAATGTAGCCTTATATGTACCTTCCAAATGCCTCACCAAGTAATGATGATTACGGCCGATCAGGACTGTAATACTGCGGTTTGTGTTTGGTAGAGGCACAGTTCTAGATCGGTTCTCGGGTCGGAAGGATCGGAGGTTGAATACAAGCTTCTTTTGTAGTATGGCTGCGCCCGTTCTGAGTCCGAGCATGGCTCACCAGATAACCAGCTCCATTTTGACGAGCCCGGATGGAGTGTGGAGGAGGGTTTTTGGCTCCGGTCGAAGTGGCTGCGCGAGGATTGCGAGGACGGCATGCTTGCGAGGAGAGCGTGCTTGCTAGGCTGGAGACGACTTTCTGCTCTCATTAGGCCGTATTCTAAGTGAGCTTTAAGATAGTTCTAGGTTCGGCTTCGTACAGTTGTGGAGACCGAACATCTCCAAGCTCGCTCGCGAAACCTTTTGCACCGCCCTTCAAGCATACATACATAAAATGTGAGGAATGGATGAGGAGTGAGTTGATTGTAAGAAACTAAGAACTATCGAGACTATATAGTGGTTTCAGGGCAGGGTGATCCTTCGGATTCATAGGAGATCGGATCGAGTCCCCACTAGAGTCTTTAACTCCCCACTACCAAATACACAGTATTTCCTTGACCTTGACGAGGTCCATCAAGGTTTCCAGTGAAGTATAAATTCCTTATCGTCGGCCTTGTCGAGTGCTAACCTTCGTAAGCCGTCAGACTCAATATACTGAACAAATTCTGCATAGTCATCTTTGTCCAGACATCCATGGGCAAAGTCAATAACTCTCTCTTGGGAATGCCTTTCCGTAAGTGAAACAATAAGAAGTGATAGGTCGGATGGACGCATGTATTTGAGCATATCCTTGCGGCCGGAAGATGACATTTGCTTGTAGAGAGCCATGATGCCGTCGTCAAATGATTCGCAGCGTAGGAGAATCATATAGTCTGAACGAAGCCCTTCGTTCATGTTATATAACCGTTGCTTTTCCCTAAGATCTGCTTTGGCAAAATCATAGACATTTTTCATGTACTGTTCGAATAGGTGCATGCGTTGATATTTTGTAGCCATTGATTGCGAGGGTAGTAGAGAGTTCAGATGAGCCGATAAAGTCGAACTTAGTTCCATGGATCGTTAAATAAGTCTCGAATCCAAGGCCAAATTGGGCTTATATTGTAAAACAAGTTTCCTCAAAGGTGATATATGATCATGTTGGAGAGAAATGAGTGATAGACTGCAAATGCTAGAAGCGGCAATACGTATTCGGTATTTGGTTTGTGGAAAACGAAAAAGTAGTGGGCTGTAGCGGCGTCCTGTCTAGGAATCCGACTAATTAGTTATGCCAATTCATTTTATGTAAGAAAGAATAATGCAGCAAAGAGACCTCTATTTATAAGCTTTAATTTTGGTTTCCCGTAGCAATGCTAAGACAACACAGCATTTAATTTATTCTTACGTCCACAGGGTGCTGCGCATTATGATTATGATTATATCATCATCATCATCATCATCATCATCATTCAACACTGAAAGCTAACGTAATTTGAGCCGAATATGGAGACTGTAGATGCACGATTCCGCAAATTTAATTCTTTATTGTCTGCTCAAAAAGCTATATAGTGCAATTAACCGCCGTCCATTTAAAAAGGCAAAAACATTTTCGGATCTATGAAAAACGAGTGGAGTACTCCCGGTATTCTAAGATAATTCTAATTAAGTCCCTAAGTGGCGCTTGGGGCCTCTTTCCTAAAAGGGGAGTCAACGGCGAGTGATGGTCCCCTTACTGGTGTGGACCACACGGCGGGCGCGACTACCATCACCAAAAAAAGCTTTACGGCGAAGCTGATCCGCCACCTCGCCCACAGGATCAGACCCCAAAGATGCGGCTTTTTGGATCGAGGACGCGGCTTTTCGGATCTCGGCCCACCTCTTTCGTGTTCCCGTGACCATATCGGGTAACCATCGTAAGAAAGCGTCTAAGCCTTTGAGCTGTGCGATCATTGTTCCAGTTTCCCACGTCTTCTTACCATCATCCCATCTCACCAACGCAAACATCTCATCGAACATGGCTGGATCTAGAGAGTCGGAGGTACACTTGTCCCATTGTGGATTAGGCGTGAATGGTTCTTCCGTATAACTACTCCATGCGAAACCCATCACGAATTCAGGGTCACGGTTCTCTCTTCCCTGACCCTTTTTGTCCAGCCAGGAGCTCTCTTCATGGTTGTAATGAAGGAGGAGATCGTTGGGTAAGTCTTTCCCCCATATGAGGGAGTAAGCTTCATCCTTGGAGCCAGGGAGGGAATACTTGAGAATATACTGCGGGTAACCTAAGTAGAATCTCCAAGCGTCAATGGCCCATTTCACGCCGTCCTTGGTATAGTTCTCCCTATTATTAACTTTACTTAATGCTGATCGTATGCGGGGATGACGAGGTGGTTCGGGAAGGGATTTAAGCACAAGTTCGTCCAAATCCTCATCGGAGTCGATCTCGCTCTCACGATATTCTGCCTCACTCTCAGAGTCGTTGGCAGAGCTTGGGGAAGCGGAGGATTCTGACTCTTCTATCCCACTCTCCGATGAAAGATTTTGTAGTTCTGTAAAATTAGTGCCAGTAGCCCAGTGGACGGACATAGCTGTCACGGTTGCTTGGTGATCAATTGCGCTAGTAAGATTATCCGGGACAAACCTACATTAAATACTGTTTGCTAGGAGATACCCATTTATAGACGAATAAAACGGATTAAGAAATCGTGTTGCAATTGCAGTGCCGAATTCGAGATTCGAGAAAATGAAGCTGGGATGGGAAATTCGCCAAACGAGCAGCACAGCAAAACCAGGCGGCTTAAACGAGCAAAACTGAAATCTCGTATCTGATCTTTGAATTTGAAGAATCGGGATCACCTAATTAAACCGCAGCAGGTATCCATTATCCTCAAAGGAACGAGGCAAAAGCTTCCATCACATAGGATTAGAGATTCATTTGCGGGTCTCAACGGTTTAATCATGTATTAATAGTCTTCAGAATCACTTAGCAAAAGGATTTTGATGAGATGTTTAAACTGTCCATAAACTCTGATTGAACAAAGCATTCTTGCAGCTATCTACGTGTTTAAAGTACTGGTGTCGTCTTTTGTGAGATTCTATCCAGATGACCCATCCACGAAACTAGCGTTGAATTTTTCCCACCTACCTTGCGCCAAGTGAACCAGCTTACGAAACAAACCGAGGGATTTCTGTCCCATGAGCTCTTTAAGCTTGCTGCCAGATTCCCACGTTTTTTGACCATCCATCCATTCCATGTAAAGAAGTATTTCGTCGAGCATTTCGTCGAGCCTTCTTCTCGCAACGTCTTTCCCTTCCTGGTCTGTAAGGCCGTCCAATTTCTCGAACTCCTCCCATACTGGAATAAGAGTAAAGGGCTCCGAAGGGCTGGTCCATGCCAAGGCCAGTATAGACACTAGATCACTTGAGGTGCTGGGTCCCTTACGCTTCATGCTGTTTAGATTATTATAACCTGCATAATGATAATCGAAGAAGAAGTGTTTGGGCAGATCTTCTTTTAACACAATTGCGCAAGTCGCGTTGCCGGCATGACGGTACTGGAAAACATATTGCACTTCAGTGTATCCACCACTGAAGATTCGCCAGCCAATGATCCTCCCGCCATTAAAGTATGAATCATTTAATTGCTCGGGCGCGGGAGTGAGAGTAAGAGATCGTGAGTCGGTGGTCATGATTCGATGTTTGTGGTGGTATCATAGAGTGGGGATAAAGGTGGTGGAACGAAATAATACCTTGGACTATCGAGACAGGTGACGCGGTAATTAAATAAATGTTATATATCTGAACGCAAGGAGTGGTAAAATGTGAATTTCAATATTTCAATTTTAATAAGAGAGATGGCTCGATTTTCAGAAAACCGAAGTTCGAAATCGGGAATAATAAATCCACTTATTTAACAGCACAGCCACATCTACCAATCAACTTCCACATAGTTCAAAGCATTTACAATCGAACATTCCTCCTAATTTTTCAATACTGGGTCTAGTCCCCATCTATTTCTCAGCAGCCTCGCCTGATAATGCCAACATCAACTTTCCAACACCTTTTCACGAGTGTCGAACCGTTTAGGAGTACACTTTTAACAATGTTGGTGCCATTTGACATCGCCAAACTCATAATTGCTTCAAATCGTGAACTTTCATCATGGGAAAGAAAGAGACATATGGATGTTTTGGACGATATATTCCAGGACTCATCCGAAATTGATTTAATGAAGAAGATTGGCATGGAAGTTCGAATCTTTGGCTCGGATTTGGATGTTTTGGAGGAACGGTTAAAGGATCCATGCGCTTACCTGGAGAAATTTACAAAAGACCATCGTTTTCATGTCTTTGTTGTGGCGATCGGCCGGCCTCAGGATTCCGATACTACCTCTACACTGCTTCAGGATTTTCGGCACAAGTCACAACAACACTTGGTACCAGACGAAATGAGCACAAGTCAGATTGCTCAGAGATTTCCCCCAACCGTCTCTGAAAGTATCTCTATTTTATCTAAATGGATCCTGTGCGCTCCAAACCTCTTGGGTAGCCTTTCAGATTGCATTCCAGGTTGGATACTGGTCTGTAACGCCCGCGAAAATGTTTGTGTGCATTCCTATATTTCGACATTCAACAACTGCAACTCCCGTATATTACGAATGAACCGAGTTTTAATGAGGCAAGTTTTTGGGTTCAAAACGGAAAATGACTTCTTCTTTTCGAGGCTGGTAACCAGGTGTATCATCTTGAAAGAGAAGGAGAGAAGCAGTAAACACTTACAGGGGATATTGTATCGCAATATTTCCTATAACACTCCAGCCAAAGCTCGATTAGTGCAGCACACAAGGCCGGAAAGTATTATAATTGTTAAACTACTCATGTTGTCTGATTCGGCTATTAGCTTAGAATTAAGATAGTGATAGTGGGGCCGGCAGAAGAGTACTTGAGTTTTGGCATATGAAAAACAAGAGTTTCAAAGCTCACAATTCACATTAAAGGAAATGATAATTGAATAGAGAAAGAAAGTTTGCGCTTTAGTTAACCTGTGCTGTTACATAAATCCTAAACCGGTTGCTACCTCACAGTCGGCAAAGTAGCTATGGACGAAAACGCCTCGACACTATATATAAAGAGTCCCAGCGCAGCTTCTTTACTTCTTGATAGTCAACCTGGCAGCCACGCCTGCGACATGTCTTACTCGTGACTGCCCAATGGTGATGGATCTCGCGCAGAGCCCTGATGCGTATCTACGTCCTTTCTACATTCTGACTTAGTATCGCCTAGTTTTCTTCTTTCCAGCCTGCTCCACGTCTTGCTCCACATATTGCTCCACATATTGCTCGGCACTGTGCTCTGCATCGTTTGTCTCTGTTTTGAGTAGCCTTCCTGGGATCGCTATTGGCCGTGACTGGCGGGTGGTGACGGATCTGGAGGGAGTCTGGGTGCGGAGCGGTCTTTTCCTTGCTTTCTTGAACTCATACTCCGACACCAGCCTCGCAAAAGGTTCCATCACCTCCTGCTTTCCGAAATAACAGCAGCCTTCTTTGGATAAGGCGATAAATCTATCGCGGTCGCAAGTGTCTGTAAGCCTTCTGAACACTCTAATGTGCTCTTCCTGGGAAATGTTGCGTGCGCTCTGGATCTCTGGGTTTACATTGGAGGTGACGTTGGCGTACCCGACCAAGTTTGATGATGTAACGAAACTAATGAAAGCTTGTACGTAATCTTTCGAGTTGTCCTCTGAGAAATTTGTTCGAATTGAGAATTGCATGCTCCTATACCCATCGCGAAAGTCAACAAGAAAAACGTTAATGTAGCCATTAGGGCGCTCCAGCGATCTAGTAATATAAGCAACATCATCCTCCATTTCTTTATCGGACGCCTTCTTCAGATCATGAAATGCAACATCCAAAGGATTCCCGATATCGTTCTCCACTAGCTCGAATAACTTCGTAATGTGGTGCTGGCGAGTGTAAACGGCCAAATCCATGTGGAGACGCTGAATCCGCTTCTCGAATGTTGCTTGCTCTTGAATTCGCTCCCCTAAGGCACTTATCTCTTGCTTCTGGGTAAAGACCGTCTTCGCTAATTCGGCCTGATTTTCCGCTACTAAGACGTCTTTCTCTTCTCGAATTCGCTTCTCGAATGTGCTTTTCTGTTGCTTCTCTGCCGCAAGTCTCTCTTCCAGCTCCTGCTTAGCTTTAAGGGCCTGATTTTGATTCTGTAGACCGACTTTCTCTTCCTTTAATACGGCCATTTCTCGTTCTAAGATGTGTTTCTCTTCTTGAAATTGGTTCGCCAATGTATTTTTATCTTGCTTCTCTTCCGTAAGTTTCACTTCCAGCTCTTGCACCTGCTCGTCCAGCGTACGTTCCTCGTATACAACGGTCTGTGTCTCCTTATCCACACGGAGACCCCTAGTTTTGAAGGCGGCTATTTGATTCTGTAGACCGACTTTCTCTTCCTCTAATACGGCCATGTCTCGTTCTAAGATGTGTTTCTCTTCTTGAAATTGGTTCGCCAATGTACTTTTCTCTTGCTTCTCTTCTGTAAGTTTCACTTCCAGCTCTTGCACCTGCTCGTCCAGCGTACGTTCCTCGTATACAACGGTCTGTGTCTCCTTATCCACATGGAGACCCCTAGTTTTGAAGGCCTCTATTTGATTCTGTAGACTGACTTTCTCCTCCTCTAATATGGCCATTTCTCGTTCTAAGACGTCTTTCTCTTCTTGAAACTGGTTCGCCAACGTGTTCTTCCGTTGCTTCTCCGCCGCAAGTCTCTCTTCTAGCTCCTGTACTTGCTTATCTATACCTTCTTCGT
Source organism: Zopfia rhizophila CBS 207.26 (assembly GCA_010093925.1). Classification (NCBI taxonomy): domain Eukaryota; kingdom Fungi; phylum Ascomycota; class Dothideomycetes; family Zopfiaceae; genus Zopfia; species Zopfia rhizophila. The sequence goes on from ML994611.1 coordinate 3,191,240, forward strand.
ATGTAACAGTCTTGGCTTCAAGAGCCAGATTTTGATTCTGTAGACCGACTTTCTCTTCTTCAAATCGCTTCACTTGATCCCGTAGATCAACTTTCTCTTCCTCTACTACGGCCATTTCTTGTTCTAAGACGTCTTTCTCTTCTTCAAATCGCTTTACTTGATTCCGTAGACCGACCTTCCCCTCCTCTAATACGGCTATTTCCCGTTCTAAGACGTCTTTCTCTCCTTGAAATTGGTTCGCTAATGTACTTTTCTCTCGCTTCTCTTCCGTAAGTTTCGCTTCCAGCTCTTGCACCTGCTTATCCAGCGTAGGTTCCTCGTATACAACGGTCTGTGTCTCCTTGTCTACACGGAGACCCCTAGTTTTAAGGGCCTCTATTTGATTCCGCAGATCAGCTTTTTCCATTGCATGCTCATATTCTACACTCTTGGCGGTGTATTCCAACTCCTCGATCGTCCTTCCTCGTCCCTCACACTTGTCGTGAAGCGCTGCGAACTCGTCTTGGTTGGCGTAGTTTTCAAACATGGCCCCCCTCTCGCTTTCTTCCTCTAGCTTCTCCTCCAGGCCTTGTTTTTCTTTGAGAAGTCTTTGATTCTCTTCCTGGAGCTGCGAAAGCTCTCTATTGACATTCTCTTTTTCCTCAAGGTATCTTCGATTCTCTTCCCGGAGCTGCAGAAGCTGTTCATTAACCTCCTCTTTCCCCTTGAGGCTAGCCGCGAGTCGCTGCTTCTCTTCCTCGAATTGTGTCGTAGCAGTTGAATGAATTTTCTGAAGGAATTCGTTCTCCTTTACCTTTTCGTTACACCGAGCTAGAAGTTGTTGATTTTCTTCCCCCAGGCGAGCTACAGTCGCATGAGTGTCCTGGAATTGTCTTGTGAACGTTTTATGCAGCTCATTTTGGTGGTTCTGTTTCTCTTCCATCGTATGTCGAAGTTGTCCATTCTCATTCATTTGTTTGCTTAACTCAGTCCGGAGGTGCTGATTCTCAGCGTTCGCCTCATCGATTTTCATCTGCAACTCTCGTAACTCGCTTCGATTGGAGGTTAGTGGGTCAAAATGCGGATACTCGGAGAAGCCTTGCGCTGGAAGGACAGTCGGTACCGATTCTGAACTAATCTTGAACGGTCAGTAGCGGTCTATCGATTGAAGCGACTGAATACCTGTGTAATGTAATCCTGCAAGAATACTTTCAAAAGATCGCGCTTTACATATAGAGACGTGATGTCCAGCCCCGTGCCCGTCGTTTCATAAAAGAATGGCGCAAATAATGCACCCTTAATCCCATCATGGTCGTCGTCATGAGGCATCCCACATCGTTGGTCGCGAAGCAAGGTTCCTTCCGCGAAATATATGTTTTCTGTACACACCCTTCCATGCCCCTTCATTCCTTCCAAGATTTGAACGACTCCCGAAACAGGAATACGAATGTCCCCTTCCCAGCCCGGCCTTGCGGTCCGTAGGAATTCTATAGAGTGTTCCTCGTCTGGGTTTTGTTTGGCGAGTTCAAGCGCATACGACGTCCTGAAGCCAAGCTGAACAGCAAGTCTTCCGAGCATAGTCCAGAGCGCAGGGTTATATTCTCTCCTCTTCTTTTTCTTTCCCGGAGTTATTTTGGGCCTATACGACGTCATTTCTGGAAAGCCTCTTAGGCAGAACATCCACAACACCAAATATCCAAGTGCTTTCTTACTTTCGGCGGTCGTATCGATAGCTTTGAAGATCCCTTCTGCACACTCTATGCGGAATTCCGAAGGGGGAAAGTAATTAGCGGAAAAGCCACGCCATAGACTCCGCTTTTCGGACTCCCCCAGTAGTGTCCTCAGGATAGAGCAACAGGGCTCGAGGTATATCTGGTTCTGAAAGAATGTCCGTAGAGAAGGAATTAGACATTTAATAGATCTAATTGATTCTAGAATAGACTCCCTGACCGCATTATCATCTATAAGCGGAAAAATCTTTCTTGAATCCATCAGATGCTTGACGTATTCGTAGTCTCTTTTTGATACACCAGGTGCGTAAAGTTCCAAATTTTGGACTGTGACGGTATCAACGCATTTCCTTAGATGAACCGGAACGATTCGGCTCCATTTGGTCTTGATGTGCGTGAGGTAGCTGATGAGTTCCTTAAAAAAAAAAATTAATCAGTCGTGTACGTGGGTGACGCAGGGAAGGGACGGATACCTCGGTGCATTTCAGCCCATGTAGCCGGTGTAACGTACCCAGCTGAATTGGCGTCCAAAGGCCTGGAAAGTCAAGAAGCGCGTCAAATGATTCAACCATGCTCTTCTTCTTCCTCCCCTTCTCGTTGTTGTTGTTGTTGTTGTTCAGAAGTTGACGGAGATCTTTCTTTTTAGTATCAGTCAATCGAGTCCACCATCGATCCTCGCTCTCCTTATCACCACTGAGATGATACAGACGAATTTTGCGGAAAATTGTACCGTCAGTGTATGGTTGCTCATGCGCAAATGACTCGATCGATCGCCTCGATATAGACTCCAAGAATCCTTAGCAAGGAACGTAAGTAAGGCAGAAGTAACGACGGAGAAGGGATCTTACCTTCACGTGAGTAGAGCTTTACTATCCACAATTGGTCATTATTATCCAGGTATTCCTTAGCTGCGAGTTTACGGTGCAGCCCATCGAGACAGTCAACAGGATGATTGAGTTTTAGCCGTGGAATAGATTTTGGATTCGATATAGCATCCCACGATTTGGTCCGGAAGTCATCCTTCCGGAGACCGGCATTCTCGATGGCCAGGTCCAATACGTTCTTATCGATAATAGCGTTAATAAAATGCTCTTCTTCTTCGCAGACGCCTTCGCGCTTGAACACTTTTAAAAGATGCTTTTTGACCTTTTCAGATGGCTCCCGATGGCCCCGAGATTCTGCATACACAAAACTCAACTCGTCCAGTTCAAGGCGTGCAATGCCTAGGAAATGCCTTGCTTTGATGTCTGTCAAGTTAGGATCTTCTAATGCCATGATGGATAACGTTCAGTGTAAGGTACCTGTGATCACGTAGGATATGACGTCCTATTGAATTGCAGCGGGAGAGACAATCGAAAGGTGGCTGCTTCAGCTGGCCAGACCAGCTTTGCACCTCTCATTCCCCAATATTGGAAAACGACGAACGTACATTTCGGATTCGGGTTTTGGATTCTCGGAATCGGACCTTCGGAAAGAACCCTGTATATTGCCGGGTCCAGCACGTGACTATCGCTAGCCCGATAAAGGAACCTCCAACGCCGCCCTCCGCGCGCGTTCCTCCACTATAGACCAAACCCCCCACAATTCCCATCCAACATGTCCGTGCAACCGTGGATCTGCATCAGTTACGTAGATGGAGAGGCCAGACTGTGGGCGCATAACTCCCCATTTACAGACGTCTGCCGCAAGACTCCCGATATTCGTCCGTCTCTCATCACGCTGGTCGGGAGAAAGGCCAAAGCGCTGTTTTTGAGCCACATCCTAGGCAGACCGCACGATACTAAACTAACAGATTATCACAATCAAATAAGGTTGCTCTGCGACCCGAAATCATCCAGAGACGATAACCCTTTGCTGTATGTTGACTGCGAGATACAGAACCAGCGTCCATCGAGCTATTTCTCCCAGCCTGCAAAGAATCTTGGCAAATCCAGGCCTATAGAGTGGATGCATGCGGAAGATGAAGCCGCACAACATTTCGCCGACATCTTGTCTACTAACGTTCTCAATCCTCTCTCTAACGTAGTGTGCTACTTTGCTTCCGACCTCTCCGGTGTGCAAGGCGTAGCTAGGATATTGGCAAATCAAGTTATCCGACCAAAGGCACACAATCTCCCTAGCTCTGCCTTACCTCATGTGCTGGTAGTCGTTGAGACCAGTGCCAAGGTATTTGACCACGTTGGTGTAGAACACAAGCTCCGCGCGGACATCAAATCATACGCCAATGCTAGCAATGTAGACGACGACTTGCGGATGAATTTCCACAGTATCCAAGTTATTGGGATGCAGAAGAATTGGAACGACCATGTTCGTTCTCTTGCGCTCCGCAAACGGCTGGTTTCCCTCGCTCGAGAAGTCCACTGGGGACGCAGAACCAGCCGCCATCTTTTCAGTGTAAGCCATATGGACGCCCTAGCCGACCGCATGCTTGACAGATTTTGCAATGATAAGTCATCTTTCAATTTTCTGCGGGCCTCTCGACCCGAAAAGTTCACTTATCGAGACCTACAAGCTCACTTAGATGAAGTCCTTTCTCTAATGCCGAGCCAATCGTGGCTGTGGTGTTTTATCGTCCCTTTGATTGCGTCCGCTCTTTTCCTCGCTAGTTACCCACCTGGATCGCATAGTGAGTACTCCTTATCTGTATACGCTTTAATTAACCATCACAGCGTTTTCTCCTTCGGAACTTTTCGATGAATTTTATGCAAAACGTTGCAAGAGAGCCATTAAGAAGTACACAGCGGAGAGTGATGTTCAGCAGAAATTTATCGCAGGTATACGAGAAGATATGGAGGCCATTCTTTCCCGATTCGAGTCTGACCCCATACCACAGGGAGCTGTCCGCCTTCATGGGGAGCAGCTCACATCTCTATGGCCACATTTTCCAATGCTTAAGAGCTTCAAATCGTGCTTTTCTTGTCTGATGCTAACGCCTGAGAAAGCCTTTAACTGTGGCCATGCTATCTGCAACCCCTGTATCAGAAGATTCGGTCAGAGGTCAAGGTCAGAAAAACACACATTTATACTCTCAGCCTGTATACTTTGCGGCCGGAATCAATCGGAATGCACGTTCCGATTGATCCCCCCAACGGCGGGTATTCGTATCCTTTGCCTTGACGGAGGAGGCATCCGAGGTGTAATGCCCCTTACGTTCTTGCAGCATATGGAGCGGGAACTCTACCAATTGGGTTGTCCACTTCGCGATTTCTTTGACTACGTCTGCGGCACATCAGCGGGTATGACACGGAATTCTGTACAGTTTGCTCAAGCTAACATCAAAAATAGGTGGCTTGATAGCCATCGGGCTGTTTCTCATGGAGTGGAGCCCGCATGAATGCATGGATCGATTCGAAGACCTTGCAGCTAAGACTTTCATGGCAGAACAGAAAGAACAACTTTCAGTAACACAGCGTGTACTGCGTCTTCTAGGAGCGTACGTTCGCGATTACCGGTACGAGTCGTCATCTATTGAGAAGGCGTTTGATTCCACACTTCGTATCTCGCCAAAAATGTTCAATCCCTTGCAGAACGACACTAAGGTTGCGGTTACAACAACAACAGTGCGTGATAATATCCCTTGTGTATTATCTAATTACAATGGCGGCTTAAGGTCCGAAGAAAATAGTGAGTACTCTTCCTTCCTTCTTTACGTTTAGCTGATATGCGAAGTCTACCATCATGTCCGCGCCAATACGCAAGATGACGATATTTCTATACGTGACGCGTAAGTTTCACCTTGCTCTTATCTATGAAATATCCTAACTTCTTATAGAGCGGTTTGCACCTCTGCCGCACCATTCTTCTTTAAACCGAAACATGTTGACAATCTAGATACGTACCAAGATGGCGGTCTTCAGCACAATAATCCTGCGTTTATAGCTAGCTGGGAGTGCGCATTTCTCTGGCCGGATCGATGCCAGATACTAGAACGCAACAATGGCCACATCGACCACATGATATCTCTCGGCACGGGTACTTCATCGTCCTGGAAGTATAAGGTTGGGCCGCATTCTCCCGTGAGAGACCGATCCCTAAAGCGGCTCTTTGGCAACTACATGGGCCATTTGGATGGCGAGAAGCAGTGGCAAACATTCATTAATTGTGTTCCTCCCAACCTACGCGATCGATACCATCGTTTCAATATATTTTTCCCAGGCCCGGAACCTGCCCTTGATGAGGTTCCTGCGATCGAGCGCCTTAAGGATTTGGCTAATCGATTCATTGTCTCTAACCCTCGAGCTACTCTTGCAAAGGACTCGTTGGTATCTTCAATATTTTATTTCGAATTAGATGACTTCCATCAGCTTGATGGGGGTGGTTATCAATGTTTCGGAACCGTATCCTGCCGGCTCCCGCTTGATTACAGCGGCCGGAAATACCTGTATCGCAGTCTTGCTGAGAACTCTGCCTTTTTCCTCGTTTCTGGGCGTCCGGTTGCTTGCGTCGAAACTATTCCGAAAGGCATGCCAGCCTTTCGACGTCGTATAGACTTCATTGCCAAGAACATGGATGACGAAGTCCACATTTCAATTAGGGGTATTACTAGCCACCCAACACCAATCAGTGGGCTGCCTAGAAAGTTGAGCTACCTGGTAACTGCGCAAAGCCTACAAATCCCGTTTGGATGCATTGATCATAGAGAAGTGGATCGGCCTCTTCCAAGTATTCCCCTGAAGCGAAAGTTGCATGAGATATAAACAAAATTTGTAGGACGATTCTTGTACGCAAGCATTGGCGCATCCATAAGCACAATTTGTAGGGTTTGGGATAATATGCAATACATTTGTTATTCGTTCTGAAAATACCCGATTCACTATTTTCTCGGGAATACAGACCCAATAGAAGGTCGATGAAACTTTCCTAGACTAGTGACATGTGTGACAGAAAGGGTAAATGCGAGAGGTTTTATATATAGACTAGAAAGCTATAGACGCGGATGACTTGGATCTATTAGAGTAGTGCTCATAGTCCTGCCGCTTTAGCATCACTTTTTAGTCGTCGATCTGCTATCTGCGATTTTCATATTCATAATTTGCGTTGCACTTATATTTGAGATAGCCAAGGATAAGATAAGCCATAATGAAAGTGTTTTTGCTTCGAATAACACCACAAATAGACGCCTCTTTGTCGTTGTCATGATGTTGCTCTGTGTTGGTTGAAAAGACGTGAGGGGCTCGCTAAACCAGGACCAATCACGTGGCTTCACATATCCGGAAAACTCCGGGGACATGCCAATGGTGAGGTAGAGTCTAAACAATTTTCTAGATAACATGCACAACAACCCGTCCCTCGATAAGCTAGGTTTAGCTAAACCCCATCCAGAAGGAATAGTGTGCAACGACGTCTTTTGTCATCGATTACGCCTAACTTCCCACGTCTCTGAGCTAGTTTTCGCGCCGTGCAAGTCTGCTGAAGCCTGCCGAGCGAAACATCCAAATCTGAAGCAAGAAAATGGCTTCCAGAACCTATCGCTTTCTGAACGCAAACCAAGTCAAACGACTGTATGCCACTTTCATAGCCAATACCTCGCCGACTCAACCAGCACTGCTGGAATCAGCAGTTGCATCGCCCATGAATGTCAAACACTACACCGGCCAACAGGATCTATTCGCACTTGCAGGGGACTTTTCTGCGAAGATTATGAAGAATCACGCTTTTCAGGACGGTAACAAAAGGATAGCTCTTATTGCAGCGGATATGTTACTAAAGATTAATGGATACCGGCTCCAGCGAACCCCACTTGGGGACACTAATAACACAGAGCTTGAACAGGCTCATGTTAAGGTTGTCACAAATGAGTGGTCGGCAGAAGAATTGGGAAAATTGTACGCAAAAATAGCAACTCCAATTGATGAGTGGACTTCGGACATTGTGGCTTATCGTAATGACGCCACCGAATATTAGGATTAAATAAGCATGCCAGTGGTCAATTCCAAGAAAGTTTCTGTTTAGTCCCAAAGTTAGTAATACCAGGCAATCGTGATGTTGTTCATATATACCATATATAACGCTACATATCCTTAAGATTGTCCAGCACTGGCTGCAATTCGCGCCAAGTCTCCCGAGACTTTTCTGCAAAATCAGCTGCTTAAAGAGTAAGCACCCATAAAGCTCTAGGCCTAGAAGCTTACCATCTAGCGTTCCATCTAGAGTAATTGTATGGGTCGCGCCGAATAGGTACAGGGTAGCAGGGCTAGTTTTAGCGTTGGACTGGCGAGGAAGGTCGTGAGGGATGAGAAGTCGTGGATACGAAGCCGATGCTGGGGAAAAACTGTTAGTGACTACAATTATAGATTGTTCGATTACTAACTGCAAGTAAAGCATTGGGTATCGTGGTGGAATATCAACGACTCCGAATCTGTACTAGGAGAAAGTCCTTGTTGAGATGCACAACCTGCTTTCATAGCATTGCCAATATCCGTCGGCACGAGTACGTATGCTTCATGATTATCCCCAACTCGAACACTAATTTCGCGTTCAGTTAAAGATCCTTGAGCATCGATGGCGACAAATCTCGCAGGTTTGCTGTAGAAGGAGCGATGGAAGTGAGGCTTTCGGGGCGTACGTATATAGGGCCGTGTCGACCGTAGAAGCATGACAGATAGTTACAGGAGGAGGTTATGAAGAGCCAGCGGAGCAACTTATGCAGAAGAGAGAAGAAGGCGGATGCGACGAACGTGAGAGTATTGATCGGTCGGTTTGGTTAGGAGAGATAGATTTTCCGCTCCGGTGGGAAGGCCCGAGCTTGCCTTTCTTTAACCACCCAACATCGTGAATGGCATCTTACTTTTACGAGAAAGTTGACGTCGAGTCGAAAGACAAGTCCGGCCGGACGCCGCTGTCGTTGGCGGCGGGTTATTGGTATGAGCCCGTAGTCAAGGTGCTGCTCAAGACGGGCAAGGCGGACGTCGAGTCGAAGGACAAGTCCGGCCGGATGCTGCTATCGTTGGCGGCGGAGAAAGGGCACGATGCCGTAGTCAAAGTGCTACTCGACACAGGCATGGCGGAGAAGAGTTTACACGAGGCCGTACTCAAGCTGCTCCAGCCTTCTATTAGTCCATAACGTGTAAATTATAATACTTTTATTACAATCTCCATTTTGTAGAGGGGCAGGGGACCTGTGTGCTTATAGAGTAGTCTCAGTTGCCACTCCGTTCCTACGGAAGCCGATTAGGATGCAGGATAAGAATATCCACACCACTAATTTTCCACGCGGTAGAACATTTCCCTATATCTCACGTAGACTAGAAAGGCACAGTTTGTCAAGTTTTTGAGTTTTTAACGTCATGGTTATAGGAGCGAAGGTAAAAGACCTGAGATGAAAAGGCCTTCTATATAAGACTATATAAACACAAGGTTCATGTACTCTATCCAAACACAGTCTCACCTTCGTCATCAAAATCGCTCTCCTCAATCCAGTCCCAAATCGCAGCCACTTCGGTCGCCTTCTCATCTTGACCCGAGCCCAAGTCTCCCCATAACCATTTCATTAAGGTTTCTGCCCATGCTAAAAGTTTCCCCTTGAACTCCTCTGTATTATTCTGAAAGGTACAGAATACTTTCTGGAGGTAATCTATTCTCCTTGAGACTTAGTTAGCCCAAGAGGTCTTAAAGAAGGCTAACAGAGGCATACTTTTGAAGTTCCGTCTGGACCGTCTCCAGTCGTTCCACAGCTGCCGTAAGCTGCTCTAAGCCTGCTTGGAGTTGCTCCACGGCTTCCCGGAGCTGGTCAACGGATGTCTTGAGTTGGATATAGTCGGAGTGCTGATCTCTAGCTATACCGTCAAGTAAGGGGAGGGTGTGCTGAAGGTCTACCAGATCCGATGAAGATGGAGACCACGGAGGCATTAACGTATCTTCGGTTTCATAGGTATTGCCATTCATGATTGAATAAATTGTGAGGGACGATTTAGGGCTTAGTAATATCGCATGGAAGGGGAAGGGTGGGCTCTTTTTTTCAATGGTGCGCCTATGGACCATCTTTATAGTACTAAGCTAGGTTAGAGTATACAGGCTAGGTTTTGGTTTATGGTTTAGAACATACGTAGATAAACGCTAGAGAGTTGTTTATATATAGAATGTTGGGGTGCATAAATTTGAAGATTGGAATCTGGTTTTGGTTGGCCCTCAAAATGGAAAACGAAATACGGAATTCCTTACACATTTTCACACAATTGGAAAGGAGAAGCGTCGCGCTTGGAAATAGATTTTGAGACCATGCTATTAATAACTATCGAGAGCTCGAAATTACGGCAGAATCGTCCATTACTCCCCAGCAACCCATGGAGTAAAGCACTCAAAAGTGACTAATTCCACATATGGCCTCATGCACTCAGGGTCTTGCTGAGCGGAAAAAATAAATCGATGCTGCTTTGAGTCAGATCGTCTTCGTAAAGTCAATTAAGGATGGAAAGAGCGCCTTACTGGCTTAGACAGTTTCGAAGGAGCGGAGCGCTTGTCGTTGAAGAGATCGTCCAAGAAATCAACTAGTTGCTTACAACCGCTCCAGCGCTCTGGTTTTGAAAGCCCAAACACCTTGTTGGCTGCCCTTTGATTTTTAATAAACTGAATGTTCCTGTTAGAATCCGGTTGAGACCGGCCTTCCATACAGTCTAAAACGACAAAGCCTAGGTCAATCAAATCTGCATTTGAGTACGAGTTTAGGTCTTGCTTAGTTGCACACTCAAAGTTTGCTACAGATATTTAGCCAAAATTATAAGTGCCCGAAGCCTATACATACACAATACAATTCGCAGATCTGGCACAGCAAGTCGAATCGACTTGAGCCCAACTTTGTGATGAGTAATTCCACAGTTCCCAAGGTAACTCAACGCTTGGAATATCTGGGATGCTTTAGAAACAGTACAAGCAAGAGAGGCGTCAATACTTACAGAACGCGCGATGTATTGGACCTGTTGCTCTTCCAACTTTAGATGGACATGTAATATTTCGCCGAGGGTGGGGCGACAATACTCGATTCCAATACAGAGGGACTCATCTTTCCAGAAAGTATGGTCAATCTTTGCAATGTTCCTATGGCTTATCTGCTCTAGCATGTCCTTCTCTCTAAGACCGTCAACTTTCCCAAGCTCCCTGACCATAATCAAAGTCGACTGGCCCCTCCGCGCGCGTACTTCCCACTGCACGCCGCCCTGAGCAAACTTACCCAGGGTAATCAACTCATCCAACTTAACTGTAGTTTTCTCTTCTGTCCGATGCGGAGTTTCGCCGATTAGCTTGTCGGTTGCTGTCGTAGGCTTTAAGGGTACGGATTCGGCATGAGCTTTGGCCTGCATGAGCGCATACTTCGTCGGCACATGGGGCTGGGTCAAGTCAAGCACTTTCTGCGGTCGCGGGAGGCGGGCGAAAGCATTCTCGATTGCATCGTACGATTCGGGGGTGCCAGAAGGCGACGGCTCGCGGTGGTCTGGCATGGCTGGGGTGCGGAGGCCAAAGGGAATTCCCTTTGAGAAGTTGCTGATTTAAAGCAGCGGGGGCAAGTCATGGCTGTAGAGTTCGTGATATAGTAGTTGCAATTGACCACTTCTGGGTTTTCGAAATTTGAATCTGGTTGATGGTTGGAAGAGTGAGGTCGCTTAGGTCAGCTAGAAATCGCGCAAATTCAAATCGCGAAACCAAGAACCGAATCTTCAACATTGCACACGGCACACTCCATTGCGGGCACACCTATTCTTCCCCACGACAAAAAGCACTAGAAGCACTAGGTACAATGGCAGACTTCGCTGCATCTACCCTCGCCATTCCTTTGGTAGCCTTCACTTCACCATGTCGGCGCATCCAACTCCAACATCCCACCTCCGTCCTCTCCGCCCTAAGCGTCCATACAACGACCAGATTCCGGAGCCCCTCTATACGCCCAAACCTTCGGTTTCTCCCGCTGTGAGCGGGCCTGGACAATCGTCGTCACCCTCGGCGACCGCTCCTGAGCCGATAAATCCGCAAGCGTCTGGGTCTTGCCATGCACCTAACAACGGCCACCCCTGGCCATCCCAGATCGCCCAAACCAGTAGCACCATGTGGCTTCTTCCTCCATATTCAGGTCAATCGTCAGCCATAGCTCTGCTTCTTCAAAAAGAGATACAGTCGCACAACATAACGCGAGAAATGCTTCACGCGACTGAACAACGACGCATGGAAGCTATCCAATATTGCAATCGATCGCTGGCAGACAATCGCGTTTGGAGTGCTGCATACAACAACTTGACAGCTGCCCTCCACCGATGTTCACAGGAGTACTCACGTCTGTCTGCTGAGAATGAGGCCATGAGAGCACAAATACACGATTTGAACTCACAGGTGATCCCATCCGGCCATCCGCTGCATCTAATGCTGATACTGCCGCAGACGCTCTGCGCCCCCTCTTTTGAATTAGACCCAACTGCACCCCAAAAAAAACAAATTCAGGTACTTCAGAAGAGGCTCTCCCGTCAGCTTAATGAGAGAGAAGTGTCGAGCGATGGATCTTGGGAACGCAAGCTGTGCGTGGCCGGGAACGAATTGGAGTGCTCACCGTCTCCATATTCACCGGATGCCTAGTCTATTTCTTAGATTAATCTTAAATCATTTGTTCTCGTTCCTTGTATATGACCCAACTGTATCGTTCCTTTTTTACAATTACCAGAAGTTTGAACGAGGTCTATCCAAGGAGAGTTCGGGTTCTGGCTCGACCATGTACCGTTTTTGCATCCTGCCATGATCCCCTATTATGACCTCACTCTTCAATCCTGGATTCGGACATAAATTTATTAAACATTAGTTGTATTTGTATCTAGCGTGTTTTGTATGTAGGTATTAAAGGACTCGAAATCAAGAAGCGAACATGTGTAAAACCTTAGAGCAAGAACAAAAAGTAGCGAACGAATAGCCATCCAATCCAATGTAACCCGTAGTAAATCCAGAGAGATCAACTATCTTTCTTTATTTTTTTCCTTTTTTATTTGATTTAGAAACTCCCAAAGCTTTTAACGATCTCCTGCATCATTGTAACTCGTACATCTCCCGGAAGCTGCATGATGTTGGTGCAGTTGTTGGAGTCAAGGTACAACTTCACCATCATATCCTTAATCGCTTCTAACTTCGGCGCTTGCGGCGGCGGTGGACTTGCTGTAACTTGCGTGGCAGGCGTGGAACGAGTGTCAGTTGGACGAGTGGAAGGTATGGACGGTAATGGGCTGAAGAGATGCATAGAGGGGCCTCGCACGGTGTTAGACCGGGGAGTGCCAAGACGCATGAGCGGACTAGGCTCGGCTGGGCCAAGGCCAACTGTATGCACTCGTGGTCGTGGCACATCTGCTCCAAGAGACTCCCCACGACTCTGTTGGGAAGGCGCTTGGCCATAGGCGACAGTCGATTCTCTGCCGGACACTTGAATTTCCCCTTTCAACCATTTATTGTGTGTTTCTTTATAACCATAGGCCGCCTGATACACTAATGCATCTCCGATCTTCTTAGTGTTCCTGCCAGCGGCTGAGAGAGCACCTCGGAGTTCCCAAGTTTTCTTGATGCTACCATCATCCATACGCCAACCAATTCGTACATGGCAGCCGATGAATCTCTGTATGTCCTTTTTATCTTTACCTTTGTTGTAATTTTCGTAATTCGTGGGATTCATTGCTTCTACGTCGTCTGTTCCGTCGAAGGGGTTTTTGCTCGCGTTGAAGGCGACTCCGAAAACTGCCATGAAATGTCTTTTCGTATACTTCCACTTGTTTTTCCGGTTTTTCTCATCACCGAGGCGATTTATTGGATTAGTGACATTGAATCTCTCGGGAGGGTCGTTCCAATCAACTTTACCCCCCGGGATGAAGTCATCCTCCTCTCGATGGATACCTGCGGCTGACGGGCCATAACGGTTAATGTAAAATTTCCCCGCACCTCTTTTTTGGCCCCAGGCAACGGTTTTCGAGTTAGGAGGATAATTACGCTGGTCTCGAAGCCCATAAGGGACTTCGTCATCGGAATCGTCATCGGAATCGTCATCGGAATCATCACTGGAACCGTCACTGGGATCGTTACTGGAATCGTCACTGGAACCATCACTGGAATCGTCACCGGGATCATCCATGGGCACATCGCGTCGCTTTGATCCCTTGTGACGGCGCCTCTTTTCCTCTTTCTTGTCCCCGCTACCCTTACCTCCCCGGGAGGGAAACCAGCTCTCCTCACCTCCCGGGGAGGGCATCCAGCTACCCTCACCTCCCCGGGAGGGTGGGAGTATCGGGTAAGATGAGGGTGGCCGGGGAGGTGAGGGTAGTCGGCTACCCTCACTTTCTTGACCCCCATTACTCCCCCCACTTTCCGGATCTTTGGGCACTGTCGCGTTTAGTGCTGCCACTCGAATGTTGACTAAATCGTCTGACGATGGTGTCCCTATTTTTTCGCCTTTACTAATGGCGTTACTGCCTGGAATTTTCAAAATCTGCATCTTGTATTGGAGCTGGCCCAAGAGTTTCGCCCTTTTTTCAATGTCTTCCTCATTTACAACCTTAATTAGATCTTCAAGCGGAAACTGGTGATCCGAATCGGCCAGTTCTAGCTCTTGGTTGATTTTTTGAATTTTCACGTTCAACTCTTGAAGGCCCTTTAGACAGGCTCGAGAGTCCGTTTTCACTAAAGCGAACAAGGATGGAACAGCTTGTAGTTCGGCTGCTTGGCTAGGCGTGGGCTCCAGGAGGGAATCCTCCAACATCTTCCGCTTTTGGGCGATCTCTCTCGATGGGTTATCGCGGAAAAGTTGGACGACTCGAATTTGCACCTTTGGCGGTGTGACATACTTCCAGTCTAGGCCAGCGGCGCGAAAGCTATCGGCCAGTATGACTACTGAGTTCGCCAGATCAACTAATGCAGTTTCTTCGATTGCCTCTCCATTCGCGGTGTCGTACTGTTGCAATTTCTGACGAATGTCGACGATGCGCATGAATATCGACGGCGGGATGGTAAACTTATCTTTATCCCCTTCATCGTTCCTGAGTTTCTCGTTTATGCGTTCCAGAGTATTGTCGTCATTTGGTCCCTTTTCCCCTTTTACCCACCAACTTTTGATGATAGGATAGAGCTCCTTATGCAAATTCTGGACCTCTTCTGGCCTTTCTTGGATACTGCGAATATTTACCATCGGCTCGTCAGCATCGGGAACAGCCGCGGCTGCATCCCTCCTTGCTGCGTCCATCTCTGCCTTTTTTCGATCCCACTCTTTGTTGGTCATATTTAGAGGCTTCTCGCCATATATTTCCCGTTCGGCCTCCAGTTTGGCCTCCCGTACGGCCTTCATACGCATCTGGTTTCTTTTTTTTGCCATTGTAGTTGTGAATGTATATGATAGTATGAAGAGTCGATTGATTGTATAGAATGCACAATGTCGTAGATCTGAGGCCTGCTCGGAGTTAAGTGGAATGCTTTGTTCATGTCCCTGAGCGACCGTTCCACCTTAAATGATGAGGTACTCCGAACGTCTACTAGCAATCCAAAGCAAAACAGAAATCTGAAAAGCGAAATATGAAAACCGGCGCGGGGGTTTTCAAAACTCGGAAATGCCACTTAATGAAAACGCTACTTATGACGTTTAGCAAAACAGAGGAGTATGAGTTTCAAAAGTCGAAAAGCGAATGTGGAGAAAGCTGAGACCTTAGATAAAAGAAGAACTCTGGCACTCCATGCTACCATATCGACACCATGTACTTCCTTCAAACTGTTACATCTCTCGTCGCCACCACGGCGGCAGTATGGCCTCATTCAGCAGGATGGAATGCTTCAACAGGAATTTTTCATCCGTATGCGGGAGCATCTCCAACCAACCCCGCCAGTGCACAAGTCGTAGAGATTCTGGTTGGCGCTGCTGGCAAGCTCGCTTTTAACCCAGACTCTATCAGTGTTTCTAGGGGTACCATTCTCCGATTCAATTTTCTGGGAATTAACCACACATTGACCCAGAGCACGCTCGATCACCCTTGCACGAGCAATGCCCAGTTTGATACGGGCTTCCGACAGTTCAACCCAACGAACAGCAGCGGGAAATTCTTACTGGAATTCGAGGTAGATACAGATCAGCCACAATGGTTTTACTGTGCCCAAGAACTTCCCATATCCCACTGCAACTCGGGGATGGTTTTCAGCTTGAATCCTGGGGATAGACAAGATGAATTCGCTGAAAACGCCAAGAATTCTATCTCCCGGCCCCTCATAACTTCTAAGCCAACCCCAGGTTCCTGTCCTAATCACTTCGTCAGATCTTCCGTTTCTCTAACTATTCCCACTATCAGACCGAGTGGCGGCATGTTTAATTGGACCAGTCGCCCGCCTCCAAATGTGACGGCGATCACCCCGGTAATCTCAAACGGTGCCAGGGAATTGGGTCGTCGCGTCTTGTATGGTCTAGGGGGTATTCTGTTGGCTTTTATTACATGATTTTGCATGCGAAATTCGAAATGAGCGATAATGGTAGATAGCTCTACAGAGTAGGTAACCATAGATAGCTTGGAGGTGATGTTGGGTCAGGTTTGCTAAATCGGTTCACGCTAATCGTAATTTGGACTAGGGGTCTTGGGTTTTTCGAACCCCGGATCCCGAAAACGCGTTTTGGTATCTCTTCACACTTTCGTACCTCAATAGATCAATCAAACTATATTAAAATGTATCAAGTCCTCCCTTCTTCACCTACACTCATTGACTACTGCCACTATCGATGAATGCCACTCTAAATGGCCTCACTTCACTCCCATCATGAGTTGCCCGAGGACACAGCATCCGCTACATCCCGTCGTTGGCCTGTCGCCCATCTCGCCGATTACCGACAGGAGAAGGAAACTGCGTCATACCTAGTGGAATGGCGCCCAAGCTATATGACGCTTGATGAACTGTGCGAGGACTTCTACGGGCAGCCCCTTTTGAGCCTGGCCGTGGAGCTTTCCCCAAAGCACTACCCATCCTCTGGGGCAACGACCTGCCAGTATACCGTAAAATGGAAACAAACATGGGTGCCGCTTTCAGAACTGGCCGATTGTGCGTGGTTGGTCCACGAGTTTTGGACAAAGAGGATTGGGTTAGGACTGTATGCCCCCACGGCAGAATTGAAAGTCACGGCTGCTCGTATTAATTCAGTGTAACAGGTCATGATACACCGCGCGAGCTTTTTGTAGGATAATGGATTTATTCAAAGCTATCTATGCACCATCCCATACTTCAACAATTGGTAACAAAGAGCGACGTGGCGAAAGATGGTCTAGGGAGTCGGCTGTATCACTTTCCTCTGGAATGGTGCTCAGGCGAGGCCTTGGCGGTGATAAGTTTAAAGGGCGATCGTGGTTGTAGAGTACAATGATATCTTGGGTACATGACCCTTCTTCGGTCTCTTGCCCCCATAAAGGTGCTGTCTTTAACGGACCAGATGCAATTCGATCTCGCTTTGGTGTATGAACGACATATCGTCGCTCTGGTAGTCGATGCGCCGGCGGAGCTGGCACAGAAAGCTTGACCCGCAACTCATTGTGACCCTCTATGGGAGATGCTTCCACGTTGTATTTGGAAAAAAGGGCGGCTAGCTCTTCTACTTTAACACTTAAGGCCTTTCCAGAGACCTGTATGCGGAGATTTTCTTCATATTCAGCGTCATTCATAATCTTGCGGGCAACACGGTGATTCGGAACCGAAAAGGTTACGTAATCCTTCTTTGGGTCGCTATCATGTAGGAGTTGAGGATATGACATGGCGACTAATGGGCATTGGGGGGGAACTTAGGAGCCTGCTATGATAATATTTATTGGCTTCTTGACTATAAATTCATCTGCGAACTGTTCAAAGGAAGAAAGACGGAATACGTAATTGGGAATCCATGCACCGTGAACCAAGACTGTGAACCGAGAACCGAAAACTGTGAACCGATAACTGTGATAGTTCATGGATGGTTTTGGCCTAGTGGGGCTGGGATGCCAAAACTTTAATTCCACTTTTGAGGTCCCGCAACACCTTTACCATGCTCCGTCGCAGACTGTGCACGAATGTACATATAAATACGATCCTTCCCGGAATGCAGCTGTAATAAGAAGAGCCTATAAAATATCCAACCATGATTGAGTTTGCCTTCTTACTTGCGTTTCCTTCACTCTCTTTTTGCGAGTCTTGGGCTTTTGACCAGTCACTTCCTTGTCTTGTGAATCCTGTTGCCTCAGTCAGAGCTGGAGAGACTTTAAATTTTCAGTATGACTATTACGGATAATCACTCTCCTTGGCTAACCGTTCCCAGACTCTTTAACTCTCGCAACTCCACATGTGAGGTGACCTTGGATTTCGCCGACCCAGCCTTTCTTCCATTATCGTTAACTGTACATCCTCGGGACTGTGCTGGCGATCAAACCGCAAGCTTCATTTTACCCCTTAGCGTACCAAATGGAACTGTTACACTCCAGTGGTAGAATTTTCTTCCCCTCTTCGTTAGATAGTAGCTGACGTTCTACAGGCAGTGCGTTAGAAGTCCGTCCAAATCTTGTCTTCTACTAGACATTACTGGTGGGACTGGCGACCATGAGAAAATTCAGCTAGAGCAGGCAGATCTCACGGCGCATGTCAAATGCGGGAACAGTACTAGCTTCCTCTCTCCAATCCCCGGCCAGAGCCCGAACTCGTTCACTCTATCGACGCCAACACCATCCTGCAGTGAGGTCTTCTAGCTGAAGTTGGGTTCCTAGTTTTAGTTATGTATTTTTGTTAGATCTTTACTTAAGCGCAAGTATGCCGTAATAGTATATGAGATATCATCACCATTTTACCCCAGCCCGTCTTTCGAAATATTTCCTGCATGCTGTGTGCTCCATTCTTGATTGGTTGATGACGAAATGCCCTACTTCTCTACATTCAGACCAGTGGGTACAAGATTTCATTCGAGACGGGTGCGTAGTGCGATCAGGGTGAATGGATGCCTCGCAAGATGATGAAACCACCCAGAAGCGAGTCTCTCTAGGCCGCTGTTCGAAGAATTGAGCCGTGCCCGAGCACCAGACACGGAATCTATGCTAACCTACTTGAATGGATCAGGGCTAGAATGCGAGCGGCGGAATGATTGAATCGGGATCGTGCCTAGAACGAGGAGAATGATAAGGTGATGCCACCCACAATGCAGTCTGAGGGCCATGAAACGAGCCCAACCCCTTGCCGCCTACTTTCTGAGATGTATTAAATTATGCAACCATATATATTCTTCCCCAGATACTAACGAGTATAAATTCGCGACTTCCCTCCCGACCCAAGCCCTTCGTTGATGTTCTTTATCATTCCAAGGGGGGTTAAATTATCGCCCTATTATCGTTTTTCCGTTGGCTTCCACGGCCGTTATCCAACCTTTACCCCCTTTTCTCCCTCCAACTATAGCACTCGTTTCTGCCGCCAGGCTTTTAGGTAGTATCATGCACTTACTAACAGCAATTCTCTATGATAAATATAGCGACCAAGTGAGTCTAATATTACAGATCCTGTTGACTAGTTGGCTGTTCAATTCTAGTCAACGGGCATTTATATTGCGTCATCTGGCATCCTTCTAGGATATGAAAGGAGTTCAACTCTCTAATCTGCAAATCTCTGAGTAAGGTCCCGCCTAATACCGCATTTACCTGCAATAGCTACAACCCTCAAACTTGCAAGATCCCAAAGTACGAGTGGTATATCCAAAGATACCAACCAGTTCTGAATGACTAACTCTCCAGCGATCTCGACAAGCACTCACTGATCCAAAGCTTCGACCTAATACCATCTATATAGAAGATATTTGAAATCGTAAGCTTCTTAAGGCGGGAAAAATTAGCAAGACAACCCAAATCCTTGAGTGTGAGCGCGGAAAGTAAAATTTTCATGGAGTTAATGGGGTCGGTCATAATTTTACCCAGATTCTCCTGCCACCTTATGCTGAAATATTTGAGAAACCCACTTCCCTTTATCATCTTGTTAATTTAATTGAGGTTTGCAGAGATTTCTCCTATAGTATCAACCGGTTCAAAACATTGAAGGTGACGGAGACACGGGGATCTTTAGAATGCCCTAGCGAATCTCGAAAATTCAACACAATATTCCTGATTTAAATAAAACTCTCCTCTGGTGCAGAGCCTTTCTAGTTTTGGGAAACCGTGGAACTTAACTGACAGAGGAGTAAAGCCATCATGGACCTCGAATCCTATAAAGTTAAAGAACGATGGCCAGGTCTCCTCAAGGATATTGAGTGTCAAATGCGTAATATGGGGAGCAAGGGCTCCGATTATCAACGCCAACATGGACTGTTCGGGAAGGATATTGAAACTTTCGAGCTATGATTGTAAGGTGTTCCCATTCCAGATAGTTCTGGCAGCTTCCGTCATTGCTAGGCATAGTTCTTCCCATCCATCGCCTCCATACCATTTCACAGGGCTTCCGTATGTCTTGTTAAGATCTATTCTAGGAAGTAAAATTTTCTCAACGTAGTGGAGCTGGTTTGCTAGACAGGGCTTTTCGAGTAGCGTCCTAGTAAAAAGTAATAATGTGCGGTGCGCGGATGGCCCTGGAGTCCGAACAGCCAACGCTGAATAAAGTATAGGTTGCGTGATTTGGAATACGCGTCGTGAGGCAAGGTGGAGAGACCAAAGAGATATAATTCGTACGTGATTCTCTTGCTGAATCGTCTCGCTGACATCAACGGCAGAAAATTTTCAGACAACCCGTAGATTAGACACGATGCATATAATAATAAGTTCGCTGGGTAGGTAAGCCATCTTGGGTCGGGTAGTAGCAGTGGTAATAGTGATGAATAGATAAAGTGTCCCTATGTACGCGAGGCTGGCTGCGTCGATGGCCGTCTCATAATTTGAAAGGAGCTAGGATTTTCGTCCTGCACATCCACCCAGCATATTCCACGTGTCGTCGAGTGCAAAAAGTCATGATATTGCTTCGTGCACTGCATGCATGTTTGAAGGGTGTAAATGTATGTGACTAGAAGGTGGACTGATCTTGTAGGACGGCAACCGGTGAAGGACAGGGGTAAGGCAACGAGTTGGAGGACGTTATAGCTGCATCGGGCAATGTAATTAATACAACATTTAAACAGTAGGTGCCTTTTGCTTTCGGGAGAGCATGGTTTCCACTATTGGACTCACGTAGAGTAAGAGCGGATGGGGGAAATCCCATTGGTCCTCTTTTAAAGCATTGCGGAGAAGTAAGCCTAGAAGTTTGTTACATCAATGTGCTAGCCGCTTTTTCAAGCCACTCGCCACTCTTCGCGCTGCGGTGTGTTAAAAGGCCTTACTCACTTCGTCTACCACTTTTCCTCATCAGAACGTGCTAGGAGCTGCAGAGTGCGTTGTATCCGCCTATCTTAGGTCCGCATACAGTGCATAAACCCTGTAGGTTAGGAGGCGAGGCTTCGTTCGTGTTAAGTAAGGTCGATTAGTAGAAATGGATTAATACAGTTCGCTTGGCACTGTACATTGAAAAGGTCCTCGACGCCCTCGTTCAACATGGGGGAACGCAAAATCAGAACATCATCCAAGACGCACTCTGCACTTTCACGCAAAATGACTGCTCCTGGGGTCTCCAACCTCACAGCTATCCTCCAAGGAGCCTCGATCGGCAGTGCGTCTATTGTCAGATGCCCAGCTACGATGCTCAACAGATTTCGGTCTCTCAATCCGGCCGAGTACATCATCTTGTTCACGCCGGTCGTCCCTCACCCACTGTCCACAGAGCTAGATCTTAACATGGATCCGTTCGAGCCCCTGGGCCGATCTCTCTCCCGGCGCCACAGCCGCATCAGACATGTTCCCTACGTTCCCAGCAAAGGGATGACCCAGACGCACATTGACTTCCTCCGTACTGCTGGCGCCGTTGTGGTCGTTGTCTGCACCACGCAGAACATTGCAACCCAAAATACCCATAGATACAACGAACAAACCGGGTTTGCCAGAGACATCTCACACAGAGTCGAGCAAGATGAGTCACTCGCAAGCGTGCCACTTCTCCTCGTACTCATCACCGATGGCCTGAATATGCAGCCCCATTACGATGGAGTGCACGACTTTCCCGCCCTCATTACACACTCGAATTACACGCCAACTGCCCTCGAGGGTGTCGCTCGCGAAATATTCGGAGCCTGAACGGTAGTGCGTACTCACGAAACGTTACAGAAAACAATGTCACGAAACTGGAAGGTTTAATAGTTGAAGCAGAGCCTGGTGCTCGTCAGCAATAACGGAACAAAAATGGTGCTGTCCTGTAGGATACGTGGTGAACCACCTTTCCCTAGTTCTTTCCAAATTTCCTGTATCTCCTTGCTTCTTCTATGCATCCTGTCCAGCAAAGAGCAAAACTCAGTCTATCTTGTCAGTTTAGCGCCGAAAAGGTGAAAGCAAGATTTGGGAGCCTTGATTGAAGTTTAAAGGGATTAATTGAAGGTGACCGGTGAGGCTGAGGGCCTTTGATTACCACCTCATACATGCGATATTAAAGTGATCGAGCAAGCTTGCTTTCTCAAACATAATGATTGTGAGCCTAAAATATAAAAAAACGATAAAAATAAAAATGGGGGGGATCAAACGAATGTGTTCTCCAATACTTCTTGGTTAATGCCTATCTCTCAGCAATCTTGAGTGGGTTCACCGTGTTCCTCTGTTGCCTGCTTGCCTCCCCAATTAATAATGTCCCAGCCATTCTGCTTCATTGACTTCTTGTATTCAACCGTCGGAAAATAATGATCATCCTTCTTCATTGTACGGATCTCATGAATACCTTTGAGGGTCCTGAAATCGATCTTCAAATGATCACCGTCACTGACCTTTGCCACCTCTCTCAAAAAGGAAGACAGGTCGGGAGTAGAAGTGTCGTTGATATGCGTAACAAACCAAGTGGAACAAACGTCGTAGGAATGAGCCGGGCTGCCATCGCTGATTTGGGAAATATAAACCTTAGAAGGCAGTTCGCGGACTTGCTGGCGAACTGCGTTATGGGGCTGTTGAATGGTCGCTCCACCAAACTTGATTACATGGTTGGTTTCAAAATCCTCGGTTTGAATGCGGCGCCAGTGAATGTTGGTTTCCTTTTGATTGCGTATGACGAGAACGTCAACTTCATTGCTGTGGTTCAACATGCTCAGTTTCCATGGGTTTGTAACCAATTCACCGTTAAGGGTCAGGATAATATCCATTTCCTCAAATTGCTTATCACCACCAGCGGCGATTTTTTCAATTTGAAGTAGTGTGTAACGTCCTTGGCCTTCATTCTCAATTCTATCAATCCACTCTACTAGAAATTAGCGAATCTTACTAGAGGCTTAATTAATCTTAACCTACTATCAGGAACACCCTCAAGTTTAGCTTTGGTCATTTCTATGGCAAAAACTTCAAAGTTGAGCGCATTCAACTTGGGTTCAATGCCCTTCTTGAGAAGGTCAAGGACAGGCAGAAGAGGTGCAGTTGGGATACTGCTAATAATCTCCTCGTCATCCTCACCACTAAAGGTAAGGCAAAGGGCTTGAACGGTGCCATCCTTGGTCATCAGGACCCCGCTGGGGTAATGCCTGGGAAGAGTGCTCTCAGTAACGATCGTGTCCATATTGGTAACCCTATACTGTGGTTTGCTGGTAGTATTCGGCGGTGACCATGTCAAAATGTCCGAGATTGAGGTTTTCCCGAAAGTCGGATCCCCTTGTTCTGTGATTCCAATATAGACAGCTTTCTCTCCCTTCTCAAAGTATTTGTCGGACAGACTGGGCGTATAGACGTCCGCAAGCACAAGGGATGGGTCGTACTTTAGTATTACGACGCCATAGTTCAGATCCATGTATACAATTCTGGCCTCGACAAAGATGGTTTTGGCTAAAGTTAGCTTGATATCGCCAAGGTGATGAGGGACAGCACTGCGGGAGCATAAAAGCAAACCATATTCTGCATCAAGAACCAAGCCATAGCCCTTAAATGCGTGACCGTGGCAACCGTCCAATGGAACTGGTGTTGAGAAGTCTACACACATAAAGCTCCGAATGATGTCCTTTGCTTGGGGGTATAGCGCACTCACACTGACGCCAAGGTTCGCTTTCTGGGGTTTTGGGGCAATCGGAGGAAGTGTTTCAGCCAGATTCGTGAGGTCCCATCGTCCAGTTTTGTCGTTTCGACTCACGAGTTTCATTTCCGGGTACCAGTGACGATCGATATCAACACCTTGGGTATAGACGTGGTTGAGATCGGAGAGCTCCTTATATTTGACCAAAACACGGGATCGATCTAGTGATTATGGGCTTTTGAACTTTATACAGAAGAAACACTTACCGTTGAGAGTCTCCAAAATTTTGGACAACGCACGTAGATTGGGCGTCTCCCTGTGATCTATCTCTTCAATGAGCCAGCCTTTGCCGAAGGAGCCGGTTGATTCGCTAACTATGACGCCAGCGTCACCGCAAGGTATAGAATACTGCAGGGCTTGAGGGAGAGATACGTCATGAAATCTGGCCCCGCAAGCAGAAACGAAACGGTCGGGTATCAAAGTATCCAAGTTAGAGACCTCGACTTCAACGGTGCATTCTTTTCCCCACCGAAGTAGCAGCAGTGAAATTTTGCTGCCAACATTGTCGTCCAGGATTGATTCCAAATCGACAAATCGTGTAAGGGCTTCGTCGTTAACCTTGATCAGTATATCACCCTCTCTGACCTTGGAATCTGCAGGCCCTTTAGGAATGACATGTTCTGCAACTAGCATGCAGGTCTCTTCAGGGAATTTTAAGCCGAGAACTTCTTCCCATGTGTTAGAGAGTCCGAGTTTTCGGCACTGGTCAAACGACTTCAATCCCCATTCGACCTGGATTTCTCCGCGTGAAACCGGCTTTCCTTCTCTAATGCAGTCCAAAGCTCGCTTAACACGAGCTAAGGGAAGATAGAAGTTTGTTGCGGCGCTCCCAGCAAACGCTCCAGCTTGTAATGCCACGACATCCCCGTTCGCGTCAACTACAGGACTACCGGAACTGCCACCCTTAGCGAGTGTTGCGGCTTGGATATAGTTTGTATCTGCGTATATTAGTATCTACACTAACCACTATGACAGCTGATACTTACTAAAATCGTGCCAGCCTTCGTATTGTGGAGCATTGCAATCCAAGCGGCTGATGACGCCAGACAGCACACTCAGTTTCTGACCAGCGTCATTGCCAATCACCGTCACTTTCATTCCGACATGTGCAATGTCTGGTTTGAGTTGGAGCGCTGAAATAGCCATTCGCTTGATTTTCTTAGGATCAAACCAGACGAGAGCGAAGTCATGGATAGGATCACGGTGAGCTCTCTCGATGTCGCACTACTCATCGGTTAGTAGGCTTTAACACAATATTGGATGTACTAGCTGCATACCTCTTCAAAGTTGTGGAAAATACATCGACCTACAAATGGCCCAGAACTAACCACATGCTTTGGATGATCAGAACACGTAAGACAAAAACAATACGGGGAGCGATACTCTATTGGTCATAATAAGGCCCTTGGTATCATCCACGATGGATCCTGAGGCTTGGCCGGCAGAGGCATTGCATTCGTTAAATGAAGTTGGACGGTAATAAATAATGGATACGGTTTTCGAGGCAACAACTTGCACCACCGTATCCGTCATGATGTCCATGTATTCGTCCTGGTCGACCGAGGCGAAGATGAATTTAGTTGCACATGTGGGCAATAAAAAGGTGAATTTTTAACAGGCTTGGAAAACAAGTTAGAGTTGAAGGCCTTATATACAATAACCCCGATAAATTGGGGGGGTGAAGTGGCCCCCATCAGATGGATTGAATGACTCAAATACATGTGAAATTGCAAGGATTCTGCAGGAAGGCAACCGGTGAGGATGGAATAGTTGACAGGGCTGCTGTACACCGCATAACCCTTTGCATAATACTATAATTGTGAGACCTATAAATGCAGCCTTGGTTACTCTGACACCTTGCCTCAGTAGGGATAGACGAAGAAATATAATGTATTTGATTATGATTCACCGGAGACTTGGTGAAGACGTGTTCAACTGTGATCTAGGTTGCAGGTGAAACGGGGCAATGTTGGGCCCTCAGTGAATCATATAACGCTATTTCAGCCCCAGAAAAAAATTCATGTTATATTTCATGCATCACTAATGCACACTATGGGATGATGGCGCAACGGCAAGCCATGTCACCTCGTATGCAACCGGGCGAAGAGGCTTTACTGAGGCCCAACCATCCACCCGCAATTGCCTCATGCACCTCTTTCCCTTTCTCATTATTTTGCGCCACCTAGGACACGATATCGGCGAAGAAGGTCATGCACGTTACCTTCCGTCTTTTTAGGGATAAGCGCCTTTGAACTTCCTTACTAAGGGCAAGCAGCAGATGGGGAAGAATCCTATTAGTCCTCTTTTAAAGCATCGTAGAGAGGCAACGTTGTGTGATATCCCTCGTTGGAAGCTGTCGTGCCGAGTGTGGCTTGAAAAAGCGGCACACTTTATAGGCCGATGGAAAGGCGTAAAGATGCGCGGGTTGCCCTTAAGGATCGTAGTTGTTGACCTCTTCACCGCTCAGTTGTTTACGCCACATGCGATTTTCTCTATATAATTCATCATCTCGTCAAAGCTTGGCAACACAACGGGCTGTGGATATATAATGGCTCCTTTAGCTGTAAATACGGTCACGAATGCGATCTGTCGACGACATTGGACCAGGTACCCTCAGATCACCACCAACACAATTTGAAGATGGTGAAGCACGGAAGGAATTAATTGCGAAGTGGCTTACATACACTCCCAAAGTTAGTATAGACCTAGCGAAATTAATAAGTGGTCCTAATTGATACATAGGTCTAAATATTGGAGTACAGAGAAGTTGGCGACACTATAAAAGAGATTGCAGTCAAAATGGTGGAGACTGAGGGCACTCCTTGCTTTAAAATCACTATGGATGAGCTGTCTGAAAGGAAACGGGCAAAGGAATTCATAGCATGGCTAGCTAAACCTATCATGGTTGATGGACCAATTTGGCGTGAACACAGAGGAGATTTGGGTTCCCAGTCGAGGTTGAGTTTCGAAAAGTGTCAACCGGACATTAAGGCGTGAAGAGCGCAGACGCTCCCTCTTGTGTCTTACACCCCAAAACGACTCCATAAGCTTAGTGAATCATATAACGCTACTTCAGCCCCAGAAGAAACCCATGTTATATTTTCATGCATCACCAACGCAGATCATAGAATGATGGCGACCAGAGTGTTGTCCCATGCTGCATATCTGCATCGGTGTCAACGCACAGATCCGTCCATGGCAGCTGCATGAGCTCTTTATCATCCAGAGCCTTCCCCGTTCTCCTTTCAACTCCCTACCATCATTTAACCACGCTGAGAGACATATTACTCAATGACCGATACAGACGAGACCCCCGAGGGAGCGTCCCCAACATTTGTCACTCATTTTAGCCCTCCCAGCGATAATTGCGAAGAAGCCCCTTCACCTCAAGAGAATCGTCCTGGCACACCATTCCCTAGAGACATCTTTGCCTCCTACTCTTCACCTGAGTCGCCTCAATCCTCATCCTCTGAGAAAACCATTCCCACCACCGTCACGCCTTCGCCGCATGACGTCTCCCGATCCACTCGCAACATACATCTTCATATCCCTGCCACTCCCACCAAATGCGTTACAGAGCGTGAACTCGCATGGATGCACTCCAACAATGAAGATGTCACACCTATCGATGAGTCCCCAATCAAACCACCAATGAGCCATTACAGCATAGAATCGATATGTTGGGAACTTGCCCGACGCAAACATGGGGAGTGTTCCGATGGTTGCGTTGCCGACGAAAGATGTGGTGAGGCAAAGGAGATTTTTACTGCCCTTATGTCCTTCATGTATGTGCTGGACGAAAAGCACCGAAGTTCATTCACTTGCTAAAATTTGGTCTTTGTACTACAAGACGTTGCGTAGCAATAATGAGTTAGAAC
The DNA here is from genome assembly GCA_010093925.1 of Zopfia rhizophila CBS 207.26. Taxonomy (NCBI): domain Eukaryota; kingdom Fungi; phylum Ascomycota; class Dothideomycetes; family Zopfiaceae; genus Zopfia; species Zopfia rhizophila. The sequence goes on from ML994611.1 coordinate 3,218,910, forward strand.
AAAAGAAACTCTCGCTGTCTATATTCTCACTTGCTATCTAAAATAAATCCCTTCTGTTACTGGTCTACACCCCCCAATCTTGCTTTGAGTTTGTGGGATACAGCGATTCAGCAGCAGAGGACTGGTCGAATGGAAAGTGCCCATGCGACGAATGAATGGGTGATGTTGCGAACTCAGTGTCAGGACTTGAGACTTCCGTTACATCGAGGGAGCTCCGGCGTGTCGCTGTCGCCTCAAGGTCAGGGCTTGAGCCTTCTGTTATGTCGAGGGAGCTCCGGCATGTCGCTGTCGCCTCAATGTGCGGACTTGAGCCTTCCATCATGTTGAGGGAATTCTGGCGTGCTGCATTCTTTTTGGGGTCAGTGATTGAGCCTTCCGACGTAGTTTTAGCTCTTACTTTGCGGAATTTCCAAACCTGTGATAAAAGGATAGAGATGTTTGCGAAGCATCCTATGACACAGTGCCCCTATCAAAGTTAGTGCAGTGCACTGGGGAGTTGCTGCAGTAAACATACCAATAGAAATAAATCTGTCGTGGCATGCACGAGGCCGATGCCAGCAAAGCCCGCACTCAAACATACAGCTGCAACCCACCAAGTCTTTAACGCCTCTTTTATTTTGGATATCCTTGCTCCGTGGATGAGCCCTGTAACACATACAGCTACCAATATATGCACTGAGGAGCCGCCTGATAAAGCCAACGCACGCCCGAGTTGTACGTGTTTTGTAAGGAATGCTAATAAGCAACCGGCGAATTGGAGCGGAAACGTGATTACGGTAAGGATGTTGAAAACGCTAGCAATCCAGGGTAAGGTTTGTTCGGGCTCGAGCGTTCGTTCAGGCTTGAGGATTCTCAACATCATAAAAACCTAAATTCTAGTTAAATGTGTGCTTTCAATACTGTCTCTGTACGAACCTCAAAACCTAGTGTGTTTAGCCACGACAACTCAAACAACATATATATGGGCAAAATAGAGATAGGACGTAATCTGAGCTGTATCCCGATTAGGATGATGTTATAAACTTGGAGTATACCAAAACACAAGGCCGATTGAACGTAGAGGGAAGTCCGTGAGATACGTGAATGCCATAAAAGTCGGATCTGAGCGAGAGAGAGCAGACAAATAATCTCTGCGCAAACGAATGCTGCGAGACGGGGACTCGGAAGTGTTGTAGAGCAGGAGTTGACTAGTAAATGAGACCAACCAAACTCAATTTGAGGACAAGGCAACATGAAAACAAGGCGAAAGGACGCGAGCGGGAGCGTAGCTTGTGAAGGCCAAATGTCCGGAGGCAGCTTTGGCGTAGAAATAGTATGGAACCAGTAAATAATAAAATGAAGTGAGCAACACCCGCGAGAAACTTTATGCTTCAAGGTAGCGAACGCCCATCCTTATCCACTTCACGGCATTGCGTTGGGCACTCCGCCCTCGGAAGCCATCTTTTTCCTCCATTACCAAAGAAGACAAGCCAGGAAGCCACAGGGTTCGGGAGGTGCATAGTTGCGATCTGGTCCGAGAGATGAATCCCTAAGCGAGGCTTCGCCTTCAACTACTATTTCCAAACGCGAACTAGTATGATAATATCCTTGGTACGAGCATGCCACCCTAACCGAATGCTAAATTTCCTGACTAACCCATTCCATGAGCGTATCAACACACCCCCACTCGTTTGTGTTAAACAGCTGATTCTGCGCTTCTCCGTCTCTAACGCAAATGAAATCCGGGGTTGCCAACTTAAGGAAGTGGTAAGGCGTTTTAGAGACGCACTCCACTCTTCTGAAACGTCGGGGAGATTGGGCACATGAGAATTAGATCCTGAATCTACGAAGCCTTCCGCTAATCACTGAGGCCGATCATCTATCCTGTGTAGTTGACAAGAGCAATGATTTGACACTTTAGCTCTCGTCACAGTGAAGTAGAGTGCAAATGTATCTGCACAGACAACAGACACCACTCGTTCTATCGGCTCGTCCTCATCAACGCGGGTGGCGTACTATTGCCTCTTTAGAATACGAACGGGGTGAAGCTAATGCAACGAGAGTGTCTAGCATTGTGGCGTGGCGTGAACCATGATCGTGAAAGGGAAGCAGCATGTAGATGCGTCGAAATCTATCGGTACGACTATATGATGTCGCGCTATCACGTGCTTGGCAGGGCAAATCCCAATCACCAGGTTGGGATAATTCATCGTCCTTCATGCCACGTAAGATAGCAAATGCAGCCTCGCACTGGCATTCAGCCTACCCATTTGAGTACAGCCTTCTGCCACTCTCTTTTCCACACCTTAATGTTCTATTTCTACATTTCCCAGTGAGTCCCCAAAAACACGGCAGTACCACCCACGTTGGCGTCAAGGTTGTAGACGCTCGCGACGCCACCTCGGTGATTTGAGGTTACTGCCGAGTTCGCAGAAGCAATTGTGTTTTTGTGGATCATCAAAAGAATCAGAGAAAAGGAAGTCTCCTTGAGCTTACCACTCTTCAATTTCTGCTTTCTTGTCACTTCTTCGACATGCCCAGTTCACTAGTTCAGAACCAACCCCTTACTCCCCCCTCCCTCCCCTCCCTCCACCCTCACGTCGCGCTTTCCGAGCCAAAGCCTCCAAACTCTCCCCTTTCCACTAAGCTGGAGCTTCAAGAGCACCTTACGCACGAGAGGAAGGAAGAAGTAAGTTAACCTGTAGATTGAGAGGCTTGCAATCAACTTAAGTGAATATAGTGTCCTGTGTGCTCCGGAAACGTCGCTATAGCGCTCCAATTCGCCATATCCGAAAACTCGATGTATCGGCCTGCCGATTATTTTGAAGCTGGAGGTTTCAATATTCTGATCATCCACGGCCTTGATGGACCGAAACACTTCTCTCTGTGCGTGACGCACCACGAGTACAAAGCAGCGTCAGGAATCATACTATATACAAGAGAGCATCCTTCGGCCGCTCAGATGGCAATCGAACTCGAATGTTACTAGAAGAGGATGTCCGGAGTTGTACCAAACTTGTATCGAGCAGTTCGCACGACTCGCAATGCTCCCAGTGCAAGTGCAGACTTCGACTCTTGGATTTCCTTAGATCGGGAGTTTGGATTTCTGATATTGGAAAATTTGTGGCGGTTGGCCTTCGTGGCCTGATACGGCGGTACATATGGAATCGTTCAGTGGCCCAAACGTCCCCTTCAACAGTGTGAGTTGTGTACCCGAAAGCCAGATACTGGTTGAATTGGAAGGATGATGGGATGGAACTCAGTGCTTCGCATAGACTTATTCTTCTCAAATGTGAATTACAGTTTCTTCAGTCTCGAACTTGACAAGTGAGCGCTAATATCAAATGACTGGTTACTGAGCAGACAATATGTTTAATGCGATATCGAGAAATGAACCGGAGAAGCTCCGCTTAATAAAGGTATTAGCGAGGTAGCCCGAACAGTTTCCCCAATTCCTCCATCTTCGGTTTTGAGAGTTTCTCTCGCAATATTGCCTCATTTTTTTCCCTTTGTTTAGTATCCCTTAACATGCTCCATTCTTTCATTTTTCTATAGGCTTTAGTTTGGAGTCCTTGGGTTGTGCGGTCGCCATATTTGGCTTGGAATATTTCAAGAGTCTCGCTCCATGGTTTGCCGAGCATAATGCGGAGGTAAAGGATGCTATCCGTTTCATCGTTGGTATACTTCGGCCTCGGGTTCCCCATGCTATCACCCTGCCCCTGGCTGGTCGTTGGACATTCATGCCTCCAGCTGGTCGTTGGATTTTCATTCTTAGCATACTCCGGCCTCCAGTACCCCATACTATCATCTTGCCTCCACCTGGTTGTTGGAGTTTCATCTCGACTGGACCGAGTTTCTGTTTTGCTCTCGGGCGGAATAGCCCCCGTCGAACCTGGTGCGATCGTCTCCAGACTCATCACATTTCGTCTGGCTGGGCTCATCTCCCAGTGAGTTCAGGGCCCTTAATGAACTGGGTCGAGACTTACGGTGAAGAGGGCCTGATGTCCTAACGTTGTCCATAACTAGATATGCGCACAGAACTCAGAATAAAGGCAGTGATGGATGATCTGAACAGTAACTGTCGGGCAAGCTTGATAGACTATTGGAACTCATTTGCAGGTTGATTGGAGCAGAAAGTCTTAAGGACTAAGTGATAATGAAAGAGGACTAAATGCTAGTGATCTTCAGTGTCTCCACACCGCGGCTCCACAATTCCTATGCAGCCATGACATAGACTATATCCGGGAGTGATTGGGGTTCGAAAGCAAGCCGAGCAGCCCTCCACTGATCTATCGTTTAGCATAACAAGGATCTAATATTGCTTGCGCCCAATTGGGGGCATCCCGCACCTCCTTCGTAACGGGTGTCACCTCTAAGAAGAAGTCTATGGCTCTCCCACACCGTTCTTCCAAGAAAAATCGACAAAAAAAAAAGAAAGAGGGGTATTTTATGTCACATGAGTATATCGGCCAAGCCGGCGAGTATGTAGGCAGCGTATATGTTCCACCCGTGATTGCCTGGAGGGAGACAAAATAGGCAAGGCGCAGAAATGCAGATGGCGAAAGGTGAAATGGCTAGGGACGGTCGTTTCGTCCGTCGCTCGATACTTTTAGCGCTAGCGGAATCCTTCGTTGGGTGAAGACTTTTGTTAATGTGACGGTGAATGGCAGTATGAATCAGGGTGATCGGGACACGCGCTCGGCGGGAGTGGAAAAGTCGTCAGACGCAGTTGGAAGCGGCCAGCTGAACGCTGCCGCAGATTAAAAATAGTTAGAAACCATTGGTTCGCGCCTTCTAAGCTGCATTATCTGTCTTGAGTCGGGGTGTCAAGCTCTATCGCCCGAGAAGTTCCTCAAAGGTCCGTCACAATATGCAAAGTTGCAGCTTGAGTCGTCACATATGCACTCACCCTTGCAGACGTGGCTTGCGCGAAACTGGAAAAAGGTTAACTGTCATCGCGCACGACCATCGCGTACGGTTGATACGGCAGGAGCGGCTGGAGGCTTAGCGAAACTCCCGCTTCATCAATACGTTCATCTCCGATCGTGCAGAGCACAGAGCAACGCCACTACGCATAATGCCTCTCAGCGTTAATGCAAGCAGCGAAGAGGCACAGAGGACCGCTGGCCATGACCGATTTGGGTGGGGACGGTTCTTGGTGTGTACAGACATGGGCTTAGTGAGCTCAGGTTAATAAAACAGTGCAGGACTTCACACGCACCGAAGCTACAAACCTTGCGCAAAGGTGGACTACTTGGACCTCGGTTCCCGCAAATGAGAAGCGAGCGACTCTTCAGCGTATAAACGAGCAATTGGAGGGTGAAGATATTCCCATAATACAGGGTGATGTCCTTACCTGGCGAATGTCCCCTGCTATGAGGCGGCTGCGAGGTTCGTGTTCATAGCGTGCGAGTCAGTGCATGGATACTTACTTCAAGCAGCCGAACGTGCACCAGCTCAATTGCCATATGACCCTGTCAAGGCTGCCGTGGCTGCTAACCAGGAAGACCAGGGAAAACCCTAGACTTGAGGCGTGGGATGTGGCTAGGGATGGGGCCTGAGTACTCACCCGTGCAACGGCAGCTCCACCAGGGATACCAGATTCCTGCTTATGGATGTGTTTTCGTTCAATTTTGCTATATATTTTGGATTGCGTCAAAGGGAACCGTGGGAATTGCCAAGCAAAATTTGGTCAGGGAAACTTCTCCGCCCTTTGCAGCCTATTGGATACACAGGATACAGCCCGTAGCAAGAGACCGCAAATGCCGATGAACTCTCGTCCCGAAAGAGGCAGTCGACAGTACTGTGCCCAACCAGCTATTCACTCCACATGTCTCGAACTCCACCTTGCGCTTCTCCTGAAAATATGCTGCAATTTCGATTTCAAATAACGTACTTTAGAAAAGAATGCGGGTCTCAGGCCCGATACCCTGCGCGAGAGACAATCATTTGGATGAAAACGAGGCTCTGCCTGTCGGTGTCTTTGGAAGTGAGGATGTGTTTGTGCAGTCGCCTTAAAGAGGATTCCTATGTTAGTTTACTTGGGCTGCTGTTTAGACCGCCGAGACGAACCGCAGTTTTCATCAAGCCGGTATTCTCTAGATAAAGCATTAGCTATGCATTAAATGGCTCAAGTATTTGCTCTTACAGAGCGATTACATTTGCTGGGCATCTTTTATGTGTCTCCGCGTATTTTGTGCACCAAGCTCTCACCATATACCGGAGATGAGAACATTTGTAGTGAGCTTCAGTGTAGTCACACATCCGTAAAGGTGTATAACGGGGTGAATAATTGCAACTAATAACCGTGGGACAGCACGTCTTCTTATTTGCATGGGCATCTGCTCACACTGAATGTAGAAAATGTCCAACCTGCGTCAAACCAGGAAAAGGAAAGGAGCCGGTACCACATCCGATATTGGAAAAGCGCTTGCCTGGGGTAGGTGGCTAACGTCTCCGTCCCGTATTAACTTTGTCTTTCCTGGCCTATCATAACCAAATCCACCTCTGATCCCGCTGCCTCTGAAGATGTCGAAGTTCCTCGCGTTGGGCCACCATCCATTAACGCATCTTGCTTTGGAAATCTTATCCCAGCGGCACCCATGAACCACTCCCGCGATGAAATAGGATAGTAAATAGTAGGAAGATCATCATCCACGGGCTTGTCTAAATATATCGTGAGCACGTATTGGTGGTTCTCGAAGGGTGCGTCCCGGATCCAACAAAAGTCAAGACAATAAAAGTCAAGAAGAGTGCCCCAACGCATTTCTCCATGCAAGTCAACTCCAACCCGGCCATCCAAATTCAGAACTAGCTGAAGCTCCCGCACAATATGTGGTTTGAAGTAACGCCCAGTGACACCTATCTCGGCAAGGCAGTCTCTAGCAATCGATTTCGCTTCTTCTAGGAGTGCTTTCACCTGGGCATCCTCATGATCTAGTATATATTTGGCAGCAAGCCGGGCAGTCATTCCAATTGTCTTCTTTTGGGCGGAGATGCCGCCAATACGTTCCCATACACTTGATTCCACATCGAGGATTGGTTCAAAGGGCTTTTCCGTGCAATTACGAAACGGTGGGCTATCATGCTCATGGTTGGATGCGGGAGGAGGTGGAGGAATAGGAATAATTCGATTTCGCGGCGGTTTTTGCTTCGAGACATGACTAATAATTTCTGTAAGAGCCGTGTCGGATATTATATTTTTGGAAAGCACAATATGGAGAGAGGTGCAGAGCACAGAGAATATGAGTAGCACCAGAGCGCACAGCACTATCTGGATAGGCTCTTTCATTAGGAGTGGGTAGGAGAAACCCATAACGACAACAAACGGTACGAAACCTCAAGAAACATCAGGCCGGGGATATTATATTTTCCACGCCACCCCCTAAACGCTGAACAAGATACCCTCCCATGCATGTACCCTTGGTCACCCTGGCACTCTTTCCTCCTGCAGGTAGCCGCATGCAGCGAAGTGGGAACAGCAAAGCATGGCGTAAAGACGGGATTGAAGGCTGCATTCTCCCATGTCTTGCTACCGCAGCCAACCTACTTGACAAGGTTTCCGCTACAATTGCCTAGAATAGACTGTTTTGGTCCCTCGTTTGGTCCCTCGTTCGCGACCTCTATAACTGTGGTAATTCGGATTCCACCCTGGAAATATATGGTCAGATTGGCTACAGATCAATAGGAGGCACATACCTCCACGCTATTTACTGGGGTTGAAGTAGGCGCAGGGGGGACAGGAGGCCCGCTGTGGTGCATATCACCCAAGGGAGGGGCTTGGTTCTGACCATCGCCGTCGCCCGAGACTGCCACGGGACTTGTCTGGAAGGGAGCCTGAGGATAAGGTGCAGCGTGGCTTGGGTGCTGCTGCGAGGAGTGTAATTGACCCATTGAAGGACTCAAATGCAGGTGACCAAATGACTAACCTTGCAGAAAGGCAACCGGTGAGGACTGAATGACAGCTTAGCTGCGTCGGGCAACGTGCTTGATATAACATTAAGAACCAGAGCTTACCCTTGCCAGCTGCTGAACTACCACCCTATTAAAATCCTGAGTTAGTTTCCGTAACGAAAGAAGCATTTGAAAGTGCAGGGACCTTTTGCTTCTGAGGGCATTATCCCGCGCAGCGCCTCGTCAATCAGCAGTGGATATAGGAAAGGGTCCGATTAGCCCTCTTCGAAGGGAAGGGCAAGGGTAAGCGATTAAATTGACGATCAGATTGAGGCAGTTGGGAGGATGAACCCCGCGAGGTTGAATGAAGGATGATTTCGGACAGAGCACGGGCTTGGGAAGGCGTCTGGCTAACGCCATCACATTCCGCCCAGGCCTAATCAGCGCCACAGCTGCACCAAAGCTCCTGACCACCATGTTGGAGAAAGTGATTAGCGAGTCGACCCCGGGTCGATGCGCTAACCATTTTCTCCAACCCCTTGTGTCAACAGCCATTTCACGTCCTTGGTATTCTTCACGCTACAATGCATCCAAAGTCCCTCTGCATCCACCAGCTCTTCTACGTCAGAACATGATGAGAACTCCTCAGTGTGTTGTATCCGCTGGACCCGAGATCCGCATACTGTGGACTGAAACTCAAGATGGGTCAATTAACATCACAATAAGTCATGTTACGAATTTGCCTGGTGGAATCGAGAAGTTAGGAGTCTCTAGCCCGAACCTTTTATGGACTCATTCAGAACGTTCTGAAAGAGATTCGAATACAATAACATTCCAGGCTCCACCAGTTGGACGAAACGCAGACGAACAAGGTCCGGATGGCCGAGATGTGAACAACCCAGATGACGAATCGACCGAAGGTTTCGATGAGCAGGTTAGAAATCTCCGGGACAAGATTGGTAAAAGATGGGAAAAGACGTTGAAAACGCCCCAAGAAAACCTCCAGTCGTGGTCGGAGGACCCAGACGCATTTTTTGGGACCACCGGGTTCATTTCCAGCGAGCAGTGGTCCTACAACGCTTTACGCGACTCGAAGGACAAACTACATTTGTACCGGGACCCTTTTCATAAAGTCAATCTAGCGAATCGCCTCAAGGAACTCATCAAGAGATCGAAACAGACCGACCCTTGTTTTCTCGAGAGGAACTGCCGCAAGGTGATGATGGCAGCGGTGCATCCCGGCTACGAGAAGCTAAACGCCAAAGAACGATCGCCTCTCTACAAGAGCTTCGAGAGGAATACCAGGCAAGGGGACGTCCTTTGGCTGATTAAAGAATACGACCCGGCGCTTTTGTTGACAATTGCTCCAATCCTTACAAGGAATGAGTGGGTTTAGTGTCCTTTTTATTTCGTCAGTGACTAATTTTTACAGTCTTAATTTTTTGTCCAAGTGTTTGAGAATTCCGTTTGTCTTTAATTTGCCTTGGCTGAGTCAAGAAAAGCTTCAGGAGTCGAAGAGATATGAGAGTCTAGCTTTGAAATTACTTGCATACACGCAGCCAGAGACTACCTCTGGTATGTTAGACTTTCGGATATTCAATGCATTAGCTCATACTCTGCAGCCAAATATGGGAGACAAATGGTTGAGAACCTTCAAGTATCCTCCTCAACAGCGCAGTTTCCTTCAGGACGGCATGCCACCCCATACTCATTGCCACCAATAAGCGCTCAGCCCTCGCAAGAACGCAACTCGTCTCTGGAGCGACAGCTACCTCCTATCGCAAACGCTCTGGCTCCAAATAGTCTATCCCGTGTGTCTAAAACGTACATCAACTCTCAGCTTCCGGAGCACACACCATCTCCGCTAAGCTCGACTCTTGGTGAAAGCTCTAACACTGAATGGGACGAGATTGGATGTCAGCCGCGAGTTCATAAGAAACGAAAGGTGTCACGGAAAGATGGTAAGTCTTGTCTCTGCACTGCATTCAGGTGGGTTTATTTCTGCGGCGAATACGGCAATGGATGCATAGTTGCAACTTGGTTAACGAACTGCTAGGAACTTGTGAAGAGCTGGACAATTCGTCTACGGAAGCCGGCTCATGTCAAGACGTCTGCTTGACTCCCACAACCGCCAATTCGACCAAGTATAATGATTATGCGGAAATACCCGACGAGGTTAGCACAGCTAACATTGATAAATGCCTGGACCAAATCGGCCAGCATCTTGATGAGAACAATAACCGGGAACCGCGTGGTACGTTGGTGCTTAATAGTTCTGACCAGCATGACGAGGCAGTACAAAGCTCGGACTTCCAGGGGAATCAAATTCGCATTCCTCAACACGTGAACCCAGTCCACACCCAGGAAGGATTGCCGGACCAGGACTCGGAACAAGCCATACTCGACAGAAACAATGACCAGGAGCCACATGGCACACGGGTGCTTGATAGTTCCGGTCAGTATGGCGAGAGTGAGGCGACTGGCCATCAAGTCGAACAGGACTCAGCGGACTTCACGGATAACAACACCCTACCATCTGCGTACACACAGGATTTTTTGCGTATGGGAAACGCGGAATTTTATATGTTCAGCTTATATTAGCCATTTTCGGTACGTCCACACTTTCTGATGCTTGGTCCACATAATGCCTCAATTTTCTGCTTGTTCCCCTTCCCCTTCCAGCGGCGATGTGGGGCTTGGTATCATGAGGAATGGAATCTCGGCTGGCTCCATTCGAAAGCTGACGCTCTCAAAGAGCAACACCATTGAGCCAGGCAGCCATTCCGTCTCGCTGTAATGGCTATCTTCCCTGTTTCTCCTTACGTCATTCCGGACCTGAAGCTTTCCTTCCAAAAGTAGTGGTGTCGGAATGATCCCGGGATCAGCGAATGACTTGAGTGTATTCCTAGAGATTTGGATAGATATAAGAACGACGGCTTGGTTTGGTGATACAGTCACCCAGCCGTTCTCAAGAAGGAGTAACATTGGTAGAGGACGTTCTTCACCGGGTCTTCTCTTCAGAATTGTCGCTCTTGCGCACGTTGCCAAAGCATGCTGAACATCATCCGCCTTTAATATAGTTAGCAATGTAGTTGTGTAGTAATTTTGTTTCCGTATATACTTTGATCTTGAAAAACTCTCGAACTAAATTGTTGCATTCCTTTGTCCACCGATATTCGAATAATTTCATTCTCTTGTCCTTATTAGGTACCCCAGTTTTATCTTCTAATAGCGGAGCAGCCTCGTGGGCTAGCTTTTCTAGACACGGCGTCGTAGGAATAACCTTATATAGGGGCATAGTGAAGTCGTATTCATGTAACTCTCAGGGTCTTGCGAAAAATTTTGAGGTTGCAGAGGTATAGTAACGGTCGGGAGAATTACAGACATATATAATGGCGAGTGCAGTGTGGCTTTTGTCAATCCAAAAAGAGTCAACGACAAAGGTCGTAATATGGTGTCCGAACCCCGCCGAAGTCAAAGTTTGGGGGATTGGGCATGTGGGGCAGAGTCGCGTCACTAGCGGCTCTGCGGAAGAATGATTTTCCTCTGTATGAAATAGTACTCTGCGATAATACTGGTGGTATTGATTGGTTGTTCGCTATATTAAGTAATAATAACAAAAAATAGAGCCTTGTCAAGTATCCTCTTTCAAGTATAGCCAATTAATTGAGTCACCGGATTCCCTATTTGCTCGCGGGACGTTCGGAGAGAGCATCAAGATATTCTAGGGCATTGCCTCCAGTAGCAGTCCGTACAAAAGAGTCTATAGAAATTGAAGGGATCCCCTGTGAATGTTGTGCAGTGTCGTTTGAAGTGCTGTCCCCGGTTTGGCGATTGCTACCGTTGGCGGAGGTGGTAGCACTATCCACCTGGCCGGTTGAAGTGGTAGTGCTTAAGGTGGAAGCACTGTTCACCTGGCCGGTTGAAGTGGTAGTGCTTGAGGTGGAAGCACTGTTCTCCTGGCCAGTTGAAGCGGCAGTGCTTGAGGTGGAAGTATCCGATTGGCCGCTTGGCATGATGGGCGGTGATGCTGGCAACGCTGCTAAAAGTGTAGAGAGACAGCCAAGATGGTCCCCTGTACAAACGTGAATATACTGTCCAGAAAGGGGCTACTTGTTCTCACCTTTGGGTGGCTATCCTGTCGTGGAGGATAAGGGCAAGTTAAACTTCGCCCTGCATGGAGACCAGAGAATGGTGTTAGATAGGCAGAATGAATGGGTGTATGAAAAGGTAATGTGGCCAAGAATAAATAGTCGCCAACGACAACGAAATGCCCTCGAGCCTTAGGGTTCATCATGAGCCTTTATACCTAGCAAGCTTCCCCCGTTGCTTATCATCCCCCGCTCCCATTGAACGTGGCTGCGAAAGCAACCCGGACATTACTCCCCACATTGCGGTGATGTTTGTTGGCATGAAGGGGCTTGCAGACTGATTGACCACTGCCGGGCACCGATTCGGACTCGCATTATTGCGAACTGAACTGTTGCAACGAAACCTTCCTCACTCTCTTCCTGCAAGCCTCAAGCCACCCCTTGTCTTGCATTCCTGTCCACGAGACAGCCTCCCTTTCTCTTAACATACACCAAGCTCTAGCATTCGTCTGCAGGGTAAGATAACCCGGGAGGAGCAGGTTATGCATGTTAATATCGTTCGGATGCGCTTGAAAGCAAGCCATGGGTACCATCTCGCGTTGGCTGCGGAGTTATCGCGAAGCTTGCATACGGAATGCTAGTTCTCTCTGCTAGTTGATGGTAAGAAAGAGGTGTCATTGCTCTGGTTAGAACGTTCCCTCGTGCCTTGTTCTAGCGGCTAAGAATGCATGACTTGCGTAGCTCACTTACAGCTTGAATCCAAGCATATTATTAAATTGCGTGCGGACTGTGACAGCTGTTTCCCGGTGGGGACGGGGCTGTTTGAAGAAGCCTCACTGCCGTATATACCGGAGCTGTGCACGTCTATCATTGGTTGTCACTGGTCTGCTGATCCCTGCAAGTAGGACCAGGTAAGGTAAGCCATTAACATACCCCATAACTTACCTCCGCCCTAAGTAAGGTAAGACCTTAATTTATCTCCGCTCAAAGCGGGGTAAGACGTTGACTTACCTCCACCATGGGCAAGATAAAATCGTGCCTTACCTCCACTACGGGCAAGATAAAGTCGTGACTTGCCTCCACCCCAAGGAGAAGACTGACTTTATTACCAACCAAGATAAGATCATAACTTACCTCGCCTCCCACCATCCACCAAGCCAAAATGGACGACATGACCTCCCAGCCTGATCACGTGCTGACGGAGCCACTGCGCACCTCATCGCCCAATTCCATACTGGCAGATTGCTCGCAGAAGAACATTGCGAGACCAGATTCCATCGAGACAATTTCCGCATCAAACCAAAGCATAATTGAAGCTACAATCAAAATATTTGCGCAACAACTCAAAGCTGAGTGGAAGCGTCTAAGGGCACCTCAAGGGCTTAAGAAAAAATTCTTGGAAGCCCGCACCACTAAAGCAACGGCCACAGCACGAATCTTCCTAGACCATGGAGGATTCAAGGCCTGGGTAGCATATTTCCTTGCGACGGAGGGTAAAGCCCATTTTAAAGGACGGCATGATAGAACCGTTACCCTCGCTAGGTTCCAAATACTATCCTTGAATGCCCGAATAAATGCCGCGAGAGGAGTGGCACGCATTCAACCCCACTCTACCGTTAACATTGCCATTCACAAGATAGAAAAGACACTTGAAAGTGGCGGCAAGTTATCTAACCATTCTACTTTCCTTTTCTTTTCTGACCAGGTAGATTAGGGTTCCTAGTAGCTCCTCCGAAATGCAATGAGGAAGCTCGACAAAACTTCCCAGCATCCTCAGCTATTTCGACAGGCTGTGAGAACACACCTTTTCCAAACAAGACGCAAAGTGATCCTATAGCAATCCCGGAAATATCTCCGAACGCCGCGAACCAGCAACACCTAGTGCTCGAAAAGGCTTCACTACAAGGGACGGCGGACGTTTTCGACGAATATATGTGCGGTGCGATTAGAAGAGACACAGTGCAGAGTGGTGGGATAACTTACTTAAAAGCTGCTGTAACAATGGACTTCCCGTTTCAGGGGCTAGTTGATTGTCTTATGAGCTTGGATATCCACCAGAGCAAGGTGGAATACCTTGCCATGGCTTTGTTCAATGTTCATGTGGAATCCGTAGGGCAGGTCCGATATATTGTCCTAAAAGACGGGGTGAGGCTAATGCCCAACCCCGAAATTACTCTGAAAGGAGCTCTGGGCAAAGCCATCATTGATGTATTTGGTCCCGAGATACACGGAGCGATTGTAGCAAGCCGTATACACAAGAGGGAATTGGAGGAAGGAAATCGTGCAACCGAATGCGTATCAATGATACTAACAAGCAGTTCTGAGGAAGGGGCTATTATCAACTTGTCTATGGGTCTGGAAGGAGGTGCTCAAATACAGAACAAGCTATATACCTAGAACGCAATCCATATTTTCCCTAGCATGGAATGCTACCCTTCCTTCACTTTTCCTCCGACAAAGTACAGGTCGATGCCCGGTTGTAGCTTTACTTGGCCAGTAAGCTTGTCATGCACCTTCCCCTCGCTGTTACTCTCGTAGACAGTAAGACCACTACATTCCTTCCAGTATATCCATTGATCCTTGCCCTTAACCCATTTTACTTTATTCGTGGAGACAGCCGCCCAATCTATTTTTGAATCGAGGTCCTTAGGGTCAAAATCCTAATAATATATTAGGAGGGGTCGTGACATAGATGAAGCGACTGACCATCAAGACGTCCTCAGGATTCCCGAACAGAATATACACCGATGCAGAGTTTCCGGTTTATAGTTATGACTCTACGTGCGGCTAAGGTGTAGTGACCAAGGAAAGGACTGAAACAGGTATGAGAGGTTGACTGACCGAGTTGGCCAGGGAAGGAAGGCTGTATTCGTGCAGAGACATGTTAGCATACTTGTAGAAGGACGGGATAAGTCAGTTGATGTTCACCTTGATATCCGCGGTTTCGTCGGTCGCGGCGTAACAAGCGGGTAGAAAGGCTGCGTGAATTTTAGGCGCCCCTGGGACTGAAATATAAACTGTGTCGTAACCGTTCCCTGTGGCAACCGTTCACTGTGGCGGAAGGAAGGACTTGCGCAAAGAGACGTGTCGTGAAGTTGGTAAAGTGCGCGACGGCTCAGGCGTTGGTGCCCGACAGGAAAATTATGGCATCGCTGGGCTAAAGCAGCGCGTTGCCCCACCATTTAGGGCTCTCCCGAAGCCACAATTATCACATGATTATGACCTCCATTTGACAAGCGAAACAGGTAAGGCGTTCACGATGTCGTGCATTCCCGGCGCATGACCTAAACCCTTGCAAACTTACATGTGTCGTTCAATGTTGAATGATAAATGTCGAGGGTCGTCTCTTAATGGGCATTGCCTTTGATGAAAGGCACATTCGTGGCAAGTTCTCATTTGCAGGTCGAAATCTGGAGGGAGCCTCCAGGCAGCTTGGCGGATTCTTTAATTAGATAGGAGGAGCGTAAAATCTATATCTCCTAACACACGCTACAGATGCTGAGGCGCATACTCTGTCTCTTTGGTCTACCGTTCATGACCTATACATCCGATTCGTTTCCCTGCGCCCTTTGGCAGCCTATCCGTCCATGCATTCAATATCACGCGAAAATGCAGTCCAGAGGAGCTCAAGACCATAACCCAGAACGGGAAAGAGATACAAAGCTGGCCGGGGTGCTCAAAGCTACCGATCGTTCGAGGCCTCATGGAACCACGTCGTCGCCCAACAGGTCGAGGAGCGCTATAACTTGACGGAAGATTCCCCTTTGCTGGAACAGTTGTCGTCTATCGCCCTGACGACCCTGTATTCCTCCGCCTGCAATGCCACGTCTTTGCCATGTTTTACATCTCCCCCAACCCCTTCTCTTCTTCTTTCGCTCTTCGCTTTTCGTCCGCACAGCCCATTCTTCAGCCAAGGGGACAAGCCGTAGCTGCCTTCTTATTCTCATGGCCACCAGAAAATGCTGTCCACCTCAATTTGCCAAGAGAGAATGAGCTGCCTCATTTACCGCAATCATGCTTACATAATCTCCACTCCAGCATTTCTGAATGAGAGGTCCCCAGAGGAGGGTGGTCTGTCACGGGAAGTTCTCGTGGGCTCGGCCATTGCGCCGGAGGAAGCCCTGGATTGGCCATTCTCCCTTGTTAGCATATGATGCTACTTTCGAGGCCGCTTCATCAGACTCGGGAAGACAGTCCGTCAGGGACAGATTGCATGCAAGACAACGGCCACCCAGCACCTAATCCACACTGAATTGGAAAATGGCGAGCTATGTCAAGCCGCGTAATTCAATGACCGCCCGTTGCATCTCCCTTGCAAATGCAGAAGATCTATCCCCTCGCTGTTTAGCCAAATCTCCCTCTGAACCTCTCTTCCTCTTCCGATTTACCGAGATGACACCCAGGACAGTTCGTGGCTCGACAACCTCCGCCCGCTCGAAATCAATTACCATGACCTGACCAGTCTCCTCATTCCACAGCATGTTACGAGGCCTGAGGTCCTTGTGCAAGACCCCTAGGTTATGAATTGCTCTGACTGAGCAGCCAACCTGTTGAGTGATACATGGCATGTTCTCGGCGGTAAGGCGCTGAGAGATGAGCTTTCCTCCGAAACTAAGGAACATCATGTGAACAAGCTCCGTAATACCATCGTAGAAATAGGGACGGTCCAGATTGATGTTACCCAAATGTACTGGTACATGGATGCCCTGAATTGGACAGAGGTGCTTGTAGATGATAGCCTCCCATTTTAGGTGGTAAATAAAGTCAAGAGAGGTGCATTTGGCGGCTACAGTGTATCCATACGATTTCAGCCTAACCTGGAATAGGGCTCCGCGTGCTCCGTGAACCCCCACAGACTTGCAGTTTGTATCTAGGTCTTCTGAGAGTTGTTGGCGCATGAGAGTGAGGAAGGTGGGTCGGTTAATACGATGATAGCTCTCCCCGTGATCTCGCACATTTGGACACGACATGTCGAGCGGGCCCCCTTCAACTAACCCACGTAGACAATTTTGGGTGCAATACTGCCCACTCTGCACTCCGCGGCGGGAATCGCGATTGGACGGTGAGCTGCTAGCGGTATCCTGTGTACGGGATGGGCGCTGGGGTGAGGATCGCTGTCCGCTCGGAGTGTTCGGATCAAACTCATCGTCACTGGCTTCATACCGATCCTGCGGTCCCCAACAGCCGGGAGAACTAGTTTGAGCTGGTCTTCGTCGGAGTTGGACAGGTGACATACGAAGGAAC
This sequence comes from Zopfia rhizophila CBS 207.26, assembly GCA_010093925.1. Classification (NCBI taxonomy): domain Eukaryota; kingdom Fungi; phylum Ascomycota; class Dothideomycetes; family Zopfiaceae; genus Zopfia; species Zopfia rhizophila. The sequence goes on from ML994611.1 coordinate 3,236,117, forward strand.
CTATCGTGCTGAGGTGGCCGGTACTCTGACGACGGCGCATCTTGCATAGGAATGGTATCGAGCAAATCGTCATACACCACCTCCCAGCTGTTCAATTGAGCGGCCGCCTCAGCCCGCCACCTCTGATCTCGAGGCGGCGTCTTCAGCGACTGAAGAGTGAATGCTAGCATCTGCCCGACAGCAGTCAGATGCAGACGATTTCCCCCGTCCGAATTTGGTGCCCATCCCGTCCTTTCCCCAACGTCACCCTTAGGGACGGATAAGAAATAGTGGACTGTCTTGGGATCATCAGGTACCCGGAGGAAAATGAATGCTTCGCCGGTGCAAATACACCCATATTCCAGCCCAGCCCGGACCATATAAGAAAATGCTTGAGCGATGACTGCAGCGATCAGGCGACGAAAGTGGTCTTGCGGAGTATCGGTCTCGCGATACCGGATCACGTCCTCGAGTTCCATATCATCCAGACCCTCATAGATATAACCGAGCGAGAGCTTGTGTGGTGCCTTGTATTCGATGATGAAGGCGGCAATACGATGCTCCGTGTTCCGAGTCGCGCTGGAAGTGTTATACACGCAGAATTGATCTGCACGAGGACGGGAGGGTCTTGCTGTTCCGGCGGTTGCTGGCCCTACGGTTTCTGTGGACGCTGGTTCTGTCGGGTCCGTTGAGTCCAACGGTTTTGTCTGCTTGGACTGGGCTTGTAGGCGTGGTGACCGTCGTCGCTGAGTCCCTGACACTCTCATTTGTTGTATGCCCTCCTCCAGCTGCCACTCCGGGCTAAGAGTGTTGGCGTGATTCTCAAACTTTACCGAGCCCTGCAGTCGAAACTTCCGTCGAAGTGTTCGGTTGTTGTAGAATTGTTTGATAATTGAAGATATATGGTCCTCGACAGTGTAGCGCTGAAAGAGATGCAAATCTAGCTCAGAGCTCATCATCCTTTGTCGGACAGCCTCCCCGGACTCTTCCAAAGTGTGCCGCGACGTGAAGTGGCGCTCCAAGACGAAATCTGATCTCATAATGTCGTCCCAAATCGCTTCCTGTTGTGCCGGGAAATCTTCCCATATAAGGAGCCTTTCAGGTCGAAACTTGTCATTCGCATTCGCAGGGTCGCCTCGTGTCGACAATGTCGCATCAGCTTGGACGGTAAGGCGTGAGTAAAGGTAGGTATGACAGGCGTCAAGGAGCTCGAGTAGGGTTGTCTTGCGAGTTTTCTCTTCGGCCTTTCGCTGCGCGTGCTCCGCTTCTTCACGTCTGCGTTGTTCTTCGAAATACAGCTTTTTATAATCGGGCGACTGTTGAGCCATGTTGTAGCGATAATAGTAGGGGGCTGTATCTGGTGAGGTTTGTTTACAGCGGATTGGGCGCGTTTGGCGGAGATATCGGACCGGATTTACTAATAATGCGGGCTGCGTGCTTTCGCGTTACTTACCCCAAACAACCGCTGATACGTCCATTTATAAAATTCCACGCCTCCTAATTGTAAAGGACTGAGAGGTGAGGTGATTGAACTGTCTTGATGGGAATGCTTAGTCATCATGAAGTGAGAGATTCTAGAATTACCTCAGAAGGTCAGGGGAAAAAAAAAAATGCTCATCTCAGAGGTTAATTAGAACAAACAAACGTGCACTTGCAATTTTAGCGCGGACGAAGAGACTTTTGCTTACGATCTCCGGCTCCGGAGATCCAATCAAAGGAGAGTGGAGGAAGAACACTGCCCCGCAGATGCGGGGAGGCGAGACCCGGGACGATGACCGACGAATCGCAAATCAACGTCATCCCAACGTGAGGTAATTCTAGCAGCTTTCCGTGGGAATACTAATTAGAAGTAACGGGGCAAGTAAGGGGTCAAATAACGACTCTCATTCCTCAATAGCAGACATTCGAGAAAGCGTTCATCTGATTCGCTTTAGCAAAGTGTTACCGAGAGAAATGACAAGTCCATGCATCCCGGCTTCGTCACAATGAGCCGGTGAGGGCAATGGAAATCTGTTGATGGCTGGAATGTTGGTGTCTGCATTCTGTCATTTCTGGTCGGCAATTTTTCATTGGCCGGCTTCTAAACTTGGTTGCCTAAAGATTGAAGAGTTTTCTTAGTCGTATATGGAAGTCGAAGGCAGCCACGCCATAATAGTAGGTATATGAGCCTTTTCTGCCCATAGAACAGTCGCGACGCTAAACTTTTTTTCCCCTTCACCTCCGACATTGAGACGCAGAAGTTAGGAATCTATTCATTAAATTAGTTGGCTGCAACCCTTCCTTTTCTACGCAACCATCTTATTGCGGAATTGAGTCTGTTGCTGGCTATCCAAGTTTCTTCGCATATGTGAGTTCAGCCCTGTTTTGCTTTTCCTAGGTTCCTACTAATTCATGTAGTTGCTACGCTGATCTGCATAATGTGCCAAAGAATGCATCCACGAGTTAAATATGCTTGCGGGCACGAAGTTGAGCAGTACCCATATATTCAGCAATGCGAAGAAGCGAAGCTGAGAGGGTCGGATTGCGCCAATCCTGAAGATAATTTCAGTTTGGGCATGTCGTCTAAAAAGGGCAAATGCCCGAATTGTGAGGCGAGCTCCAGTTAAGGCATACATGGCGGTCGACTCATTGATATTCTCTTCTTCTGAATTTGACAATAATCATGGAAATTAAGCTGCTCGATGTCATTGGATGATTTCTAGTCAAGATGCTCGTTACGTGAGAATGCCCGCGACGACGATATAACTCCTGTACAGCATACGGTGACGCTACAGGTATGGCAAAACTGAACGATGAGACGATAAGCAGATATATATCCTTTAGCATGCTCAATGCTTCTGTAAAAGCAAAGCACCACTCTTCTCACTACTGAAATGACGTTCCCGCAATTAGCATATACAGTCAGCCTGTCTTAGACTCCTTTGCCAAAAATTCGTTACATTCTAATCGTAGCATTAAACACTGCATATCATCCATCCCACCTAGTGTATCATTATTCGAATTTTCCTCGACACTAGTACGCCTCCTGAGTAGAGAGAGGATATCCTGTTCCACCGCACTGATTGAATCATAAAAGCCGTGCCAGCATTTACGCGTTAAGTCGCCAAAGACAACGTCTGTTGAGGTCGAGGGAAATCTGTTCATTATAAGTTTTCGAACCCTGATAGGTGCGTCAATATCATGAAAAGGCTTGTGCCCAAATCGGATAGTATAAACGCAAGATGCCAGTGAGAATTGCTCGCTGAGCGGGCCAGCCAAGGGAGGTTCGTAGCTTTCATTTAACTTGCAGAATGGCTCGCTCACCACCACAAGCTGTTCGCCCTTCTTAACCGTTCCATCAAAATCTCCCAGTCTAATGTTTTCCCTTGTATCAAGAAATATGTTGGCCGGCCGAAGATCCCCGTGGACATAACCAAGATGCTCAAGCCAGGCTGCCGCACTAGTCATTTGCTGGATCCATCGCTCTTGAGTGCTTGTATTTATGGCTGCCGTCTGAGATTCCTCTATACGAGACTCTAGAGTCATTTCCAGACGATGTATGAAAAGGCCTTCAGGAACGCAAAGGATGCCATAGACAATATTGGGATGCCGATGTTCCATCAATATTTGGTATATCGCTTTTTCATTTTCTATCCTCTTGATGCTCTCCTTCGTTTCTTCTGCCTGCGTCGGGGCAGGATCATCAAAAAGTGTCGGACATTTGAAGACAACATTCCTACTAATGGCGAAGACTTGCCCAGCAGAACCTCTAGAGAGAAAGTTATCCGCCGAAAGTGAGCGAAACGGCGTCCGTAATCGTGTGGTCATTTGGGGGGATTTAATGGAAGGAGATCGAGAGATGGAATAGATCTGACTGGTTAGGTCTACAGTGGGCGTCAGTATTTGGGCTATCATGCGTTATGAGCTCTACTTACCTGGGCGGCAAGGCAATACCTTTGGAAGGGTAACGAAGGAGATGTGGAATGAGGTCAGGAATTTGAGTTAGCCCATTGTCACTGAAGGTGAATCCGGCGGAATTCTAGGCCTGCATGTGAGTGGCGTTAGCGTGCCGAATAAGCAGCCGGAATAACTTATTCCCGTACAGACCTCGGATACAATCGGACTTGGCTTGAAAGGCCATATTTCTCCGCCCCGAATTGGAGAATATGTAATTTCGATACTCTCAGCTGATTCATCCGGCCTCCTCTACTAAAGTCCTCGAGTGACCGGTCAACGAACAAGGGAATTGAAACGCGCGGCTGGCGTCCATGACCCTATTGCGCCATACGCGCGTTAATTCTCCGATCGTATGGCACTGGAAAGTACTATCAGAGAGGCCGAAAGTCGTGTTGCACGTTCGTTTTCTCGAGCCACGTAGTAGTCTCTCCGGTCAGGACGTAATGCTGCCTGCTATCCAGGTCCACCAAGGGTTAGAAGCCAGTGAAGGTGTGAGGCACCTTGAAGCCGACAGTGGCTACTTTCCACTACGACCCGCGGGAGGCCAGCGGTGATGTAGGGGTGTAATTCCCGCCCTACCGGCAGTAAAGCGAGAACCACGCCAAGCGCTGCTGCCTAATACTAGGCATCCCCTAATTGGCGACAGATCCAGCTCACAAAGGGCGTGCAGTTCATCGAGGGCATGACGCCCCTGAACCTTCTAGCCCGTATTGGGCTAGAAGCTCCCCGTCTATTCTCCTTCGATTGGCTACCAGACATCCCAGCATCATGTTGTGTCTTTGAACCTTGCGCTCACAGTAGGAAGCGATGGAATGGGTATGACACGTAAAACATAGGTTCTCCTCCTGGCTCTTCGAACGATCAGTCTTTAATTGAACGCCAAAAAGCCCTGCGGTGTTTCTGTACTACCGCTAAATATGTCTCTCATCACCGATCCCTACCTTCGAACAATTTACGAGGAAGCCAAATCCGTATATGAACATGCGCCTATGTCGTTCTGGACCTACTTTTTTAATGCACACTTCCCTGAAAAATGGTTCTTGTATGATCGGGAAAAACCGGCTTCTGAGGAATTGGATCCAGCGCGGCGTGTCGATGCACAGCTCAGATACTTCGAAGCTGGTATGAAGGCAATCAGGGTCTTGTGCTTTCATGAAGCGAAAAAGCCAAACGTCCCTGACTCGAAGATGGAGCTTGTGGAGGGGCAGGCAATTGAGGCCTGTGCCACGTACTGCCATAACACGCATTTCACTCATGTATATGCTTTCACGACCATCGGCACTGAGGCCCGGGCCTGGAAATATTGGCGCGAACCGGGCCGGGTAGAATGCCTCACTGATTCCATGGGCACTGGGGTTCGCGAGGCTTACATCGATGTGGACTCCCAAGAAGCATCGAAACTCCTCGCAGCTTTGAAACACATGAAGGATTACCCGCCTTCCAGGTACGCTGCCACCGCGCAGAGTAACGTGCCTGCGACAAGCCTTATGTAAGTGGTCCCCTTTCAGTATCATACGGTAACATACGGTAACACGAATGTGATTCATAGAAACCCAAGCCAGGCTGTACCAAGCCAATACGTCCTCAAATCTTCACCTGCAAGCCAACCCTTGCAAAATCAAAGGTATATTCATCCATCCGGATAAGCCATTTGTCCTAATGAAAAGACAGTAGCGCTGGATCTTCTCCTCAATGGGTTTGGTCAGCGGAGCATGGCAGGTATTACCGATGGAATGCAGATAGGAAGACTGTGGAATGGGCCGAAAAAGCATCGAGTGCCTGATGAGAGAAAGGTGATGCAGAGGCTGTTTTTACCATGCCAAGCAATAGTCAACTGGCAAATTCGGCTTAGCACAAGGGGATGGACAATTGCGTTGGAGTCACATTGTCAAGAAATTTTCTAGGTCGTTACAATAAAGTATGAGAGACTTAGTGTACGTTAAATAACGATGCGTTGAATTGTTCCGTAGAATTGAAGTAATCTTTCCCTACCATTAACTTAAAGCCCAAGATAAAATTGAGCAATGAATCTTTATTGATCTGCAAATGCAGCTTGCTTTTGAACAAAACGAATGGAGTTGCTTGATAAGGAGTATGCAACCAATCGGCAAAGTTGAGTTATACATTACATAATCACCGAACAGCTGCATAATTCACGAACCGCCGATTATTAGGCAGCTCCCGCCATCTTTTTCGACATTCCGCAATGGAACATGCTAAAGGCCAACGGACGTGCTTGTTATGTCACTTAGCTGTCCAGCCTTATCAACCTGTTGCTGCTGGTACGAGTCTTCCAGATTTCTGATTCATTTACTTACTGTTATCAGCCTTTGACGGCAATGTGCGCACGCAACAGCCTTTATTCCGCCCGTACAAAGACTTCCTCTGTCAAAAATTCCCTTGCTTCCCGTGCATGACTGGCCGTGGTCCGACCGTAGTTTTCGTCCATCGCGACTGCTTCCGCTATCACCGACGATTCTTCCCGCAAACAACATTACGGCTACGAGACATCCTAGAGTCTTGGCCGCGAGCTCCAGATACATTTGCGCCATCATCGAAACACAATCGTATGAAGGAAAAAGAATCATTTAAATGCTATCTCGACGATTTGGTAAAATCACAATTGACCGTCTCCGATACGGAGAACGGAGTCAAGAGGTTGCTTATGCTGATGGCCAGACTTCCACCCGAGCTTCTCATGAACATCGCGGAATTTTCATGGCCATGCGCACTCGAGCAGCCGGCAGTGATTATGGCGGAGGCGGTACTAATGGAAAGATTCTTGGAGAGGAGCGAATGCATCAACCCAGACTACTTGACGTACACTGGAGAGGGTGTTTCCATTCAGCACCTCCGTCTCTCCGGTATTTCCTACATCGCCGGTATAAATATCGATATTCAGCAAGATAAGGGAAAGATAGATACAGGCCTTCGAGGTGATCTTCTGCCCATCGCTATCACTCGGGATGAGGTGGGGATCAGAGATGTCGATTTCCGTGGCGATATTCTAAAACTGCGACGTGGCTGCTGGTACAAGCTTATCCGACCGAAAGCGGGATCCAAACAAATCATTCTTCGTATACATTTTAAGGTAAAAATCTTTATCTTTCATTCGCTTGGCTCGCTGACGACGCTAGTATATTGTCACAAACATCAGCTTAGCCGACGACGATACAGAGACCAATTGGGACATTTTTTGGGACTGCACTCTTTCAACTCCACCTAATATACCCAACTGGTACATAATCGAAAAGGGCGCATGTCCCCCGAAATACATGAGATACGTTAGATTAGATAATGATACTCGCGGGATTACCGTTTCGTGCAGTATTAGAGGCATCGTGAGCATCCATGCCCACACTCGTGGCGAGACAGTTCAATTTTACGAAATAACAGAAGACAAAGTCTCAGGGGCAATTATGTGGGTTCATTTTCCACTTGCTGAGAAAGAAACCATTACCGCTGGGTGGGTACGTGAAGTAGACACTCCCTTAAATGATCGCCAACCTGCTCTAGTGGTAAGTCAATCTAGTCCCCGCGGTGGCAGCAACGTTGATACGTAGAACAGTTACGCACCTCCTTGCGCAGAACCTGTATCTTTGGCCCATACGTTCCGCAGGATAGACGGCATAAATACCGCTTTCAACCGCTCGGAAATCTATCTGCGTCTCCCACGGGCGTTTGCTACAACGACATGGGAATAGCGTCCGCGTCACAGTTTAGACTTGGCCTCACTTATGACGTGCAAGGGACGGACGACTGGGTGCTTTCTAATCCATCTTCCGGGGATATGGACAGTCCTCCTGACTCTACGATACCGCAGTGGTTCTACTCTTCCGCTTCGCTTGACGGAGCCATTCGAGTTCGCTTGTGCGTGGATAAGCAGAAACCGCATGTCCCCTGCATTGGAATTTTGCTGGTTTACGTCGACCACGAAGAATCACTTGGGCAATGGAGGTATGATCGAGATATAGAGGACATGGTGCTCCCGGCCCCGATATATGTGTTTTCTGGCAATGATTCCACAGCTGGGCCTTATGTGAGGGTAGTGGGCAGTAGAGAGCAAGAGGGGGACTGGCGCGAGATCACCGGAACTGATCGGATTATATGGTGGTTTACCTCCGAATGTTCAATAGTAGTCATTAGAACTGCAGGACAGGCTTCGTAGCGTATTCATCCTTATCTTGCACTACGTTCATTGTTCGTACAACGAGACTTGTCTTTAGTAATTGTCACACAGCAACTATTCTTAGCGACGCGCGACCGTGGCCTCTTCGCCTATGCGCTGTTGTTGCTTTCCACGTTTGCGCGTCTCTTCCAAGCTTATCGTTCTCCTAGCTAGGCGCTTCCTTCTGCACGCTCGTAGGCCTAGGCACAAGAGATGCAAAATAGTTCGCCATGGTTTTCATGGTTAATAGCGCGATCATTGTTAGAAGAAACACCAACGGTAGAGTTAGCCGGTTGTTTGGAAATGAAAGATAAGTTAAGTCGATCACGGACACCAAATGCTTGGATGAAAGTTCCAGAATGTTCGAGAGGATGACATAATCATGCCAAGAATAACAGGCAAGGTCCGAAGTAGAGCCGACCAAACGTTAGCGGCAAGAGACCCTTTCAAGATGTCTCCATCAAAGGACGCGAGCGATTTCTATGCTCTCCTACAGTACCCGAGCCAAACGTCCACATTGCCCTTTAAGCATAGTGACCGATTTTCTCCGACGAAGCATTTTGTGCTCGCAACGCTCAATGTCGGTGGCCTGCCGTTCCCTCCAATGCCCAGCGGAATCTGCGACCACGGAAAACAATGCAGTGCATCCACTATACCCACTTCTCCGTCTATTGACGCCCCAACCTAGAAGCGGCCATGTCATACAAGAGATATAGCAACAAAGGTAATAGGGTAAGGGATACAAGAGAGACGCAAGAGATGTTGGCATCGGCATCAGCGGACTCTCGCCAAGAGGAACAAGCGGTACAATGCTCCGTTCTGATGGCTCTTCCAACACGGCCAGAGTGCGACCTCGGTGGGAAGGGATAGGGCATATGTGTATCAAGGGAATTGAAGTGTCCTTTGTGGATTATTTCCTTTGCAATGCGTACCAGCGCGCCTGTACCACACCCGGCGTCCGATCCGGGAACCGACCAAATATATCATCCCACTTCATTCCCATCTTATTCTTGTACGCAAGTAAAGCGCTGATCATCTGACTTTGGCCACGGCCGACGTGTTCGGACTTGTACGCGCCTATGTTCTCTCTGAAGCCGCCCTTCGTCTTCACCGCGTCGAGCTTCAACTGACGTATACGTTCAGCCCGAGATGGGCACTATAAGGTTAAGCAGGATGGTGATGATGGTAGAGAACACGTACCATAATGATAAAGAACATGGAGGAGAAAGGCAGTAAGATTAGAGAATAATGGCCCTTCTAGAGGTGCAAGACATAATCACATTGGTATTGAGGGTAATGGAAGAGCAGAAGCAGGAGCAGGTCACCATGATCGCAGCGATAGAAGAACAGAAGCGATTCAAGCTTAATAATGCTGGAAATGAAGGACTTAAAGAGCTGCATTTGCTTCTTAAGAAGGAAGTGGAGATATTGAAAGCGGCGAGTGCTAAGGCAGAGGATGAGAACCCCTTGCTGAAGGTAAAACTAGCTCAACTTAGTGAACAGAAGGAGAAAAAGAAAGCCGCAGCAGCACTGGAGATGACTGCTATGGAAAATGCAGGGCGAGAACTTCAGGCCAAATTTGAAGGTATACAAGCTAACCTCGAAGCGAAAAGTATAGAATGCAAGAAATAGCGCTGAACACACGCTTAACCAAACAATCTAACACCGACAATTCGAATCACCGCAAAAATGAGCAATACTGCAAGAACTCCGGTTGGGCGGTATTTGGGTCATGCCAGCTGTCGTGCCTTCCCGCCGTGAAATCGTGAGGCAACACCACAAATTTGTCTCTCACCGCTTCTAATCCGCGACCATCCACCTTCTCACAGTATGATAAGTGATTGAGAGGTGATTTGCTCGGCGGCCACTCCGCCTCCCTCTCAAGTATATAAACACCCTCCTCAGCATTCAGCGCCTTCTCTTTTCCATCAACATCCTCACACACTTTCTTCATCTATCTTTGCCATCCTCCCTCACCCTAAGGCTTTCGGGGGCCTCATTTCACTTTCACACTCTTTCGAACACTCTTCTTCCTGCCCTACCATGTCTACTACTGGCGCAAGCGGTGGTAGCGATGGACCTCCTGGCCGGGATCTTTCTCTCTTCCATCTTGGTGATGAGGTCCAGTTTGCATGGGATACCGTCGACACATGGGGTAAGCATCTTCCCTATTCTTTACTTGCTCGCCTTGTTGCTAATTGTTTTAGTTCGCGTCAATAGGAATAACCCTATCACCCTCGACCATATGCGCTCTCTCCTACCCCTCCTAGCCCGGTACCTTGTACTGAGTGGAGGAAAGTTCGACTTTCTTGATCTCATCTGTCTCATTCCTTTCCCTGGCTCAGTTCAGCTTCGAGTTCCACCCAACTGGGCTGTATTTCCAAATAACAGTCAATACCACTGGGCGGGCAATGACGCATATTCGATCATTATTTTTGAAAATAATGGATCTTGGTCGCTGGACTCGGATACTCTTCATGGACGTCGGAATCGGAACCGGTTGACTGCCCTATTCGCCCAGTGCTCTAGGGTGCCCAAGCATTCTCAACCTACATTAACGTCCCTCACACCAGCCAGGATTCAGCTTGTCAGAGATGCCTCCACTCAATGGGTCCTTTTCGATTATGCCGTCAGGTTGTTCTGGGTTTTGCCAATCATGACGATGTCCTGTTGCTCTCGGGTAGTTGTACCAACTGCTCATTTACAGGTTTAGGTGGTTGTAGCTTTGCAGCTTCTCATAGTAAGTCTCCTTTTTATATTCTTGGCTGGTTCGCTTTCTAATGGAGATATAGGCGATAGCGATGACGATGCTTAGGGTAACGGCACTTGCAAGCAAATTACTGGTGATCCTGGTTCTGGTGGTGGTGCAGCGAGCGAGGCTTGGGAAGGAAAAAAGGCCTAGTAGTGCTGCGATTTGATTTCTTTCTCCGGCTTCTAGAATATGTGTGGTTTCTAGGTCCTCCATGGTTCTGATGGGTATTCGGCTTCCAAATCTTAAAGTATGAAAAGGAAGATGGTGATTACGATACAGCTTGGATTGAATGGCAACTAGCGCACCAGCGCAAATGTAATGGCGATGAGGAAGTTTGCAAATGCCCTCCGCCGCCAAAAGCACCGGTAGAGCGATTTCTAAAGGATTACCAAACGAAGAAAAGCGACGCGTGAAATAGAACCTAAAGCCAGAAAATAGACCCTTAAGCTAAAGAAGAGCCACCGCCTTCTGAAAACAGAATATCCTCAGGACCCCACCCTCACTAGCGTCTCTTCCGCACCGCAGTTTTGTCCTTCAATTTTGTAGAATAGTGCACCTGAAGTGATCCAACAGTTCTTCCTGGAAAGTGCTTCCTGATCCGTTCCCATAGTAGATTCTGTTCCTCCTTCAACTCAATAAGCAGCGCGTCTTCCTCTGCCGTGAACCTAGGCCTGGGCCTCAGCCTTTGGGCCTGCCTGACAAAGTCAACCGGTGGAGGGAGTTGATGATGATGATGATCCAGGCTGAATTCCATAGCGTACAGCCCGTTTCTCTTGCGTCGGAGGAAGCCCTGGATTGGCCATTCTCCCTTGTTAGCACATGATGCTTCTTTCAAGGCCCCTTCAGACTCGGGAAGACAGTCCGTCAAGGACGGCTTTCGGGCACGACGGGGGCTACGTTTGGGGTGTGCAAGAGGCTTATGGAGATTGCTGGTATATGTAGTGCTCCGGTCAGACTCGTGCACAGATGAAGTTGAATGGCGATGTTGTTGGGGGTGACGCTGTACAGCACGCTTCGAGGCTGTACTGCCGCGGATGGATGTGGAAAACCTCTGTCGCTCTGCATACCTCTGGCCCTTGCGACCCCCGTTGTTGCCATCGTCTTTGTCGTCCTCGCTGTCGCTGGAGCTGTCCTCCTTCTCGTCCTCATCACCGTCTCCATCGTTGCTCTCATCCTTATTGTCGTCGTCGTTGTCGTCACCGCCGCTGCCGCTGCCGTCCTCTTCCTCTTCCTCTTCTTCGGTCGAGTCATCGATAAGACCGTCAAGGCTGTGATTATGACTACCGTCGCCAACCTCGTCGTGCGACGGTCCCATGTCGCGGAAAGAAGTAGGTTCCTGATGAGAAGGGCTAGCGCGCGGCGTTGTGGACACCGTTCGCTCGTCTTCGATGCGATTTTCTTTAATGTCGTGATTATTGTTGCCGGAATTACGATACGTGCCTTCTTGCGGTAATTGAGAGTCGAGGAGCGAGTTTTTGTGGGAAGTAGGAGACTTTCGTTGCTTCCGGGCCCGTAGACTCTGGCCAACCTCTTTGCCGTCCCTGGCAGAAGCATCGGAATTATAATTGACGTCTTCAGGTCGATTGAGCTGATCGAGCTTCCGCTTCTTTGGGGTTGATGACAGTTCGCCTCCTGTGTACACTCTCTCGCGACGAGTGGGGGTACTACCTTGAATCCCGGCTCCTTCGACTATCTCAGAGTTGATAACATCCTCTGGGCCTGCAGGAGTACTCTCTCCGCTGAGACACTCCAGGGCCGACATGCCCAAACCCTTAAGCTGATTGTCCGTCTGCGTACTGGTATCGTCTTCCCAAGGAGGGCGATCATCCTCATCTGTATCGGCATCGGTTTGGTTGTCATCAATAACGACTGCATTCTCTACGCACTGTCAGACACGATATCACCGGCGACTTTGCTGATTGGAACTGCGCATTTACCTCGACTGCTGCCCTCAGTGGTCGCAGGCTGATTCAAGCTCTCATCCCTCCTCTCAACGCACACCACTCTAGGAGACCCGCTATGCTGGGACCCGACGCTTCCCCGTTCGTCCTGAGGGTGGAAGTCATTGTTGCCGTCGTCGCCACCACGACCGGTTTCACTGTCGATTCTGCTGTCTGCATGCGTGTTAGGCATTATGCAAGGCCAACTTAAACAAAATATTGCTTTGTTAGCTGTGGGAAAGCCTACCAGAGCATGCCAAATCTACAGATTCAACTCTCTTAGATGTGGGTGTGAGAACTCCTCCATCCTCAGATTTGGTGTTCGATCCTAGCTCAGTCCTCATAATTTTGTTAATATCGGGCCATTTATCGGCGATGGACGAGGCATTTTTCGGTATGTAAAGTCGAGAGGTTGATTTTGGCGCGGGGGGGCCATTATAAGGTATGAACTGAGAGTGTTCGTGCGTCTGAGGGAGGCGGAAAGTATTAAAAGACGTTGCCATTGCTGTTGCTTCAAATGATTCCTAGTGGTGCAAGAGAAGAGCGGAGATGGAGAGGTTTAAGTAGGCGAAGGGCCCATAGTCGAGCAGTCATTACTGGCATAGATGCTCGGAAAGCTCGCATGAATAATGTTTGGCGCTCAGCTGAAAGCAGTCTGCACGAGACTACGGTCGAAACGCATCCATGCCAGAGGAATACCAGGCTGGCGTCGAATCGCTTTCCTGCATTGCGACCAAATTTTTATCCCTCTGACCGCAACTTCTCAGCTGTGATACAGCGCCCGCATGAAGCCCCTCTTTGTTAGATTAAAAAGTGCGCGAATTTTCTAGTATTCATTAGCCAAAGGGGGGTTTACAACGCAAACTCCGTTAGAGGCCAGGCTGTGCTACCGGATACGCCTTTCTTCTCCACTAGAGTCCGCCTGACAGTCTTAGGTCCTTGCAGTTATCCTTTCCGTGTGACCCGAGGCTCGTCAGCTGAACAGGGACTGAGTGAAACCCGGCGGGTTCTCCGATTGAAATATGATTCTCTGATCGTCGGCAAAACCGAGACCCAAGTCTAGACTCAAGTCCACGTCCGGGCCTCCAACTTCCGACGGCGCGGCTTTCATCATGCAAAGTGATTGGTGTCCACTTGCACTCAGGCCTCGCTGAACACCCGCTCTAGCCCCCGGCTTCGCACTTCTTTGCAACGCTGCAATACGACACTGCAATCATGTAGTTGTTTATGTGGACCGACGCATCATGCAACTCAATGCACGGCATAACCTGGGCGAATCCATTCCCAAGGCGTCCCCAGCATAGCCCCATGACTGGTGGTAGCTGTGCCACCAGGGATTGAGTTGCAGGTTGCGCTCACGCTCCACTCCGCTGAAACCGGCTCGGACATTGCAAGGCGGTTAGCAGTGACGCTTGGAAGGTCAGGACCAATTGTATCCCTTAGACAATGTGACCGCGTGATCCTGCTAGGCGTCCAGCTGAAATTGCATAGAGCAGGAGCCAGCCAAACTCAGCCCCGCCAAAAAAAGATAGGAGCCGGGGCGTCCATGAGCGTCTCCGTTGCCGATTTGTGCAGTTGCTGACGTGGCAGTGACCGAGGGTCCTGGCTGAGCTACTACGGGGACCGTCCACTCCAGGGAAAATGAAGGATGGCGTAATGCTAGAGGGAGAGGGGAATGGAAGCCATTTACGAGTGATTTCTATTGCAAAGGGTTAGAGAATCCAGAAACGCTGCTTCGAGCTGGAGGAAAAGAGGAAGACGAGCAGAAATGTCACCCCTAAAGGTGCGGGCCGGGGAAAGGCATAACCGAAGTGCTCATTCGATACGAAAAAGAAGAGAGTGAACAAATTCATCGGAAACGCCGAGGTATGCAGTGCTGCGCTATTGTTAGTCTATGATACCAAAAACTGGAAAAGGTGGGCAGTGCAGCACTTGCATGAATGCCAAGGGGTGAGAAAACCCCTTATGGATGCGGTCGAGAGTCCAATAAGGAGGAAGCGCCGTGTTGGTGGAAACAGAAGATGGAGGAGGGAGAGTAAATCGGCGAGGGAAGTCCGCTTTTATGTGATGAGGTCGGTGCACGGGCCAGATAAAAGCAGCGAGCCGCTAAGCGAGGGGTGGTTTCCTGCTACGGAAACCTCCATTTCCTGATGCAGTTCCACTCTCACAGATATTACTTTAAAAATAGTTTAAAGTATATTAAAAGTAGTGTTTAAACATGTAATTAAAAATTATAAAAAAAAACTAAAAAAATTATAGTAAATTAAAAGTAATTACTATAATTATTAGTATTAGTATTTAATATAGTAAACTTAAATTTAACTTTAAAGTATATAATTTAATATTATTAAATAATTTATTTATAATTATTATTATTTTCACTAAATAATTATTTATTAAACTTAATTAGTAATTATTTTAATTACATAAAAACTAATTTCTAGTTAAATATTAGTTAAAGAATTAAAGTAAGCTTTTTATAATAATATTTATAAAATTACTTAACTATTAAAAAATAGTTTATATTAAAAGATTATAATAAGTATAATAAATAAGCTAGTATATAAAGTATAATAATTAAGTAATTCAAGTAAAATTTATTAAATTTAGTATTTTATAGCTTTTATAGTTATTAAAAATAAAAAGTTAATATTTACTAACTATATACTATATTATATTTAGCTTTAATATAGTTTTAAGCTACTTTAAACTAAACTTATTATTTAGCTACTTATTTTTACTAAGTGTAATTACTTAGCTAGCTAAAAAGTTAGTATTTTTATACTAAGTTAATATATAGATTTTTTCTTTAAATTTTACTATTAGTAGTAAATACTAATTATATATATTAATTATTTTAATTACTATAACTTATTTATAATTACTTAGCTATACTTAATAAAGTTTACTATATTAATTTAAAATAGTAATAACATATAAGATACTTATAATTTTAAACTAGTTTTATTAAAGTTATATAAGTTTTTATTTAAAGTTTTATGTTTTTACTTTATATTATTAATAAAGTTAAACTAATTTTCTATAACTTTTAAATTTTTATATTAAGTTTTTTTATAGTTATATTTATGTATAAACATAAAATTTATTTTATTATAATTATTTATAAAGTTTTATAACTAGTTAATACTAGTTTTAATTACTTAACTACTTATATATTATTAAAGTAATAACTTGGCTATATTATATACTATATTAATTTTAGTTAAGTAGCTATGTTTATTTATATTTAGAATTTAGTTTATAAGTACTTACTTTTTTATTTAAGTAAGTTTATAGTTGTGTACATATAAATTAATATATACAACATATTTATAAATATAGTTAAAAAAGTTAAATTTAGTACTTTATAGAGCTATATAGCTCTATAAGTACTTAAAATTTAGTTATTTTAAAGAGCTTAACATATAGAAAGTAGATAGTTTTTTTTTAAGTTTTTTAAATAGTATTTGCAAAGGCATAAGAGGTTAAAGTTGAGTAGCTAGTGGGGGTTTCCAACTTGCTTATATTCTAACTCGCTTGTGGTTTATGTTATCGATCAAGTAGATTACTAAGCAGGCTTCAACTTGATTTGATTGATTTGATTGATTCAGCTTGGTACTTTTGTATGAGAAAACGCCCGTGCACACTCAGCTATCAGGGCTTCTTGATTGACTTGATTGACTTGATTGATAGCAATTCTGACAGGAACGCGATCAGAGCTTGCCTCGACATAACCTGGGTGCCATTTGACTGAAAGGTGTCCTTGGAAGACGAAGAAACATGGGAGGGTTTGTTCATTAATGTCATCGATCGCGCAAAACAAATTTGGAATATCTCTATCCCAAGAGCGAAAAGGTGCCTTCTGCATAGCCTGCTGCCGATTCACGAGCGTGAGAAGGGGAATCCAGACGACGGATCCATGGTTAGTAACCGCGAGTGCGCGAAGTAGGCCGTCGATAGAGAAAAGAAAGGTATACAGTGGAGGCGGGTGGGTGAGTGGATAGAAGGAGGGAAGGTGTGGAGGTGTCGGAAACTTTCTCAAGCTTGTGTGCGCTCAGCTCAATGCAGAATGAGCTCTCGGCCGGTGAGATATTTGGAACATATTCTCAATTAATTGTAGAGTCCTTTTCCACGTAGTAGATATCCAGATTATAATAAAACAGTTCAACCTAGTCTTCGTAGCATGAAATGGTTTCTAAAATCTTTGGCCCACCTATTATCGCCCCCTGAGAAAAGAAGTTAGCGGATATTTCCACTTTCGTTTCAATATTTTCTGCAAAAACCTATCGTCGGCCTCGAAATACACGATCTACGGCTCGTCCGCACCCATATCCGACCCCGCACCCTTCAACTGCTTTTGCAATTCCTCTAGCGAACCTAGAATGGACGGATACGAACGTGCCTATATCGTGTAACGCGTCCTTGGCACCATCGAGCAGCCGGTACTTTTGCCATGTAAGATTTTCGAAATAGTATCTCAAGATAAAGTGTAAAGTGCTTTCCACGAATCTCTCCTCGATCGCGACTTAGACAAATATATCACTATTGATATGCCGAACTCTTGTAACAAGTTCGAGTGACTAAAATTAGTTAGACGGAGTAGTCATGTGGGTGAGAATGCAGACCTTCGTGACAAGAGCATTGGAATCTTCCAAGACATGTGTATGTTAGGTAGCGAGGGAAGCAAAAGGGGGTATTGGGAAATCCATTTTGCTATAAAAAGGATAGGGGTCTCTCTTCGCATGGATCGCTGCATGATCCGTAGGGCTTTGTAGCGTTCCAGATGTATTCCTGAAGTCTCAAGCCTTCGTTAGTTGCCACATGATTTGCATCACGGCGATGAATACCGCAGTAGTGCCAGAGGCTCCATTGGTAGGATAGCAGGCACTTCAAAGCAATCTGATTAGTGGCATTCAAGAGGGTGTCATAGAGCTCGGACTTCCGGGAAATAGCTTTATCACTTTAGGATGACATGTGTTTTAATCTTGAAAAATTTCAAGTCAGGCTGAGATTTGTGTTGGCGTTGTCAAAGGGAGATGAACGGTGTTGAAGTTATTGATATAAAGCGTATATCCTCTACAATGCTTTTGATGGGGGGTGAAATTAACAAAGAGATGCGCCGATTCAGAATACACTGCGTAATTAATAAAAGCACTTATCATATATTATTGTGATAAAACTCATCGACACCATATGCTCCATACTGGAGTTGGGAGATATGTATGCAGTCCAAAGGCCTGTGAAAAATATCCTTGCGCAGGTCCCAAACAAAATATCACTGTTGATTTAATTTGGTACCTTTTGGGTAAAGAGTCCATTGAGCATAGCGCCGTGGACATGTGGTTCACGATGCTCTACACCACCTTTTCGCATCTCACCTGCACACGATCTGGATCCCTCATCCTCAAAAGCATCTGAAAATCGCAATCCTCTACAACAAGCATAATTCTCTTCCTTAGCTCTTCATCACTCTCGCCCCCTAATTTCACAGCCCTGATTCTATGTGCCTTCATCAGACACGCTAACACCGCCACGAATTCAACCTGGGAGAATTTCAAACCAGGGCAATTTTGTGGACCATCTGACCAGGGCAGATACGTGCCTTTCTTTGGCGTGATGAGAGACACGGATTGGTCTGGAGAGGTAGAGATCCATCGTGACGGTTTGAAGGACATGGGGTCTGAGTAGTTATCTGGGTGTGTATGGACTGCGAGAATGCTGTTGGTTACGCCGATGTTGGGTGGAACCATTATTGTGCGGCCCCGGAAATGGAGAGGTTGAGGTGCTGGACTTGAGCTTTTGAGAAGAGCCGGAATTGGTGGATAGAGGCGAAGGATTTCAAGCTGGTGAGGAATCAGTGAACTCTATGATTCATTTCAAGTAATGCTTGGACTTACCATCACTGCACGGCACCTCACCAGTCTCAGGAAAAGTGCGTTGTAATCCCACTGCTCGACTTCGATACTTTCAGTAACTCGGACGACTTCTTCCGCAATCCATTCCTGGACTTCGGGATTTGCCGCAAGCAGCATCATGTTGAAGGCCAGTGTGTTTGCTGTGGTGTCGTGGCCTGCAAAGTTGATAACAAAGATGTTACCAAAGATCTCGTCGACAGAGAGTCCTTTTGTTTTTCCTTCAGTACCCATTATTTTGTCTACTGAACCCTTGACATAATTGTCGCCGGCCCGAACGAGAGATGTCATCAAACTTCCCGACCCTGACTCTCCTTGATTAAGCGACTCAATCTCTTCCTCAAGCATTTGAACCATGTATTGCTTGAATGCGGTAGCAGCCTTTCCAACATGTCTCCAAGACTCAGGGAGCCATGATGAATTGAGAAACTTTGGGCGGAAGATCATGAGCGATACGCAGTTGTCTAGGATGGTCTGCAACGCATCGCGATATGAAAGCTCTGAAGTTGTTTCCGCCACTTCCGAGCCGGAAAATTTAAATGACTTTTTAAAGCCGGTGGCTGCGAGAACGTTGAGAGAAAGAGTTCGTGTGTCTTTTGCTACGCTTTTTACTTCTCCTTTCGCCCAGTAACTTAACATCTCCTGAGTTTGCTTCAACGATTCTGAGAAGACATAAGTCATGATGCTTTCATTGAAGGGAGCCGCTAGAACTTTGCGATGCCGAGCCCAGTTGTCACCATCTGCGTTTGAAATGCATGGTCCGAATACCGCAAGAAGCTCTTCGTCGTGTTAGTGAACCACAATTGGAATTCTCTAAAATTCACATACCATATGATTTCGTCGGTCTTGGAAAGTCCAATCTTTTCGAAGTAACTTCGTTGATTGCCTCCGGCTCAGCCACTTGAACATAGATGTTCACTGGTGTAACAAGAGCCCAAATTTTCCCTAGTTTTAAAACACTCGTGGCTTTGTCTTCAAAATACCATCCCCTGCGGGCATATTTAGTCCATTTCGGAAGATATCCTTGAACGCGAAGACGATCTAGGATATTCCAAACGTGCGATTCAAAAACCTGAAATAGGATGTTCAATGGGTCGATGGGAAGGCGAACGAGGGGTATTCCCATCGAGGATGCTCGTTTATAATTGAGTTCAAGACATACGAGACTCCATGCTAGATAGCCAAAAACTGACGCCAACAACAGCAGACCAATCATTTTTGCTATCATCCAAAATACAGAGGACGGAAGCAGGAACAGTGCACGTGAGTATGAGAGAAGAGCTGAGGAAGTGAGAGACGGACGAAGGCGACCTTAACAGGCTACCGTTCGGCCCCCACCTGTATCTAAGCCCGCAGAGGAGGGTGGCGGCACATGCATGAAGCCTCCCTGCATGTTGCGGCACAGCGTTAATATTGAACCACCCTACCGGAGTTCCGTTTTGATTCACACGCACGAATCACGTTCACTTTGTTTGCCCAAGCCCCTCAGGTGTGATACGTAAGGCTGCATGTTTCGTCTGTTCTGTCGCACTAAACTACCCTGTCTCTCTTTGAAAGAAATTATCCAGACCATTCCGCCTCGACGATGGCCATGCGTGCTTCAGGTGGAATCGTGATTCCCTTGAACTGATAGCGAGGATCTGCCATCGAAAACAGCCACTCCCATGTCTCCGCATCTCGTTCTCGCGCGTTGTTGAACGACTTCATACAGATGTCCATGATTCTAAGCTTTGTTAGCATTTCCCCTGGAGATTCCAAATTGTTGATGCAAGAATACTCACCGAAGGCCTCGCTCCGCCCTTGGGCCGAGCTGTCCAGGCTCTGGAATGCAGATGTCGTTAATCACGATCTTCGATCCTTTTCTTAACCCCGGGATGAGATTTTGTAGAATTTTGATGCAATATTTGTCGGACCAGTCATGGAGAATCCACCTTAGCAGATAAATATCGCCATAACGTATTGGTTGTGGTGTGAGGAAGTCGTGTTCCATGCCCAAAATTCTTCCCTTCAAGTCGCTGGGTATGTGCTCGTCAAGGCCCGAGATGGCCTCGGGAAGATCTTGGACTATGCAGTTTACATCAGGGAATTTTTTCGCAATTTCAATGCTGACACGGCCGTGAGATCCTCCTACGTCGACAATGGTGCCTTTGCCAATGCTACCGAAGTCATAATTGTCGAGGAGATGTTCTATTCGAAATGATGGGTGGAGATGAGAGAAGCTCATCGCATCAATGAATTGCTGTTGTTTTTTGGGGTCTTTCTTAATCACGTCAAAAGGATTTTCGTTGGTGTAATGTGAGATAGAGTATCCCTTGATTTTCGCGTTAGCACTCAAATAAGTATCCCATGCACTGCCAGAATGGCCGTCGCTGTCTGTGCGCTCGCCAAGAGCAAATGCGGCCAATTAGAAGGCAAGGATCCTGTATTAGTAAGTGACCACGGAAAATCAAAACTCAAGATTTTAGATAGCTGATAGTCAACTCTACAAGTGTATTTATTAACACCATACTTAAATTAAGAGCCTACACATTCAAATTTAATTCTACAGTGCTCTAGCCTATAAATCTTGCTAATTCAACCTGTTTTAAGTGCTCATTCCAGCATTCTCCTAATTTACAGAGTGGTATTTGACATAACTCACACCCAAACTTCGTCTCTGGCGTACGCCGACGTACATTAGGATCTAGCTCACTAAGAGGCTCTCTCTTTCGGCCAATAGCAGCGCACGCTGAGCAGGTCCTAACTTTATTACTGATCTTAGTTGGCTTAGGTCCGTGTTCTTCCATTTTGATGTGATTACCTCTTATAGAGGGTGTACGGAAGCTCCTGTTAGCTGGCCTTGCAGAAGCATTAAATAGGCCATTAACCAGGCTTTGAAGGAACTTCTTATGACCCCCTCTTTTTGTATTAGGCTTACTAAAGAAGCTTGAAAGCCTATAGCAATTGGAGAGAACCAGATTAAAAAGAAAGAACTAAAGAGGCTTCCAGGTCTTCCTTTTGGCCCGAAGAGTCGAATAATAAGAGGTACTTTGATCAAAACGATCGACGCCGTTCATGAAGTGATTATATAAATTAATAAATACCGGAATAGAAAGAACTTTTACTGCTAAGTCTCCAAAAACTAGTCTTGTACACTTAGCGTTGGTAGAGGTTTTGGCAGGTCTCTTCCTCTCTCTCTTAACTGTTTCCTCAGGCCGAGCGACAGTACTAGCAAATAAGACGACCTGGGCGTCTTTCCAGGCGAACTGAAGAACCGTTTTGTTATCTGACACGTCGTAATACAGCTCCCCCCACTGTAGGTCGTTGGTGTGGTATAATTTGACATTCATCAGCTTTTGAGAGAAGCGCTCTTTTGATTCGTTGGCTACATCCTCCCAATCTTCATCCTCCTAATCCTCCTTATCCACCTCCTTCTCATCCACCTCCTTCTCATCCACCTCCTTAGGTGTCGAATATGGGAGTAGAGGAGGAGGTGTCTTTTGGCTCAAATCCTGGTTAAGGCTATAGCTGAGAACTTGGCTGGGAAACTGGGCATTTTGGCTGGAAATCTGGTGATTTTCCCATAAGATTTCGACGTTCTCCAGAGCCTGTTTAGCCTTCCAAGAGAGAGTTGATTTCCTGCTCGTGCGCCTGAGATTTTGGCTGAGATTTTGGCTGAGATTTTGGCTGAGATTTTGGCTGAAGATTTTGGCTATGATTTTGGCTATTTTGGGTGACGTTTTCAAGCGTTCCTATGGGCTTGTAACCTTCGTTTTCTATCTCCTTTTGCTTAGCTAATGTCTTGGTCCTCTTCTTAGGACTTTGGCCAAGAAATTGGACGTTTTTAGTAGTATTTTTCCTCTTTTCCCCATGCTTCACAAAGGGCTTGTTTTGAGTAAGATTTTTGACTCGAATTTTGGCTGAAATCCTGGCTATTTTCCTGGGTCTCCTGGCTGAGGTCCTGGCTAAGAATCTGGCCATTTTGGATAGCGTTTTTAGACCCCCTTCTACGTTTCCTACTACCCTTTTTCTTGTCTAGATCCTGCTCACGCTTCGTACGAGTTGTACGGATAGTCCCTGCACCTCCTATCCCTTCCTTCCGTAGGCGTTCTAGTAGCTTAATTGAGGTAAAGAGGTTGTCAATCCAAACGATATGGCGATTACCACCTAAAGAAGATCCTTCTTCCTGCCTCCTTAATAAAAGATCTAAAACTACTGCCTCTGTAGGAGTAAATCCTTCTTTCTTAGTCCAGTAAGAATCTAGCTTATACGGTCCATTGGGTCCTTTAGCATGAAATAGCCAATCAAGTACATAGCCCTCGTTTGCTAAAATCCATATTTTAAAGCCTTCTAGTGTTGGCTTAGAAGGAATGTTAACTATTTCTTTAGCCCGGCCAGTAAATCTCTTTATAGACTCATCTACTGCCAAATGTGTTCCAGGGGTGTAGTATTTTCGGCTAGCCTTTCGGAAGTGCTCAGAAACTTGCCAAATCCTCTCAAATGGGCAGGTAAATGTTGGTGATTGGCTAGAGTCCTCGCAGTAGAGGTATTAGTCAATGGCTTGAAACCGATTCCTGGATATCCACTGATTAATTGGGTGTTGAGGTGCATATTTATCTCCTTTTTTCCAATAGTCTTCAATGGCTGGTTCTTTATGTAGACCCATATAAATAAGTACTCCAAAGTATGCATACATTTCTGGCCTAGATACATCTTTCCATGCATGTATTCGAGCATCTTTTTGATGTGGGATTGATTTAACCTTGGCTGCATTTCCATTAGTATAATAGACAAGTAAATCTATTAATTCATCTGTAAAGAAGAGCCTAAAGAGCTCAAATGCATCCTCATCGTTTGTTCCTTCTGGAAGATTTGGCTTTCCATGAGGGCAATCGTTGTCGATTGGTAGGGGGTCAAACTCAGGTGGGGATCGGTCATTTGGTAGCTCTGGGATTAGTGTATCCTTTGTCAGCTTAGGATATTCTGTTCCTACCACATAATCCTCATCATTCCCCTGCCTTTTAGAGTCCCTGGATGGCATATCTCTCGTGGGTGTTAACAGCAATTGAAGCTTGGTTGACTGTTTACATGCATATTGCTGATGTTTTGATTTTCCTTGCCAACTTACTAATACAGAATCCTTGCCTTCTGATTGGCCGCATTTGCTCTTGGCGAGCGCACAGACAGCGACGGCCATTCTGGCAGTGCATGGGATATCAATTGTTGGATAACTTACGCTCTCATTTGGCTCCTCAGACTCCGGCCATTTGATTGTCGCATCAACCAAGCGCGGCAGAGAAGGCCAAAACTCCTCCGCAACATTCATTATCCAAGCTTCCAATTGCGCGTTGTGAAGAAGCATCCTTGAAGCAGCAGTATGGATTACAAACCCTTTCTGTGGCTCTTTCAGGACATGACGGGCCATTGAAAGACGTAATATTCTGGTAACATCCTTTTCACTCAAGTTACATGCAGACGCTATCTCGGCAAATGTCGTTTCGCCTTCAAGCGGAACTTGGTATTGGATTCCATGACGAAGAATGTATTGTAGGCCCAATAGAAGGAATTGCTAAATTTATTAGCAGACGTTCAAATGGTATTAAAGTAAGCATACATCACCAGCAGTCTCAAGAAGGAGGCCTAATGGGCCCATCAGAAGAAGATGAAGCTCTCCCGTAGCTTCCACAGCCGCTTCTCTCGCTGCAGCAATTTCTTCCGGCAATGGTTTCGTGATATCTAGTCCATCACCACTTTCAAAGGATGGTTCTGGGAGATCTTTCGAAGAAACGTAGTCCAGGAATATTTTCGTGTTCTTCTCAATTTTTTCTAGCCACGTGCTCACGCTTTTCACGCGCTGTGGATTTGAGGTCGTGATGGTACCGTTCATTTTGGCAAGCGAAGTGGAACAAAACAATGTGTAGAACTTGAAATGGAAGCTCGAACGTTTATTTACGATTAGAAGTAAACCTCAATTTTGCTCAGAGCTGATATATGTACATCACGAGGCTGACAGTTTCTTCCACATCACGTCCGCTGGACGAAGCGCTTGCCCGCTTCGCCGCAATGACCCCCTTGATACTCTGTGACGCTTAAGTCAAAAAGCTGGCGCTGCATTTCGGCTACATGCATGTTGATCCCATGCGTCGGCCCGAGCAAGGAGGGACCGCATTTGATAAATGCATGCGCAGGGATTGCGGTGCAGTACAAGGGGGAGCCTTGAACGGGCTGGCACCCCCCTCCCCGGCAACGCCAAACTTCAACACCGAAAATGGTATATTCGACTCTACTACTTTGTATGCCCACCGTTAGCAGCAATAAATGCCTTACAGCGTGCTGGCATCTCTTCTATATATTTGAGAAAATCATCGAGAGTTAACTTTTCCTACTCCTCTTCGATGTATCGCCGAATCTCCTCCTTTGTCTTTGGGAATCGCTTTCCTACTCGATACTTAAGAAGACGCCAGACATTCTCAATTGGGTTGAGATCTGGTGAGTTTGTGGGCCATTTCATTTTAATAAAGCCGTAATGGGTATGCCGTGCTTGGGTATATCTTGCTGTATGAACCGAAGCACCATCCTCTATTAGAATTGCTCGCATAAAACCTACTTCCTTCTCCATCTCGCGTATATGGTCATAAGGTAATACTCTTTTAGAGTATACTTCTAATGTTACTTTCCCTCATTCCTGTTCAAATACTACAAGTGGGCTTTTTTGATACTCCTGAAATGCTTCCATGAACTATAACTAAAGAGCGATTCTAAAACTTTGGAACTAAGCATGATGCTTCATACTTTTCCTTAGCTGTATAAGTAATATAGATATTCCTAAATCCTCCAGCTCGTATCATTATTTCATTCGTCCAGTCAACCCGTTTCCACATCAAGAAATCCCACAACTCGTGAAGCCGTACCCACTGAACACGGTCCTCCATGTGCTTAGGTGTAAGAGGAGGCTTTTCAGCTACAACTCGGCGATGGTATTATTCTTTTTCGAAGGCCTAAAGAAGGGAGCGTCGGCATACATTAATGCCCTTAAGTTGAGCAATTTCGGCGTATGAAAGTCAACGGTGGTACACATCAAGTGTTGCACGACAGATAAAACGACGCTGCTTACTAGTTGTTAGGATTAGACAACGTCCAAATGGACGTTTTGGGGTAAAATAACCTTCGTTAATACAAAGTTGTACAGTTGCGCGAGCAAGGCGGAGTTTACGAGCGATTGCGCTCTTATTCCAACCTGCAATGTTGTAAAGTGTTAGGATTTAAGTCCTTTCGCGTTCTGATAGGCGTTGACCACGTGGTCGAGTGGGATCTCAAAAAGAATGACGATTTTTGTGCTTGCCAGGCATGCCAAAAGTTGAAATTGATTAAAAGGTTGGTGGAAAGAGGGTGAGAAAGTTGGGACGAAAAGGAGAGGGGTGTTGCAGTGGAGAGGGGGTGCCAGCCCGTTCAGGGCTCCCCCTTGTAAGACTCATCACGCCACTTTGCAATCGGAGCGCGAGAATCATGCCCCGGGGTTGTGGTGCAAACACTGCTTCGCCACAAACGGACATCAAAGCCAGTTCTGTGAATATCGTTCTCGTAACTGGCAGGAGGCACAATGCAAAATAAACTCCCATGTTTCTCTCGGCGCCCTCATATCAAAATCTACGAAACTTGGAAATGAAAGGTTTTCGTGTTTCGAGTGCGGCGCGCATGAGGCGCGGCCTCTATCTTGGAGACGTCTGAAAATCCGTCTCATCGTAACCTCAATTCTCGTCATTCGAAGTCGTCCTAACCAGGAGATGCAAATATGGCACCGGATGAGTCTGATTCCTACCTGACGGGCTGGAGACTCGCCGTCGTCATCACCTCCCTCTTTTTCGGCTCCTTTCTTCTCGCATTGGACACGAATATCATTAATGTCGCCATCCCTCAAATATCCACCGAGTTCAAAGCTTTGGACGATGTCGCATGGTATGGCACAGCCTATCTCGTGACTCTCACAGCCTTTCAACCCATCTATGGGTCCATGTACAAGTTTTTCAGCACGACGATCGTGTATCGAACATCAATTCTCGTGTTTGAAGGTGAATTTCGCGTGTATCTCCACAAGGGGCCGTAAGTGAGCTAATTGTTCTCGCAGTGGGCTCGGTTCTTTGCGCAGCGGCGAAAGTATCCCCAGCCTTCATCGCCGGAAGAGCTATCGCAGGCTTCGGGGCGGCAGGTCTGCTTCAGGGCGCTTTGAGCATTATCAGCCAGGTCGTTCCCCTTGAGGAAAGGCCTATGTATATGGGCATAGTGATCAGCGTGTTTGCCATAACGGTTTGCATAGGACCTCCTCTCGGAGGGGTTTTCACGCAGCACAATAGCTGGAGGTGGTGCTTTTGGATGTGCGAACGTCCCCAAGCCTCTAAAGGGAATGCGAAACTAACCTGAACAGAAACCTTCCCATTGGCGCCCTAGTCCTCCTAGCATTGACGCTCTTCCTGAGAATCAAGAACGAGGACAATGAGTATCGATCTCTCTCCTTAAAAAAGAAAGTCGCCAGTATGGATCCTTTGGGATGTCTTTTCTTCATTAGCACCGTATGCTGCCTGTTGCTCGCACTTCAATGGGGTGGTCAGACCAAGCCTTGGAATTCTACCACTATAATCGGGTTGCTAGTAGGAGCGGGAGTTCTCACAATCGTGTTCGTCTTCACGCAATGGAAGCTCCAGGAGCTCGCCCTGATTCCGCCCCGTGTGTTGCAACAGCGTTCCATTTGGACGAGCGCGGCGGTACTTTTCTTTCTTGGGGGCGCGTGCTACGTGGTACGCTTCCCTTCTTCCTGGAAACGTGTCTTCATACACTAATCGATAGTCCAGAATTCCTTCTTCCTTCCTTTCTACTTCCAAGCCGTCCATGGTATTGCCCCAGTTGACAGCGGAGTAGACGTTATCCCATATCTTCTCCCGCAAACTGTTGCCATAGCAGTCGTTAGTGTCTTCGTCAAACAATGGGGCTACTATGTTCCCTACATGTTGGCTGGAGAGCTCATATGTATCCTTGGTCAGGCCCTATTAACTCAGCTTACTGAGAATACACCGACGGTGAAATGGGCGTCATACCTGGTCGTTGCGGGGATCGGAAACGGGATGGCAATGCAATTGCCGTATACAGCTGTTCAGGTCGTGCTTTCGGATAAAGACATACCCACCGGCAATGGTAATTGGACGCATCCCGCTATAAAGGAATGGTGACTAACCGATTCACAGCTATTGCGGTACTATCGTTTCAACTCGGAGGGTGAGTGCTAAAATCTCCCTGCAACCACTTCTTTCTAACATAGTTGTTAGCGCCATAGCAATCTCCATGGGCCAGACCATTTCCATTACTACCATCCTTGATCTTCTTCCACAGCGACTCCCTCAGTTATCAACACAAGCAACACTCAAAGCAGGAGCTGCTGGGCTTCAGCTTCTAGCCTCGACACCTCAAGAACTTATCACACTACGACAGATATGGAACGAGGCAATCAAGCGCATCATGCTTCTTGCAGTTTTTCTCGTAGGCGCCTCAGTGCCTTTTACTCTGGGGATGGAGTGGTTGAATGCGAAAAAGGTGGCTGCCAAGAAGAACAATGGTGAGGACAGGGATAATAATGTTAAAGGTTCTGTGGAGAAAGAATCGAAAACGGATGTTGATGTCTTGGCGAAAGGGCAGACATTAACTGTCTGAAAGGTTTTACCTATAGGTGAAACTCTTGGGTCTTCTCCATTACTCGGTTTGACGGTGTAGAAATTTTGGTCTGATCAAGCTGGGCATTTATAGTATAAAAACAGCACACTCTAATAATGATTTACAATGATCCGTTACAACTTCGATGCGATTACCATCCAGTCGCAGAACAGACTCAAAAATTAAAATGTGCGATCCAGATATCCATACTATTTCACTTTCCTTTCCCTTACAGAACAATAACACTGGGTGTTTGGGTCCCAGCAACCAAGTACGATACCAACAATAGTAGAATGGCACCTAATGTTAAGTCAGAAAAAGAATCGCAGGAAACCACCAAAGCTCTCACCATCCTGCCAAATCCAAGATATTTTTGCATTTGAAAGAGCGAACATGATGAAACATGATGAGAGGAAGCAAATGCAGCACCAGAACGTTACTTGGCCGAAACCGAATTTGAATTTGATGCTAGGATGATTGCGGACCATATCGGCAGTGACATCTTTTGTAATTGGGAAGTGCATCCTCGAAGGATTTATGAATTAATATACGAAATGAAAGCGCTAAAGATGAGTGGTAAAAATAATATGTGTAGGCAGAATGAAGAGATAATGGCTTCGGTATGAGAGGTGTAATGGGTATCTTTAATATAAATGTGAAATCTTTCCTGATTCGATCCTGTGTTTCTAAAAAAGGGAATAATAGATCTAAACATCGAACCAATAGCATTGTTACCGAAGATATATTTCGAACTGCGTATGAAGAACTAGGAGGCTCAACCCTGGATCGGATCGTTGAACAGGCACCACTTTCCCCAAAATAGGCATAAGATCAACTCACCTAGCCTTCGTCAAAATGTTGAGGACTTATCGGAGTGTCCTCCGGGCATACTTCTTCGTTCGCAGATCAGTGGTCCACATCCCTAGTTGAGCTGGCGCCCAGACAGGCAACGTTTGGTTGCCTTCTTGCCATGTCTGCTCCACCTGCTTTCACATTCTGTGCCGCAACCAGGGGGGAAAATGCCCGTCTCCAACTTCCCTGCAACCGTAAGCTGACTGCATCGACGTAAAGCCCTTTTGCAAGTAGCAATAAATCGAGGTACAACTCGTCGTATGGGATCGGGAACCCCGACGCTGGACGGGCAAAGTAGAGGATCTGCGTTGGTCACTTGTCCGCGCCGCGACCCGAGGCGACATGGTTAGTTATTGACTGCATATCTGAATTCACGCAATCTGCGAGCTTTTTACACTTTCTTGATTGAAGTCCTAGTGAAGATGAGGATACAGCTGTGGGGTTGATTTATCCGTCGAGGACTAGCGCGGCTGGCCACCTTTCCAAGGTTTCAAAGCTGTCAGCCTCACTTGGCAGGACGGCGTTCATGCATTTAGCCAAGGGCTTGGGGATTGTTTACTGCCGAAGTATTGTACATTGTCAGTATACTGGTTTGTATGGTAAATTATGTATCTCCTTTCTTCTCTCTTATTCCTCGGCCCTCGTTTCCATCTTCCTACAATGGCGCCTTCCACACCACCTCATCAAAAGTTCCTCTCTCGCGATGAACGCCTCCAGATTCAAACCCTACGATTGGCGGGTCATACGCAATAGTTTATTGCCGACCTTCTAGAGTTTACACGAAGACAGGTTCAGTATGTAGGTGCTAGCGAACGCGTCACGTCGAAGAAACGTTCTGGTCGCCCCCCTAACCTTTTTAGATGCTCAAGTGGATCAACTTGAGCTTTTTATTTGCTCATCTCGCACTGGCAGATTGATGAGCTATCTCCAGCTTGCTACTGGCCCCTTCTCAGATTGGCAAGTTGCTTAATACGCGATTCGCAAAGCCCTCCAGAAACGTGGATATTCACGTCACGTAGCAAGAGCCAAACCACCACTATTGCCTGAGGACAGACGAATTCGCTTACAATGGGCTCAGAATCATGTCAATTAGACGCGGGAACAATGGTGTTTAATCCTCTAGAGTGATGTAACATGGGTAACAGGAGGGAGACACAAGAAATAGTGGGTTACAAGACGTGTAGGAGAGGAGCTTAATGATACCTGTATTGTGGATAAGATAAGAAGAAAGCGTGGCTGGATGTTTTGGGGCTGCTTTGCTGGAGATGAAAAAGGACCTTGTGTCTTTTAAGAGAAGGAATGGGGAACTATTAATAAGATTTTATATTGTGAAAGGATAGCCCTTTTTATCTATGGCTGGATTTGCATGCACCCTCATCTACAGTTTATGCAATATGGAGCTCCTGGCCATTTAGCAGCATCTACAAAGAAGGAACCTTTAGAGGGGGGTATACACACAATCTTCTGGCCGGCCTGTTCACCAGATTTAAATCCAATTGAGACGATTTGGAATTGGATTAAGGACTATATTGAGGCGAAATTTAGAGATGTACAGCT
Organism: Zopfia rhizophila CBS 207.26; assembly: GCA_010093925.1. Taxonomy (NCBI): domain Eukaryota; kingdom Fungi; phylum Ascomycota; class Dothideomycetes; family Zopfiaceae; genus Zopfia; species Zopfia rhizophila. The sequence goes on from ML994611.1 coordinate 3,266,891, forward strand.
CTCATATGATGACCTTCGAGTTGCTGTAAAGGAAGGCTGGGAATCAATTTCAAAGGAGCAACTCAATTCATTAATAGATAGTATAAAGGAGCGCTGTGAGGCTGTAATTGCTGCTGAAGGAGGACACACAAAGTATTGAATTTGTACTGCTTATGTAATCTGTATCTAAAACAGCCACATGCCCCCTGCAGCGCACTGACAATGTACAATACTTCGGCCTGGCACCACGGTAGATCCGGAGACTAAACACAACCTCGGTACCGAAGGAATGCATAAGAAATGAATAGGGCGACGGCGAATTCATGTTTCAGTGCTGCAAGTCTGACCACCATAATATTGGGTGTCCGAGCTTTACTGTGCCAGGTGTTGCATACAGACGTTCTCAAAAGCTTGCGATGTAAGCTGCGCCGCGGCGAGACGCTGTGTACCGTGACGGCGGCACAGACTGTGCCACTAAGTCTGTTTCTACAATTGCGAAAGGATCAACAACCTCAATATTTTAGCCTTTGTTCCCATACGCTTCCCTTCTTTCAAAAATTACGTCCTTTCTCCACTATTACCCTCCCAGAGTTTCAAAGATTCAAAGAGCAAAGTGAACAATGGACCCTTCTCAAATCCAAACCCTTCCAAGAGCTCAAGCCGAGGTTTCCTATAAGGTCTTCACCGTATGCTCTTCCTGCCGTACATTCATTCCATGACTCTCTTGCTCATGTATTTTCCAGTCACTGTTATGGACTCTCGTCTCCGTGAGTCTTGTCTTCCTCGTAGCTCGCTTAGCTATTAGGTTTCGCATGTTCCGCCGCCTCCAGTGGGACGATGCTCTCGTAATTCTAGCTTGGGCATTGTTCTTCTCATTTTGTCTGGTCTGGAAATTCAACATTCATTTGATGTTTGAGCAGTACGAAGTTGTTCAAGGAAAACGGCCTTTCGATCAGGTCGCAGCAGAAAAGTTTGACCGCCTTTTCAAACTTATCATTCCTCAAAACATTCTATTCTACTCTGCCCTCTGGTCGGTAAAGCTGTCTTTCCTTGTCTTCTTCTATAAGCTTGGAGAGAAGATTCGGAGTTACGTGATTTGGTGGTGGTGTGTTTTCGGCGCCACAATCATCAGCTACATCGCCTGCGTTGCGGACATACAGTACAAATGCACTACCACCGTTAGCTCAATCGCCTGGATTGAGGGTAAATCATCCAAGTTATATCTAAAAGTTTTCAAGCTAACAATCCACAGCGCACTGTAGAAAGCTATCTTTTGTTCAATGGGTGAATCGTACCTTTTACGCAAACTGCGCCGCAGATGTCTTCACCGATATTTTGAGTAAGAGGATTCCGACCGTCATTTTCATGGCAAATACTTAAACATATTTTAGTTCTTTCAATTCCCACAATAATCCTATGGAACACTCGGGTCCCGCTTCGGAAGAAAATGGTTTTGTTCTGTGTCTTCGGTTCCACAATTGCCATAATGGCAGTCGCCATCATTAGAGTCACAATCGTACACTCAACAAAGCAGGGTGTTGAGCTTGTATGGCTGTATTTCTGGAGCATGGTAGAGGGGGGGATTGGTAATATACAACTCTTCAGCCTGCTGTGATTGAACTAACAATAATCAGCAACTATGATCGCAAACGTAGCTTCTTTCCGACAGCTTTTCGTTGCAAGCACGGAGGATGTATCTCTCCCCACGATTTCCAGCAATCCATTTAGCGGAAAGACATTTTCAGCTTTTTGAAAATCTCGAAATTCAAGGGGAGTAGTTGGAGTGAGAGTAATAAGTCTCACTCTGCGCGGAAAGCTCAATCGGATTATGAGAGCGGAGACGCGAAACGTGCGGGAAGTGAAGAAGCGATACTTCCGTTAGAGTTCATCACGGTTAAACGCACATATGAGACTACTTCAGATAAGACTGATAATGAGCACCGCCGGTGAGATTTGATAGAGCCGAGCCCAGGTTTGAGCAGAATATGATGAATATTGTATGACCTAAGTAGTTCTAATGGACGAGCTTTTAAGGAATGCACCTAAATGATCTCCATGGCATCTGAAGATCGTACAATCAATTGAAGCTTCATTTCCATCCATCCAATCTCACTAATAAGGGACTTCTCTCACGCAAGGCAATGAGATCCAGGTGAAAGCAATTTCTGCGCGCCGGGGCGCCCGCAATTACATCACGTGACAGCGTGCGCGGCTGCGCACCGCCGCAGACCCACGTCCTTTGAACATATATGTAGCTCACGCTGGGCCCCGTTTTCTCTAAAATCCATCTACTTCTATAATCTCTTGTATCAACCTCACGTCATGTATAGCCTCCTATCTTTGCAGTATCGATGGGACATTGCCGAAGTCTCATTCACTCGACTTCTATCGTTATTTTTGGGATGCTTGTTGATGTCCACATTATTCCGACGGCCAAATAAAAGTGTTAGCTCCATCAGAGCTATTGAGTACACTATACCTTTTCTAAAAAGCAGTATACCCTTCGCATTCAACGGTCTCAATTTCTTTTCAAGTATCACGTGCGTACATTAATCCCTTTTGTGGTGATTTTCGCTGAAATTCAACAGAAAGATCGTCAAAAAACAGGGCGTCGTCAAAGTTTCAATCGTCAACCAGGATGTCTATATTGTTCAAGGCTCAAAGAATATTGCGGAGATATTCCGCAATCCGTATCTGACAATGACGAGAGCGTACGGAATCGCGCTGAAGCATTGCTTTGGCATGAAGCAAAGAGCTGTGAATACCTACCGATATGACACGTCAGGTTCTCGCGTGAAGCCCATTCCAGGAAGCAATGTTCTCAATAGCGCGAGAATCGGCCTACCTACTCATGAGAATCTCTCCCATGGACTTCTTGGAGCTGGACTGGACCAAATTACTCTTCGATTTGAGAAGGAGTTTTACGATTCAATGGAACTGCCCGAAGTTGGAGGCGACTGGACATATTACCCTGATTTTGCGAGGTTCATTGAAGCGCAGTTAGGCATCTGCGTTCTTAAGACTCTTTTTGGCCCGCTTTTGGTTCAGCAACCGAAATTTGTTGATGATCTATTTGATTTCGACAGACATGTGATGGACCTAGCAAGACGTCTTCCTTTCATCTTAGCACCAAAAGCTCATAGAGCTAGGCGACGAGTTTTGAATGGCATCAAGAATTGGCATCGCGATGCTCACGCACTTTCAGAAGAAACATCGGAGGACCCTAGACACGATGGCTCCGATATTGCTTGGGGAACTGCAATGGTGAAGGACCGTCAAAAGATGCTACTCGATGTTGACGGCCAAGACGAAGATGCAGTGATCTCCGCTGACCTTGCATTGATTTGGGCGTAAGTACCTTTGAGCTCATCATCCAAATTGCCCTTAGATCCTCACAGTGGACTAATGCACCTTCAGGTCCGTCACAAACGTGGTTCCCTCCTCGGTCACCGTAGCGCTGCACCTCTTCACTGACCCCTCTCTCCTTGCCGAAACTAGACAATGCGTTGAGCGAATTGACCCCGGAAGACAGAGGCCGGACATTCGCGCCCTCGAGAAGCAACCGCTGCTGCAGTCACTTCATGCAGAATCACTCCGCTTCGGCGTACAGATCCACATTCCTCGCGCTGCACCCCACCACACCGTCAGTATTTCTAACGCCCGAATCCCGAAAGATGAATTGATACTGGTCAGCACCTATCTCGCTCACAACGATCCCGACATCTGGAATACCCAAGAAGGAAAACACCCGCTAGACACATTCTGGGCGGGACGTTTCTTAATTGATCCACATGATCCGTTCAGTGGCCCCCGCCGCAGACCCACACAATCGGTTCCCGAAGCTACAAGGCTGAATAGCGAAGTTGAGTTCTCTGTCGAAGGATTGGAGGGAGCCTGGATACCCTATGGTGGTAAGACACCAAGGCAATGTAATCCGCAAAAGACTGACAGTTACACAGGTGGACACCATGCATGCCCCGGCAGACTCTTAGCCAAACGTATCATGATACTATTCATCGCTGTGATGGTGGAGCGATTTGATATCGAGCCAATGGCGGAATTCAAATACAGCTCGCCAAGGTTTGGATTTGGGGTCCAGAAACCATTGGGAAAGATTCCTTTTCGGATCAAGAGGCGTAGGTGATGAGCCGGCGATTATTATTCCGGCGCTTGCATCAATGGCCGGATCCATGATTCCTATGTGATAATGCCTATGTGACTTTGCGGCGTAGAGTTTTTGGGGGCTTGGCTTTCTCACTGCTCATGCATATTCTTGCCGCGCCGGGTGATTGATGAACGTGCTTTGTGGCTTTGCGGCACGTCCAGTAGCGATGGCCTCGTTTGATACTGTTCTGATAGCAAGCTCAATAGAAAGTCTTCGTTTTCTTTGCGGATAGCTAAGGGAGGATTGGAACTTTGGAGTGCTTACTCCTGGGCATTATTCGCGCGATAACGCCTACCAAGCTTTCACAACCTCTTTACATGACGTCTCACATGGGCTTGATATTCATGTTTCTAATGCGATCGCATTCAGCGATGTTTCGAGTCAAGAACGCAGCCTTAAAAAGGCAGACGCAAACATATATTCGTACCTTCCCGTCTTATCAGCATGCATCCTCACGCTAATGTGAGTCCATATCAAGGATGCAAAATCTTGCAGACACCGATTGAAGGGGTATTAACATCCTGTAATACAACCTTTGCTCCGCCTCATGCCGCTACTCCAAATCAGGCGAAATAGCCTCAGGTATGTGGGTGCCAATGCTTGTCTTTACTGGGTCGCCGAAAATGACTGGGAATGCGACCGGTGTATGTGGCACAGTTCAATGTGCCTTTTTAAACATTAGCCTAGGGTTTTTGCTTCCGCAGATAATGTACCGGCATAAAGCACCGTAAGCGCGCGCCACGAGAATCCAATCATGTGAATGGAGTTGCAAAAATATGAATCATCTGCCTACTCCTCAAAACTGGAAAGAATTCGGAGCACTACCATCTCAGCTCTCACTCGTCTGATAAAATCGGAAGACGTCGCTTAGTCTTGTTGAGTATCCGAACAGAAGTTGGAGTTTTACGTCAAAGTTGAATCTTTACAAATGCTTTCAGTTATACTCTCAATAGGGCTTGGGGCGATATTCATTTTCCTGAAGAAAATCACAGCAATCGACCATGATCCACGAGAACCACCTCTTATACCCTCGATCATTCCTGTCATTGGACACCTGATAGGAATGCTCCGCCATGGAACACACTATTACACCCAGATCAGGTACTTCGAAATATCCTATCCCCTTTTCAAAACGATTCTAACACGTATCTAGCCAACGAACAAAACTCCCAATCTACACCCTTCGCCTCCCAGGCCGAAAAGTCTACATTGTCACTTCTCCAAAATTGGCGACATTATGTGACAGAAACGCCAAAGCGGTGTCTTTCAGAGTATATGTCCTCACTTTTGCAAGGCGAATCCTCGTTCCGAGCTCCAAAGCCATGAGCGCTCTGGCAGAGAACTTATATGATGACGACGGGGGACTGCTTCCTCAGACTGTGCAAGCAATGCATGATGCCATGATTGGTGGTGAGAATCTTGAGCAAACAACTTTTGCACTACTTCAAAGCCTGGCGCCGAAGCTGAGTTCTCCGAAAGAGATTGGGATAGGTGGGAGGATTAAGATGTTTGAATGGGTGAAGGATGTTGTGACGCAGGCGAGTACGGATGCAATCTATGGAAAAAGGGACAACCCATTCCATGACCCCGCTGTGTCTGATGCGTTCTGGTAGGTATCAATTTATATTGCCAGATAGGAAAGTACCATTGACGTGATTTACCAGGGCCATCGGACCCGATTTCGCACTCTTAGGCCTTCAAGTCCCTCGCATTTTTGCTCGAAAAGGCTACCGGGCCGCGAAAAGCTTTTCTACGCATTCAAAGAATATTATTTGAAAGATGGTCACTTGAATGCCTCACCTCTTGTGAAAGAGCGTTTCAAAGTAAACAGCGCCCATAACATTTCAATCACCGACATCGCCAAATTCGAACTCGGCGTCTGCTTAGGCCTCATGTCCAACTCAGTCCCAACATCATTCTGGTGCCTATACTATCTGTACTCACAGCCCTCCCTCCTTTCAGAACTCCGCTCAGAAATACTCCCATTTGCCAAGGTTAATGAAAATAAAGAACGACGAATTTCCTACACAATCGACGTCGCAGAGCTTTTAACAAATTTACCGCTTCTCCCTGCCATCGTCAAAGAAACTCTCCGCGTCCTCTCCGCAAATGCATCCGGCCGGGCCTTAAGCCAAGACACTCTTCTTGATAATCGCTACCTCCTCAAAAAAGACAATCTTCTTCTTCTTCCAGCAGCAGAATTTCACCACAATGAGTCAGTCTGGGGTGCAGATTACCGTGAATTCAAACCTCATCGCTGGCTCAAAGATGGATCTAAACTTCCTGCATCGAGCTTCAGGATCTTTGGTGGTGGAACGAATTTATGTCCTGGGCGAAATCTGGCAATGAATGAGATTATGGTAATGGTTGTTATGATGGCTATGCGGTTTGATTTCACGCCTGTTAGTGTAAAGGGCGAATGGAAACGGCTGAAAACACAGTTTCATATTTCAACGTCGGTGTTGGAGCCAGTTGAGGACATTAAGGTTGATGTGAAGAAGAGATCGGGATCTGGAGAGGATTGGACATTTTTGTGGAAAGGGAAGAAACTGGGCTATGATACACAGGCTATGACATCTTCCTGATCCAATAAGTTTGAAAATATCATCGTGTTCTGTCTAGCCTAGTACTAGATTTGCAAGTCAAGAATAAACAGATTTGTTAATAATTAGTCCAATCAAGCTCAAGACAGCAAGCTTAATGTCACAGTCGGCATGCGCAAGCAACAAGCAAGCGGGAGCGTAACCCAACTATATTAAACTGAGGAGCAGAGTGCTGCTACGAAGGCTGAAGCTATATACCCCTGCCAAGGCTGAGCCTGAGCATGAGCCAGGCATGGGCTTGAGCATGAGCCAGGCATGAGCCTGAGCTCAAACCTTAGCTGTGACTGCGGTACGCGCCGTCACACTTAAGTAGATTATTTAAATCTTATTATTAGGTTAATTAGCTTAGATATTTATTATTTATTTATTTTACTAACTTAATTCAACTCAATTAATAAACTAAAAACTAAATTTGATTAAAAAATTAAATTCTATTTTTTTAGAATTCTATTTAAAATTAGTGTTATTTAACTTACTAGCTTTATTATTACTAAGTAATAATAATTATTTTTAAATTTATACAAAAAAAAAGTATATAAAGTAAAATATAGTTAATAATTTTTAGTAATAAAAAAGTAAATAAAAGATTTAAACTAAATAAATATATAATATTAAAACACTAAGTTAACTAGTATTAACTAATAAATATTAAATATAAAAAAAAGTAAATAAATAAATATATAAAGTTAAAAGTAAGTTAATAATAAATAAGTAAACTATATTTAATATAACTTAAAAAACTATAAACATCAAATATAAAGTTTTATAAGAAGACTTTTTATAGTAAGCAAATTTAACTATTAATTAATTAACTTTATTACTTATAATTTTATTAGTAATTTTAAATATAATTAATTAATATTTTAAAACTTTTAGTAGTACTTTATATAATTTAAAATTATGTAGTTTTTTTAACTTGATAAAATACTAAAGCTAACATTAATGTTAGAGGGCTTTAATGATCCTTCTATCTTCGCAATCCTTTTTTCTCATTCGCTCGCGTAGATCGTCCAGTCTCTATTCCGCTAGATGTCTCTTGGCGTGCGATAGTTGTACATCAACGTCTCATCAACCCTCCTAGTCTACGCTAATGACTTATTACATTCTGTAATACTAAAGTTTATATTAACTATAATAACGTGTTATAAACACATTATATATATTTCAATTAGAAACGCTATACCCATTTTAGATTCTAAGCTTCTAGTGTTTAAAGGCCGGAATTTATTGTAGGGTATTGGGTAACTCTTGAGTCTTTGCGCTCTTAAATATTAGCGAGGTCGATATTGATTAGGATCTTTACCGAAGAGGAAGGGAGACAGGTAATTTAAGGGTGGCCCGAGCTGTATACACCTCGCTCCATTGCTCCATTACTGGCACCACCGAAGAGAGCTAAATACTAAAGAAACTAGATACGCTGTCCAAACTCCGCCACCAGCGTCTGCGATTTTCTTGAAGTCCTATAGCCAAGCCTTTTTCAGCTTTCAGCCACAAATCCTTATTGCCCAGTTCAGACAGTTCGCAAGGCTGAAACTCTCCCATACGTTCTTTAAGGAGAAGTGCGAGGCAATGTGGCTTCTCCTTCGCCCACATAATCCAATGGGAAGATTTGTATATACGAAGTCTTCGCCTAACGATGTTGATTTTGACAGCGGCTGGCCCGTCTAGAATCTCTGAGCGGGTTAATCCAATAAAGATGAAAGGGCTGCAAGATGGGCTGAAGGCCCTTATCTGCAGGTGTAGAAATAAATTAGATGGTCGCTCCTGGTCGCACTCTCGCTACCAAACCTTTCAGCTTCAGAGTCCGACCAAACCTCCCGCAACCTACGGAGGTGTCCTTACTTACCGTCTTTAATTACGATACCCATCGGTCTCAACTCACTGCGGCTTTGCTCGACTACCGTACGGGAGTCGATCCTCCACATGCAAGATGCCAATTCTGGACACTGCGCATCCTGGATTCAAGCGCGCCATATTTGTTCTCTGCGATCAGCTCTGGATGAGGAGCATCGGGAAGTTTGTAGGTGCAATTGCACTTCCCATGTGGATAAGGCTCGTTCAATACCCTGTCGGGTTCTTCATTTCGCCTCAATACAGACTGGCAGAGATCCTCGTATACATGTGGGCGCTTCGCGTGCAATGGAATGATCATAATGATGAGACGTTGTGGCGAAGCTTCCAAACTCCATTTGATCACACAAACCAGGTCAGAATACATCCGAAGCTCAGAGCAGCTCTATATTTTACTATTCCAGCGCTTGCGTGGACGATGGGGGCTATGCTAATGCACTTCGGACCGCAGATACTATGGCTGCCGCTGTCGCTAATCCGGAAGGTTCTCACAAGCCAAATCCTTCGAGATCTCGCTTTTTGCACTATCAGGATGTGCCTGTTCCCAATTGGTCGAGCATGCACCGCAGGCACTATTCGACTCCTTCTTGACATCTTCGGATTCCTTACACCAATGTTCCATACAGCTTTCAGTGCAATATGCTTTGGCCATAGACCAGTCGTTCGTCAAATTCACCAATTCGTCGTTTCGATATCCTCCGTGCTCAGGGCTCGCAGGTTCAAACTCGCGGAGACCTTCCTCCGACGAGGCGTACAAGAAGCATCTAATTACCAGCATGTCGCGTTTTCATACCTCTCCAGACAAATCCGACTGCTCAAGATCTCAAGCGGGATTTGGGGTGCCCGCTGCGAGTTGGTTATCGAGACCTGCGATTCAAATGAAATGCCTCGTTACGAAGCTATATCGTGGCGATGGGACGGGCCACAGCCAACGCATTCATTACATCTGGATGCCAGCGTGTTCCACATTACTAATAATGTATTCAACATTCTGCGCGAACTCACCCCCAACTACGGAACCAAATATGTCTGGCTTGACTCCATCTGCATATATCCTGATCGATCCTGAATCAAACACTGCAGAAATCTGAGGTTGGGACCTCAGTTTTGTGAGGTGTTTGATTCTGCGCATTTAGCGTGCTGGATTGGGAAAGTTTACACTCTGTGGTTTTCAAAGCAGAAATATATCAATACATTACATTCCATCTATTCCGCCTTTGCATCGCCTTGCCTGTTCTTCGTCCCAATATGACCACCCATCCCCGTTTTGAAACTCTGCGAATTTTCGCTTCTGCCGGCGTCGCTGATAGGGGTAGTACAGCATAGATAAGCAATGTGATGCGCTGGTGATCTGCTCGTACTTAACACCTGATGCGGAAACTTCTTCGTGTCATACGGTCCAAGAATGTGCTCCGTCGTCCATTCACTGTGCCATTCATGCCCGCGGTCGAGATTCTCATACCGGCCATCCCGCAGGGGCCGAAAGCGGAAGTTAGGAGACCTGTGATTGGACCTGAACTACGTTTCCACCGTATATTCCAGAAGCGCTTGTCCAGTTGCTCACGAAGTGTGCCAGAGAGCCTGTTTATGCGAGACGAGTCGTATTTCGAGTGTGGTTGCTAGGGGCCCAGACCAATAAAATTCACAGGCGTGCAAGCGAAGAAGTCAAGCTTGCCTAGCTTGCCCAGCTTGACTGTTATGGGAAGAGTTTGAATCTCCGATGTTTCTAGCTAGATGCCTTTCGCCGGCGTCATAAATGTTACGCTGGGCTGTTACCTAGTGTCGCCGCCTGCTGTTGCCTGCTTGGCACCTTGCTGACTAATCCACTCCTTGATGTATAAATACCACCTAGATAGCCCTCAATTCCACCACACGGTGGTTTCTACCTCCATCCTCTGCACTCGGTGATATGGGTGGTAGTCAAGTTCGTGGGCAACAGCAAGCAAGAAGAGCCAGTAACACAACTCGCTTGCTTAGCCTTCCTTTCACCTAGGGGATTTGCTAGCTCGTTGGCGGAATTTTGACTACTTGGGTTTGGCAGCCATTGGGTGGTTTTGACGGCGAAGCCGGTTCACATCTGGAAGTCGCAGCATAAGCAAAAGGTATCTTATACAAAGGATGGAAAATATTCAACTGGAAGGGTAGAGACAAACTTCTTGTATGTTCCTATAGTTTCTTTCGATCTGTGTTGTTTGTGGACCTCGGAGGGCTTGAGCCACGGTTCACGCCCATGTCGAAAATGTAGGTAGAGGGAAGTTGTAGGAATTGGAGAAGAATTGGTATATATATTTTAATGCCAGTAGATCGGCCGTTTTCTGCATTAGCCTAAGATTCCTTGGCCAATATCTTAATGCTAAGCCTTTAAGAATAATCTTGTTTCTTATAATTTTTAAAGAGCCCTGATATGGGCTACCTTTCTGATACTTAGATCTATTCTTTACTTGGCAAAGTGGCGTAGTCTACCGACCTATCTTCATCTGCCACATTGCAGGGTGGCAGTGCATGATCAGCTCAAACCTTCGTATTCCATCTCAACGCCGCATTCTTCATCGTTCCTCTGCTCAATCCATCTTTCCATCTTATAATTAAGCTCCTGTCTTGCCATGGCTGAAGTGATCGGCGCTCTGGCCAGTGGGGTCACTCTCGCTGCCCTACTCAAAACATGCCTTGAAGCATTTGACCTCTTCCAGACCGCCAAAAACATTGACATCGATCTTAAGCGTCTCATAGTTCGACTGAATATTGAAAAGTGCCGGCTATACACCTGGGGAGAAGGTATGGGTTTAATAGTGGCACCGACCGCGGGACGAGTACGACCCCTCGATTCCTCGCCCTTTCGGGATTTGGTCAAAGAAGCTTTGGAGGAGATACTACGACTGTTGAGCGACTCCGCCAAAATAAAATCTCGCTACGGTTGTGAAACTGTCCTCGTCTGTTCTAAAGATGACGGCATTGGTGCCGTGGCGGACTTGGCCGCCTCGTTCGCCCAATTTACTGTCTCCGGGCAGCCTCAAAAGTCTTCCTTCAACAACAATAAGCTGCTAGCAAAAACACGATGGGCAATATCAGATCGCAAAAAATTCGCCGAACTCATTGTCGAAGTTAGGTCTTTTATCGATGGGTTACAGGAAATTACAAAATCCATTTCTACGGTCGCTAGACAAGAAGGCATATTGAGATTTGGAATTCAACAAATCACTAGCTTGGACACGCTAGAAATCGTCACAGAAGCGTGTCAAGCAGATTATCCTGACATCTCCGACGCCGCTTCCGTTAAGATGGACGTCCTAACTATTGCGACCAATAGAAGATGTGAAATCGAAGCCTGGGTTGACGATGTCGGCGATGATGATGTTGATATCACTACCTCTTCTCTAGCACACAATGAAGCCGATGTTGACAGGGTTCCTCTCAAATCTCCAATACCGTCGTCAATGTTACCACCAGAAATGGATCTGGAGTTATCCCGGGAAACTCAGCGCATGGCCGTAGAACTAGAAAAAGCACGAGAGCAGCACGCCCAATCCGAAAGGAAGAGGAAGAAGGTGGAAAGTGAAGTGGAGGCTCTGACATCTGCTCTATTTGAAGAAGCTAATAGTATGGTTGCTGCCGCCCGGAAAGAGAATGAAGTTTTGGAACTGCGATATGAGCAACTTGTGAAAAAATTTGAAGAATCATGAAGTGAAGAGTGAGTACAGGCAACAACACGCCATCTAGGCAACATCTCGTATTGCAGGCGACAGTCCCTACTGATTACTGATCAATTGTTGTATTTAAAGGACTTCATACTCTCGTTATTATCGAAGAATTAAGCCATTCATTCGAGCCTCTTTCGTTACCTCTAGCTCAACAGGAAGAGTCCGGTTCTTTTCAACCGTCGCGTGCCGGTTGATTCGGTGACTAACCAGATCAATCTATGCTCTAAGTTAGCTCTGAGCTCATACCGTCCATTGAATTCACGGCGCGGATTACAGCGTCCCAAGAACACTCCAAATTGCCTATCGAGGCCTGCCTATTCTACACCTAAACACCGTAATGCGGCCGCCAGTGCCATGATCCATAACCACCGTGCGTTCTCACACACTCCAGTGTCTTCAACAGGAGATTGACACTTCGATATGGCATACGAGTACCCTTGCAACTGGTCCACCAAGCTGCCGAGCTCCCACTTCGAGGAGTGCGGAAATGCGATGACACAATTCCGTTATCTCAACCATGGTCCAGACAAGCTGCGAGAAGCGACTGACAAGTGCGGGATTCACATTCCATCCTGGTAGAGAAGCAGCACTAAATGAAGCAGAGGAGCAAAGAAGCGGGAGGTGGTGGGTGCAACTCACGGTTTTACACTGACGGCCAACTAAACGCATAATGAGCCGCCTAGAGGTGGTGATTTCTTGAAGAAGCATTGAAAACGTACGATCCCGGCTACTACAAACGGTAAGACAGGACAGATCCTTGGGATGAGCTGGGTCGGCTTCGCGACAGTGAGATTGAAAGAGGAGATGCCTTGGAATCGGGGCCCGGTTCGTAAGCTTGAGGTCCTCGACTTCTGTATACCAGAACTCATTGTCAAACGCCAATCTGGTGGAAGACTCTTGCCAAGTGCTCGGTTCAAAGTGGTTCTTTCGGCCAAAGTGGATGCAGCAAAGGATGATTATTAACCCCGTTGAGGAGGCTGTTTTGGCTACTGAATTGCACGACACCAACTTGGAGTATCCTACTCAGGTTAACCAGGGAGAGCTGTTGTGGAAAGATAAGCTGTAATTGGGACCATTGTTGATCTTGGATTATCTTTAGTTCGATACGTAGCCCCGTCCAAATTGTGCAGGCCTCCACTACTGGGAGACAATTGCTGCAATCTCAATCTCGGTTTGAAGTGTACTTGCGGCTGCTGAATTCTCCTTTCTAAGCTCTATGGAAGTACATGGCTTAGGGCTCCACAATCCCCGATATTGCATCACACTCGGGACTCTATTATGCCCGCCACTCCATTACTCCTGGTATCTCATCATGCTCTAGATATCTTCATGCTTGTACTTGAGGAGTGGGCGATTGCTATAGGAAGCAAAGATCCATCCTCAATTAGCGAGATATTGCATTCGTCGATGGCGAAGCCTTGAAATAGAGACTGCTTTGTCTTTGCACCGACATCAGGGAGATCAGAAAGGGCTTTTCCTAGTCGGCTTCTTAAAAGCCGCTTTGTCGCAACGTCCAACGCATTCGGTTGTGCCACAATTATGCCTTTGATCGAGATGAAGCGAATTTAGCCGCATTTATTTCTTCTGAATATCATCATGACTTGCTCTGATACCCTTTCTGTTCTTGGCATCTTCTCCATTGCCCGAATTATGGAAAAATGATCGGTCGAGGCAGAGACTGTGGTTCCTTCCATGGTGGACTCGACTTTGAATCTGGCGGGAATTGGAGAGGGCTGGGTTACTGGTTCTGTACTGAATTCGAGCGGCATGGAGAGGTAAGGGTACGGAGGCGGGGTTTCGGTAGTTCTTCCATTAACGAGATAGCCTACCAGATCTTGAACCGATGCTCCTCGGTATTACTGCCTTGGATTTCCTTGTAAGCATCATGAGCGTAACATTCGCCAACAAGTCGAAATGTACCGCAATAGGGTACAGACTTGTTGTTTTCATCGTCCTGCCAATTAGCCTGACATTCCGATGTGTCACCACTTTGACCGGCTACGATGCTATTCCCCAAAGGTTGAGAGCAATCCTCTCGCAGTAATAAAAGACACATGACTCTCATGTCGCTCTCAATCTGGACCACCAGGTCGCCATTTTGCTTCCTGACGGTACGAGGCTCATCAACCTAGAGTCAGTGATGGCACATTCCCCATTGATGGTATAGTCAACATATTTTGAATACCCTATAAGGAAACTAGCATCTCCTTCGTCTAGCGTCGAGGCCTAATTCATTCCCCAGACCATGAAGCGATCTTTTACTCGATATTGTGAGAACGAGGGTACAATCTAGGACCGTACGAGGTGTGCAAACTTAGAATCTACAGACGACTGTATTCGTCGAGTAGTCAATACTTGTTGTATTGACCGTGTAAGTGACACCTAGTATCAAAGTCTTATAAGGATACTAGAGTATGTGTAACCGAGTGCAGGGAATCAATGTAGCAACCCATAATCAATTGAATGAGTGGAAGACTCGATTTTATATACACAATCGAGGTAGATCATTCGTACGAGAAAACAATCAGCAGACGCAGTGAGGGCCTAATGTGTTGTGATTCCCTGCACTCGGTTACAGTATGAGGTTCGTCCCGAAATGAGTCGCAAGGGGAGTTGAGGATTTGCCGAGGACTTGTTGTATGCGCTCCGCGGCGTCGATCCAGTGTGCATCAACCAGGGTGACAAGAGCGAAAAGGAGCAGCAGATTCCCCTCATGACGAAAATTTACAAGGGAGCTACTCGCGTCATTGCTTGCCTCGGAGAACCGGCAGATTCGTGCCTGCTGCCCTGATTTCATCGCCGAACTTGATTCCTACTTGTGCCAACGGTTTCAACCACAAGTATTTCCAGACATGGATAAGGCAAACCATTTTCCGTTTCCAGACGAGAGGCGGAAGTGGCAAGCTTTCCAAAACCTTCTCCGGCATACGTTCTGGACCCGCATGTGGATCATCCAGGAGCTCATTGTCGCCCGGTCCGTTGTTCTCCTCTACGGTGGTCAGATCATACCCTGGGACATCTTCGCAAAGATCGTCAAGTGCTTCAAGACGACCGATGAGAATTCAGTTTCAGTGCTGGTGCTGCGTGACACTTTCGGCGGCGACCGAAGGTCCTGCCGCTACGGCATGGATTTTGTGGCAAGATTACACCACCTTAGGGAGCAGTACTTTGAGAACACCCTCCCGGCCTTGCCCTACCTTCTCGTTGAGTGCATCCAGTCGCAGGCAGGAAAGACTCATGACAAACTGTACGCTCTATGGGGTCTCAGTCCCAGCTACAGCATTGCGATTAACGACTTGTATCGGAATACAACGGAATATTCCCTGCGGATGGGCTGCTTCGCTTTGGTTAGTTTGGCGGGAGTCGCTAATCGTGAGTCTAAACCAGGACTACCATCCTGGGTTCCGGATTTATCAAATCTCCCGCGGTTATACCCCCTTGACAATGCTCACAGAAAATATACTGTCGGCGGTAGCTCGCAGATGGTAGTCCACCTCGAATCAGATTCGATAATCAATATCAAAGGGCGCTTGCTGGACCAGATTTACCTCGTTGATAGGAATAACCCATGGACCAGGAATGCTGCCCTTCCTGGCCCAGAGCTGGAAGCTCTCATTCAAGGATCCGTTGATGAACACCGGTGTGCAGAATGGATGCAGTGGCCTTGGGATTTCTTGCGCACCGTTGAGGACCATTATGAGAGTATCGGACGGGAGCGATACTTTTGCGACAAACCTCTCCTAGAGGCCTTTATACGTACCTCAATAGGCAATGACGACAATATCTCGTTCCCAGCTAGTGATAAGACCATTGAAGTCTTCGAATTGGTATTGGAGTTGATTGGATTTACAGAAAGCATTTCAGAGGGCCATTATTCCACTTTGGACGATGACAGGCCGAACCTAACTATCGACGAGAGGCTTATGATTCAGAGAGTGCCCGAGCTCATGAGCCGCAGGTCGCTGGGGAGGCAATTCGCGCTCACGAAGGAAGGGTACATTGCGCTGGTTCCTGACGGCGCCATCGAAGGCGATTGGGTCTGCGTGTTTCAGGGATCTAAAGTGCCGTATATGCTGCGATCCGACGGAAACGAGAAGAATTTGCCTTTCTTCAGGCTCGTGGGCGAAGTATACGTACACTCGCTGATGGACGGAGAATATTTGGAGAGGAACAAAGAGGATAAGCTAGGCTGGATCACGCTGATATAAAGAGAGCCAGGTCGCTTGGGGTTGCCTGTGCACAAGATTCGGAGCATGCACCTTACTGAGCGCCTCCTTCAATGGCACTCCCGGGTACGCTCTCAAATGGCCCCGCCATCCATGATGCTAATAGGCGCAATCTGGGTGCGGCTGGCCCTGTTGTGCCATTGCGAACACGATTCTATTTAGGATCTGTAACTGAGCAGCATCGTCGCTAATCGCCTTGCCAATGCTTTTTTCCCTCTGTCGATCCTTATACAGATTACAAATCACTCTCAGAGCTCATCTCCCTCGATATTTATGTACGATAGCTCTCTTAGTTTTCAGTTCCTCGAGTTCTCTCCAACTTCTTATGTACGTCCAAAGGTTACTCGGTGACAGGATCCTTTGTCGAGGCACTGCTGGCCCACGACGCTAAGCTCGGCTATCGTTACAGGAGTGCTGCATCTATAGATGAGCTTGGTCGTTATAGCGGGGATCACCTATACCAAAATCTGTCTCACCCTACTCGCGCCACGCACTACCTCGCTTCCGCTCGGTAGTGCTACCAGGTTCAATGAACAATCCAAGCTCAACGATCAATTTGCCAAGGATACTCGTACAAATCAATTTTTCTCTATTTTACAATGGAGGACACCTATTTACAGCATGAGGATCGAATCCAGCGTGCCCTGAAGCATCTATCTACAAAGGCTTCATATAATCTATCTGCAGTGGCGCGCATGTTTGGCGTTGATTTGCAGCGACTCTACCGACGCGTCAAAGGCATCAACTCATGCAGCACACGCCCAAAGGTCAACCAGAAGCTGAATTCATATCAAATTAAGGCTCTAGAGCTGTATATCCATCGCCTAGACTTAATAGGCCAGCCGCCTTTATTGTCTATGGTGCGCGACGCTGCAGAATCGATTCGAATAACAACTACTCTACCTGCTAAACGCGACAGGCTCACGCCTCTAGGACGCAACTATATCAAGCGCTTTATTACAACCCACCCACGTATAAAGAAGATACGGTAGAAGCCGCAGGAGAAGGAGAGAATACTTAGCCAGCAGTACGACATATTTAAAGAGCACTTCTGCAACTTAAAGAAGGTAATTCATGATAAAGGGATTCAGCAGCGTGACACGTGGAACTTCAACAAGTGCAGCTTTAGAATAGGAATTAGCGACAGTCAGAACGTAATAACAATAGAGGCCTTTAAGTCTACAGAGACGCTGTTAGAGACAAACCATGACTTTATCTCTATAGTTAAAACAATTAACGCTGCTGGCGAGATAATCCCACCACTTACTATCTTAAAAGGCACTTAAATTATGCACTAACATATCTCTCACAAGCTACACCTCAACCCACAGATGCTGCTAGGGGTATCTGAATCTGGCTACTCTAACAACTAGATCACGCTTAATTATATCAAGCATTTCAACAAGTTCACGAAGCTAGGGCTGATAGGAGAGTGGCATCTGCTTATCTACAACAGTCATAGCTCTCACCTTACACATAAGTTTATTATATACTATTTTAAGAATAAGATCTGGCCGTACGCGCTCCCTTCTCACAGCTCTCACATCTTATAGCCGCTTAATATTATTGTCTTTTAGCTATATAAGCACTTTCATAAGAAGCGCATTGAGGTTGAGGTTCGGCACAGTACAAACGATTTTAACAAGGTTAAGTTTCTCCACTATATCTACTAGATATAGAAGCAGGCCTTTAAGCCAGCTATAATTAAGTCTGCCTTCAAGAAGACTGGCATCTAGCCACTTAATAGTGACATCGTAATTAATTAGCTGCTGATAGTTAATATCTACCGTGCGATGCCTCCTCCTCCACCTACTACTATACCTATCAGCCCTCCGACACCTATATCAGCTGTAGATATCATCTGGTACATACAGAAACACCTTTAGGGCGTTGACCCGTATACAGGAGACGTTGAGCTGCTTAACCATCGCGTTATAAAGCTAGTAAAAGCTGCCGTAGCTGTCGCAGCTGCGTGAGAGATAGCAGAGACTGACCTACGCAAGCAGACTATAGCTATAAAACACTAACAGCGACGTTAAATATAGAAGGGAGGCACTGACTATATAGCTGACGCGCGATTAAGAGCAGCTAAACGTAATAAGAAGGATGAGGAGAAGGGTAGCCGTCACAAAGCCGTCGCTACTCTCAACGCTCTTAAAGCTAATGACCCACCACGCCGGCGCTAGGTTACACAGAATAATGACACAAATTGAATATTTCAACCGTCTGCTATAATTTACTACTAATATTTAGTAATTAAATTGCTAGTTTAGGTGCTGTCCGTATATAAGAAAAGAATTGCTTGGCAAATTGATTGTTGAGCTTGGATTGTTCATTGAACCTGGTAGCACTACCGAGCGGAAGCGAGGTAGTGCGTGGCGCGAGTAATACCCCATATCGAGCCGATCTGGCTGTAGAGAGCCGACGTCCCGCTTATGATTTTAAAACATACCTGGCGACTGGCTCGATGGTTGTCGGCGCAAAGGCGTTGATATCTCTCCGACCTTCTCCTCTTGGTATATCATCGCGGCTCTTTCTGCCACAAAACGCGGACCCGATCTAAGACTTCCAGAAGCGCTCCACGCAATCGTAGACAAACTTTGCAAAATCTTCATGTCCCACAACCTGGACGTACGCCTAACTCCAAGGCTATTTCCCGCGCTAAAACACCTGAGCACGCATCACCATGGGGACGATACGCGTCCCACCGCAAAATGAGCCATGTCCGCTACTACTGCACGCTCCTTACAATCTATGCCCTCAGTTTATGTGTTCTGACACACCTGTCCACCGAATTCTTCCCCATCCATATTGTACTAGTTGTGCGGCTTTATATCGTACTCAGCAAAGGGAACCCACGAATATAGCATATTACCCTCCCACTTCTGGATGGCAGTATCTGCGTATTGTCTTATCAACTTCATATTTTCTGCGCACTGCAAGATTCAATCCCGCACCGCATAGATCAGAATTGCGTCGAGCCAGTTGTCTGATTTTCGGAAGGACACAGCCGTATCCCGAACTACTATGTTTATATACCCAGGCGGATCCTTGAATAGGGCCTGATCAGTATGTCTTCTCTAGGCCTCTCATTGCTGTTCGGGTGTGTCTGCGGCCGGTTTGCCGCCTTGTCGATGCATCAATTACGTTCCAGGCCTAACTTACCTTCCACGGGAGCTTGATATCGACCTTTGTCGCCTCCGTGATGCTGATATTGTGGCACCTTGAGGATCCCGAGAACTGAGTATCCCTTGCCCGACGCCATGCTCAACCAAGGAAATAAACCAAACGAGTACGTTACCACCAACATGGAGGGTCGGAGTTGTAGGCGCGAGGCCAGGGGAGTGGTTTTCAAAAAGGCCTCCTGTCCGCGGGGCAGTTCCAACGTCGTGCGCTTCTTAAGCGGCGGCTCACTCGTCAAGGCCAGTCTTCCTATAGAGGAGGCTCGCGATCTGTTCAGTCAGGAGGTAGGTGAAGAGGCGGGTATGCTAAGCTCTGGTCCTTCGTCAGGATTAGCCTCTACACTTGCTGCATCTTGTTCACTCTGGTGTAGACATTCAGTTTCCTGTAAGAAGTGAACAGTGGCCTTGACCGCGTTAGGGTTATACGTAACGAAGGGCAAAAAAAGGGAGGTTAGCTATAGTTTTACTGAAATAAAAGGAGGCAGTTCTAGTTATTAGTTATATACAGTCGGCTCTCGGTATAGCAACTCTCCTTATAATAAATACCGTAATATAATGATTTAAACCTCTTACACTAATTATTCTCTTATATATGTAGCCTTCCGGCCACCTCTCTAAAGCGAGATGGTGCGAATAAGCGGATTATGTGACGTGTACGTGATATTAAATGAGCTTTAATATGGCTTAGATCTGTATCTAACAATGACTTTTATAACTACACACTCTATCAGCATGCCACCACTTCGGTAGTCTTACTCGCTCTCACCTCTAACCTGTGGGGACTAAACCGTGCTCAAGGGTTGCTTGCGCTATGCGAGGCTCACGAGCGTGGGCCAAGCTCAGCCATTAGAGGCTTAAGCCACCTACCACTTAATCTATAATTAAGTTTCTTTTATATAAAAGCTAAAATTATAAGTGCTTAGTAAAAATAGAAAATATCTTAAAAAGTATTTAAAAATAGTTAATTTATGTTAATAAAACATAAAAATATAACTATATTTAAATAATTTAATTACCTATAATAAATAAATTTAAACATAAAAACTATAACTATAATGTAATGACTTGTTACACGCTATATTTACATTTAATACTATTACTTACTATAATTACATAATATTACATAATATCTCTTTACTAGTACCTTAAGATTACTTTATAAAAGCCTAATAACTTTTTTTTTATTTTTTCTTCTTTATATTAGAGTAGCTCTAATATAATACTTTATTACTTATAACTATTTATAATTACTTATAGATTTATGCTAGCTGTAATATTACTTTAATATTACTTTTTTTTAGATTATAAAAATAACATAATATTAGTTAAACTAAGTACTTAAATATAGTTTATAGTATTAATAACTTTTTTTACTTTTTTTAAGCTCTACTATATTAGGTAACTTTAATTATACTATAAAATAATATAATAAAGCCCTAAATTAATAAATAGTAAGTAATTAACTTATAATAAGCTTTTATTATTTTTAAATTTTTAGTTACCTTTAAAAGTAGTATATAGCTGGCTTTAAAAGCTTTTACTAAAACACTTATTTACTAGTTAGTTATTTCTAAATAATAAACCTTTTAGAGCTTTTATTAAAATATTTATTTACTAATTATTTTTAAAAAACAAACTTTTTATAGACTTTTATTATTATAATAATAATAATAATTATAACTTATTAATAAGTACTATTATACTAATTTAGTAGCTAATAGTAATTTATAAATAAATATTACTATATTTATAGTATATAGATAGCTTATTTATATAATTTTAGTACACATTATAAAATAGCTAAATAAATAAAAATTAAAAATTAAAAAGCCAAACACTACTAGCACTACTTAGTTATAATTAGAGTTAAAATAATTTATATTTTTAGGTCTTTACTTATATACTTACTAAGTTATAATAGCTATTAAATTACTTTATATAGTTAAAAATATTAAACTTTATAGTAATTTCTATAAACTTGATAGTAATATAAGGTAAAGTAAAAATAAAATAGTAAAAGTAATAGCTTTAACACTAAAAGCCTTTTTAGGTATTAGTATTAATAATAACATTACTTTTTATTTAGAAAATACTTTATATACCTTTATATATTAATAAGAAAGTTTAAAAATAAATAACTAAACAAAGCTAGTTTATAAGTAAATATTTATAAAAGTAAGTTAAATATTATATTTACTAAGTTTCTTAAATTTATTATTAGCATATTAGGAATTGTTATGAACTTAAAGAAAATTACTACTATTAAGAATTAGAAGCTACTAACTATACTTAAAAGTGTATATTTTTTTTTTAGCTTTTATAATTTCTATTAAGTTTTTTTAAAAGACTATAAATAAATTATTAGACTACTTTTAAAGTTTATATTAAAAAGTATATAGTATTTTTTAAATAATGCTAAGCTTAAAGTATTTAAAAAAACTAAAGCTTTAGTACTATTAGGTAGTATTTTAGTTTACTATTTATTTTACTTTTAAACTTAAATAAAAACTAATACAAGTAATAGTATACTTACTAGTATAATAATTTAAAAATAAAATAATAAAACTTAAAAGCTTATAGCTTTTTACTTAAAAGTTATATATAAAGCTAAGATATAGTATAAAATCTATAATAAAGAAATACTAGTAGTAGTATAAGATTTAGAAATGTAGCATCTATAGTTAATAAATTTAGAAATAATATTTTTTATAGTAATTACTAACTATTATATTCTAAAGTACTTTACTACTAAGTATTTACTTAATTAATAGTAAGTTTATTAAATAAATATGTTTACTAACTACTATTTTTATATTACTTATTAACTTAGTTTAGTAAATATAGTAACTAATACTCTTACATATAAATATAAAAAACTAAAGATTTTAAAAAAAAAGTTATTATTATATACATGTAAGTTCTTATTAACTTAGTAATAACTATTACTAGTTTTAGTTTAATTTTATATTTTTAGTTATAAGTACTATTTCTTTTACTTTAAATAATATAATATAATAAGTAATACTAATAGTAGCTATAAATAGTATTAAAAAAAAGCTTAAAGTTTTTATTTAAAATTAGGCTTTATATAAGTATATAGATTATATTTTATAAACTAACTATTTTAGTCACACTTTTTAGTCTTATTACAAGCTAATAAAGTATAATAAGTAGAACTAAAAGTTAAAAGAAAGCGTATAGGCTGTTTATACACCTAAAAACCTAGCTAAAAGCCTATTAATAAAAAGAAATACTAGGACTAAAAAATGAGGACAATTTAGTAGCTAAAAAAAGTAAAGATATAAAAAGAAAAAAAAGAAAGTAATATAGAAACTAAAAGTCTATATTTTAATTTTTTTTTGGCTTATTTTACTATAAATAAATAGCAATCCTATTTTTCTTAAAAAAAGATAATATAATAACCTATTATATACTATATTTATATTTAATACTATTATTTATTATAATTATATAATATTACATAATACCTTTTTATTAGTACTTTAAGATTACTTTATAAAAGTTTAATAGCTTTTTTTTTCAACTTTCTCTTTTTTATACTAGAGTTGTTTTAATATAGTACTTTATTACTTATAACTATTTATAATTACTTATAAGTTTATACTAGTTATAATATATAACACATTAAAAAGTAGTTAATAAGTAAGTAATATTAAAAAAAAATACTAGCTTAACTAAAACTAATAGAAAGTAATTAAAACTTTTTAAAAAATTAAAAATAATTAAAAAAAAATACATTACAAAATTTATACTAATATAAAAAAAAATTATAATATATTTAAAACTTTTAAATAAATTATTAAACTATTTAAAATAATAAAAATAAAATATAGCTTAATTAAATTAAAGCCAATATTAATAAAATTAAAATTAAAATATATAAAAAAACTTAAGTAGTTATTATTATATAAATATTATATATAATAAATACTATTACTATATTATAAAAAGCTATAATTTAAATTTACTTTAAATTTTTTTTAAAAAAAACCAAAAAAAATACCAAAAAAGTAAAAAAAGTAATACTAAAAGCTTTTACTATAAATATTTTAAAAATTAATTTTATTAATATTTATATACTATTATAAACTATAAGAAACTAATTTATAAACTTAATATACTAAAATTTAAAATTTAAAAAAAAAACTGTTTATTAAAAGTTTTAAAAGTTTTACTTAAAACTAAAATTAATAAAAAAAACATAAATAAATTTAAAATAATATATGTTATATATAAAGTTACTAAATAGTTAAAACTAAATATAGTTATTACTTAAATTTAATAGTTATATAACTTTAAAATATAAAAAGTACATTATAAAAATATTATAAGTAATTAAAATAAAGTTAAAAAAAAGTTATAAAACTTTAATTATTAAAGTACTTATATAAGAAATTTAATAAAAAATTATAAAGAGTAAATTAGTTATTAACTTTTAACTTTTTATATAAAGTTTTTTAATAATAATATAATTATTAAATAATAGTTTTAAAATAGTTAATAAAAGTATACTTAAAATATATATATAAAAAAAGTATAGTATAAATATTATACAAGTTTATACAACATAATTATTATAAAACGTAATAATATAAAAATATAGTTATATAAAAATATACAAATAGTTATAAAAAACTAAAAACTTTAATAATAAGCTAATAATTTAAAAAAAAAGTATTAAATTTTTTATGTAATTAATAATTAGTAGAAAAATTATATAAAATACTTATTAAAATAATATAATAAAGTTATAAAAATAGAAAAACTTTAAAATATTACTAAAGTTTAAAACACTAATTAATAATAGTTAGAAAAAGTATTAAAAATTAAATTAGTAAAAAGCTTACTAAAAAAAAGTTAAATAAATAAGTATTATAGTTAGTAATAAACAAGGGTTTATTACAAGTAATAATTATAAATAAAAAGTAGTAAACTAACTAAAAAAAGATTATTAGCTATTAGTAAAAAAGCACGCACAGAAACATAATACTAAAATAAAGATAAAGTAAATACTTTAAAAAACTAAGTAAAAAGTAAAGCTTTTAGCTAATATTATTAAAATAATTAATAAAGCTAATAGTAACAAAAACACGTAACGTTTTACATATAAAGTTATAAGTATAATATAAGTAATTAAAACTAATAGAAATTAAACAACTATAATAAACTTAAGTAGTAAATAAATTATAAATAGAAAATTTACTATATAAAAAGTATTTTCTTTAGTTTTTAAATAGTTTTTTCTTTTATACTTATTTTCTTCTTTTAGAGCAACTTTTAAAAATTGTTATATAATAAATTAGTTAAACTATTTTATTACATTTTTATATTATTAAAATATATTATAAAAGTAAGTATTTATATAATATTATATATTATTAAAGTTTTTAATATAGTACATACACATACTTACTACATTAAAAAGACTTATATATTAATTTTTATAGTATGGTAATAAAGGCTATATAATATTAGTTATATAATAACTTTAAGTATATAAAAGCTATAAACTATACTATAATACTATAAGTACTTATAAGTTATATAACTTATATATAATAATAATAAACTTAAGTAATTTAACTTTAGTACTAGTATTATCTATAGCTTAAATTATATAGTAATAATAGGCATAAATTTAAAGGCTACAATAAATAGTTTTTAAACTTAAGAATTAGGTAAATATATAAGTATATACTTTAAGTACTACAGTATAACTACTTAAGAAATTTAATAGTATAAGAAAATATTTTAAAAATTTCTTAATAAAAATAGAAATGTATACTTAATTTAATAAGTCTACTTTTTTTAAGAAATAAGATAAGATTCTTGTAGTAAACATGAATATAAAAAGTAAAGTTATAAACTAGTTTAAGTTCTTAGCAAAGAATTATATATAAAAAAAAGAATACATTAAAAATGTTAAATAAAACTAAAATAGTTTTTAAAAGTTATAATAACTTTATATAATAAATTATAGTAGTATTTAAAGAAATTAACAAAAAATACTCTACAAAACAAAAGATATAAAACTTATAATAAAGTAAATTAGTTTTAGTATATACTATAAAATTTTAATAACTATAGTTATAAATTAACTAAAATAATATACTATTAATAGTGGCTTACTATATTAAACTTAAAAACTAAGTTAAAAATAAGTTAACTAAAAGAACTTAACTAGATAACTTTTAAGTCTTTATAAAGTCTATTATATATATAAATAATAGATAGTATAAGCGTAAACTAGAATATAAAAAAAGTTAAATAATAATTATAAAAAAAAAGAAAGTATTAATATAGTAAAAATAGGCTTATAATAAAATAAATGTTAATAAAATTTAAATAAAGAAGCTATTATAAAAAAAGAGTTAAAAAAATAGCTTATAACTTAAGAATACAAAAAGTAGCTTAATAAAAAGTATGTTTAAAATACAGTAATATTAAGTACTTTATAAAGAAATATCTAAAAAAGAAATTAAAAATTATAATAGTTAAAATAAAACCTAAGTTTATAGAATAAAACTTATAGTAAAAAAAACCTATTAGTTAAAGTTATTAGTAAAAGACTTAATAGTAATTAATATTAAATCTATAAATTTAACAAGTACTATAAAAAAAATATAAAAAAATAGTATTAAAAAACAAAGTACAAACTTATAAATAGTTAGTAATAATTAAAGAAAGTATTATAAAAAATAGCTTAAAAACAATACTATATAATAAGTATAAAAGTAAAGAACTTTATACTTTAAAAAATTAATAAAAAAAAAGTAATTATTTTAAAAAATTTAACTTTTAACGTATAAAGCTTTTGAAATTATAATAATAACTATTTAGTAGTAACTAAATAAAAATAAGTGTTAAATTTATAGATTAAACTAATACTTAAAAAAAATTATAGGATTAAGTATTGGAAAACAACACTAAAAAAAGAGTTTTATAATTTAATGAACTAAATTACTAAAGTAATATTTTTATAATATAATAGTCTTACTAAAAAAAAGTACTATAGCTTTTTATAAATGTTTAGTAGAGAAAACTATATATACTTTATACATAAGAAAAAAAACTTATTTAGAAATAAAAAACTAAGCTAGAAAGTAAGAATAATAAATATAATAAAGTAAAAATACTTTTACTTATTATATAAATTAAAAACACTAATATTTTTTAATAATTAAAAAATTAAAAATGTTGAATCTACAAGTCAGTTAACTATATAAAAAAAATATGTGTATAAGTAATATATTTAATTTAAATAAGAAAACTAAAAAAATAGAAAGTATATAAAAGAGTAGTAAGTAAATAAAAACTAAATAAATAAATTCTAGAAGCCCTAAACACTATAATAAATATAGAAAATAAAAACAACTAGTAAAGTTAATAACACTAATAGTAATATTAAAAGAAATATATACTTAAATATAAATACTATAAAAAAAAAAATTAAAAATTAAATAACACTAAAATAACTTATAGTACTAAGAACTTTTTTATAAAGAATATTTTCTAAAATAAAAATATTTAGTATATAAAAATAAAGTAAAAATAAAGTATAGTAAGCTATTCTATTTAGTATATTATTATAACTATTACTTTATATACGTTAAATAAAAGCACTTAAACTTAAAAATATAGAATTAAGAACATAGTATGTGTAATTTACTATTAAAAAACTAAATAGCTATTAGTAAAAAGCTTTAGCTAGTAACATAGCTATTAAAACTTTTAAGCTATAATAAATACAGTAAAAACTATATCTTTACTTTAATATAAAAGTAAATAGAAAATTTCTAAAAGTACTAGTAAATAGTAGTATAAATAAAACATTTATTTCAAATTAGTAAATTAAATAAAATAACGTATTATACTAAAAAAAGGCATATTTAGTAAAAGTAAGGCAAGTAGATAATAATATAGTAACTTTTAAAAAAAGTTTAATTAACTTAAAAACTATAATAGTAGAGCTAAAAATAGTAGACTATAAAAATATTTACTATATTAATATTCTAGATATAAAAAAGCTTAATATAATTTTAAAATAAAATTAGCTTTTATTATATAATTTAATAATAAATTAGTAATAAAAAACAATTTAATAACATAATTTAGTAAGAAAAGTAGTATAAATATAGAAACTAAAAGTAATAAAAAATATTTAAAAAAAAATCTTGTATAAAGCTATACAATAATTATAGAGAAAATAACTATAAAATATTAAAATAGTATAAATCTAAAAATAAGCCTTAAATACTACTAAAGCCTAAATACCTTAAGAATATAAAAAATTTGTATATTTATTTAATAATAATAAAAAGAATACACTTTGAAAGCATTAACCTTAGAACTATAAAATAGTAGTTAAGAATAAAAAAAAGCTTAAACTAAGACTAATATATTCTCTATTAAAAGTATAGTAGAAAGAATTAAAATAGTATATTAAAAAGAATTATTAAAAAAAATAACGTATTTTATAAGTAAGTACCTTAGACAAGTAAGTACTCTACTTTAAAACTTACTAAAAAATCAAGAATTCACACCTTAGTATCGTAACAACTACTTAATAATAAATTCTAGAAATTTAAAAGAGAATTGATATAGCTTTAAAATAGAAGCTATTAAATTTTTAAGAGCTAGCAATTAATCGTTATTAAGATATTTAAGATATTTAAGAAAATATGAATTTAGGGGGAAAATACTATTATCTTAATAACTATTAATTACTAGCTCTTAAAAATTTAATAGCTTCTATTTATGAATATATCAATTCTCTATTAAATTTCTAGGATTTATTATTAAGTGGTTGTTGAAATATTAAGGTGTGAATTCTTGATTTTTTAATAAATTTTAAAGTAGAATGCTTACTTGTCTAAAGCGCTTACTTATAGAATATATTATATATAACTAAGTAAGAGCCTAATAGCTTTACTAATATTATTTATATTTAAGAAAAATAGGAAACTATAATTATGTTTAAATTTTAGATTATTAAATTAAATTATAATAAAAATTTACTACTTATTACTATTAATTTAAAAGCTAATAAATAGAATTTAAAAAACTTTATAGTTTAGCTATTTAATATCTATAAAAAATACTATAAAATTTAAATTAAAAAATATATAAATAGTTAATAGTATTTAAAACAAAAAATAGGCTTTTTAAGTACTATGTAATACTATTTAAATTAATAAACATACTAGTAACTTTTTAAGTAATTATTAATTATATACTTTATAAATACTTAAATATATTTATAATAGTGTACCTAAATACTGTGTTAGAATATATAAAGAAAATACTCAAATAGTACAAAATATATGTTAAGAAGGTTTTATAAAAACTTTAAAAATATAACTTTTTTATTTAACTAGAAAAATGCAAATTCCACGTAATAAAAATAGAATTTCTAGAATTTATTATTTTAAGAAAAGAAATCTTGGTAGATTTAAAAAAGTTAATAAAAATACATAATTAGCTAATACCTATAATAGTAAAAAAAATTTAGATATTTTTAGAATTTATAAATTTCTATAAAAAGTTTATAAAAGAATATTTAAAAATTACAACACCTTTAACAAAGTTAACTAAAAAAGATAATAAATTTAGTTAAAAATAAAAATAATAGTAAGTATTTAAGAAACTTAAAAATAAATTTACTTAAGTACTAATATTAAAGATGTTTAATCTAAAATTACTAATTATACTAAAAATAAACGTATTTAATTATATAATAAAAGTAGTCTATAGTTAATAATATAGTAATAAATATTTCTATTCTATAAACTACTTATTAAAAAAATTTATAAAAGCTAAGTTAAACTATAATTGTCATGACGGGCTCGGTCTTCACGCGTCATAGCATAGATGCAGGTTGACAGGATAAGTTGGCTCTATTTCAGCTACACTAAGATGGGGAGAGAAGAGGTACAAGGGGAGCTCGCCCCTAAATAGGGCGGTGCATAGCCTGAGCGCGAGCTAGCTATACTCCAAGCTCTGTACTAGGTCGTGGCTAGCGTAGCTAGTCGCGATATCATGTAACCTGCAGCGAGCCGAACGAGCAGCACCGTCACATTACCCCCTCTCTAAGGGAGGCTCGTCCCCGAGTCTCTAGGTTACAGTCTCCTCCTTACCGGTCTCTGTACCACTCTTGTCTTTGAAGCCGCCTTATCGTCCTCCTCTATTACTTCCAGGTCCTCCTCTGCTTCGTACGCTTTCAACCAGGCGTCTAGTCATGCCAGCGGTCCTGCTTTCTCTGGATAGGCCTCGTGGTAGTCTCTTACCTTGTGTGGGGCGCCTATAAAGCCTCGGGCGTTGTACCAGGTAGGATCTGGGTCATGAGCTAGCCAGGATGCTTTGTACTGTAGTCGGCCATGGAATAGGCGGCTATCAAGGATTTCCTACACTGGCTACTCGGGATGCCCGTTGATCTTGATAGGCGGTTCCTCAGGTTCAATTTGGCCAGGCAGTGGGTGAGTAGAAGCCTTCCGTAGGCGGTCTGCGTGGAAGACGTCAAGCATGCGCATGTGCGGCGGCAGCTTAAGGTGATAGGAGTGTCCTTTCATGCCTATAATAAGATAGGGTCCGTACATCTGCTGGTCGAGCTTCTGGCTAGGTCAACTAGTAGTAAAGCCCTTAGGTATAACGTATACCTCATCTCCTGTAGAGAAGTCTAGCTTGCGGCGCTTCTTATTAGCCTGTCGAGCCTATCACTCTTATGCTTAAGCGATCCCTTGTTAAGCTATCTCTATAGCTAGCTTTACCGTGTCATATCGAGCTTTAGCATAGCTCTGCGCTTCCTCACGAGACATCTATTTATAGACTGTAGTAGATGTCTTCGTACGTTCCTCCCAGTCCCAGTGATAGATTAGCTAGTAGCCAAACTCAATTTAATAGGGTGACAAGCCTGTAGTCTTATGTGGCAGAATTGCTTGGGCCTAGTCCATGCAGGGCAGCAGGTCTGACCAGTTGTCTTAATAGTAGTTAATGAATAGGCGTAGGCGCTGGTTAATGTACTGGTTTAAGACCTTAGTATTCCCGTCAGTTTAGGGGTGATACGGCGTTGAGAGCTTTTACTTAATTCCTATTAGTCGGCATAGCTCATCCATAAATGCTAAGGTGAACTAAGGACCGCGATCAGAGACTATTGACCTAGGCAGGCCAAATACTCGCCAGATGTAGTGATAGTACTTATCAGCTGCCTGAGCGGCTGTAGTTATCTTACAGTAAGGCAGTAAGAAGCAGCACTTACTTAGCCAGTCCATGACGACAAAGGCGTAGTCATATCCTTTCTTATCTAGAGAAAAGAACTTAAAGTCTATAGAGACGTTTCACCATACTCGCTTAGGGATTGGCAGTGATTTAAGTAAGCCTAGAGTCTTATTATAAGGTACGTGGCTCTATATACAAGCTTTACACATAGCTACGTAGTTATCTATATCTTTACTCATGCAGCCCCAGTAGTAGCGGTCACGAAGTAGCTTGCCTGTTTTTCTCTTACCTAGGTAAGCAGTCACCTAGGTAGCATGAATAGCTTGAATAAGGTAGGTCCTTAAGAAATATATAGCAGAGACTACTAGCTTGCTGTAGTACATAAGAAGGCCTTAGCTAAGTTTCTATACTAAATAGTTACCAAAAAGAGCGCGCTCTCGGAATGGCTGTAGGCTCTCATAGCTACAATTCGCCTTAATAATACAATTAATTAGTAAATGAGAGTTATTTAAGGGCAGCGAGGCCATAAAAGTATTAGTAGTAGCTACTTTAATTATATTAGTAGCTAGTATATTTCTTACTAATAGCATAGCTAGGTTATTACTTGTAGTCTTAATAAAGCTAATGTTAATTTACTCTGCTAAAAGGAAGACACATGTTTAGGCTATTTTATTCTTATTTTTTTAGGTTTTTAGTTCCTCTTACTTACGTAAGAGCGCGTCAGCTATTATATTAACTATATTAAAATAATAGATAAGTATTAGGTAATAATTTGCTATACTTATTATCTAGTATATTTAGTAGAGAGTAAGCTCTTACTTTATAAAAAAATATTCTAATATATGATAATTAGTTAGGGTATTAAATAACTCTATAGTTTATAAACCTATAAGCTATAAGCGCTATTCTTAGAGGCTATAAATTACAGCTAATATCTTTTTATTATATATATTATAGTTCATCTAAGGCTTACTTATATTCTTAGAATAAAAAATTATAAATTACTAGAGGTTATTCTCCTAGAGCTGTAATAATATTCCTATAATAACTTTATTACTTACGTTTATCTCCATACACGCTTAACAGTAGAGTAAGTAGTAAGCTAAAATATTATCTAATAGTATTAGATTTTTAGCTTACTAGAAAACTACTAGCTTGTATTTACTAAAAGTGTATTATATACTCTTCTTAAACAGCTTAGTAAGTAGTTAAATAATATATTCATAGTCTTTTAAAAAGGCTCTATAGAAATTATAGAATTTTAAGAAAGATTATAGGCTTTTAACTAATATAGGTACTAGTTATTTCTATATAGTAGTAATTTTCTTAAAGTCCTTTTAAATCCCTTCTATGCTAATAATAAGGCCTAAGAACTTTATTCTAATAATAGTAAACTTACTCTTCTTAATATCTATTTAGAGACTTATATTTTAAAAATATTTTAATATCTAAGTAACATACTCCTCATACTATAACAGGTCTTTAAAGTAAATTAAAATATTATTAAGATAAGTAGTATAGAAGTCGTCTAGTAGGCTATAAAATATCTTATTAATATAATACTAGAATATAGTAAGGCTATTATAGAGACTAAATAGTAGTATATAATACTTATAGTTCCTATACTAAGTATAGAACGTAATTAGGTCCTTTATATTTTTATTTAAACATATATAATAGAAAATCTATTATATATTAAGCTTAGTAAATACTTTTATACGTGCTAGCTAGATAAGAGTCTTCTAAATTAACAATATCAAATAAGCGTTTTTTTTTATAATAGTATTAAACTTATAGTAGTCAACGTAGAAGTGTTATTTTTTTTAGGCTTTTTAATAAATAGTACTAAAAAAATATATAAAGTATTACTATAAGTAATAACACCTTATTAAAGGTAGTTATTTAAGTAGGTTTTAATAAACTATAGCTACTTAAATAACATATTATATAATAGACTTAATATTAGTATATTCTTAGCTATTAGTTTAATATTATAGTTAATATCTTCATAATACAGGGGTAGTATGTCTGAGTTTTTTTTTAAAAAATAAACTTAAGTTACGCTAGTATAGCTAGAGTAGAATAGTTTTTATTTAATAAGCTACTAAAGTTTCTCTTTTTCTATAAGGTTTTTATTTAATTAATAGGGCTCTTTTAATAAAGCCTTTACTAAAAGGTCTTTAAAGTTTTAAGAGAAGAGCTTTAGGTCTAGTAAGTTAAGCTTATTTCTATAGTCCTAAATAAACTTATTTATTTTATAAATATTAATATACCCTAGCATAATTTCCTTCTACTATATATATATTATAAAGGTAATAGCTTTTATAGAATTAATTTTAAGACCTATCTTAAAGAGGTTTTTATATGAGATAGGCTAAAAATAAAAAGTTTACTTACTTAACTTTAGCTACTATTATAAGTAAAACTGCTTTTTTATTTTTCTAAAATTTTTTTACTATATAATTTACTAAGGTAAGCGCTAAAATAGTTTATAGATATACTATAAAATTACTATATTTATAAGCTTATCACGTTAGTTAATATTAGCTTAATATAAAGAGTTAATTTTAGTTAATAGGCTTTATATTAAAATAATAATATTATACTTATAGTTAATTAGTCTATTATCTAGCTATTTAAGTACTTATTTCTTATAGTTAATTAAAACACCTATATCTTTAAATAGCTTATAACTAATTATAAGATTATAGCGGCTAATATTATAAAAAATAAAGTAAGTTAATAAATAGTAGTTATTTAGTACTAGATTAGCCTAAAAGTACGTATTTACTTATTTATTTAATCTATTATTATAGCTAGCTAAGAGGATAGATTTTATTTAATAAGTTTTTATTTTAAGCCTTTTCTTAATAGCGTATATGTGCTTTAGGTATATTAAAATAAAACTACTAGCTCTAATATTAAAAAAACTACTTAACTTAATAGCTAGTCTGCTAATAGAGATGTAGCAAAGCAGAATAAAAGCTAGTTTACTAAATAATAGTTAATAAAAGTTAAACTAGTTAGTAGCTCTAAAAAGTAACTCTAGAAAAAAAACTTTCCCTAAAATAAGTCTTCTCCTAATAGTTTCTTTATAGTAAGCTAAAACTCTTTATTATTACTAATATCTTAAGACGTATAAAGCTTTTTATTAGTATCTATAAGCTTAATTACTTTAGCTATAGCTTAAATAAGTAGTTAGTAATCTTTTATAAAGTAACTAAGTTTTCTATAATTATAGTAACTAGCTAGCTTAAGGATAGGTATTAGTAAAATAGTAGTAGCTACTATATAAGTTAGGCACTTAGCTTCTAAATAAAACTACTAAATTAGTAGTAGCTAAATTCTTCTAGTTTTTCTATTAATCTAC
Source organism: Zopfia rhizophila CBS 207.26 (assembly GCA_010093925.1). Lineage (NCBI taxonomy): Eukaryota > Fungi > Ascomycota > Dothideomycetes > Zopfiaceae > Zopfia > Zopfia rhizophila. Next base: position 3,301,200 of record ML994611.1, read on the forward strand.
TTAGTAGCTTTTCTAGTGTTAAAAGCTAGCTCTCTAGTAAAGTCTTAAACTAAGTTTATATACTTATTATACTAGTTATAGTACTACTATTAATAGATGCCTATCTATATATATAAAGTATTTAAAAGCTTTTTATATAATTCTTCTACCTATTAGTCTATAAATAGGCTGTATTTTTAAGCTAGGTAAAAGAAATTACTTTAAAATATAATAAAATTAGTAGAGTCTCTAAGATAGAGCTTTTAGAAATTATAGTAAATATTAAGTCTCTTATATAGGTTACTATACGTCCTTTTTAGGTAATTTATTATATACTAGTAACTAACTAGCTACTTAATCTTTTTTATTATATATATAAGTATTAAGAAATACTAATTAGCAGGACCTTCTGTATATATATATATATATATAAGAGATAATATTCTCCTAAATAGCTTACTTAATAGCTTTAGTAAACTAGTCTTAATTAGTATATACCTTATTCTCTAAAATATTCTTCTATTAATTAAAGGTAATATCTTTACTGTTTTTAAGTATTAGTAGATTAGGAAATTATGTTAAGTAACTATTATCTTAATAGCTATTTATAATAAACATAACTAGTAAAATAGCAGGTAAGTAGAGTAATACTTAAAAAGTTTAATTACTAAAATTTTTTATATTAGAACTATTATTAGATCTTATAGTAATATAGCTAGCTTAGTTATAAAAAGTTTATAATAAAGCTATAAAGTATGTTTTTTTTACTAATATCAACAATAACACTAGGCTAGCCTTTATAAAGAAAAAGGAGTATATATTATGCGTAGATTTTTTTATTTATGCCTTTAGTATTTTAATCTTATTCTCTTAATTAGCTATATACTTAAGCGTGTTATTTAATAGTTAATAAAGCTTAATAAGCTTATCTCTAGCCTTATTAAAATTAATTTTAGCTATATTAAGTGCTTTTCCTAGTATATTAGTATAGTTATAATATATAAGTATTTTAAGATAGCTATACTCTAGCTTACTAGTAATTATTACTTAATTAAAAGTTATTAAAGTAGAAAGCGTAATCTCTATCTCTTAAGGCTTATAAGTATTAGTTTTTTAAATAGTATTCTTAATAGTAGTTATAAAAAGTTTCTTATTATATCATATCTAAATATAAAACTTCTTAATAGTGTAGTTTTCTTTAATTATGTTATTAAAATAGTACGTAATAGTACACCTAAGTAACTTAGAGATAGATATATAGTTATTACTAGTAGCTATTATTTTAGAATTAACTTTTATCTTTAGTGTAGAGAGCTTTCTTATGGTCTTAATTTATTTATTTTTATATATATATAAAGCTTTTAGTCTCTAATAGAGTAAAGTAATTAGCTAATTTTTTAGTAAAAAGAAAATAAGCTAATAGTACTTATAAGAGTTAGTTTCTCTAGTATAAAGAAAATAATAAAAAAAAGAAAAGATTTACTAAAGCTCTTATAGCTTTCTTTTAATTTAATAAGTATATTATTTACTATTATAGGTTTTTTAGTTACCTATTAAGTTACTCTTAAGGCCTATTATGTAGAACTTATATAAGCTATTACTTAGAATTTTAATTACCTATTACTATAAAACTTTATAGTAGAGATTATATAGTTAATAAACTAATAACTTAGTATAGTTATATAATTAATTCTTTAGGTACAGTTATTAATAAATTAAATGCTTAAATTAATTACATAATTTAATCTTAATATTATATTACTATTATTTAGCTAAGTTAAATAGATTTTAGTATAATATAATAACAGGCATAGTCTTCACGTATTGTAGTATAAATATAGATTAATAAAATAAGTTAGCTCTATTTTAACTATACTAAGATAGAAAAAGAAAAGATATAAGGGGAGCTTATTTTTAAATAGAATAGTATATAACCTAAATATAAGCTAGCTATATTTTAAGCTCTATACTAAATTATAACTAGTATAGTTAGTTATAATATTATATAATCTATAGTAAGCTAAATAAGTAGTATTATTACAATAATATTTATAACAAAAAACTAGTAGTAGTAGTAGTAGTAGTAGTAGTAGTAGTAGTAGTAGTAGTAGTAGTAGTAGTAGTAGTAGTAGTAGTAGTAGTAGTAGTAGTAGTAGTAGTAGTAGTAGTAGTAGTAGTAGTAGTAGTAGTAGTAGTAGTAGTAGTAGTAGTAGTAGTAGTAGTAGTAGTAGTAGTAGTAGTAGTAGTAGTAGTAGTAGTAGTAGTAGTAGTAGTAGTAGTAGTAGTAGTAGTAGTAGTAGTAGTAATAATAATAGTAGTAGTAGTAATAGTAGTAGTAATAGTAATAGTAATAGTAATAGTAGTAGTAGTAGTAATAATAATAATAGTAATAATAATAATAATAGTAGTAGTAATAATAGTAATAGTAATAATAGTATTTAAAAAATAGTAAATTTACTTTAAAAAAGCTAAGTATGAAGTAAAAGTCTTTTTAAATTATAAGAACTTAACTAACTTTACTATTATAAAAAAGTTAAATAAAAAATAAATATACTAGTTAAAAATACTAATTATTTATAACTTTAAAATATTCTACTAAAAAGAATTAGAAAATAAAGTAGTATATATACTTAGCTAATAACTAGATTATATAAAATAATACAAACTAATACTAAGTATAGTATTAATAGTTAAATTAAATAAATTTATAAGCTATAATTATTCAAAAATAGTAATAATTACAAGAGTTAAGAATTACTAAATAATAAAAATTAAAAATCTTAAGTAATAAAATTACTAAAATATAAATTTAAGACTTAAACATGTAAATAGACTTATTTATATACTAAAAAAACTATATAAGAAATTAATTAAAGAGAATTACAGAGCTATTACATACAAATACTAAAATATAAAAAAAATTAAAAAGTAAATTTTTAAGTATTTCTATATTAAAGAATTAAAATAAAAAGTAAAAAAAGTAATTAAAGTTTACTTAAAATATAAAAAAAACAAGCTAGTATAATATAAGCTCTATAAACTTTTATAACTACTAAAAGTACTAAAATAATTATAGTAGTTAGTTTTAATAAACTTTATTATAAAATCACTATTATTTAAGAAACTAAAAAATAATAAAGAGTATAATATAGTACTAGTTATTATAAATAAAGTAACTAAATATACATACTTTAATTTAATAGTCACGGATTTATTAGTAAAAAAACTAGTATATAAAGTATTAAAAATAGTAGTTTTATAACATAAATTACTTAAAAAGTTTATTTTTAATTAAAATACATTATTTATATTACACTTCTTAAAAACCTTATTAGCTAAGTTAGAGTCAAAAAACAAGCTCTTAATAAGCTTTTATTTTCAAATAAATAGGTAAATAAAGTATACTAACTAGACTCTAAAAAAATACTTAAGAATGTATATTAACTACTTTTAAGAAAATTAGGTTAAGTTATTACTTTTAGTATAGTTTACTTATAATAGTATAAAGTTATTTATAATAAATATATTATTATTTTATATTAATTATAGGTATGAGCTAACTACTTATAGAAAACTATATAAATTAGAAAGTAAATTATATTAAGTTTAGAATAGAACTAAATAGCTATAAAACTTATATAATAAATTTAGTAAATAGATTACTTTAAGAAACTTATAAACTATAAAGAGTATTAATAAGTTAAAAGTTAAAAAAAACTAACTCTTAAAAAAAATAAAGTTTTTCTACTATATAAAAATTTAAAACCTAAAAAACTAAGTAAAAAACTAAATTACGTTTAAATTAAACTATTTAAAATTAGTAAAGTTATTAAACTTGTTAACTATAAACTATAACTACTACAAAATATAAAAATCTATTTAGTATTTTATATATTATTACTTAAACTAGTACTATAAAATATACTACTAGTAATAAACATAAATATAAAACTATACTAGTTAAAATATAAAATTAAAAAAATTCAAAAGCTATAATAATTTAGATATTAGTAAAAATACTTAATTAAATAAAAAAACTATAGACTAAAAAAAAAAATCTAAAAACTTATTAAAAGCTTAAAATAATATTTTAAAATAATTAACTAGTTTTATTTAAAAAATTTAGTAATACTAAATTTTAAACAAAAGCCTACACAGCTTTTTAATTAAAGGAAATTAATAAGAAAAAATTAGTAAAAGCAATAAATAAAAACGTTATAAATTATAATAGTTTAAAAGCTTTTAATTTTTCTCTTTTTTTTTAAATTTTATATTCTTTTAATTAAGTAAGCTTATAAGTAAATAGCTTATATTTATAACTATTAACTAGAGTAAGCTACTTATATAGTTATTACTAATAAAATTTAGTCTTAAGCTTAAAGTTTTGTGCCTATTTTAGCTACTCTTAAAACTAATACTTTTTAGTAAAAAAATTATTAAATTTCTAAACAAAAACTACTAGATTATATTTTTAAGAATACTTAATATACTTAAAGTAATAGCTAGATAAAAGATTTACAAGATAATAAAAATTCTTCTTTTTATATAAACTACATAAAGTTAGTATAAAATACTTGTAATTCTAAATTAATTTTATAAAGTAATAATTATAAAGAGTTAACAACTTAACTTTAGGTATTATTAGAAGAAAAAAAGAATATTTTTTTAAGAAGTATATATAATACTATTAAAAAGACTTACTTTACTTATATTTAAAGCCTAAAGTATAAAGAACTTTTAAGTTAAAAATTTAAAAAAAAAACGAGTATTATAGTTAGTAATAAATAAAAGTTTATTACAAGTAATAATTATAAATAAAAAGTAGTAAACTAACTAAAAAAGATTATTAGCTATTAATAAAAAACACGTATAAGAATATAACACTAAAATAAAAGTAAAACAAATACTTTAAAAAACTAATCAAAAGGTAGAACTTTTAGCTAATATTATTAAAGTAATTAATAAAGTTAATAGTAAAAGAAAAATATAATATTTTACATATAAAGTTATAAATATAATATAAATAATTAAAACTAATAGAAACTAAGTAGCTATTATGAGAATGCTATGTACAAAAAGTTAAGAACTTAAAAAGAAATATTAATTAATTACTATATATAGTACTAAGTAATAATTTAAGACATTATATAAAGAAATAAATAAATAAAATAGGCTATAAATAAAGTGTTTAGATGTGAGTGTTATAGATAATAATAAAAAGGTAACTACACCTAAGAAGCTAAAGGAACTAGTAATAACAGCTAATAAGACTTTAAAATAAAAACATATATTTAAGCTTAAAAGGAAGAATTATGAGTAGATACGGGATATATTAGCATAAGTTAAGGCAAGAGCTAAGAAGTAAAAATAGAGATATAAAATTATATAAACAGATCTAGAGCATTTATCTACGTGATAAGGTAAGACTTAGCAGCTAGAGATATTAGAAGAAGCTAGAGACTCTAATATCTCTAATAGCTTCTAGCAGTATCTAATATACTATTAACTAGTATATAATATACGTATAGAGAATTTATTATAAGTATGAGGCATCAGATAGCTCACGGTTACTTTTAATTCTTTATAGTTACTCTAAAATTAAAATTCATATCTTAAGTAATATAGTTTAATACTATTTTATTAAACTTTAACTTACTGTATTACTTTTTTCTTTTTTTACTAAGTTAACTAACTTCTACTAAGTTTAACAAGCTATCTGATCTGGAAGTAAGGAAACTAATTAATAGTTATAATAATTAATTAAACGGCTTATTATTAGTATAATTTATATTAGTAAGTTAATAACTTATAATAGAGAGCTCATGCACTAGCGTAAAGCTAATATATAAATATATAGTTTAATAAAAAGATTTATAAAAAAGACTTTCTTAGAAAGCTTTTATAAGATATTATAGATAGTTACTATAATAATACCCCCTTTTAAATCTGAGCTTCTATAATAGGTGTTTATATTAAGTTTTAGATAATAAATTAGTTTAAATTCTAGAAATAAAATTCTTTTATAGTAGTTATATCTTAAAGATTATTTACAGATTACTATATTAGGTTATTATATTTAGTTTATTTAATAAGATATTTATAGTGCTTTTGTCTGTAATTAAAGTACAACTTTTTAATTCACTTAATATAGTATTTAATATTACTATTAATTTTAATAGGTTTTAGTAGTAGGTTTTATTAACTTAGAAGATATTTAAATTTAGGCACAGCTAGCCAAAGCAAAGATACATAAAAGACTAAATATATACTCAAAAATTCAGGGAGTTTAAGTTAGTATATATATAGAGAAATTATATAAAAGATATAGTATTTTCTTAAGACTTTTAAGTCCAGCTTCTTAAATAGTTATCTAGTTCTAATATTCCGTGTATTAAGCTAGATTATGTTTTTTATCTAGTAGTTAGATATAAATAATTGTTTTTAATTTATATATATTTTTTTTAAAGAGCCTAGGCCTAGATTATCTCTTCTTAAACTAGTTATTAAATATTAACTATTTTTTCTACTATATAGTTAACTTCTAAGGCTTGTAACGTCTAGTAAGGCTGTCTTTAAATTTTTATAAAAAATTTAAAACCTATTTAAGAGTATTAGCCTGTATTAGCTAGGAATAATAAAACCTTTATAAATTTAAATATAGTATTATTAGCTTTAAACTATATTAAGGAGAGCTAGTTTACTTAGTTATCTTACTAATAGTTTATATATATATATATAGAATTTATTCTATTATGCTATTAGCTTTTTCTGTTAGCTATTAGTTTCTAAATAGTATACAGAAAATAGTTAGAATTTAATTCATAATTATTTATAGAATTTATTATAAAAAGTAGAAATAAATTGTGTTTTTTGGTCTAATATAATTGTTTCTAGAAGGCTATAGTCTATTTATATATGCTAATAAAAGAAACAGGCTATATCTATAATAGTTATATTAATATAAGAAATTAAATATTAGTATTTTATAAAACAGTTTACTATAACCATAATATTAATATAGTTTTTAGATTTTGGGAGATTAGTAATAAAGTCTATAGAAATATCCTTTTACCTTCTCTTAGAAATAGGTAGGGGCTTTAAGAGGTTATAATACTTCTTATAAAAGATCTTAAATCTTTAATAAGTATAATAGTAAAAAATATATTAACATATTATCTTAAATATTTAAGACTAGTAGTATTTATATTATAGAATTTTAAAAGTCTTCCTATAACTAAAATAGCTATGAACAGAGAAATTATATATAATCTAGAAAATCTTAATTTTAAGTTTATTATTATTTAGTATTATTAATTAGCTGTAGTAGTATAATTAATCTTTTTAGTTTTTATATTTACTTAAAGAAAGCTTTTTAGAGCGTTGGATTCTATCCTATTTTAGCAACAGAATTTCCTAAATAAACTTATTATTAAGGTATTTATTATTAATAATCTATTAAATAGACCTATCTGTTTTAGTTAAATTTAATTCTAGTATCTTATTAAATAGTTTAAGGCGGAGAAATATTTGTTATTAAGTTTTACAAGCTTTTTTTTAAGCTAAAGTATTCTATATATAGTAAGTAAAAGTATTTAATTTCTCACCCTACCTACTAGGCTAGTACGTGATTATGAAGTTGAATTAAAATAAATATTTAATTTAACAAACCTATTAGTAGCTTAGCTATTTTATAATAATAAAATACTATAAATTTTTATAGTTATTTAATATTTAGATTAAAAAGGTAGCACTTTTTAGCTTAGGTCTTTATTATTTAAAATAGTATATAATAGCTAATAGCTTTTTATTATAGATTTTATAGTTACCGTTAATAAAGCTTAGTCTCTTTAAGAAGTAAATAACAGATCTTAGTTTATCTAATTTATTTTTTTAGGAAAATACTTTAGTAATTACGTAGTCTAAGGAATCAGTTTCTATAATAATTAGTAACTTTAGATTAAAGTATTAGAAAATTAGAGCAGTTATAAATATATACTTTAAGAATTCAAATACTATCTAATAAGCGTTATTAAATTTAAATTAGGTATTCTTTTTAGTTAGGGCTATAAGCAAGAACGTAATATAAAAAAAGTTATTAATAAATTATTAGTAGAAATTAGTAAACTCTAGGAATACTCTTATATTCTTTACGTTTCTAGGGGATTCCTAGTTAAGAATATCCTTTATTTTATTTAGATTTATACTAATTCCTTTTATTAAAATTACGTATCTAAGATAAGTAACTTATTCTTAATAGAACTTATATATTTTAATATTAAGTTAGAGGCTAGCTTTCTATAAGGCTTTTAGAATCTATTTTATGTATTATCTATATTCACATAAAAAGTTACTATAGATTAGAATATCATTAAGATAGGCTATATAGAATATATTAAGAAATAATTAAAGAATATTATTTACATAGTATTAGAACATACTTAGTGTGTTAACTAGTTTAAAGAATATAATAAAATATTTAAATAAGCTATATTAAGTTTAGAAAGTAGTTAACTATTTATCTCCTTCCGCCACACAAAGGTAGTTAAAGGCTGAGATGATATTTAATTTTATAAAATACTTTACCTTACTAAAACAGAATAAAGTTTCTTAAATTAATAAAATAAAATAATAGTTTTTAATAGTAATAGCGTTTAGGGCTTAGTAGTTTATATAAAATTAAAAACCTTTATTAAGTTTTTTTATAAAGATAACTAGTATAGCTATAAGAGACATGCTTATCTTAATAAATCTTTTAGTAAAATAGTTATTAAAATACTTTCTAAAAACTTTTAATTTATTTTAGGATATTCTATAGAGAGGTCTAAATCTAGGTTATTTTCCTTCTTTAAAAATAATCTTATAGTTATATAGATAATATCCGGGTAGTCTATTAATCTCCTTATGTAAAAATATTCTAAGAATATTATAGTAATTCTCTAGGACCTTAGTAGCTAAATCTATATAAGTTTTTAAAGCTAAAGTTTTATTAATATTAGCTATTAAAATAGGAAAGATTTTATATTCGTGTTTTTAAACTATTTATATAAAGAGAGCTGCCCTAATTAGGTAAATACTTATACTTAGTTTAGATTTCTTATAAAGCCCTTCTAGTAAAGCCTTTACTAAAAAGTCTTTAAAACCTTAAGAGAAAAACTTCCTTATAAGGTCTTTATTTAATTTAGTATTAAATTTAGGTGCGTGTTTAGATATAAATTTAGACTCTAAATAAAAGTCCTTTAAAAAATAGTTTACTAAAGAGGTTTTTAGATAGATATCTAATTCTTATAACTAGTAGTTCATTTTAGTTAACTAGTAGTTATATTAGGATTAAGTAATTAATAATAACTTTAGAAAATAGGTTTAAGTATATTATATATAAGTAGTATTAAAGTAAAAGCCTTTTAGTAAAGGGTTTACTAAAAAATCCCTTAAGTAAATAGTATATTCTTTTAAGTAAATTAGAGATCAAAATAAGCGCAGGTAGTAAGCCTAATAATAAAGAATATTAAAAAGCAATTTTTATAAGTTATAGTTAAAGTTAACTTTATGCTTTTTTATTTATAGTTAGCTAAAAATTAATTCGTGATTTCTAGTAGCTATTTTAAAAAAATTAATATTTTTAATATAATTTAGATAATAGAGGGTTACACTAGTAGTATATAAGATATAACTCTTTTTAAGATATTTATTATTAAAACTAATAGGATAAAGGATATTTAGGAGAGATAAAAAATAGAGTTTCTAAATATAAGCTAAAGGTCTACTAATATAATCTATACTAATAACTCTAGTATTAATTAAAATAGTAATAGAATAGAAAGAGCTATTTTATTAAATAGTGCACGAAATATTTACTTAATAGTCCTAAAAATTAGTTATTAGGTAAGAGGTCTATAGGTTAATAGAAATCTAGTATTAAAAATATTCTAAAAAGTAACTTAACCCCAGAATAGAGCTTTTAGTAGGCTAGTTTTAGAAGTTTAAAAATATTCTTATCTATAAAAAAATTTAAATCTAGAAAAAGAATAGAAGCAGGTTAATTATTAGGATCTAAATAGGCTTATAAATTAAAGTTCTAGTATAAAAATAAAGTAGTTTTAAAAAATATAGCTATATTTATTATACTTAAAGTATTAGCTATTACGCTTTTAGGCTTTTCATTTAGCTAATTTAAAGAAAGTATAATTAAAAATATTAATTTCTATAGTATTAAAGTCTTATTATAATATAGGTTACAGCCTATAGTAGTGTGGCGTAAAAAGATACTAAAAATTATTATTATATAAAAATATTAAGTTAGTATAGTTATTTAATATATTAAGAATTTTAATACCTACTATTACTTAGTAAAGCTTATTGTTTAATAATTTTCTTAACTATATAATTAGATTAATTTCGTTCAATCCAGTATCAGCAGCTAGTTTATAGAATTTAGTAAAGTAAATAATAAAGCTTTTTTATCTTTAGCAGAATAAATTAAGTTTACTTAAAATAATAAGTTTTTTATTTAGATTTCTGTATATAACTAGCAGAAAGGCGATTAGTTACTTTATTATATATATATCCTAATTTATAAAAGAGTCTATAAGTGTTACTGGGTTCTTCTTTAGTCTTAAGTATATATATAAAAGCTAAAAGAGTTTAGTAGAATATTAGTTAGCATTACCTTTAAGTTTATAATAAAGTTTTCTAATAAAGATAAGTAAATTCCTTTACTTTCTAGTAAACATTAAAGGGTTAGGTAGGTAATTAGATTTTGTTATTACTAATAAGATAATAAAACTTAGCGTAGAGATTAACTTTACTTATCTAACTATAATTTAAAGAACTTAGAGATAAGTACTAGTTATAGTTATAAATAAAGTTAGAATTATAAAACTTAAACTATTTCTAGATAAACTAGTAACGCTTACTAAGGCTTCTTTAATAGTAGTTACTTAAACAGTAAAGTAAAAAGAGATAGACGTAATTTATTCTTAAACTTTCTATAATTCTTTTTAAAAAGTGTTAATAGATTTCTGTTATTATATTTACTAATATTTTAGCTATACTTATTATTATTCTAGTGCTTTAGTAAATGCGTTCTATATTATAATTATCTACTTCTTAAATAACTACATAAGTTCTGCAATTAGAATAGAGGTATTTAAAGAATTAGATATTCTATTAATAGTAGTAGTAAAATATAATATAATATTACAAAAGTGCTACATACAGGAGGTTAAGAACTTAAAAAGAAGTATTAATTAATTACTATATATAATACCAAGTAATAATTCAAAACGTTACGTGAAGAAAGGAAGAAATAAAATAAGTTATAAATAAAGTATTTAGGCGAGGGCTCATGTACTAGCGTAAAACTAATATATAAATACATAATATAATAAAAAGACTTATAAAAAAGGCTTTTTTAGAAGGCTTTTATAAAGTATTATAAGTAGTTACCATAACAGCAGCTATAATAAACTTAAGTAGTAAATAAATTATAAATAAAGAATTTACTATATAAAAAACTTTTCTTTTAGCTTTTAAATGGTTTTTTTTTATACTTTTATTTTATTTTAAAGCAACTCTCAAAAATTATTATATAATAAATTAGTTAAACTATTTTTATTACATTTTTATATTATTAGAACATATTATAGAAGTAAGTATTTATATAATATTATATATTACTAAAGCTTTTAATATACTATATATACATACTTACTACATTAAAAAGACTTATATATTTTTTTTATAGTATAGTAATAAAGGCTATGTAATATTAGTTATATAATAACTTTAAGTACATAAAAGCTACAAACTATATTATAATAATAAACAAAAAGTTATAAAAAAAAGTAATTTATATAAATTAGTAGAAATTTGTGTACTTTATAATAAATTACTTAAAATTATAGTAAATTAACTTAATAAAGTTAAGTAAAAGTTAATTAACTAATAATACTAAAAAATAAGTTTATATAAAAAAATTTTCTATAATTTAGTTTTATTTTTTATAGTTACTTTTATGTTTTAGATTAAATGAAATGTTTTAATTTTACTAATAACTTATTTTTATTTTATATTACTTTAAAACTTTATTACACTAAAGTAATTATTTAAAGTTAATAGTTAAATTTTATAATTTTGTTTTTAATAAACTTTACTTTTAAATTTAATATTTTTAAATTAAGTAAAGTTTTTATTACATAATAATAGTAACTACTTATACTTAGTATAAATTAAAATATAATTAAGTTATTACTAGTATTAATAATAAAATAGTTAAACTATTATTTACTATAAACATACTAATATTTAGTATACTTTAAATAATATAATAATAAATTTAATAAATTTAATAGTTTTTATAAATAGTTTAGTTACTATAAGTATATATTAACTTTAATAAATTAGTTAAAATCTAGCTACTAAAATATTATAATAAAATACGTAAAAAGCTACATAGTCCCATAATAATAATAAACATGTATAATAAGTTTAATAAATAAATATTTATAACTAAATAAAATTAAATTTTTATTACTAGTATAAATATAAAAAATAAAGTCATAAAGTAGTTTTAGCTTTTAACTAAAAATTATCTTAAAATAAGTAACTTAAACTATAAAAGCCAAAAACTAAAAACTATAGTAATAAAGTATAATAAGTTTTTATTAGTTATTAAGTATTTTTTAAAGATATAAATATAGTATTTAAAAAAGTTAATAAGAAACTTATAGTAGTTAAATATATAGTTAAGTTTAAGTAACTCTAATTATAAATTAATTAAAATAATAAGCTTTTAATTAAATACTATTACTAAGGCCTTAAAAGTAAAGTTAAAAGCAAAATATTTAAAAAGAAATAACTAAATAAATTATTAGAAATAATAATAAATAATATAAAAAAAATTAAATTTTTTTTAAAGTTAGTATACTACCAAAACTTAATAAATATAAATATTAAAAAAGTATAAATAAAAAGTAAAAAACTAAAACTTATTAAGTTATAGTAAATAATACTAAAAAGAAATATTAGTTTAAAAAAAACTTCTATAAAATATAGTAAAGTAGAATACTTTATAAAAAAATATAAAATTACTATATTATATATTAAGTTAAAAGAACTTATAAATTAAAAAGTTTAATATTGTTATAGTTGATATATGTAAGTAATAAGTAAGTAGAAATATAACTTAATTATATTAAACTAAAGAGTAGAAAAGCTATAAAAGCTGAATTTATATACTCTTATTAAAGCTAAACTTAAGTATAAGTTAGATATAAGCTTAAGTATAAGCTAGATATAAGCTTAAGTATAAGCTAGATATAAGTTTAAACTTAAACTTTAACTAGTAACTATAATACGCACTATTATATTACTCTTCTCTAAAACTTAATTTTTATATATAATAGGGAGCTTAAAATTAAGCTAAAGAATAGAAAAAATTAAAATAGTTTACTAGCCCTATAGAAAAAGCTTATAAACTAAGTTATAATTATTATTACTACTATTATTATTTATTTTATACTTATAGTAGTTATCTTTATTAGGTTGCTAAAGAATTAAATACTTAATTACTAATAGCTTAACTAGTAAAAGTATTAGTAAGAGTATAAAATAGCTTTAAATCTAGTAGATTTATAAGCTATAGTATATATAGTATCTAGCTTATTTTTATTAAAGCTGTTATAATAGAGTAATTAACTATACTCTAGTTATATTAATAATATTACTAATTTTAGTAATATTAATTATACTAATATTAAGTACTTCTACTATAAAAAAGTCTATTTTCTTAAGTTTTAGCTAAGTAGAAGCTAAGTATAATAAGTATATTATTAATTATATTACTAAATACTAAGCAGTTTATAGGAATTCTAAGTATTTATTTAATAACAGTAGTTAACTGTTTAGTAAGTACTAGATTTAGATATTAAGACTTTAATAAAATATTATAATTTTAATAGCAATAGGCTAGTCTCTTTTTTTAGTTTTATATAAAATCTATTTAAAGTATATAATATAAGTAGGTAGTAGCTTATACTCTTATTACTTAACTTTATATAAAGCCTACTATACTTTATAGATTTTATTTGAGTTAGAATAGACTTATTCTAACTACATCGTAATATTATACTAGTTTTATTAACTACGTTTCTTAGTATTTAACAGCTATAAAAGAACTATTACCTAAATCTATAATTTAAGGTTATTTTATATAAAGTAGAACTTTACTATATTATTTTCTATAGTCTATCTATTAATAGTTATTTTAGCCTAAATTATAAAGAGCTAGATTTTAAACCTATATAGCTCTTTATTAAACTTAATACATAAGAAAAACAGATTTAAGTCATGAGGAAATAATAAAGATAATAATAATAAAAGTAACTCTTAAAGTCTAGTTTTCTATATATAGGCTCCAAATCTCCTAGTAGAATTTAACTTATAGAGCTTAAATTTTAGCTTAGAATTACTAAATAGAGTTATTTATTATAGTAAAAAAAGAAAAGTAAAAAAAGAAATTATATATATATAAAGCTAAAACGTAGTAGTCTTTATTATATTATTTAGCTAGTTAAAACTATATATATATACGTGTACATGTGCGTATATAGAGTAAGAATATAAAAATACTTAACTAGCTTTATTTTCTAAAAATAGTTAAAGGTCACTTCTGTCTCTGTATATTAACTAAAATAAGTATATATATATAAAAATATAAGAATACTAAACTACCTTTACTCTCTAAAAATAGCTAAAGAGTTTAATATAATGTTATAATTAATATATATAAGTAATAAGTAAGTAGAAGTATAACCTAATTATATTAAATTAAAAAGTAAAAAAGCTATAAAAGCTAAATCTATATACCTTTATTAAGACTAAGCTTAAGTATAAACTAGGTGTAAGCTTAAATATAAGCTAGATATAAGCTTAAGCTAAAGCCTTAGCTAGTAACTATAATACGTACTATTACAAATATAAAATTAATTAAAACTAATATTAAATATATAAAATATTTTAGTACTTTAAACTTAACTATTTAGTAAAGTATTAAATAATACTTTTAACTTTAAAAAACAACTAAAATAAATACAAAATAGTTATTTATAAAATAGTAAAAAAGTAAAAAACTACTTTTTATAAAAAATTATTATTTTTAAACTATTATTAAAAAAGTAAAAGAGTAAAAACAACTTTTCTAAAACTAATAAAAAAAAAAGGAATTTGTAATTAAAAGCAGTTTTTTATAATTATATATAATTTTTATATTTACTATAATAAAAGCTTAATTATAATAAAATATATATTAAATTTATAAATTAAACTAATATTTAAAAAAAAATTATTTAGTAAAATACTAGAATATTACTTTAAAATATAAAATAAACAAGTATAAACAAAGTTTATAAAATGTAGAATATAAATAATATAATATATTTACTATAAAAAATGTTACAGTTTTTAAAAGTAATTTAAAAAAATAAACTATATATAAAAAAGTTAAAAATACTTTTTAATATAACTATTATAAATATACTATTAGTATTTGAGTTTAAAGTAATTAAACTAAAATTTAAATAAGCTAACAATTAAGTAACTATAAATAATAATAATTTGTATTAGTATTACAATTAAAGTTTATATTAATAGAAAAATAACTAAAGTATAAAAATTTTTAGTTATATAGTATTAAACACTGTTTAAAAAAAAATATAAATAAAAGTAACGTACTATACTACTTAATAAAATAAAACAAAAATAAATACTTTACTAAATAGTAAAGTAATAAAAACTAGAAAATATTAATATTATAATAAATAAATTTTTAATTAATAAACTTAAATTAAAAAGTAATAAGTATTAAATAATAAGTTAAACGTAATACTAAATTAGCTTTAAGTTTTATAAAAAAATAATAAAAGCTTATAAAATAAAATATAAATAATATGAGTTATAAGTACTTACTTTATATAAAGTATTTTTTAGAATAGAAATATTTTAACTACAAAAAAAAATAAAAAGTATATATAGTAAAAAGTTGTAATAAAAGTGTTATTTAATAAAGTACTTAATTTATATAAAAATAAAATAAAATAAAATTAGTTTACTTTTAAGTATACTTTAAGTAGTAGTTTAAAAAACTAAATAGTTTTTAACTACTAGCTATAATTAATAACATAACTAGTAAAATTAAAAAAAATAAAGTAATCTTACTTTTAAAAGTAATAAAAAAATTAAAATAAAAATTCAAAAAATTTTAAGTATTAAAACATTTTTTTAATAAGTAAAAATTGTATTAAAAAGTATATATATTTATAGAAAATAACTATTTATACTTATAAATAGTTGAACAAATAGTATACTTATTTTAAATAAATAAGTATATAATTATACTATACTATATAAAGTTATAAACAAGCTAGTAAAACTATAGTAAGTAAATAATAATATTATAAAATTTTAAAAAAAAAAATTAACTTAAAAACTAAAATAGTAACTATAAAAGTAGTAAGTTATAAAAATAACTACTATATTAGCATTATAAACTTAAGTAATAAAAATATAATTTTAAAATAAAACTAGTTTATAAAAAAAATTAATTAATAAGTAATGTATAAAATTGTACTAACTTAAATTTTATAAAATTAAAAGAAAATAACTTTAATAATTAAATACATTTTTTAAGTAAAATAAAGTAATTATATAAAAAATAATAAAATAGTATTAAACTTTTATAAATTAAAAAAATATAAATATTACAAAAAAAACTAATTTTGCTATTTTAAGAAAATATTAAGAATTTAAAAAGTTGTTTAAAAAAAAACCAAAAAAAAAATTATTAGAATATAAATTATAGAATTACTAAATACTATTTTAAAAAAATTAATGTTGAAACTAAGCTAAATATATAAACTTAATTAAAATTAATAAAAAAAACTTAAAAAATGTTTAAATACAAACCTAAAAATAAATATTTATATAAGTAAAAGTTTAATAACTTTACTAGTACTATTTATACAAAAAATAAACTATAGTTATATATAGATTTTAAATAATGTAATAATATAATAATAAAAAAAATTATTATTTATTACTATTAATTTAAAAAATTATAAATTAACTCTAAAAAACAAAATAACTTAGCTTATTTAATATTTATAAAAATACTATAAAATAAGAATTAAAAAAAGTATAAATAATTAATAGTATTTAAAATAAAATTTAAACTATTTAAATATTTTAGTATACTATTTAAATTAACTAATATATTAGTTATATTTTAAGTAATAATAAACTATATACTTATATTAGCTTATTTAAATAATGTTTTTGTTTCCTTAAAAAACATATTAAAAAAGTATTATAAAAATTAAAAGAACATAACTTATTTATATAGTTAAAAAAATACTATTTTTATAGAATAAAAGTAAACATTTTTAAATTTGTTATTTTATAAAAATATTAGCTATAAATTTTAGTAAAACTAAAATAATTATAAACTAGCTATACTTAACATTAATTAAAAAAGTTTAGTTTTTTTAAAAATTTATAAACTTTTACTAAAAGTTTATAAAAATTTATTTAAAAAATTATAATACTTTTTATAAAAATTACATGTAAAAATATTAGATTTAAATAAAATAATTACTAGAAATAAATATTTATTAAACAAAAAAAATTATAAAAGTACTAATAAATAAAATATTTAATTTTAAATTACTAATTATTTTAAAAACTAATATAATAAATTATGTATGTAAAGTAAAATATAGTTAAATATATAATAATAAGTATTTATATTTAGTTAACTTTATATTTAAAAAAATTATTAAACTTAAATTAAACTATAATGTTTATAATAAAAAACTACTAGTAATAGTTTTAGTATTTAAAAAATAGAAAATGTATTTTTAAAGAAATATAATACTAAGTAGTAGTTTATTTAAACTATAAAAATTTTATAAGTTTTATAATAATAAAAAAGTTAAATTAATAATAAGTATAATAAATAAAGTTACTTATAACTTTTAATTTTAAAATATATTATAAAAAAAGTAAAAATAATAGTACTTCTAATATTTTAAATTAATAATATAATTATGTACATAAAATAAAAATAATTTAAAATTTAATTTTAAAGTAAAATTTAAATAAATTTTTAAAATATATTTATATAAAAATTGTAATAGTTACTATTATTTAAAATAAATAAATAAATAAGTTAAAATAATATTTTAAATTAAAATAAAAAACTCTAGTTAATAATTAATTAAAATATTAGCTAAAATATATAAATTAACTTATTTATATTTTATAAAACTATAAAAAAAATAGTTAATATAAAAATAATATAGTACTATAACACATAAATACTAAGAAAAAAAATATAAAATAAATATTAAATAAATATTAAATAAATATTAATTTTTTTTTAATTATAAGACATGAAATGTTCTAAAAGTTTATTATTAATAAAATTAAGTTATTTATTTTACTTTTTTAAAATACGTTTACTCATAAAATTAAATTAAATTATAAACTATTAATAGTTTATTATTTTTAAATAAATAAATAAATTAATTAAATTAAATACTAAAATAGTATTTAAAATTATATGTTAATAAGCTATAAAATAACTAAGTTATATTACTATTAATAGTTAAGTTTATATATAACTTTATAAAATTATTAACAATAGGTATTTTACTATTTTTTATAAACTATAGTTATAAAGTAAACTAGTAAATGTTTATAAAAAAAAAATAGAAAAAAACTTTAAGTATTATATAAAAAATATATAATAATATTACTTACTAAAACTTATAAACTAAAAAGTATGTTAATAAGTTTAAAATTAAAAAACTACCTTTTTTTAAAAAAAAATAAAGTTTTTTTTATTAAAAAAATATTTTAAAATAAAAAAAACTATTAAAATAAAATTATAACTATAAAAATAATAAAAAAGTTTATTTTATATTTTATATTTTACTATTAAAATTAATACTACTAAATATACTATTAACTAAAAAAGTTTAGCTAAAACTAATTAATAATTATAAATAAAAAGTAAGTAAAAATTTTAAGTTATAAAAATTTAAATATTAGTAAAAGTATTTAGTTTAATAAAAAAACTATAAAGTAAAATATATATATATATATATATATAAATACTAATTAAGTATATAAAGTATTATATTTAGCTAATTAATTAATTTTACTTTAAGAATTTAAAAGTACTAAATTCTAAAATCAAGAAAATTAGGTACTTTTTTAATTTAATAAAAAAAGCGTTATTTAAAAAAAATTTGTAAAAATAAAGTACTTAAAAGTAAAAAATTACTATTATAAAAACTTTACTTTTTTATTCTAATTTTTTAAACTTTTTAATAAAAGTTAGTTTATAAAAAAAAAATTTAAATTAATAAAACTTTAGTAACTTTAGCAACTTATTACGGCTAGTATGAACTTATAGGTAATTATAAGTAGTTATAAGTAATAAGGCGCTGTCTTGAAGCTACTCTAGTATAAAAAAGAGAAAAGAGAAAAGAGTGTAAAAAGAAAAGGAGACAAGACTTTTATAGAGCGCTCTTAGTGCGCACGTGAAAGCGTAGCACGTGACTTACGGACGTAATAAGTAACTCACATGTGAGACACTTCACGTGACTGTGGAACGTGGCTGTAGCATGTGACGGGTCGTCACATCAACCCCCTCCAAAAGAGTAGGATCGTCCTCGATCCTGAAGGAAATAGCAAAATAAGCAAAAAACAAAGCAAAATACAGACTTTTAGCCTCCACATTACTTCCTCCTTCTTCTCCTCACTCCTTTGCCTCTTTTGACTGCTAGATTGTCCTCGTCCGTTGGTTCTAGCATCTCTTATTATTGATGGGCTCTCAGTCAGGCTTCCAGTCCTGCTTATGGTGCTTTACGAACCCACGATAAGGCTGGAGAGCGTCGATGGAACGGTTAACCTGCAGGATGTAGTCTACAAGCTTGTACAGAGTCCAATCTTGGATAGGTGCCTCAAGCTTCTCTCTAACACTGCCTATAACTGCTGTTGGTGTTGCTTGTTGCGCTGCATTGTCTGGGGCGAGAAAGATAGTGCCTGTAACCAAAGGTGCGGAAGCTGGACTAAGACTGGCAACAGTTATTGCTGGATTAATATGCTATGAAGTGTCTCTCCTTAGCGCAGGTGCGTTAAGCAGCTTGTCTTGTCTATCGGCATCCTCTTAGTACATTGGGTTGATTGCTGGCTTGGCAAATGCCGTACTGAGTATCACAATATCGCTTAGCCGTACAGGTGCACTAGATGCTCCAGTAGGGGACTCTAGGCAGGAGACTTCGCCTAGAGTGATTCGTTTCCCAAGCTTTCGTCTGGTTCTAGGGCATCGTCTGAGTACTCGATGTGCTCTTCCTGATCGACTGCTTTGTTCTCAATTCTCTTAGGCGTCAAGCAATCGCGCGAGAGATAACCAGGTTTGCTACAGCTGTAGCAGGTTTGCTTAGTGAGCAAGGCTGGGGTTATAGCAGTTGCTGGTTTAATGTCGAAAGCCGGCGCAGGCTTGCTTTTCTTGATGCTTCTTAGTGGGCTTCCCCTGGCTTGGAGTAGCGCTCTACGCTCTGTTCGCTCGCGGTTGGATCAGGCTAGTCCGCGTGCCATGTGCTGAGCCTTGTTGCAGTACATCTCGAAGGTGTAGTACTCCTGGGCGTATTTGCTTTCCATGTGCGTACGTAGCTCGCTGTACAGCATCTCATGGAGGTCTTCCTTCCACTGGTCTTGTGGCGTCCTGGCGAGATTGGCAAGCCTCATGAAGTTTGCTAGGAACTGGTTGAAATCGTCGGAGGGCTTCATCCTGAGAGACCTGAGCTCTTATCGCGCCTTGATGCGTTGGTTAGGGTCTTCAAAGACGCTCTGGAGGTACTGTATCACGTCTTCCACAGCAACCTCTTCTCCTCGGTCCTCTCTAGCGTCCAGGAAAGGGTTGAGAAAGTCGCTAGCCTTGCCGGCGATGCGAGTCTGGATATAAGCAATTCGTGCTGCTTCTGTAGCGTCCGGATCATCGCAATCATACCAGTCAGCGTTGAGCCTGAGCTTGTTTCTCATCTGCTTGTTTCAGTTCTTAAAGGTCGGGTTGACGCCGTCGTCGAGAATAGGCGGGTCAGGGAATTTGGCAGACCTCTTGCCTTGGGAGACGCTTAGATAGGTAGCATATACTGATCCTGGGGTCGTCAGTTCTTGTCGATTGGCTGTACCAGGCGTATGATGCAGGGCAGGGCTTGATCCTCCGCGAAGAGAAGGGAACCTGGCATTCTGGCGTGTCTGTCGTTGCTTGGCAGGTTGTGACGGAGTTTCAAGAGCCTCAAAGATTACTTCTTCTTCTTCTTCTTCTTCCAGTGGTTGAATTGGCTTTGGCTGATATCGGGCTTGGATCTTAGAGCTGGCTTTCTTCACGGCCTTCTCTGCTTGAACCTCCATCTTGGATAGACGCAGGGCTTCTGCAATCTCGCTCTCAGCATGCAGGGCATCGTTGGCAATGCGGAACAAAGTGTCGGTCTGCTGCTCTAGTGCTTTGATATAGAGGATTTGCTCATAAAGCTCGTTAGCAAGCTCTGTTGAATCCATTTCGACTCATGTGGCGATGTCGGTGGATAACGTTTGTCCATCCTTAGTACGCTTCTTGATGGTTACGGGGATGCTCTTGTCTCTTGCTTACTTTTCCAGACGTCTGAGCTTGCCTCATCAGTCATCTTCAAGCTCTTTTGTCGATATATAGAAGTGATGTGGGGTGTCCTCAGGGTAAAGAGTAATATCGTCATCAATGCCGATGCTTGAGAATGCCCTCAGCTCCAGGGCGGTTGCTTTCACCATTTTGTCTTTGCCTTGCCTTACACTACTACAGAGTTCACAGGAATTACCACGAGATTTAACGTTTTCAACTACACAAAGCAATCTGATGGCTACTATAACTCAGCAGGCTTGCAAGCAGGGGCCCGGGGGTGTAGATTATCCTAACTCGGTTTACAACCGGGCAGTGCGGGCAGTGCTTGGCTTCCTAGCTCTTGCTTCTTCCTCTCCACTCAGCCGCCTCTTGACGCGCACTGAGATTGTTCTTGTGTGTGTACGGGCTGTCTGCACGCTGCACACGTAGTGACGCTTGTCCGTAGGTTGCCGCTGATTGCCTAGTTGGCGTAATGGCGCTTGTCGATGGGTTGCTGTTGTCGTCGTCGTCGTCATCGTCACGATGAGAGCCTACAGGAAGTGCGTCTCCTGAGGATGATCAGTGAATAAGTGTCTTAGTGAGAGCTCCAGAAGGTCCGTTATCTGGAGATGACCAGAGGTGGGTGGGTGTCTTGGTGAGAGCTCCAGAAGGTCCGTTATCTGGAGATGACCAGATAGCGTATCGTGGTGAGAGCTCCTAGAGCCAGCCGTGTGCTGCTTTTGGAGATGACCAGAGATTCAAATGCGATAAGAGCCTGTCGTAGGTTGATCGCTCGTTGCCTGCCAATCCAGGGCTTCGTTACACTACCTCGTAGTGCAATTGGGGTTGCCTATCACGGTAGGACTTGAAAAGAGTGAGAAAAGTCGTCGGTACTGCAAACTACGTTTGAGCACTCGGTTTGACTGATATTATGCCGCCTTCACAGGCCAAAGAAGGGGTGATACTAGAGTAATGTCACGGCCAGCATGAACCTATAGGCAATCGCAAGTGGTTGCAAGCAATAAGGCGCTGTCTTGGAGCTACTCTAGTATGAAGAAGAGAAAAGAGGAAAGAGTGTAAAAAGAAAGGGAGGCGAGGCTTTTATAGAGCGCTCTTAGTGCGCACGTGAAAGCGTAGCACGTGACTTACGGACGTAATGAGTAACTCACATGTGAGACACTTCACGTGACTGTGGAACGTAGCTATAGCATGTAACGGGTCGTCACACTACTTACAAAAAAGATTTTATAAGTTAAAGTAATATAAGCTAATTTTTTAACTAAAAAAAAAAAAAATTTTAGTTATAAAAATTTGCTAATGTAAATTTAATTCTTGTTAATTTACTTAATTAAACTTTTTTTATAAAACTATAAAATTGTACTTTATGTTATAATTAAAATGTTTAAAGTAATAAATAAAATATTTACTAAATAGTACTTATTTAAGTAAAAATAGTTTTTATATAATATTAGTATTTAATAATTATAAGCATAAATTAAATTTATAAAATAATAATAGTATATAGTTAATAACTTAGTTTTAAGTATTATTAAAATAAAAAGTAAGTTATTAAAAAAAAACACAAAAACAAATATATAAACTTTTAAGTTAAAAGCTTAAAAAAAGAAGTATATATTATAAAAAATAATAATATAAAAACATACTTATATAATAACATATAAATAGTTATAAATAACTAAAAACTTTAGTAATAAGCTAATAAATTTAAAAAAAAAAAAGAGTATTAAGCTGTTTATATAATTAATAGTTAATAAAAAAATTATATAAAATACTTATTAAAATAGTATAATAAGATTATAAAAATAAAAAAACTTATAATATTACTAAAGTTGAAAATACTAATTAATAATAGCTAGAAATAAGTATTAAAACTTAAATTAGTAAAAAACTTATTAAAAAAAAGTTAAGTAAATATATAAAAAGTTATAAAAAAAGATAATTTGTATAAATTAATCGAAATTTGTATAATTTATAATAAATTACTTAAAATTATAGTAAATTAACTTAACAATACTAAGTAAAAGTTAATTAACTAATAATACTAAAAAATAAGTTTATATAAAAAAGTACTTTCTTTATAATTTAGTTTTATTTTTTATAGTTACTTTTATATTTTAAATTAAATAAAATATTTTAACTTTACTAATAATTTATTTTACTTTATACTACTTTAAAGTTTTATTATATTAAAGTAATTAATTAAAGTTAATAGTTAAACTTTATAATTTTATTTTTAGTAAACTTTACATTTAAATTTAATATTTTTAAATTAAATAAAGTTCTTATTATATAACAATAATAAAATATTTCTTTTAAAGAAAATTTATATAAATTATAGTAAATTTTATAAAGTATAGTAATAAAAAAAGGTTAAAATATTTTAAAATTATAAATAAATTTTTTTTAAATAAATACTTTATATTTATAGTATAAAAAAAGTATATATAAAATAATAAAACTTTATATAAAAAAGTTTTATAATTATAATAAAAAAAATACTTTATTAAGTAATTTATATATAAAACTACTCTTTAAAAAAGCTAAGTAAACTCTTTTATATAAAAGTTACTAGTAAAAATATATTATAATTAAAACTTATACTAAATACAAAAAATATATACTTAGTTTAAATAAAAATAAATAATAATTTTAATATTAATATAAAAAACTTTATATTTGCTTTAAATAAGTAAGTTTACTATTATTTAATATAACTATAAAAACGTAAATTAAAGTATATACTACCTTTTTTATTAAAATAATGTAAGTAGAATACTAAATACTTATAATTTAAAACTAATATATAATAAATATATTAAATTAACATATTATTTATATAAATATACTTTATTATATATACAAGTTTTATAACAAAAATATATTTTATAATTACTTAAAACAGTAATATTATATATTAAAATAAGAAATAATATAGTTAATTAATTATATAGTTTTTTAGCATTATTTAAACAAACTAAAAACTATTATTATTAATGTTTATAATTTATATAAAAATAGTTAATAAAGTTATTAAAAAAAAGTTATATTTTTTAAAAACTTTAATATATACTAATTAATATAAAAAAAATTATGTTATAAATATAATATAAATAAAATACTTTTTTTAAAAATAAAAGTATAAAGTTTTTAATTTACTATATTATAAAGAAAAATTATAGAAAAAAAGTATTATTAACTTTATATATTGTATTCTATAAGTGAGCTGCGCACCCAAGCGAGCTGCGCATCTTGGAATTCACCAAAATATCGAAATTTTCCACCTTAATATCTCAACAACCACTTAATGATAAATTCTAAAAATTGAAATTTGAGCTTTCATATACACATTACAGCTTTCATGAGAGTTGCATAAACATTGGTTGAGTAGTTTCTGAGATATAGCGATTTAGGAGCCAAAACGAAGCCAAATCGCTATATCTCAGAAACTACTCAACCAATGTTTATGCAACTCTCATGAAAGCTGTAATGTGTATATGAAAGCTCAAATTTCAATTTTTAGAATTTATCATTAAGTGGTTGTTGAGATATTAAGGTGGAAAATTTCGATATTTTGGTGAATTCTAAGATGCGCAGCTCGCTTGGGTGCGCAGCTCACTTATAGAATACAATATTTATTAAACATAATATATAAAAAAGTTTACTTTTTATAAAACTAAAAATAAGTAAACTTTAATAAAAAACTGTATACTAATATAAATTTAACTAAATACTACTATTTATTTATAAAAAAAAGTAGTTATTATATAATTAAAAAACTAGACATAATTTTTTTAAAACTATTTAAAACTTTAAGTAAATAATAGTTTTAAAACTTTTAAAAACTTTTTAAAAAAATTATATATACTTTTAAATAATACTATTTATATACAAAGTTTAGTTTATAAGTATATAAAATATAATTACAAAAAATAACTTAATTTTTTATAAACATTAAATAAGCAAAATATTAATATTATAAATATAAAAAAATTATATTTGCTAAAACTATAAAGTATTATTTAATTATTTTTAAAAAAAAATAAAAAGTAATTTATATAAAAAGTTATCATAAATTCTAGAAAACTATATAATAAAAAGTTATAAACTTTTTTAAAATAAAGTAAAAAAAAATTAAAATACTAATATAGTAAATAATAATATTTATTTTTCTAACTTTAAATACTTTACTAGTAAATTTTTAACTTAAAATAATACTTTAAAAACTAAAATTTTAGTTAAAAATGTTTTTTTTTTAAATATAAATAAAATAAACTTTTATAATATTAATAGTAAAATATAACTAAAATATAATTTAATTACAAAACTTTTAAATAATAAAACTTTAAACTTAAATAGTATACTAAATAAAATTTTAAAAATTGTATTTTTAGTAATTACTTAAAAGTTTATATAAGTAATTTATTAGTTTTTTAAAAAAATTTTAACTTATTTTAAAAAGTTAATTATAATTATTTTATATACAAAAAATTACTTTTTTAAAAAAAGTTATTTACTAATTATACTAGAAAATACTTTAGCTAAAATAATTAATAAATAAAATAATAGTAGTTACTAAAAAATATAACCTACTTTTATAAAACTATATTAAATAAAAAAAGTTATTTAATACTTTTAGTAATTAACTTACTTACTTTTAGTATTTAAATAGTATAAAAAGTATACTTATTATATTGTTTTAATACATTTAAATTTAACTAAAGCTTTTAATAATATTTATATAAATATTTACTATAATATATTTTATAAATAAGCACTTTATATAAGTAAACTGTTATAATAACTACCTATAATACTTTATAAAAACTCTTTAAAGAAGTTTTCTTTATAAGTTTTTTTATTATATTATATATTCATGTATTAGTTTTACGTTAGTGTATAAGTTTTTACCTAAATACTTTATTTATAGCCCTATTTTATTTATTTCTTTTTTTATGTAATGTTTTGAATTATTACTTGGTATTATATATAGTAATTAATTAATACTTTTTTTTAAGTTCTTAACTTTTTATATATAGCACTTTTATAATACTATATTATATTATTACTACTATTAGTAAAATATCTAACTTTTTAAATACCTTTTATTATAGTACAGTTTTATAGAAACTGTTATTTTTAAGTTTATTTAAATTAAGTACTATATAGAGCTTTTATATAGGCTGTATAGACCCTTTTATTTTTAAAACCTTATATATTTTATTTATAGCTTCTATATATAGCTTTGTAAGCTACATCTTGTAATTTATTTTATACTATATACTATTATTATAGTTATTAACCTTATTTATACTTTACTATTTTTTAATATTATATAGTTTATTTCTATATATTAGCTTTATAACCCTCGCTAGTCTTATAGAATAAAAATAAATTCTTATAATTTATATAAAAATAACTATAAAAATAGCTAGATTATATTATAGTCTTTTATAATATTTATAAAAGCTAACTATAGTAACTTACTACTACTATAGTAAAAATAATAAACTTTTATAAATAAATTATAATACTTAAAAGAGTTTATAGCTATTAAAAAAAGAAGTTATAGAAAGTTTAAAAGTAGATTATAAATCTATGTGTATAACTATAGTCTAAAAGCCTAATACCTATTATTTCTACTATCTTTACTTCTATTTCTATTTCTATTTCTATTACTATTCTAATTAAAACTAAACTATTTATAACTATCTTTTCTCTGTTTACTCTTATTCTGTTTTTAATTTATACTCTTTTTAAATATCTATCTAACCTTAATAAGTTTAGTAGTAACTAAAATAACTTTTAATACTTTATAGTATAAATTTATATAAAGATAACTATAAATTAAAACTATTTTTCTACTGCTAAATTCTATATAGCTTACGTAAATAAATAACTTAAAAGTATACTATATAAATAAGTTTTTTTATATATTACTAATAGTATTTATTACTTATTAAATTACTTTATAATACTAGAAATTCTAAAGTAAGCTTATAGAGACTTAAATTAAGCTTATAATATTTAACAAAATCTATTTAAACTCTAGTAAAAAAAAACTAAGAATTTAAAATCTTTTTAGCAGAATTTTAATAATTAGCTTTTAAATCTAGCTTATTTAAAGACTTCTTACTAACCCTTCTAAAAAATACTATTTCTAAGAAATTATAGAATATACTATTTTATAATCTATTACTAAACTACTAGTATTATTTACTAGTCTATTATTTATAAGATTTTAAGAACTACTATTATTATTATAACTTAGCTGCTTTTATAAGTAGCTATAAGACCTATAATCTCTAACTTATAACCTAAAAGTATATTATTTTTTTACTAATAGCTATTTCTATTATTTCTACTATTAAATCTATAAATTTAAGCTACTACTATTAACTAAACTCTTTAAACTAGAGCTATAAGAAATACTATAAATACTATTACTATAGCTTAAAAAGTTATTTTATTATTCACTACTTTTACTTTAATATCTGCTAGTTTTAAAGTATTTTTATTTACATACTATTTAGTTTACTATTTTTGTTTTCCATTTATTTCTTTATTTACTTTTATACTTTACTATATTCTCTATTATATAGCTTAGTAAAAGTCTTAAGCTGTAGCTAAATTACGCTTTAGTTTTAAAACTATACTCTTATAAAATCTTTACTATTACTATTTATAAAATATTAATTAAGAAAGAGCTTAATTTACAGTTCTATATCTTTATACTATTTATTAAACTAATTTCTATTATTACTAGATATTTAATGTAGTTTATTTGTTATGAAAGTGGTTATATTAGTTATCTAATAAATAGAGTATAGAACATAAAAACTATCTAAAAAAGTATAGAGTAGAATAACTATACTCTAGTAGATTATATACTTATAGAAATACCTATATCTATAATATATATCTATAAATAAAAAGAGAATAATACAGCATTCTTGCCGGTTTTATATAATAAAAAATAATAAAAATAAGCTTTATAGGCTATTAAGTAATATTAATTTAATACTATAGCAACTTACAAAGAACTAAAGTCTTTAAATAAACTAGTTTATATACTAAAGTATTATATATTTTCTACTATTCTACTAAGTATATTATCTTTTATGAATGTAGTAGAACTAAATTTATATATAGCTAATTTAATAAAGGTAATTAACTTAGTTACTAAAGAAAAAAGAAAAGTAAAGAACTTTAATATAAGTAATTAAAAAACTAATCTAATAATAAAGCGTCGTAACTGTAGAGGTAGAAAAGATTATAAAAATAGTTTCTTTAGTAAAAGCTTTACTTTTTACTATTTTATTTTCTTATATAATCTCTTATATTAGCGCTATGTATTTACATACTTTAGCTAAATAAACTTTTTAAAAATATAACTAAAAATCTATACTTACTTTTTAATTAACAATAGCTATAACTTGTAGGCTTTATTATATAATAGTTAATATAATAAATAAAGCTTATAATAGAGATTATTAAGACGTTATTATATAAATTAATAGAGATTAAGCTTAAAGCCAAATATATTATTATTATACTACTATATTTTATTAAAAATTTAATTAAATTTATTTTAAGCTAATGAAATATGATCCCAGAAAGATGCTCTAAAGCCAGAGAAAAATAAGAAAGAAAATAAATAAGAAGTAGAAGAATTTACTATTAGTATATAATATAACCAAACTAATAGTACCAAACAGTTATTAATTTATATTAAGAATTTAATAGAAAGTTAATAGACTTAATTATAGAGAATTAATAGAAGACTTTAGGTCCGGATTATTAGCTTTTAGCTACCATATATTATAAAAATAGTTATATTAGTTATTTAATAAATAGAGTATAGAATATAAAAGCTATTTAAGAAGGTATAGAGTAGAATAACTATATTCTAGTAAATTACATGCTTATAGAAACACCTATATCCGTAATATTATTAGCTATATTACTATTATTTATAGCCTTATTAACAATAAAGCTAAAGGAGACTTTATTAACTAAAATTAAGTTATTTCTATAAACTTTTAATTAAAACAGCTAAAGAAGCTATTTTGTCTTAATATTATAAATAGAACTAAGTTTTATAATAGACTTATTACCTTATATATTACTATAAAACTCTATATTAATAACTATACTAAAATAATTTACTTGTTTGTAACTATTTTAGGATCATATTTTATTATATTAAAAGTATACTAGTTATAGTATTATAATCTTTAAATTAACTAAGCTGCAAATATTTTTATATTTAATAGCTTATTCTATTATAATTATTATAAAATTCTGTTTATTCTAGTGTAGACCTATAAGGTTATTTCTATTCTATAGAAATTAACCCCTAAATTTTATTATAACTATTATAAAAGAATTATAGAAAGCTAAATGTTTATTTTATATCTTTAAAAGTCTATATTATATATACTTGTTACGGCAGCTGCTGCTTATTTGCTATTTCTATAAAAAATATTAAGTAAACTTTTACTATAATTAAGAGTATAAACCTATAAAAAAGTTTCTACCTAATACCTAAAAATTTCTATTCTAGTTCTATTAGTTCTTTTTACTAAAAAAAGCTAAAAACTTATTACTGTACTGTCTATATAACTATAATATTTAGCTAATAAAAGGAAAAACCTTATTCTTTAGTTATTTATACTTAATATCTTATATAAAGCTATAAGTACTCTATAAATAGCTTAATAAAAATTTTTAAAAAAAGTTTATTTACTCTAGCAGCTCTTTAACTGTATATCTAGTTCTATTTATAAAAAAGATAAATAGAAGACTCTAATTCTGTATTAACTACTATATATTAAATAAAATTATAGTAAAAAACTATTATCTATTATTACTAACTAAAGAACTACTAAATAACTTAAAGAGAATATAATACTTTTCTAAAATTAATATTCTATAAGTCTTTAATAATCTTTATATTAAAATTAACTAAAAGTAGCTTATAGTATTTTAGACTTATTTTAGTTTATATAAAATACTAGTAATATTATTTAAGTTAACAAGTGCCCCTGCAACCTTCTAGTAGTATATAAATAATATTTTATAGAAATACTTAAACTACTTTTATATTATTTATATAAATAATATTCTAGTTTATAGCTATACTTATGCTAAATATAAAGAATACTTTTATTTAATATTAAAAAGCCTATAAAAAGCAGGCCTATATGTAAAAGCAGAAAAGTATAAGTTTCTTATAACTAAAATCTAATTTCTAGGCCTAATTATAGGCCGTAATAGTATTTATATAAACCTAAAGAAAATTAAAATAGTAGCTAACTAAGTAATATTAACCTATATTATAAATATATAAGTATTTATTAACTTTATAAACTTTTACTACTATTTTATATAAAGATTTTTTTATATTACTACTTTACTAGTCTGCTTAATGCGGAAGAATATACTATTTAACTAAAATAATAGTTATAGGAAAGTTTTTTAGAAACTAAAAATAGTATTTACTATAGTACTTATTCTAGTATTATTTAACTAGGAAAAAAAAGTTATTATTAAAATAAACACCTCTAACTATGTCTCTACAAGAATACTATTATAATATAAAAATAATAATATTCTATAGCCTGTTATATTCTTCTTAAAAAAGTACTTAATAATAGAGTATAACTATAAAATCTATAATAAAAAACTACTAGTAATTATTTACTACTTTAAAAAATAATAATTAGAACTTAAAAAATATGTCTTACTAATTATAGTAATTATAGACTACTATAATTTAAAGTACTTTATAATAATAAAGTTACTAAACTACTACTAAGTCTATTAGTTTAAATTTCTATTTTACTTTAACTTTAAGATTATATATTATTTTAGAAAGTAAGGCGTGAAGCTAGACTTTCTAATTAAAAAATTTATTTATTTATTATAAAAAAGAGATAAGAGGCTCTACTACTAAAGCTAGACTATTTTAAAATAAAAAAAACCTAGAATTACTTCTAGCTACTACTTTACCTGCTGTAATTAACTATAAGAAAAAATTAATTTACTTTTCTAATTTATTAAAGATTTTTATTTATAAAATTATTATAATAATTTATAACTAGCTCTATTAATACACTATTAAACTATTATTATTTACTAAATTTATTTTTACTTTTATTTTTATTACTACTACTACTAGATCTATTGCTGTTTTAAAATTTAAATAAACTAAAAACCTACTACTACTAAGAATTTAAACTCTATTCTAAAAAAACTATTATATTAATTCTGTAATTAACTTTATATTAACTAACTTATAAAATAAAAACTATAAAAATAAATACCTAACACTAGTTAAGTGTGCTAAAATAAATAGATATTTATAGTATAAAAAAAGACTTTATATACTTAATATAAATAAGCTAAAAGCTAAACTACTTTATTTTTACTATAAAAGCTCTATTACTAGTTATATAAGTTATAATAAGATATATAAACTATTATTCTGTAAGTACTATTAGTCCTGTATATATAACTTTATTATCTACTAACTTTATAACTACTATACCTACTATTATACTATTCTGTTAAAAAAAGTTTATTAAAAAGTTTTAAAACTACTATCTATTTTAGACTGTATTTAAAAGAACGTATTTATAAACTTTTTTATTTACTTACTATTAAGTAGCTGTTATAACGCTATAATAACTATAATTTACTATTTAATAAAAATAAAGTATCTAATTTTTTATTAAATATATTATAATATTAAAGATACTGTTTGTTTATTTCTAATATATATATAAAAACTCTATAGCTTACTAAGTACTATTTTTTCTAACTATAAACTTTAGTTTATTTTTAAATTCTAGAAGTATTTAAACTACTAGCTAAAGATTATAATTCTGTTATTAATTATATACTATTTTAAAACTAATAGTTAGTTAGAATAGACTAATATAATTCTTAAGTAGTATCTATAGTCATATATTAGCTACTTACAAAATAACTAGTTTAAATAGCTACTATTAACTAAGTTTATTTTAAACTCTATTTACTTAGAAAATACTACTGTTTTTTTATTTTTTTATAAATTATAGCTTTTACTTAAGAGTTAAGTTTAAACTGTTAGCTACTACTTACTTTATATAAAACTAAGACTTTAAAAAGTTTATAGCTAAAATATAAAAGATTATAAACTACTTATATACTAAACTATTAATTATATAAGTTTACTATAAAAACTAAGTAAATATACACTACTACTTTGCCTATCTATTTTATATAAAAGATTTTATATAGCTAAATGCCTAAAATATTAAGACTCTACACTCTATAAAAAAACTAAATTAAAAAAATTTAGGCTTATTTTAAGTTATAGAAATTATATTACTATATACTTACTATTTTAAACTATTAAATAGACTTTACTTTTTTAATATGTTTTATATTAACTTACTTTATTCTATTATAACTAATTTATTATTTTACTAGCAAACACTACCCTCTCTACTAATAAAAATTAATAGTAAGTAAAAGTAGTTTATTAAAAAAATTATTAACTTTTGTTAAAACTACTATAGCTGTAATAGCACCTTATAACTAAAATATATAGTTAAATAAACTAAATATTATAAGTTCACTAAAATTTCTATTTGTTAAATAAAGAATACTGTAAATGTAATTTAAGTGTTCTATTAATAGTACTTTAAAAAGCCTAGTCTTTAAAGCAACTATAGAAACTACAGTTATAAAAAAAATACTATTATAATATAATTCTATAAAGACTATTATTTCTAAGCTTATTTAAATTAAGTATTGTATAAAGCTTTTATACAGACTATACAGGCTTCTTTATTTCTAAAATTTTATATATTCTATTTATAGCTTGTATATGTAGCTCTATAAGCTACGTTTTATAATTTATTTTATACTATATACTATTATTATAGTTACTAACTTTATTTATACTTTACTGTTCTCTAATACTTTTATTCTAACTATAAAACTTATATAGTTATTTAAAAAGTAAATAACTATAATACAAAACGTATTTACTAAAGTACTAAAATAATAGTAAGTATAGTTAAAATATTAGTAAGTATAACAACAAAAATTTATTAACACTTTTTAAAAAAAATTATAGAAATTTTAAAAATAAACTATGTTTATTTCTTTTTACTTTACTGTTTAAGTAATTACTACTAAAAAAGTTTTAATAGATACTACTAGTTTATCTAAAAATAGCTTAAGTTTTATAATTTTAATTTTACTTATAATTATAACTAGTACTTATTTCTAAGTTTTTTAAATTATAGTTAAGTAAGTAAAGTTAATTTCTACACTAAATTCTACTACTTTATTAGTAATAATAAAATCTAATTATTTACTTAACTTTTTAATATTTACTAAAAAGTAAAAGAATTTATTTATTTTTATTAAAAAACTTTATTATAAACTTGAAAATAATATTAACTAATATTTTACTAAATACTCCTAACTTTTATATGTATACTTAAAACTAAAAAAAAAACCTAGTAATACTTATAAATTCTTTTATAAATTAGAATATATATATAGTAAAGCAATTAACTATGTTTTTACTAGCTATATATAGAAACCTAAATAAGAAACTTACTATTTTAAGTAAACTTAATTTATTCTATTAAAAGTAAAAAAGCTTTATTATTTACTTTACTAAATTTTATAAACTAGCTACTAATACTAAATTAAACGAAATTAGTTTAATTATATAGTTAAAAAGATTATTAAATAATAAGCTTTACTAAGTAATAATAGGTATTAAAATTTTTAATACCTTAAATAACTATACTAATTTAATATTTTTGTATAATAATAACTTTTAGTATTTTTCTATACTATACTACTATAGGCTGTAACCTATATTATAATAAGACTCTAATACTATAGAAATTAATGTTTTTAACTATATTCTTTTTAAATTAGCTAAATAAGAAGCTTAAAAGTGTAATAGCTAATACTTTAAATATAATAAATATAACTATATTTTCTAAAACTACTCTATTTTCTTATTAGAACTTTAATTTATAAGTTTATTTAGATTTTAATAATTAACCTACTCTTGTTCTTTTTCTAGATTTGAATCTTCTTATAAATAAGAATATTTCTAAACTTTTAAAGCTAGCTTATTAAAAGCTTTATTCTAAAGTTAAGTTACCTTCTAAAATGTTTTTAATACTAAATTTTTATTAATTTATAGACCTTCTACCTAATAACTAATTCTTAGAACTATTAAGTAAATATTTTATATACTATTTAATAAAATGGCTTTTTTTATTTTATTACTACTTTAATTAATACTAGAGTTATTAGTATAGGTTATATTAGTATATTTCTAGTTTATACCTAAAAACTCTATTTTTCACCTCTTTTAAACGTTTTTTATTCTATTAGTTTTAATAGTAAATACTTTAAAGAGAGTTATATTTCATATACTATTAATATAAGTCTCTATTATCTAAATTACGTTAAAGATATCTGCTTTTTTAAAATAGTTACTAGAAATTATAAACTAATTCTTAGCTAACAATAAATAAAAAAAACATAAAGTTAACTTTAATTATAATTTATAAAAATTGCTTTTTAATATTTCTTATTACTAAGCTTACTGTTTACATTTATCTTAATTTCTAATCTACTTAAAAGAATATACTATCTATTTTAAAAACTTTTTAGTAAACTATTTACTAAAAGGCTTTTATTTTAATACTATCTATATATAGTATACTTAAACTTATTTTTTAAAGTTATTACTAACTACTTAATTTTAATATAATTACTAGTTAACTAAAATAAATTATTAGTTATAAAAATTAAATACTTACTTAAAAACTTTTCTAGTAAACTATTTTTTAAAAAAAAAAAATTTTAGAGTTTAAACTTACATCTAAATATATACCTAAATTTAATACTAAATTAAATAAAGATTTTATAAGAAAGTTTTATTCTTAATGTTTTAAAAACTTTTTAGTAAAGACTTTACTAAAAAGGCTTTATAAGAAACTTAGACTAAGTATAAATATTTACTTAATTAAAGTAGCCCCTTTTATATAAATAGCCTGAAAACATAAATATAAAATCTTTGCTATTTTAATAGCTAATATTAATAAAACTCTAGTTTTAAAAATTTATATAAATTTAGCTACTAAGGTTCTAGAGAATTATTATAATACTCTTAAAATATTTTCACGTAAAAAAACTAATAAACTACTTAGATATTATTTATATAATTATAAAATTATTTTTAAAAAAGGCAAGTAACCTAAATTTGGACCTTTCCACAAAATATCTTAAAATAAATTAAGAGTTTTTAGAAAGTATTTTAATGACTATTTTACTAAAAAATTTATTAAGGTAAGTATATTTTTCATAGCTGTACTAGTTATTTTTATAAATAAACCTAATAAAAGTTTTTAATTTTATATAAACTATTAAGCTTTA
This sequence comes from Zopfia rhizophila CBS 207.26, assembly GCA_010093925.1. Taxonomy (NCBI): domain Eukaryota; kingdom Fungi; phylum Ascomycota; class Dothideomycetes; family Zopfiaceae; genus Zopfia; species Zopfia rhizophila. The sequence continues at coordinate 3,337,360 of ML994611.1, forward strand.
AATACTATTACTATTAAAAACTATTATTTTATTTTATTAATTTAAGAAACTTTATTTTGCTTTAGTAAAGTAAAGTATTTTATAAAGTTACATATTATCTTAGCTTTTAACTATTTTTGTGTAGTAAAAAAAAATAAATAGTTAACTACTTTTTAAACCTAATATAGCTTATTTAAATATCTTATTATATTTTTTAAACTAGCTAATATATTAAGCATGTTCTAATACTATATAAATAATATTCTTTAATTATTTTTTAATGTATTCTATATAGCTTATTTTAATAATATTTTAATCTATAGTAACTCTCTATATAAATATAAATAATATATAAAATAGATTCTAAAAGTCCTAGAAAAAACTAGCTTCTAACTTAATATTAAAAAATATAAGTTCTATTAAAAACAAGTTACCTATTTTAAATACGTGATTTTAATAAAAGAAATTAATATAAATTTAAATAAGATAAAGAATATTCTTAACTAGGAATCTTTTAGAAACGTAAAGAACATAAGAGTATTTCTAGAATTTACTAATTTCTACTAATAATTTATTAATAACTTTTTCTATATTATGTTTCTATTTACAGCTCTAACTAAAAAGAATATTTAATTTGAATTTAATAACGCTTACTAAATAGTATTTAAATTCTTAAAGTATATATTTATAACTACTCTAATTTTCTAATACTTTAATTTAAAGTTACTAATTATTTTAAAAGCTAATTTCTTAAACTATATAATTACTAAAGTACTTTCTTAAAAAAATAAATTAAGTAAACTAAAATTTATTACTTACTTCTTAAAGAAATTAAGCCCTGCTAAAAGTAACTATAAAATTTATAATAAAAAGCTATTAGCTATTATATATTGTTTTAAATAATAAAGACTTAAGCTAAAAGGTATTACCTTTTTAATCTAAATATTAAATAACTATAAGAATTTATAGTATTTTATTATTATAAAATAGTTAAGCTACTAATAAGCCTATTAAGTTAAATATTTATTTTAATTTAACTTTACAATTATATACTAGCTTAGTAGGTAGAATAAGAAACTAAATATTTTTACTTATTATATATAAAACACTTTAGCTTAAAAAGAAGCTTATAAAGCCTAATAATAAATACTTTTCTACTTTAAACTATTTAATAAAACACTAAAATTAAACTTAACTAAAATAAATAGGTTTATTTAATAATAAGTACTTTAATAATAAGTTTATTTAGGATATTTTGTTACTAAAATAAAATAAAATCCAATACTCTAAAAAGCTTTTTTTAAGTAAGTATAAAGACTAAAAAAATTAATTATACTATTACAGGTAATTAGTAATATTAAATAATAATAAACTTAAAATTAAAATTCTTTAAATTATATATAATTTCCTTATTAGTAGCTACTCTAGTTATAGAAAGACTCTTAAAATTCTACAACACAAATACTATTAGTTTTAAATATTTAAAATAATATGTTAATATATTTTCTATTATTATACTTATTAAAAATCTAAGGCTTTTTATAAAAAGTATTATGACTTTTTAAAGCTCTTATTTATTTCTAAAAAAAAGGAAAAGAATATTTCTATAAACTTTATTACTAATTTCCTAGAATTTAAAGACTATACTAATATTATAGTTATAATAAACTACTTTACAAAATACTAATACTTAATTTCTTATATTAATATAACTATTATAGAGATAGCCTGCTTTTTTTATTAGCATATATAAATAGATTATAGCCTTTTAAAAACAATTATATTAAACTAAAAAACACAATTTATTTCTATTTTTTATAATAAACTTTGTAAATAACTATAAATTAAACTCTAACTGTTTTTTATATACTATCTAGAAATTAATAGCTAAATAAAAAGAGCTAATAGTATTATAAAATAAGTTCTATATATATACATAAACTACTAATAAAATAACTAGGTAAACTAGCTTTTTTTAGTATAATTTAAAGCTAATAACACTATATTTAAATTTATAAAGATTTTATTATTTTTAGCTAATATAAGTTAATACTTTTAAATAAGTTTTAAATTTTTTATAAAAACCTAAAAATAGTTTTACTAGACATTATAAGCCTTAAAAGCTAACTATATAGTAAAGAAAATAGCTAATATTTAATAGCTAATTTAAAAGAAAATAACTTAAGCTTAAGCTCTTTAAAAAGAATATATAAATTAAAAACAATTATTTATACCTAATTACTAAATAGAAAATATAGTTTAGTTTAATACAAAAAATATTAAAACTAAATAACTATTTAAAAAGCTAGATTTAAAGATTTTAGAAAAAAAAAATTTTTATGCAGTTTTTCTATATATATATTAACTTAAACTTTTTAAATTCCTAAGTATATACTTAGTTTTTTATGTATTTTTACTTTAGCTAGTTACGTTTAAATCTAAATACTTTTTAGGTTAATAAAACTTACTATTAAAACCTATTAAAATTAATAGTAATACTAAATATTATATTAAGTAAATTAAGAAGCTGTACTTTAATTACAAACAGAAATACTATAAATACCTTATTAAATAAACTAAGTATAATAACTTAATATAGTAATTTATAAATAATTTTTAAAATATAACTATTGTAAAAGAATCTTATTTTTAGAATTTAAATTAACTTACTATTTAAAACTTATTATAAATACTTATTATAAATACTTATTATAAAAGCTTAAATTTAAAAGAAAGGTATTATTATAGTAACTACCTCTAACATTTTATAAAGACCTTTTAAGAAAGTTTTTTTTATAAGTTTTTTTATTATATTATGTATTTATATATTAGCTTTACACTAGTATATAAGCTTTTATTTAAACACTTTATTTATAGCCTATTTTATTTATTTCTTTTTTTATATAATGTTTTAAATTATTACTTAGTACTATATATAGTAATTAATTAATACTTTTTTTTTAAGTTTTTAATTTTCTATATATAGTACTTTTGTAATATAAGTACTTTACTTTAAAACTTATTAAAAAATTAAGAATTTGCATTCAAATATCTTAATAACTACTTAATAATAAATTCTAAAAAGTTAATAAATAAATGATAGTACTTTAAAATAAAGCCTATTAAATTTTTAAGAGTTAGCAATTTATTATTATTAAGATATTTAAGTAAAAGTGAATTTAGGGGCTAAAATACTACTATTTTAATAGCTATTAATTACTAGCTCTTAAAAATTCAATGGGCTCTATTTTAAAGTACTATTATTTATTTATTAAATTTTTAGAATTTATTATCAAGTAATTATTAAGATATGTAAATGTAAATTCTTAATTTTTTAATAAGTTTTAAAGTAGAGTACTTACTTATATAAAGTACTTACTTATAGAATATATTATATTTAAAAAAAAGTTATTTAAATAAATAGTTTTATTACAGGTTGCTAACTTACTGATGTAATGTTAAACTAGTAACTAATTATTTAACTAATTATATAACACCTTAATTAGTTCTCTCACGTTTGGATTAAATAGCTTATTAGACTTAGTAGAGTTTAGTTTAGCTTAATTAAAATAGAAAAAAGCAATATAGTAAGTTAAGATTTAATAAAATAGTTATTAAACTATATTACTTAAGGTGTGAATCTTAATTTTAGAGTAATTATAAAGAATTAAAAGTAACTATAAGCTATCTAATGCCTTATACTTATAGTAGATCCTCTATGCGTATATTATATACTAATTAAAAGTATATTAAATACTACTAAAGAAAATAAGAAAAAATAAGTTCTTATTTTTATTATTTATACTTATCTTAGTTATATTTTACTATAGGTGGTTACTTGATTTACTTACTTACTTAAGATACTATTCCCTATAGAACTTAAATTTACTTTAGAGTAGTCTTATTTATAAGTTCTGTCTTTACTAGTTTACTTTTACTTTTTAGTATCTCTTATATATTTTCTTATACTATGTTTTTTATATCCGTGCTTTCTTGGCTGTACTTCCATTTTTATTATAATCCATAACAAGTTTACTTTATATAAAAGTTTTTTAACTATTTAATAAATATATATTTTATAAAAATTCTTACTTTTACTAATTTTATTTCTTTTTTTTATATTAAAATTTTTAAAAAAATTTTAGTACTTATATAATAATATATTAGTATTTAGTTTTATTAATAATATAATTTTTATTTTTTAAAAAAACTTTACTATTACTTATTACTATAAAAACTTTTTACTTAACTAATATTTTACTATTTTTTTAGTAATAAATTTACTCTTTTTTTTATAAGTAATGTATTTAATAAGTAAGTACTTTAGATAAGTAAGTATTCTATCTTAAAACTTACTAAAAAATCAAGAATTTATACTTAAATATCTCAATAACTACTTAATAAAAAACTCTAGAAATTTAATAGACAATTAATAGTACTTTAAAATAAAAGCTATTAAATTTTCAAGACCTGAAATTTAATAGTTATTAAAATACTAAAGCTAACATAAATGTTAGAGGACTTCGCTACGCTCAGCAACAAGTAGTGTAAGAAAAGCTACGTGAAAAGAGTAGTCATAGAGAAGTAGCGGGAGATGAGCAGCGTGAGAAGTAGTGTCAGAGAAGCAGTGTCAGAGAAGCAGCGGGAGAGAAGCAGCGGGAGAGAAGCAGCGGGAGAGAGGTAGCGTAAGAGGAGCAGCGTCAGAGAGAAGAGTAGCGTCAGAGAGAAGAGTAGCGTCAGAGAGAAGAGTAGCGTCAGAGAGAAGAGCAGCGTCAGAGAGAAGAGCAGCGTCAGAGAGAAGAGCAGCGTCAGAGAGAAGAGCAGCGTCAGAGAAGTAGCGCCATAGAAGCCGCGCTAGAAAAATAGCGCCAGAAAAGCAGGGTAAGAGAAGCAGCGCCAGAAAAGCAGCGTTAGAGAAGCCGCGTTTCAGAAGCTGCGTTACAGAAGCCGCGTTAGAGGAACAGCGTCAGAGAAGCAGTTGCAGAGAGGCAGCACCATTAGAGAAGCCGCCGTTAGAGAAGCAGGGCCGTCAGAGAAGCGGCTGGAGGAGAGAAGCAGCAGGAGAGAAGCAGCGTGAGAGAAGCAGGATGAGAGGAAGCAGCGTGAGGAGAGAAGCAGCGTGAGGAGAGAAGCAGCGTGAGAAGAGAAGCAGCATCGAAAGAGAAGCGGCATCAAAAGAGAAGCAGCATCGAAAGAGAAGCGGCATCAAAAGGGGAGCGGCATCGAAAGAGGAGCGGCATCGGAAGGGAAGCAGCATCGAAAGAGAAGCGGCATCAAAAGAGAAGCAGCATCGAAAGAGAAGCAGCGTGACAGAAGTTACGTTAGAGAAGCGACTATCGAATCTGAATTGGCTTCTGCATCAATTAGAATTGGCTCCTACATCGAATTAGAATTGGCTCCTACATCGAATTAGAATTGGCTCCTACATCGAATTAGAATTGGCTCCTACATCGAATTAGAATTGGCTCTTACATCGAATTAGATTTGGCTATCAAGGGGAGACCCCCTTGAACCCCCCTTTCCCCTGCAGGGAGCGCAATTTGAATTAAATTTAATGCATATCAAGGGGGAGACCCCCTTAGACCCCCTTTTCCCCTACAGGAAGCGTGATTTGAATGCAATGTATAGCTCTAAGGGCAGCTTGGTACAGAACTTTAAAAGGCAGCTCAGTAGCAGCATCTTTAGGGTTCCCACACTAGCTGCAAGGAGGAGGCAGATTCATTTAGTAAAGTATAGTAAGTATACTGGTAAACTATGTATTGCATAAGAGAAGTTGCGTAAAAGAGGTATTAGTCAAGGCATTGAAGTATGAGTCGCATGAGAAAGTTTTGATGTTTTTCGCTTAGAGCTTAATCCCGTGACATAACTTTTTTTTGCCTAATGAGAACGCGAAAAACCTCGGTGCTACCTCGGCGCAGTTTCTAACCAAAACCCCCCCCAATTTAAATAGAAGAAGCTTCGCTACGCTCAGCAAAAATATTTAAGAAAAAGTAAATTTAGAAGCTAAAATACAACTATCTTAATAACTATTAAATGTTAGGTCTTGAAAATTTAATAGCTTCTATTTTAAAGTACTATTAATTACTTATTAAATTTCTAGAAATTTTTATTAAATACTTATTAAGATATTTAAGTGTAAATTTTTTATTTTTTAGTAAGTTTTAAAGTAATATACTTACTTATTTAAAGTACTTGCTTATTAAATACATTATAGTAACTTTAAAATATTGTTATTAATAAAATAAATTATAGTACTTAAAAAATTTATTATATATATTATAAAAATATTAGTTTTATATTTAAACTCATATTAAGTTATTTTTAAAATTTTATATTTAGTAACTTTTAGAATTTTATATTAAATTTAAATTGTGCTTTTTATAAAAAAAATGCTTTAAATTTAAATAAAGCTTTTATTAAATTATTTATTAAAACTTTTACTAAACTTTATATTAAGTTTTATATTAGTTAATATAAAGCTTAATTTAAATTTAATATAAAAAGTTTAGTATAAACTTGTTTTTTTTATATTACTTTATTTATACTACTTTATTTATACTACTTTATTTATACTAACGTATTCTATAAGCAAGTGGCTTATTTCGGAATTCACTAAAAAAATCAAGAATCTACACTTAAATATCTCAACAACCACCTATTAATATTCTCTAAAAATTGAAATTTAAGCTTTTCTACTTGCATTATAGCTTCTATAAAGGGTGCATAAAAATTAGCTTCGTAATTATTGAAATATTAAGGTTTAGAGGCTAAAACTAAGTTAAATTGCTATGTCTTAAAAACTACTAAACTAATTTTTATGCAACCTTAATAGAAGCTGTAATACATATAGAAAAGCTTAAATTTCAATTTTTAGAGAATATTAATAGGTGGTTATTGAGATATTTAAGTGTAGATTCTTAATTTTTTTAGTGAGTTCTAAAATAAGCCGCTTGCTTATAAAATACATTACTTTTTTAATATTTTTTTTAATACTACTTTTTTTTAATACCTTTTTTTGAACGTTATTTTTCTACTACAATTTTTTTTAAACTACTTTTTTTAAGTAGTATTTTTAAAACTATACTTTTTATGCTACTTTTTTTAAATTACTTTTTTTTATTACTACTTTTTAAGAATAATTTTTTTTTAATACTACTTTTTTTAATACTACTTTTTTTAATACTATTTTTTTAATACTATTTTATTTTATATTATTTTTTTAATAACGTGTTTTATGGGTGAGCGGAATACTTAGGTAAGTAGAATATTTAAATACTAAAAATTAATTCTCTAACTTTATACTAATAATACAACTTAATAATAATTCTACTAAATTATAAATTTAGTTAAATCTCTTTATAGCCTTATAGGCTATAAATAAGGATAAAGAATTAAAGCTATATAAGATTATAAGGCTTTATATAGTATCTTTAACTAGTTTATAGCACACGCATAAGGGCGTATTTATTTATATTAAAATATAACTCAAATTAACTCACCTTACTCTACGCGAAGAAAAAGTAATAGTTGAATATATTTTTAACCTTAATTTATAAGAATTTCCTGCTATAAAGCTTGTAATATGTGTAATAGCTAATAACTTACTAAAGGCACAAGATAAAAAGTATATTAGTAAGAACTAGATTAATAAGTTTATTAAGCATAGGCTAGAGATAGAAACGTGTCTTATATATACCTATAATTAATAATAAGCCTTAAATAAAGATCTAGAGCTTATTAATATATAGTTTAAGCTAGTTTAAAAAATAAAGAAAATATATAGAATTCTAAATAAAGATACCTATAACTTTAATAAGACTAGTTTTATAATGGGAGTAATTATAGCTAAAATAGTTATAACTAGCTCTAATAAACATTAAGAAAAACATAAACTCATTTAACTAGATAATAGAAACTAGGTTATAATAATAGAGGCTATTAATACTTTAGAATAAGTACTTTTATTTTTCATTATCTTTAAGAGTAAACGCTATATTAATATCTAGATTAGAGAATAAAATTTATCTTATAGCTAAAAAATCAACCTTAGTAATAATAAATAAACTAATAATAAGCTTAGTATTACATAATTAAAGTACTTTAATAAGTTTATAAAGGATTATACTATAGGGGTGTATAGATTACTTATTATTAACAATCATAAAAACCATAACTTATTAAAGTTCTAGGATATTTATAAGGAATAAAAGATTATTACTTTCTATATATTATTACACTCGTTACACTTAGTATAGCTGCTTAATATAGACTATTTTATATCTTTAAAAAAGGTATATAGTATATAAATTAGTAAGCTATTATGTTATTGTGTTTAATATATTATAAAAGAATACTTCCTTCTAGTCTTTAAAATAGCTTGTGATAAGGCCTTTATAGAGAATAATATCTTAAAAAGTTTTTAAGAAACTAGTTTAGTCCCTCATGACTTTAATATTATCTTATTTTAAATTAATATAGTTCTTTATATGTCTATACTAGAGCTACTATAGGAAACTTTATAGAAATTATAAATACTAAATAATACACGCAAAATTAGTGCTTAATTTATATTAATTTATAATTAGATTTAAAGGCACTGGAATTTATTATCTGTTTTTATATTAGAAGCCCTTAATCAGCTTTAAAAAGGCGCTAAGAAAATAGTATATAAAATAGTATTAATAAAAAAACAAGCTTTTTACTCTTTATTAGGTAAATAAAAAAGTAACTAAGTATAAAAATCACAAAAGAAAATATATTAAAGCTAGAGAAGTAATGTCTATAGGTAAAATAAAAAATTTAATAACTTCTTTAAATAATAGTAATATAAAAAAGGCTAAAAAGTTCTTTAGGTAGAATAGTATAATAAATAGTCTATTATTAAAAAGGCATTATAATACCTGCAGTGAGGCAGAACACAATATATAAACCTATAAAAAAAAAATATTAAATTTAGAGTAATTCTGCTAAATCTAGAATTAAATAAATTTTTTATAATATTAATATTTATTTTGCTGTTAAAGTTTAAAGCTAGTATTTAAGTATTCTACTTATTTAGGTATTCCACTCACCCATAAAACACATTATTACTTTTTTTATACTATTTTTTATACTATTTTTTATACTATATTTTTATAACTTTTTTTATACTACTTATTACTAAGTATAGTAAAGTTTTTTAATATTTATATTAATTTTAATATTTTAGTAATTTTACTAGTTTTACTATATATAAATATTATAGTTTTTTAAAAAGCTTTAAAAACTAAAACTTTATAATAAAAAAGTAGTAAATATTTTTAATAATATTTAAATATTACTAGTAAGTTAATAGTAAAATATAATATAATTATTAACTTTACTAAAAAAGCTTTAAATTTAAGTAAAAAACAATTCTTTAGTTTACTTTATAAAAAGACTTTTAAAAATTATTAATACTAATAAAAATAAAAAAATTTAATAAAAATAAACTATAGTTATTATACTAATAATTATTAGTATTATTAGTATATAGTTATGTTTATAACCAAAAAGAATTAAAGTAGTAATTTTAATAATAAAATATAATAAAAAAATTAATAATATTTATTTAATATATTTTATGAAAATATCTATAATTTTACTTTATAAAAAATTTTAAAAATAAAAGCTACTACTTTACTTTTACTTTATACAAAAAATTTAAACCTTAATATTTAGTTAATAATAATAATAATAATAATAATAATAATAATAATAATAATAATAATAATAATAATAATAATAATAATAATAATAATAATAATAATTTTATGTAAAGTTTTATAATATAATTATAGTTAATTAATATAAACTATATACAATTTTTTTTTCTATTATTTTTATTAAAATAGTAAAAAAAAATTGTATTTAACTATAAAATAGTTTATAAAGTTTAAAACGCTTATTTAATTTTAAATAGTAAAAGTTATTAATGCTAAAAAATTAAATAGCTTTTATTTATTTTAAAGCTTAAACTAATAGTAGAAAATTATTATTATAGACTGTAATAAAGATAAAAGTATAGCTAAGAAGGCGTTGCTATAGAAAATATAGTATAAAAAAATATATAAGTAATACTAAAAAGTAAAAGTAAACTAGCGAAGATAAAACTTACAAATAAAACTACTTTATAGTAAGTTTAAATTCTATAAAGAATAATACTCTAAGTAGGTAAGTAGGACAGGTAATCTACTATAGTAAAATATAATAAAAATAAATATAAATAAATAAAATAAAAAAGAGCATAGACTTATTTTCCCTTATTTTTTCTAGTAGTATTTAATATACTTCTAATTAGTATATAATATATGCACGGAGGATTTACTATAAGTATAAAATATTAAATAGCTTATAATTACTTTTAATTTTTTATAGTTATCGTATTCCACAAGCGAGCTGCGCACCCAAGCGAGCTGCGCACCCCACCAAGTTTCTACAACTTTACAATCCAATAACTTTACAACGCTAGCAGCTATCACAATAATATTTTGCTACTAGATAGTTAACCTATTCCTCAGCCTTCTTACATGTTCTTGAGTTATGCCCAGTTTCGCCGCAGCATTTACAGTGCTTTTGCTGTGGCGCGTCTACTCTAGCACGCTTCCTACTCTGGCACTCTTCACCCTCAATCTGCGCATCAACATTAGCTTGAGCAATTAGCTCTAAGCCCTCTGCTCTTGTTAATGTTCCTTGCTTCTGAATTCGCTTCTTTTTGCGCTTTCTGCGTTGTGTTGCAGCTTCATTTGCCTTTTGAAGGCTGGTGACTTGCGAGCGCAGTAGCACTGCTGAATGCATCATCTGCTCAGCACCCTTAGCAAGCTGACCTAGCGACTCAATAATCGAACTAGGTGAACTATCTTGATGCTTTTGAATCCGCTCTCGAACTAGAGCCGTCTGAGAGCCTAGTTCAGCAGCATTACTGGGTGTTTTTGACTGCCAGGGGAGGTCCTCTTCAGCAGGTGGCGACGGCGTTCGAAGCTGAATATCAAGGTTTGAAAGCACCACATCTGGGTTATATGGGACTAAGCCAGCAGCTTGAAAGCCTGCACGGATGTTGCTTTCCGTCATTGAGCTCTGATAGGCTACGCTGAACGTTGGTAGGAACTCAAGCTTGGTGATGTGGCCAATGTAGTTGCGTATGAGATCCTCAATCTGCCGCCCATATGCCTGCTTCAGAGGCCCAAAACAGCCTACATCAAGTGGCTGAAGCAGATGCGACGAATGCGATGGCATACAGAGCGTGATAATATTCTTTTCCTTGCAAAGCTGCTGAAATTCGAGCGAGTCGTGGCTCTCATGGCCGTCGATGACTAGCAGGCGACGTACGCCTACTGTACGGTCCTTTGTATGCTTGTCAAAGTGCTGCAGCCACTTAACACCAAGCTTATTGGTCGTCCAGCCATTCTCACTCAGTGAGATAGGCCAATCTAGTGGTATGGCGTCGTCTTGATACCAGGCAGAGAGGTGGTGCTTCCCTGCAAAGATGATGAATGGCGGAATTGCCCATCCTTGGGCATTAACACCCTGGATTACTGTAACCCATTCGCGATTACCCGGCTGTACAGCCTTTGGCCGATGGCGCCTTTCAGAGCCTGTAACAACTTTGCTAGTCGAAATAACGCCCATCTGAAAGCCAGTCTCGTCAAAGTTGTAGATGTCTTCTTCAGCAATACCGTGCTTCTCAATCGTACACTGTACAAGGTCGAACCAAGGCTTAATAATCGCAGGATCCTCACACAGAGCTCTTTGGTAGTCGTACTTTTGATTATAGACCATTTTGACCTCAGGAGTCCGGTTGACGAAGTTCTCTGGCCAGTTCTTACCAACATGGCCAGCAGAGCGTGCAGCGAGCAGTTGGTTGGCCATATCTCTTACAATAAGAAGCCTAGGCGGAAACCCACGCGAATCTAGGTCGAGAATATGTTCAACAATAACATATTCCTCTAGATTAGTGAGCTTCTTTGAATTGGGTTCACAATCGCGTCGTGAAGGAACTCCAGCAAGTCGCGACCTAAGCGTAGATTCAGGGACGTCGTAGACTGCTGCAGCCTCTCGCGCGCTTTCAAATTGGTGTCTTTTGATAGCTAAGATAGCAAGGGCTATCCTGCCTTCTTGGTGGATCGATTGAACGTTGTTTGGTTGATGCATCGCGCTGGAAGGTTGGTAGGTTGCATTCTCTTGGCAAGGTGCGCAGCTCGCTTGGGTGCGCAGCTCACTTATAGAATACGATACTCTAAAATTAAGATTTATATTTTAAGTAATATAGTTTAATAACTATCTTATTAAATCTTAACTTACTATATTATTTCTTTTTATTTTAACTAAGTTAAATTAAACTCTACTAAGTCTAATAAGCTATCCAATCTAGATATAAGAGAACTAATTAAAGTATTATATAATTAGTTAAATAACTAATTACTAGTTTAATATTACGTTAGTAAGTTAGTAACCTATAATATTATAACTACCATCTCAAGAAAATAAGAAAAGCTATTAAATAGATTCTAATAATTAATTATTATAGGTTTATAATAACTCACTATAAAGACGAGCAGAAACTTTATTCTTTAGAAGAAAATAATAGTAAAGAGAAAGTTATAATAGAACCTTTATTCATAACTAAAAGTATATTAAGAGGATAAAAGAATATGTAATAAATTATCTAGAAATAAGAAATAGCTATTATAAAATTACGTAACACCTTATTAAACTTATAATAATAAGTTAGAGCTAGATAGAAGGAAGAAATAGTTAAAATATAACTTTCTAAAAAGTTTAACAGTAATTAAAATAAACTTAAGACTTTTATAGCAGTAATAGACTTATACTATTATTTCAATTAAGTATTATTTATAACTAACTAGGATTAAATCCTAGTAGCTGGTATAAATATAATAGAAAAAGCTATATAATAGTTTAAACTACTAGTAAGAAATTATCTAGCTAATAAAGATTTTAACACAAGAGTAGCAGAATTAGCAGACTATAATAATAATATATAATAAGCTTTTAAAAGTTATAAATGCTTTAAACAAGAAATAATTATTATCTTTAAAGAAATTAATAAGAAAACTAAAGTAATCTAAAAGTTTTAATAGCTTAAGTAATAGACATTAACAGCTAACTATATAGTAAAGTTTAAATAAATTTAATTATAACTTAATTAAATAAACTAACTACTAGTCATGATATACTATAAAGAACTAAAAGATAGAATTAAAGATAAAATTTCTAGAAGAAAGCGGCTAAGTACCTTACTTAGAATTATTAAATAAATAGTAATTATTAATAACTACTAGTATTAACAAGAGCAGAAGAGGAAAGTACGTGGAAGATTAATAATTTATATACTTAAAAGAAATAAGAAAAATATCTAAATCTATAATAAAATAGACATTAACATTAAATAAACCTTTATTAGAAAAGAGTAAGAAAAGTGAATTAAGAAATAAATAAAACGCTATACACATAAGGCCTGTCTAGAATATAGAAAACAGAAACACTTTATTAAGAATTATAAATAATAATAATTAGATATTAAGAAGGCTTATGTCTAGACTAAGGCACAAAAAAAATTAAAATAGCTATAATCTAAATAGAATAGGCCTAAGATATAATAATAGAGAAAATAATCACACAAAGAGTTTAAAAGAAATAATACTAGATTTATAGAAGTTATATATATCTTAGATAAGAATATAAAATACTGTATTAGTAAGTTAAGAATTATCTAGTAGAATAATTTAATAATATAATTACTATAATATAAAAAGCAGTAGCTTAATAACATAATGTCGAAACTAAAAAAGAAATATAAAAATTTTATGAAATTATAGAACAGAAAAAAGGACCCTTCTAGAAAGAAAATTAGAAATTTAAATAATAAAAGAATTAAGAGATAAAAGAAGGTAAGAAACTTATGTTTATAATAATTATACAGTAAGTACACTAAAGGCACTGTTGAATATATAGATTAAAATACTATATTACTAAATACTAGAAAGTTATCTTAAGAGATGGAATATATAAATATTAATAAGCACTATAGTTAGCAGGAAATAAGTAGTATAGAAAACTAAATAGATAAAAATTAGCTATATAGATAAATAAGATCTATAAATAAATATTTATACTAGTTATAGTTAATATAACATACTACCACCCCATCAGATATCTAGAACTAGGATGGGATTAAAATAAAAAGAAAGAAGATATTTTTTTACTAGCTCTATAGATATAAGACAACAACACTATAGATAGAATAATAAAATAAAAGTGCTAGATATATATAGTACTAGATTATATAGAAATAGATTATAAATAAAATAAACACACTATATGTGTTGAGAGACTAAGAATAAAGAAGATATTATAATAACTAGTAAATAAGAAAGAATTTAACCTATAATAAAAACTAGTCTATATAGATTTAGAGAACGAACTATAGAACCAAAATTCAAATTAATATAAGTAATTATTATAGGATAAGTACTAAATAGGATATTAATTATATTAAACTAAATACTACTAAGAAGAATAGTTAGCTACAGAATCATATAAAAAACTTATATATTAAGAATATTTCTTAAGATGGAAAGGTTAGGATTATAAAGAATAAACTAAAAATATATATAAAATACTTAATAATAAAGCATGCTAACTCTAGAGATACTTAATTTATAAACTTAAAAAAGAAATACTAAGGAAGTAACTACTACTTAGGAGTTAGCTACAGATAAAAAACTAAAAAGCTAGTAGACTATAATTAAGCTACTAAAAAGCTAACTAAAGATTAAAAGAAATATAACGCTTATATACATATAACTAAACTAAAGAAAATACGAGAATAAGCTATATATAAATATATATATTAACAGTAATTAGACACTAGTGCTTATAAATAGTAGAGTTAATAAAACACTTATATTAAATAAATAAGTATAGAGATACTAGATACTAACTAGAGTTTTAGATAAACCTATATAAGTAAAACGCGTAGATAATAGTCTAATAATATTCAGAAAAAGTCTAATTAATCTTGAAATAAGGAATATAACTATTTAGGTAGTAGGTTATAGAAATAACTATTATATTAAAATTATAGATCTAGGTAGTAAGGATTTTATCTTAAGATAAAACTAGCTAGCATAATAGAACTTAACTATTAATTAGAAAAGAAAAACTATAGAAATCAGGCACGACTACTATAAATAGTAATAATAGATAATAATATAAATAAAGAAAATAATACTTCACGAAACTAAATTTGTTATACTAAAAGAATATTAGAAAGAATTTAGAGAATGGTTCTTTAAGGAAGCTAAAGACTAATTACTAGAATACTAGAACTAAGACTATAAAATCACGCTTAAGGAAGAAACAGATTTGAAACTAGGACTATTATATTAAGTACCCATTTACTAACAAGAAGAGTTATGAAAGTTCTTATAGGAAAACTAATAAAAGAGATATATATAAATAAGTTAAAGTAAGATAGCCTTACTAATACTCTTTATACTAAAAAAGAATAGAAAATTATAGCTATATATTAACTACAAATACCTTAATAAAGCCATAGTCAAAAATTATTATTTTATATCTTTAATATTAGAACTTATAGATAAACTCAAAAGAGCTAAGTGGTTTAGCTTTTTTAATATTAAGAATAAATACTATTAAATATAAATAACTAAAGAACACGAATAGATAACAGTATTTAAAATAAGATATAAATTATTTAAATATTTAGTTATACTAATAGGGCTTACTAATACACTAGTAATATTCTAAATAATTATTAATTATATGTTAAGGGAATATCTAGATGTATTTATAATAGCATATCTTAATAACATACTCGTATACATAAATAAAATGTTAAAAGAATATATTAAGTATACTAAAAAGGTATTATAAAAGCTCAAGAAGCACAAGCTGTACATTTAAATAAAAAAATATATATTCTATAAAATAGAAGTTAAATTCTTAGGATACTTAGTATTCTAAGATAGAATAGTAGTTAACTTAGATAAAGCTAAAAACGTTCTATCTTAGCTAATACTAATAAATATAAAAGAAGTTTATTCTTTCCTTAGATTTATGAGTTTCTGCTAATAATTTATTAAGGACTACTCAAAAATCACATCACCCTTAACAGAATTATTAAAAAAAGATTAATAATTTAAGTAGAAACAATGCGAAGAAAATGCTTTTAGAATATTAAAAAAAAAATTCTAATAACTATTAATATTAAAAATGTTTGATTTATGACTTTAAATGGAAATATATATAGATATATTAGATAAAGCTACTAGAGTTATTTTACTATAAGTATAAAATAATAAGCGTAAGCACTTAGTAGACTTCTTATCTCATAAACTTATAACTATTAAGTTAAACTATAATATTCATAATAAAAAACTATTAGTAATAGTTTAAGTATTTCAGAAATAAAGATATTACTTAGAAGGGGCTAAGTATTAGATTATTATATATTTAAATCACAAAAATCTAACAGCATTTACGATAATTAAGAAGTTAAATTAATAATAAGTTAGATAATAGGAACTAGTTTCAACCTTTGATTTTTAAATACTTTATAAATTAGGAAAAGAAAATATAGCGGTTGATACACTTAGTTAAAGAGTAGACCATATAAAAGACATATTAGAAATTCATAATATAATACTTAAACAGAAACAGGACGGATCTCTAGGAAGCTTATAAATAAATATTAAAACAATAGTTATTATTAAAAACACTTAAAAAAAAAAATAAGGTACTTCAACAAAGGACGACTATAATGACATGAAACGGAAACTATTTTCGTACTAGAAGTATTATAGACTAAACTTATTAAAGAACAACATTCAGCTGAAATACACGGATATTAAGGAATTGAAAAAACTATAGAACGTATCAACAGACATTTTTAGATTCCTGGAATATGAAAAAAGGTTAGAGCTATTCTATTAGAATGTATTAAGTATAAAAGGAATAAAGCATTAAGACATAAGAAATATAGACTTATATAGCTAATTCCTTTACTAGACCTACTATAAGAATTAGTTATAATAGACTTTATCACAGGAATACTAATAATAACCATCTTTTAAGATTAATGGTATGACATGAGACTAGTTATTATAAACCGACTTATAAAGTACGCATACTTTAAACTAATATATATAGAAATTAAAGTGGATAAATTAGTAACTATACTCATTAAACTGCTAATAGCATAACACGGATTGCTATAAGAATTCATTATAGATAGAGACAAATTATTCATATTAACATTCTGGAAAACGTTTATAGGGAAGCTAGGGGCTGAACACCGTCTCTTA
Organism: Zopfia rhizophila CBS 207.26; assembly: GCA_010093925.1. Lineage (NCBI taxonomy): Eukaryota > Fungi > Ascomycota > Dothideomycetes > Zopfiaceae > Zopfia > Zopfia rhizophila. Next base: position 3,354,705 of record ML994611.1, read on the forward strand.
ACAGCATTTTACTTATAAGCGGATAGATAAATAGAACGAACTAACTAAACACTAGAATAATACCTATGAATGTACGTTAATAAATAGTAGGATAATTGGATTAACCTACTACTGATAGCTGAGTTTGCATACAACTCTGTAAAGTCATTAACAACGAAAAAATTACTATTTTTTATAAACTATGGTTATGAGCCTACGGCTTATCGAGAACTACGGAGACTAAATAAAATATCAGAATCTGCAAGGACTAAAGTCAAGAAGCTATAATAACTTTACTAAGAAATAGTAGGAAAAATTACCTAGAGAGGAGATCTTAGTAAATAATAGAGAAATAAGTCCAAAGTTAAGGGACTAACCCTTAAGGAAGGGGATAAGGTTTTCCTACTATGAAAAAATTTGAAGACTAAATGACCATCGAAAAAACTGGATCACATTAAATTGGGACTATTCAAGGTTAAATGATAAACAGGATCTGTAAATTACGAGCTATAATTACCTAAGGATATGAGGATTTACCTAGTTTTTCATATTTCGTTATTAGAACCAGCACTATAAAACGCTGAACTATAGACAAGACTTAGACTTGAGGAAGACACTACTGAGTATGAAGTCTAGCAGATTCTGAACTACCAACGATTCGGACGTTAGTGGAAGTACTTAGTTAGATAGAAGAACTACGGACCTAAAGACGATATATGGGAGCTAATTAGGAACTTAAAGAATAGTTTAGAGTTGATTAACTAGTACTATTGGAAGAAGCGGCAAAGGCTTGCTCTAAGGCTGTATCTAAGGAATAAGGAGAATGCAAGATGTTTCACTTAAAACCTAAGAAAAAGGGTAAAGCAACACCAGACGCTGTAGATAGCAGTGTGCTAGATTGATTCTAATGGTTTTGCTCTTTCTTCTCTATTATATGAACTTCGTTAATTGAGGTAAGCTCGCGCTGGAACATCTCTTTCTCCTGAGAATCTATTTAGGCTAACTGACGATGAATTCGTCTCTTATAGGCTCGCAGTTTCTCTTCCCGCCGGCGATGAGCCAACAGATCGTTCTGGGCTTTCTTGAGCTAACGATATAGTTTCTCCTTATCACGATCTAAACGATCCTACTCAGGTTGCGAAACTATGAGATTATACTCTACGTTTCGATTAATACACTCGGAACATCACCTAGAAGCTAGATTTACCAAACAACGATGGTTGTCGTTGCGATAACGGGAACACGGGGACGGCATGCGACGGTTATTCCTTAGGACCCTTTGAGCTAGATGGTGAGCTCGTTTTAAGGACGATTCCGCTCAAGTCATCCTTAGAAAATTGGAAGGACAGGAAAGGTGTAAGGGGTTCTTATGATCTCAGCTTTCGCGCGAAGGACCAGCTGCCTTTATACTACTTATAGAAGGAAGAACGGAATAACCTTCAGGCCAAAGGCTTGGAGGAAGGGGATAATGTTATGGACCGTAATAAAGATAAAAGTGTAGCTGAGGAGGCGTTGCTATGGAAAACATAGTATGAAGAAATATATAAGCAATACTGAAGAGCAGAAGTAAACTGGCGAAGACAGAACTTACAAATAGGACTGCTCCGTAGTAAGTTTAAGTTCTATAGGGAATAACATCCTGAGTAGGTAAGCAGGACAGGTAATCTGCTACGGCAAGGCATAATAAAGATAAGTGCAGATAAAGAAGATGAGGAAGGGCACGGACTTATCTTCCCTTATCTTTTTTAGCAGTATCTAATATACTTCTAATTGGTATACAATGTACGCACGGAGGATCTATTATAAGTATGAGGCATTAGATAGCTTATAGTTACTTTTAATTCTTTATAGTTACTCTAAAATTAAGATTCACACCTTAAGTAATATAGTTTAATAACTATCCTGTTGAATCTTAACTTACTGTATTGCTTCTTTCTATCTTAACTAAGTTAAACTAAACTCTATTAAGTCTAACAAGCTATCCGATCTAGACATAAGAGAACTAATTAAGATATTATATAATTAATTAAATAACTAGTTACTAGTTTAACATTACGTCAGTAAGTTAGCAACCTGTAATAATTATAAAAAAATTATAAAAAAAATAAAAATAAAAATATTTATAAAATATAATAATAATAACTTAAAATAAAAATTATATAAAAAGTAATAAAATAAACAAAATACTATAATAATAAAGTATTAGTTTTTTTAATATAATACGTTAATATTATTAGTAAGTTTTTTTATAAAAAATATTAGCTTATATAAACTTATTAAAGAAACTAAATTAACTTTATTAATATTAACTTATTATATTATAAATTTTAACTTATTATTTTATTATAATTAATTAATATAAAACTTTATGAAATTAAAATTTTTTAATTTTTTTTATTTACTTTACTTTAGTTTATATTTTATATAATTATTATTATTTACTTATTAAAAAATTAGAAAATGTATTTTATTATAAAAAAAAATTAGTATTAGTAAATTAATTTTCTAAATTTTCTAAATTTTATAAATTTATTTATATTTTATTTTAAAATTAAAGTAATTTATACTTTTAATATTATATAGATTTTAATTCTAAATTAAAGAAATGGGCTACTGTAGTAGGGGCATTATTTCTTTTGTAAAGAAATACTAAAACCATTTTTCTCTTATGAAGAAAAGCTAAAATCGTCCCTCTCTCATCTACATAAACTGGCTTTTCTTCATGAGAGAAAGATGACAAACTTCCAAAATAATTTGCAAGACTGCTACTATTTTGTGGCACTTCGGGATGCTTAGGGGGTTCGGAAGCGCATAAATAATCTGATGAGAGCGCTGCTCGTGAGTCTTATCTAATATACGTTGATCCTAAAAAGCTTACCATCTAGCCCTAGACTAATCTGATGCATCCACCAACGTCTGTATCCTCTTTGAAACGCCATCAAACTCCCAAAAACTATAACCACGACGGATCAACACATCTTCCACGATGCCTTCTAATCCACCCTCCTCGCCACACCATGATGCCTGATTCTGCACGATGGGCGGCTATTGGCTCCGAATCTCTCTCTTCTTGGAAAGATCATCTGGGAGAGTGTTGTGTAATGGAGGTTAAATTTGCCGAAGTCCGATGCCCCAGTCTCCAGGAAGCGCACATTCGCAGTTAATTCTTGCTTTGATTCTTGACTTGGGGTACGCATAGACGTTTGGATCTTCGACAGACACGAATTAAGGCTTAGTTTGTGGTCTGCCGATCCATTTCGGGTATCATGAGGACAACCAGCCGTATCGTACCCTCGGTCTAGATCGGCATTCACGCTGCTATTGGCTGCTTGGGGCAATTGACGAGACTCCAAGGAGCTCGGCCAGGGTAACGACGCCAGTATCACCGGCGTCTCCATGATGTCAAGAGCATGCGAGTGTCCGGAAACCAATATGACGGGCGTTAGAACTCTCTGAAGCATTCTTGATACTTACGATTCGCTGGTGGGATGGTGATTGACTTACAGCTTTGCCGACTCCATTTGGTGTTGAGCGGGAGAGGGGATGCTCGGAGACTTGGTTTACGTTGCGTGAACGGAGTGTGGCTTAACTGCTATTTACCGCACACCGATAACCTGAATAAATGGATATGTCAGTCCATTTACTGCCTGAGATCGAAGGGACAATTAAGCCAATTAAGCAAGAAATTGGTCGTGGACTATCACTTTCAATTGGAGATATCAATTTCACGCTTGAGGGATCTCCCACTACTATCCATGATATGGAACACAGACACCTTCAGGAGGCGACGGATTAGGAATGCAGAACCTGAAAGGAGATGGTAAACAAGCAAAACCTCATACATAACTTGCCATCTAAAAGACGTTTTACACACTATCAATACAGGACCAGAACAGGCATCAGGGTTCTCAAAGAGCACTACTGACCTTATCACCCTCCAACCGCCCTCAATCACTCTAAATCAACCCCCGTCTAACTATAACAACATCCTTTCAAAATTTATGGGATACCATATTCCAGCTTTCAGACCATAACTAGTGAGCCTAGGTAAGCTTGCATTAGAACGGGTAACATCGAGATAAAAGACTGGGGAAACGACACGGGGAACATCTGCACTGCGGACACCATACTGCCATTTTCCCACAGTACAGCACCCATCTAGCTCGGAACTCCATCTCGATCCTCCCTACCAACGAGAATCTCTATTACCTTCCCGACTCCTATCTCTTTCAGCTTTTCTAGATTTAAAACAGCTCAAACCCCCCACAAGACACTCAAGAATTTCCGATTCTAAACCAGCGCTCTTGCCTCCTTGGCCTATATTTTACACTAAAAAGCCTCGTCAACAGCCCCATGAAGGAAAATATACTTCAGATGTTGAAAATTGGGAAATGTGGGGATATCATGTGCTCTCTAAGGCCATTTATCGGGACATCTGTACGATTCGACTTCGGCACAGGTTCTCGAGCCGGAAATACGTAAACAGACTCGAGTCTCCGTTGCAGAAACGAAGTAGAAGATGCAAGTTTGGGCGAGGTGTCTCTTTTAATGAATCGGAAATATCATGAATTACATTGTCAATACGACTAAACCTCCCTGCCCAGCGTCATTCCACACTGAAATATCGTACAGCGATCCATATCCAATTACAGCGACATTGAATCATTTCGTCCATCCAAACCCCAAGACCCGATCCCCAAGTCCTCAAATCCCGGTTCACTATCTCCAAACGCCAGCAATAGCATCAAACCCCAGGTAAAAGAACCAGAAGCACTCGTACTTCAGCCAATGGCTAAGGCGAAGGGAGTAGCACATCATACCTCATCACCGTCTCCACCCAAGCGCTCGCCTCCGCAGCTAATCATGGGTCCTCGACCTCTCCTTCACTCCCCGGCCTACAAACCCTACACTCAGCATACAACCTCGCACAAAACTCCCGAACCGTCAGCCCGGCCTCTCCATCCGCACACACCCAATGCCCTTCCCCACACCACCACCCCCATCTCCCTTGCCTATCCCTCTCCAGATAATTCTCTCCTGGGGACCACGTATCTAGACTGAACGTGATGCGGTTCAATTTAGGTCCAGTCGTCTTCCCTTCTCCCTCATGAAAACTTGGTGAAGAGCACGACCCCATCGACTTGAAAGACTGACTTGCATGATACCAAACCCAGAGCGGATTCCAAAGTGGATCCCCAATGGCACGGACATGGAGATTGAGCTCTCGAACGTTTTTCACCGACGAGAGTTCCTGTCTAACCTGCTTCGCCAGAGGCCAGGAAGCCGGTGCCATGTTTCGCGGATCAGGGACTCCGAGCATGCTGCTCGTGGTTATGAGCTTGATGTCGCATTTTCTCACTTGCTCGAGCGTCTTCGAGGCGATTTGCCATATCTTTTGTGTCTTGGATGGTGGAGAGGTGGGGGTTGAGGGTGAGGTTGTGAGGGATTTGGGATAGTTCGACGGTGAGACTGTGAGCGTGAATCTTGATTTCTTGCATAGTATGTCGAGGTATTCGGCGTAGATTTGTTTGTTGACCAGGAATATCCAATTACTCTTCCTCTCTCCTGTCTCAGTCGCCCAAGGTGCGTTCTTTCGACCCGGAACGAGCCAGCTTAAACCACGCAAACCCCCTGGCTTTGGTGAGGAGGGCCTGGGAGGGTAGTATGGATCCTCGAGAAGATGCTCATATACCAAGTCCCGTAACTCTGGAGGTAAATCTAGGAAGCGGAAGCGTGTGATGCGTCTTTCTTGCATTCTGATTTGTCGGGTAAGGGCAAGAAGCAGCGGAACAAAGAGAGCGACAAGCGTAACGAGCGAAGTACGCCAGTCTAGGTTTGAAGCTGTTGAGGAAATGTTCGTGGGCCGCGTACAAAGGCTTGAGAGCGAAGCTGTCGTCATGACGGCTCTCGGGATACGGACACCTAGCAAGTCCCAAAAACACCAAGATGTTATAAAGAGTAGCAAATCGACGCCAAGAGTGGGAATAAGATCGAAGATGATCGCAGAAGAAAAACGAGTGACGTAGGAAACAGAGATTCTTGGGACCTGATTTCGATGTGTGAAGAGGAGCGGAAGTGTTGTGAAACTGAAAGCGCAAACTGAGATATATCTTACTGGTGCCTTGAAACCTTGAGCTGGTCACCTGCCAGCACCGCCACACCACCTGAACGGCTGGGATACGAAGAAGCGGGAAGGCTGTTCCACTCCATTTACCAGTCACGAATTGAAGTGTGGCGGAAAAAGGATAATTGTTCGCTTTGTGAAACGCTTGGCGATGCAGATATGTATTGATCGTCCCTTGCGGGTCAAGATCCAGCGGAATTTGGAAATTGTGAATGTAAACGTAATCCGCCTGTGGGGTCTACACTGATGGATCATCTTCAAGCTTACGAGTATTCCCCTGATCACGATTGTCAGGAAAGGTTTGTTCATTGAATGTGTCCATCTTTGACGTTGCAGGAGAGGTTTAGGACAGAAAGGGTTCGCTTGTCTGCGCGCTTGCAGCATAACGCCGGTCTCACGTCTTTCCGTCTACTCATCATCTCACCCAAGGACTCCTCGCATAGCAACTCGAGATTAAGCTTTGCTCATGAGGATATATAAACACAGAACTGCTATCAAACTATCTTACCATCATCAATCTCCCATCCGCATGTCCCACTCATCGCCATTCTAAACACCCTTCCATATCCCCTCAAACCTCATCAATCATTTCCCGTGTAAATTGTGAAGAACCAAAGTAACATCGTCATATAATCATGCAGAGAAAAAAGCTGAAGGGCACAAAAATATTGACAGGAAAGCCACCTTCAGCACCATGGATATCTTAGCCAGCCGCCGTCTCATGAAAGCAGCCAGAAAGTCAAACATTTTACATGTCTTTTCAAAGGAAAAGTACAAAATAGAACACGAAGTAGAGAAGAAAATAGAAAGGGAAAATGGTATCATTTCCAGCCACAGAAAACTCCCGCCAGAAACAGCGCTGAAGAGACCGAAGGCCATCGTCACAAACAACCTCCGAAACTAAATCTCATCTACCAACATACCTTTCAACATCACAGCATGGGCTCCAAGCTACCGCGCCAAACACCAAACCTTATCAACTAGCCCACCTTCAACGAAACCCGATACCTCTATAGTCACCGCCTAGGCCCTCCCCTCATCCTCATCCAGCAAGCGCCCTCGTAGCAATGATCGCACTCTTGAAGCCGGAAACATCGGTCTCGCATGCCATTGTCAAGCAACCAGAGTCTGGTACTCGGTTCCCTTTCCCTCGCCCGCCCCCAACCTGGCATTATGCGCAAGTCCGTTCTTCGCCGCCTCCTGTAGCTGTTCTTGCACCCTATCCCTTCCATAGTCTGGCGGGGTCGTACGACTCGGAATCATCCTAGATTCCGGTGGCAATCCACCACCTGGTCCACTTCCTCCACCTGCGCCGAGACCGGCCATGGGCATTTTACCTTGTCTCGCTGGGCTTCTAACTGCGCCAGCAGCGGGAGAACCCGTGCTAGCGCGTTCCGGGGCCCCTTCGACGTCTTCGCCTTCGCTGGGTATGGCGCTGGAGTGACCGACGTGATGGGATATGCTGCTGCCTCGCAATTCAGTTTCCCGGACCTCCTTCCAGGAGCATTTGGCATGCTTTTTGGTGCAGCCCATGCATGCCGTTAGGTTCTTTAGGCAATCCATATGCAGCCTGCGACATCGGTCGCAGGGTGGGAGGATGCGTTCTCCTTTCGCTAACCCTTCCATGCGATGGACCATTTCTGCTTTGAATGGCCCTCCATCGTCCTTCTCTTGTGGTTGATTGCCGCGTTGACTAGATGCCGGTAATAAAGATGACGGTGTATTAGGAATTGGAACTGGTGAATTAATCATGTGTTGGATCTCCGCTTCTGAATAATGGGATGGTCTTGAAAGATTAGAAGAGCCTTGATCGGCTGGCTTGGGCGCCGGCTTTGAAGCTCCGGTCCCACTCGGTGTAGGCGTGGGCGGATGCGAGGTTGTGTGGGGCCCCGCCATGGATGGCCGGCGGGCGTCTCCTATGCCATTTGAGGGCTGTGATTGCGGGCGTCGCTCGCCAAGGGTGTGGAATTTCGCCATGAGGTCCTGGCGAGTCGTTATGGATGCGCCGTTGCCATTCTGATCAGATTGCGGACGGGCATTTACGGCGACGAAGCCGCCGGGTGAAGACTGGGAAGATTGGGTGATGTTCACCAGGTTAGAAGTAGCTGCTTGGGCTGCGGTGCCGTTCATTAGTGCCACATTGGACGGGCTTGGAGCGCGAATGGGCGGAGCGGGGCTTGCTGTGGCTCTTCTGTCAAGGATAGCTTGCTTGCGTCCTTTGAGTCTGTGGTTGAGTTGTCGGGTGCGTGCAGCAACTATCACAAAGGATCGTTAGCATGTCATTAACTCAAAAGAACACAAGTACGCGCTTGCGGCGCAAAGTTTGGATTCGTAGTGAATGTAAAAGTATAAGCAAGAGAGAAGCCCTTCTCACCTTGGTCTGCCAATTGACAAATCTGGCCGAGATTCCTCTCCAGTATCTCCAGTGTTCCCAATTCCTTTTCTTCGTCTTCTACGATTGGTTGCGGAGGGATCATCTTCTGAGGTATGCCAGAAGAGATGAGTACGAAATCTTCCTCCGATATCTGCACCCTGCACTGCTTCGTGTAGAACTGACAGACCCTCACTCCCTCGCTCATCTGTCCAAGCTGGAATTGCTCGGGCTTATTCCGCGCAAACTCGACAACATCCAACCAAGTCACCGTTGTGCCATCCTTCCCATGACTCTTCAGCACCCGTGGCGGCCCATCAAATAACCTCTCAAATCTCTTGATCAAGATCGGACCAAGCGGTCGCGCACCGAGGTTACATGCCATGCTCTCATGGCGGTCCAGCACGCCTTGGTAGTCGCTCAGCAGAGTGAGAATGTTCGGCAGCGTATCATCATTCGTGATGAGCGGTAGGTCGTTGTCGCAATGTCTCGCGAGGTAATTGATCTGCAGATGGTTGTGTGTCTTGGCGGCCTTTGGCAGTGGCGCGGGATGCAAGGCTTCGTGGGACGGGCTCCGCTTGCGCTTGAGGTCGCTCGAATTCGCATTCATGGCGACGATGTCGCTCTGGGTCTGCGTGTCGACGGAGGACATGTCTGCGCTCGCGGGGGGACGGCACCGAGGCAGTTATTTATGGCAGAATGAGAGAGGGGGTCTGTTCGGTGCAAGGATTGTGGTGGGTGGATGGACGACCGAACGACGGCGGCAGGGTCTGGAAGTGTGAGAGGGTGGAGGGAGGGACGGCTAAGCGGAGTGGGCGGGAACACCACGCGTCCAAGCCAGGAGCACACTGGACGTTCAAACAGAAAAAAGCACACACGGTCAGCAGCCAAGAGAGGGGTCTACGAGTGCGCCATGTGTGCAGCGGAAGAAAAGATAAAGGGAAAATGGAGAGAAGGGTGGAGAGGGAGGACAGGTGGAGATGAGGGAGCAGAAACCCAGAGGATCCCCGTAGAGCGGCAGATGCCAATTCACGCCGGGCGTCAGAGCGTCAACAAAAGAAGAAGGATGCAGGTCTAGTACTCGAGGTGCGACAAGGCCTCGAAAGGACGGAAACAAGAGAGACTAGGCTGCGAGGGCGGAGAAGCGCTATGTCCGCGTCCAATGAGAGATTACCCGGCCCACGTCCAGAAAGTTGGTTTGTTGTCGGTCTGGGCTCGATCTTCGCTGTGAGCGTGTGCCGCGGGGGACAGCTCTGCCGCAGAGGCACCTTCAGACAGGAGACGTGGACAAGGGAATAAGACAGGATATGAAAAGAAACTACGTCCGGAACGACGAACAACAGCCCTCGAAACAATGAGGTGAAACCCTGAGATTCCGGGTGACGTTGAGAGTGTACGTAAGTCAAGTCAGGTCCGGACTCGGGAGCTGCATTGAGCACCTTGGATAGCGGATTGAAGGGTAAAAAAGCAACACTACATACGAATACTGAGGAACCGCTTTGCGCTTACTTTCTAACAGCGAAGGAAAATGGCCTGATGTTTACAGACTCTGACAGCTGCGCCTGCTGCTCTGGCATCGCTTCACCTGCTCCTCTTCAGAGGCGGAGGTAAATGGGCCCGACCGTTGTGAGGCCGTGCCGCACCAACCAGACCGCGGAGGGCCAGCTCCAATCCAGCGGGCAACGCACGGCCGTTCCACCCCTAACGACTGCAACACTTTTCACCAAGCAACGCTCGGGCCACCTGCAACCTCACCACGTGCCCCGTGCGCAAAATCTTCCGCACATCACCAAGCAATCAGATCGAGATCGCTGACCTCACAAAATCCCACCTCCATCCACGCACACCTCGACAATCCCACATAAGCCACGATACATACCTGCGACGGCCATGTCAGAGCGCGGCGCATTTCGGGGCGGACGAGGACGCGGCGCCGGCTCCAGTGGTGAGCGGGGCGGTCGGGGCGGAGGACGAGGTGGCCATGGCGGAGCTGCGGCGGAGAAGAGCGAGCGCCCCAAGAAGGAGAATATCTTGGATCTGAGCAAGTACATGGACAAGCAGATCACTGTCAAGTTCAGTGGCGGGAGAGAAGGTGAGCCTATATCGTAATCAGGGTGAACGCAAAGTACCACAAGAGAGGCAGATCAGTCAGAGAAGACATCGAAGGAGCTGACGAAAACGCACAGTCATCGGCATATTGAAGGGCTACGATCAATTGATGAACTTAGTGCTAGATGAGGTCAAGGAGATCATGGCAGGTGAGGCAGAGCTTCGAAAGACATTTGAATGACTCTAATTTCGTCTAGATGAGGAAGGAAACGTCCGCCATCGAAAGCTTGGCCTGATAGTCGCTCGCGGGACACTGCTCGTCGTGATATCGCCTGTCGACGGGAGTGAGGAGATTGCAAATCCATGGGTACAACAAACGGAGGAGTGAGGTCGGCGCACGAGAAGTACCTCCGAGATGGAGGCGCAAAACAATATCACAACGCTGCCGGGAAGGCGAAACGTATGTCCAGGATATAAGGACACAAGAAAGTCTTACAAAGATTACCCGGCGAAATAAGGGAAATATCACAGCCTTGTATGAGAGCATCGTGCTGATGGTTCTAGCACATCAGTTTGGCATGAATCATTGGGCCTGGGCCGCTTCATGTGGAGTGTCTAAACAGTGAAAATCATTAAATTATTGCTGCCGTTCCCTCATTCCATCATGGCTATTATACAAGTGCGTGCCGGTCAAAGGTATAAAGCAATAGAATCGAATGCCCCGCCGCCCAAGGAAACCTCCACACATAATACAAAATAGATGACATATCCAAAGGATGCTTTCCTAGAAGTCTGTATCTGGATGATGTTGCCAACAGGGTGGTTTGACATGCTGGCAAGGGATACAACTACCAGAAGGATTCCGACTGCAAAATAATAGGACGGTGTAGAGTAGGGTGAAACATGATGCCTAGATGGGATTTGTGACGTTCTGGCCATCCACGGAACGGGCACCATAGACACCTGACTGAGTCTCACTATGATCAATTTGGCCCTGACGCTCTTCTCTAAGGGCAAAGGTGAATCCTACCGATCGCCGGAGATTATGTCAGATCGGCTAATAGGTCCATCCGTACCCATGTGCTCACGTTCATGCTTTGATGATTCCATGGCTTCACGAGCTGGATGGCCAGGAGGAGGGTCTTTATGGAGCTTGTTGCGTCTCTTCTTGTCTTCCGTTCCCTCACTGTTATCAGAATCATGCTCAACAGCGGTCCCAGCACCAGCACTTAGAGCCGCATCTCTACCCAAATGCGATGACTCCTTCTGTTCACTAGAGCCAAGTCAGCATATGTCGTTCTCCTGATCTCCCGCACCATTCCGCCTCCGATAGAACACTGCAAGTTACACTGCCTCCAACACCCTTGCTCTGGCCTTACGCTAACTGTAGTTATGATTACAGGAAGCTTTATAAAGCCGGACCTAGTTGCCCAGGAAGGGTTTTCGGATCCGACCAAAAATGTACGCTAATGCGGAGGTTGAAGTCAAAGGCGTATGCTTAACATGAGTGAATGCTAGCATGCCTCAACGTTGCCACAAAAAGGATATAAGATTCACTTACCCTGTACCAGCTCGATCCGGAAGACCGGTGGATCCTTGGACCTGAGAGGAATCCAACCCGCGTCCTGTTAGCCTATTGTCCAAAGCAGCATGTTCGCTCGATTTTCCTTGAGGAAAGCCCAGCACGCCTGATTTGATGCTTGCGGTGCTGGCATCTTCGGCCAAAGATGTCGGACCGTGACGGGCTGTGTCTGGACTTAAAGTTGAGCTTGGAGTCGACTTGCCTGCACCGCTAGCCGCATACTCTTTCGAGTGACGCTCACCCTCCGAATCGCTTTTCTCGTCTGTATGTTTGTCCTTTTTATGAAGGAATCCAAATAAGTGGTGCTTCTTCTCTTTACCCTCTTCCTCTTTCTGTCCTTTCTCTTGCTCCTTTTGTCGCCTTCCCTCCTCGGCCGCGATGGGTTTGTGTCTCTTTCGCTCTTCCTTTTCAAGCTCTTTTTGGTGTTTTTTCTCTTCCTTTTCGAGCTCCTTTTGACGCTTCTTCTCCTCTTTTTCGAGCTCCTTCTGGTGATGCTTCTCCTCAGCCGCAGCCAGCTTGTTCTGGTGCCTTTTCTCTTTGGCTTGCTGCTTCTCAAACTCCTTCTGTTGCTCATTTTGCTTCTTCTCGAATTCTTCCTGCTCAGCTTTTTGCTGCCTCTCCAATTCTTTCTGCTGGGCGAGTCGCTCCTTTTCGGCCTTCTCAGCTTCATGCTTGGAATATTCACGCCCGGCGCCTGCCCCTGCGACACCTGCAGCTCCCACAACGGCAGCATCACGTTTGTGGTGCTGTTGGTTGTTGGGGTCTTGTGCCGAGTCGTAGCGTCGATGACCTGTGGTTGGTTGCTGGTTTTCCTTGGACACTGGAGGTTGTCGAGCACTCTCATCCCTTTGCTGAGAGGCAGTATAAGCTCGTGCACCAGCAGCACCGACCCCACCAGCGATCGTCGCATCCCGACTATAATGATGTTGACTTGGCTGATTGGGATCGTGAGGACCTTGAATGGTGCTCGGCTGCTGGAAGGTGGCAGTCGGTTGCTGATGTGTGGCAGTTGGCAGCTGAGGGTCTCCAGTCACTGTAGCACGTTGGGTATCGTCTTTGCAATGCCTCGACACAGCATAGGCTCCAACACCTGCTGTCCCGGTACTACCTGCAACCGCAGCATCGAGGCCGCAATGATGCCGAGTTTGTTGAGGAGCGTCACGAGCATCCTGGGTTACAGTCGGTTGCTGGCTCGCTTGAGAGACTGGTTGCTGTTGAATACCTTCGTTGTCGTGCTTCGAGACTCCATCGTCTCCCACACTAGCTGTTCCAACGCCGCCAGCGATCGCCGCATCTTGGCCGTAGTGATGTTGGCCAGACGGGTTAAGGTCGTGAGCCCCCGGAACAGTAGGGTCATAACGCTGCTCAGCCATTGCAGCAGAGGGCTGGGTGCTACGATAATCGCCATAGCCCTTCGCAGCTTCGTACGCGCCATATCCAGCCGCCCCTGTGCTACCGATAATGGCGGTATCCCTACCAGAGTGATGATCTGGCCGATAATGAGTCTGCTTTTGTATGTTCGAAAGAGGCTGGGTCGTCTGATGCTGGGCAGTCTGCTGTGAAATAGAAGGTTGTTGGGAAGGAGATATGTTGCTATGCGGCGAACCAGGATGATGCTTTGAGGTGTCGTGGCCTGCCAGCGCCGCTCCGCCAACCGCTTCTCCAGTTAAGGTAGCATCCCGGCCATGATACTGTCCCGTGGAACCATAGGTACCTGGGCCGAACCGCGCTGCTGGATCAAAGCGCTGTTCTTCAAATCCGGAGGTAGGCTTTGCATTAACTCGCGGGTCAAGCTTCGAAGAGCTGTATGGGCTTGCCTCACCAGGTACAGAATCGCTGCCTATATCAGTTGGTTCCTTCTGATGTTTGCCAGCCACATAAGTTCCCAAACCAGTAGCTCCCACGCCTCCAGCAATTGCAGCATCACGACCGTAGCGATTTTCATCCTCTAATCGAGCTTGGGAGTCTGCCTTAGGGTCGAGTCGATTGAGGGTACCAGATTGATAAGGCCCGGTGGTAGTATGACCCTTCATCTCTTCAGGTTCAGGCTGAACCTTAGGGTCAATGATGTTGGCAATATTGCTCTCGTGCGGATCAACAGTCCTTGTTGCAGGATCCTCCCCTGTCGGACCAGCTCGATAATGCTTCTGAAGTTGTGGGTCTGGCCGGACTCTGGAATCAAGAATGTGTACAGTATTGCTCTCGTGAGGACCAATGGTTGCAGGTGCCGGGCCAGTATCCTTCTTGTCTTCACGTTGGCTAACATACAGGCCCCCAGCAGATGCAGCGCCAGCGCCAGCAAGTGCAGCATCGCGGCCGTAGTGATGCTCAGAAGTTGGTTCGCGAAGCTGGTCAGATGTCCTAGGTTGCGCTTCAGTGCTTGTCGGTGCTGCGCCTGCTACAGCATGACCGTACTGGGGTTCAGAAGGTTCCTCGGCTGGAGTAGGATCGGGGAATTCCCCAGGAATGTGCATATGTGGATCGGTCCGGTTGGCAGTGTCTCTGGCATGAGGTCCTTCAACGAACTTCGGTCCGGAGGTCTTGTCATCAGCGAGGTATGGATCTCTAGTGAAAGTGTACGCATGGCCGCCATGCCCATGCTCATTCTCACGCTCACGCTCAGACTTATGCTCAGGCGGGGAAATTGCGGAGGAAGCTGCAGCGGCTCCAGCAGCCCCGGCCAAAGCAAAGCGACCGTCGCCTACTCCATCTCGTCTTGGCTTCTCAGTGCTCGCTGGCGTCTGCCCAGCGGTCTCTAGAGTCCTCTCAGCCGTTGCTGAGGTTCCCTCAGTCGTATTTCCAGGAGATTGCTGGAGATTGGTAGTCTCAATAGAGTGCGGCGGCTGCTTGGTCGCCTTTGTTGGCTCGCCATATGGTTCAGTATGATCATGGCCAGTGAATTGGTCGTAGATGGGATGATAGCTAATTCGTTAGCGAAGATCAGGCTCTCCATATGGCTATAAACTTACCCCTCAGATCCCGAGGCTACCCCCTTCTGCTTGGTGGGGTGGTTGGCGCCTGCCAGGTGACTACCTTCTCCACTAAGAGTGCCAGTATTGGCAGCGCGTTGTCCTGGGTCAGTGGTTGTGGACTCTCCCTGGCCGTGAGTCAGGTCATTACTCTTGCGATGACCGTGAGAGCTGCACAGAATCAGTCTCAGCCTTGGAATTGAATGGTATTCGAGGTAACTCACAGGACTCGCTTGATCTTCTTCATAATGTCAGATCTCAGTAAATCGGAATGCAATAGGATTTAAAAGGAGACAAGGTGGAGAAGAGGTTCAGCTTGGGTGGGTATCACATGGAATTGACCTGGGGTATAGAGAGAGAAACGAGGGTACAGCTTGAGGTTGCTCGAATCATATCATTCATGCTCGGGGAGGCACACAAGGCCATGACTTCATACATCGAATAGCGCTGAAAGTCACAGACGGCAAAAGCCCCCATTGGAACAACACTGTCAGCATAAATCATCTTTTCAAGTTCAATGCAAGTAAAGGCCAATACCAATTCGACGAATTCCGTGCTTTGGATATCTGAAAACCTGATTCAAGCTTCTCCAGCTCTTTCGGGATCGTCGTAATCCTTGTCCTCCGTCGCAACCGCCAGATCTCTGGGTCTTGCACCTACGATTCCTGGCAGTCGACTCCCTGATTCAGCAGAAGCAATTGCGGGGCAGCCAAGGCGCTTCCATCAAAAGGCGCTCTAGTGCGTAAGTTTGCAGGTGAATTCTCCAATGTGTTCGAGAACAAGGGAGTGGACGTCGCACCGAAATAGTCGGTGATACCCAAGTGATGACGCTGAAGATCGACACCGACTGCGCCCACAGTTCAGTCACCAAAATCATTCAACAGCTACAGGGAGGGGCTTCCTAAGCTCACAGCGCTTCGTTCTTGGATACTTTTCTTTGGCCATTTGAAGAATCTTGGTGAATGGTAAATGGTCAATTGGTGACGGGAAAGCAATGCTCAGCTGATGCCACACGTGACTCTAGCAATCCCCAAGGTCCCAGCGCCCAAGCCCTGGTACTTCAGGCTGAACGTGAACATCGGATGGCTGCATCCTGTGCTCTTAACGCTATCCCAACCACCGTCCGTAACCTCACTTCCCGAAGAATCCTCCGACGACCTTCCAAACAGGTCAGCAGTGTCAAAAAAAATGGCGCAGATAAGGCGAAGGCACGGTTGAAGGCGCGCCCGGTCTCCCGCGGCTCTCTTGCCTCGTTACAATCTAGCTTGACGTGAAATGGCCGTCCCAATTCTCCACCCTATTCCGGCTTAGGCACGACAGTCGTCAACCAAGGCTGCACAAAGTGTCAAGCTAACGTCAACGAACCTGCAGCGGTCTGCTTTCTTAACTTCTTCACTTCTACTCACCTCTTTGCGGCTGCCCTTCTAGAACTTCTTCATGGCGTTGTGGCTTCGAATGGAGAAATGACAACTCCAACTATCAAAAGCGACCGACTTAACAGCGATCAAGGAACACGACGTCAGCGCCTCCACTTGAAAACTGGCTTGGCACACCATTGCCGACCTCACGATTGAACACTGCGCGACAAAAGTCCACCAACACTCGACTTTGATCGCAGGCGAGTCAGCGCGGGGTTACAAGCATCAAGGTTCACCATCGGATCCACACCCTCCGCCTAGAGCTCCGGAGTCCACCTTTCACTTAACCGCCTCACTCGCCGATTACACTGGAGCCCCTTGAGTATATCAGAACGTCTCGCGACCTCCTCCAACTCTCTCCGAAACAGCCTTGATCTCGCACAACTCGCCCACCATGCCCCTCCGCACCCGCCTCCGCCGGGCCTTCACCCGCTCCTCCCAAGACGACTCCCCCCTGTCAAAGACGTCATCCAAAAACTCCAAGACACGCAAAGATTCCTCTGTCTACCAACCTGGTGAGAAAATGCCACCGCCCAAATACCGACGTCCCGTGAACCCCGAGCACAAGGAAAAGCTTGAGGCTTTTAGCTGGGCACAGGCGTGGCGTCGGAAAAGCGATCAGAGCCAATATAGCCCGATGGGAAGCAGGCTGCCGAGCCGGAAGAACAGCATTGTAACGCTGGGGAGACGGAGTATAGGTGGGAGGAAGGGAAATTCGAGGGGGAACGATGGGATAGGCGTCGATAGCGGGATTGGAGGGAGTATTTCTGGGGATGCGGGGGTGGAGCAGGTGAAGGAGGGAAGCGACGAGGAGGGTGATGTTATGAATGGTATGTTTATATTTTGATTATAAATTTTAACCGGAAAATTTTGCTTCGAACAAGAGGTTTCTCTATAAATGCGATCCCACCCTTTCCCCTCCTCCACCATCCATCTCCGCAAGCTAATACTCCAACAGTCGGCCTCTCCCGCCAAGCAACACACGACTCCAGCACCCACGGCCGCCGTTCGCACTCCATAAGATCCGGCGGTTCGCGTCCTGCAACAGGTCGTCGATCCGGATCCACCAAGCCCGACACCCCATTCACACAAGAAGAACTCGAACTCGCGTTAAAGAAGAGTCATCTAGAAGCGCCGAAGGAAGAGTCAGATAGGAGCGGCGACGGATCGCCTGGGAGAGCGAGTCCCGGCCATGCCAGCCCGAGGACAAGCACGAACCCCAGATCGAGAGAAGGCGCCGTTGCCGGTGCGTCGTAAGAGGGGTAGAGGAGAGAGGGCGACTGCGAGTGCGTCGCGAGAACAGAGAGGGAGGAGAGATTATATGTTGGATCCATCATGAAAAAGGAGGCCATTTGCATTTGGATCTAGGTTTCGATTCGTGTCAGATAGTTGTATGCATTTGGGTTTGGTTTCTTTTATAGTTCTTGTAGATACGTTTCGCATCGCGGGATACGGGTGCATCGGGCTGTCTCCATCAGCGTACAATTGGCGTTTGGATTTGGGATAGAGATTCTCATGTAAAAGTATGAAAGTTAGCATGATTCACTGATCCGACTCCACGCCTTCCAGATCAGAATATTGAATTCCGAACGAGGTTATCATCATCGGATGGCCCGCCACGACTTCTCCATCTCTTGTTCTGGAGCTATTTCCGCTTCCCCGATAACTCTGAAAAGAGTGTGACTTGCTCCACCTAAGACATTGCGCTCGCTTTGCAAATCCAGCCCACCACCTTCAGCAGCTTTCGTCTCGACTCAGACTACACCGAGCGATGAAGCATCCGGGTAAGTGAATACACTTGAAATATTGACGCTCTTGTCAGACAATATTGAACATATCATAATTAGTTTTCGGATTGATCTGATACTAAGAGGAGACATTTTCTCGTGTGTATCGGGGATTATCGTGAAGGTCCCAAAGTGTTCATCCCTGAATCACGCCGCTGTGCCCTTCTCCAAAATCGGATAGGATGAAATGCGTTCGAGGAAATCGGGATTCGGGGGGTTGAAACATCACCGATCATCTCTTCACCCTTGCTTTCAGCTCTAGAATCAACTTGCCCGCCCAGATTTAAGCCTCAAGATACAGCGTATTGTGTGTCCCTTAAGCTTTTCCCGGGTTGTGGCAATTGAATTCTAGCCATGTCTTGCATGCTCATGGCGAAGTTAAATAAACTTCACGTATGTCTTACTCGGGGAAGGCGAAATGCGAAGCCTAGTTATGACAGTCTGTTCAGCAGCATACCAAATGTACCTCTCGCTGATTCTCAATTGTTTCCGAATGTCCTACAAGGCAAGGACGACTGGAACGTATGAGGGTTGTTGTCAGCAGCGTGAATGTGCCTTTCTACTAAATAGCCACGAGCTAATTACGCCGCTGACAACAAGAGGTAAGAGTATCCAGACTCAAATATCGATGTAAAGCAGGAGAGGCTTGGAGAACGTAGGTCGTAGCGGGATGCTTCGATAGAGCTTCTAGAACTCGAAAATACATCTCGATGGGACTCTATGAGCCGACGCAGATCCCATTGGGCCGAAGAGAGCGAAGAAGTCTGTTGTCGAAGCTGGTAGGATGTGTTTGGCATGAGTCTGGATTCAGGACTGAAGGAATCAGGGCGTGTTCCACTGCCACACCGTCAGGCACCATCGAGCCCTCATACTTCCCCATAAATCTGGCAGTAGGTCGTAATAAGATAGTATGGGTGCCTGAATACCGTCACTCCCATAAGAAGCTAGCAAATCTAATCTCAAATATAAGAGATGTCTCTTCGATTCCTAATCAACCGTCACCAGTAACCTTGTACTGGCAAAGGCAATACCCTGGCCAGGTCCAGGTAACCGTTCAGCTGTTTAGTCCTATCACCATAGAGGCCACGCCCAAGTGACCAGCCCATGAGATCACAAGCCGACACCTACTGTAAAAAGCTCAAGAGTCCGAAATCGAACCTGGGGAGATGGTGTATGTGCATCATATCAGAGACTGGGTCAGCCGCTTCCTCGTGTGGAGAGTCAGTGCCCGTCTCACGCACTTCGAGGTACCATTGAGATTTGACAAGATGGCTTGTGGGCCGCATGATAATTGACGCCGAGGAGCTTTCATGAGGGCCCAAAATCCATACTTACCGTAACAGTTCTCAGAGTGTCCAGTAAAAACCTGGGAGCATAGCTGTAGTATGCGGGCCTGGCCTAAATCGCTATACTGTGGAGTGGAAGCTGTGAAGCAACGCCCGCGGACGTCTTGAACGAACGGAAGGATCCCCTGATCTCAGCGCTACATTGGGGGAGTACAAGCTCTCCACCTCCAGGCGCAACGACAACGCCCTGAACTGTACCCCCCAAAAAGCGGGGGACTGTTGTGATCAATGACGGGACGCACATATCTGCTGTCTGCCCAGCATCTACCCGATTTGCCCCCACAACGTTTTTGTCGATGCTAGCACAAACTCTTGCCTGTCCGTACTTGGCGTTCGCATTAGTCTATTACGCGGTTCACAGTTCACCTATTGCCCTTGCTGAGCAGAGGGGTACGTATGCGAACAATCCGTAGGTGGTACTCCTCCACTGATAGAATTACTATTAGCAGCATCTGCATACATCCCACGACGTAGGCGATTGTTGCCAGTTACTGCAGTTTCATAGTGACTACGTGTTAGCACGGCTGTGCTCTAGGCAAGCACTTAGGAGAGTCAGGTCACGTCAATCATATCTACTGGTGAGAAGCAAAAGCGTGCCGCTGTTTTTGTACCTTGAAGTCGGTAGTATCGCATCCTGTGGATAGGTTGGAGATGGCATGTTCAGCGCCGCAATCAAACGCGTGACCTGCAAGCCTCATCACGCTACACATGGCAGAGAGGAATGGAAAGCTGTCAGCGGTCGCAATAGCCAGTCAGTCTTCTCGGCGTAGAAGTCTTCATTTCTTCAACTGGGCGAAATGAGTAACTACTTTCACATCTCTCCCTTTCTTGACGCGCGCCATCTGTGTGCGGCCTGACGGCTGTCTAATATCTCCGTAAGGAACAAGGAGCGAGACGTTAGACCCATCGCGGAATCATATGGGAGTATGTGGTGGTCTGCGGAGCTTCTTCCTAGCTTCCCCAACGAACTCTTGCATCTTTCTAGAGTATCGGCTAGCGAGATGGATCCACCACTTTCCACACAAGGAATGAGACGCAAGATGATATGCAAACATACCTCATTTGGTCTGCAAGCATTCGAACTGATCATGTCACCTTGTCGTTAATTCAGCAAGGCGTTATTGACCACAAGCGTAACAGTTCGTATCAATCCGTCCACGCCTGCATCATCTGAAGCCGGAGATCGAGAATAAAGCACCCACTTATCCCAGGACGCCTAGCACCTCTAAATAAAAGCGGCAAGGGCTACCTTGAAATCCGCTAGTATGTGTAAGCCCCCCCTCTTTCTCCGTCTACGTGGTAGTACAGGAGAAGAGGTGCAGGGATGCTTTTCGCTTAAAGCCTCTCATGTTACTGCCGGCGAGACCCTGCACTCGCATTTGAAGTTCCCATTAGGCCAATCAAAGACAGCTTAACATTCAGGTTAAGAAACATTTTTGCGCCTGGAGTCGCACGAAGGCAATATATGGGCATCCAACCAGACGAATGACCAGCATCTCGGTCGCGTCTGGCGCGTATTTGCTAGGCCGTTGAGCCTCGATCAGCTTGCTGAAACTGTTGATCTCTCTCGAATTTCTGTGATTGACGTCGGGTATCCGCAGCATCGCGATCTTGCTGTGAGATGAGAGCTCTTAATTTGGTAGGAGATGATGCGGCTACCCGTCGAAAACCTAGGTCGAGGCTTCTGCCACTCTTGTAGGTGGTTGGAGCCCATGTTACTGCCCACGAGAGACTAAATCGGCCACGGTGAGCAAACAAACTCTAAACTAACTAATTAACGACCCCAACAGAGGATCTGAGAAATGCTCCTGGGGACTAAACGGCCACAGATCCAATACGGTGGGCGAGTTAGAAGTCCCGACGTCGCAACATGGACTGTGGCTGATTTGAGAAATCACAACATACATTCCATCAAATGTTCGTTGTGCTCTCCATTCCCTGCAACAAATGTCAACATCTGAAACAGCCAATCATGCATCCTTTGCCGCGCAGTCGAGCTCCACGGAGAATTTTGCGTTGCCCGGTAGCTACATGCACCGCTCATGCCGTGTAACCCGTCCAACAGAGCTGTCCCTTGCGCTCCTTGCTACCTCATCAAGAAGCAAGATATTTGGTCAGATCGCTTAAGAGGGAGTCGAGACAGGCCGGAGTCCAACACTTGTGGATACGAAAACTCGAAATAGAATGCTGCTAACGGCCGCGAGACTCTGATTGCTTCCCGTAAAGCCGGGGATCCAATCGTAACTTTCGATCCTACACTGCAATCCCATGACGCTGGGTGTATGGAGCTCTGGCATAGTTTTGGCAATCTGCGCCAGGCAGACTGATTATATGGGGAATTCGAGCAAAGCTGCTTCTTCAACTAGGCTGACTTCGGGTGCAAGTTGAGCACGTACAACAGACTTGGTAACCGTCATGGAACGAAGCCCGATCGGTCTGGTGTGAGTACCGTCTAGAGAGTGACCTTAGATTCAATTTCGACCTGCATTCTCCAGACCCATATGCAGTCGACGATAGGTGCCATTCTATTTGGCTGGCTAGCCGGCACACAGTTGAGTAACCTTTGACGCTCTGATCCTTATGAAGCTCTGCGGGGGAAGAAAAGTCTGCAAGTAATGCCGACGGTGCATATGCATATTCATGGAGGTTTGTGGGTCTACTATCTCTTAACGAGACAACCAAATGCTTGAGTGCGGTAAGAATGGAGTATGGTGGTCTTAGGATTGGAGTGGCTGTCTGCACCGCACCGGCCCCATGCTAGGGTCGAGGTATCATTCCAGAGGTGAGGCGTTTGCGAGAGGCTGACGTTCCAGTGGGCAGACAGACTAAACACTTGCCAAGTCAGGACCCCATCTTCTACCCATCTCTTCGGTCCCTGCTTGGCGATCTGCAAGGCTATCAGGTTGCGTCAATGCTTAAAACTGTGACGTATTCTCAGATACGCAGCTCTTAACGTTCTGCAAGGTCCCTGTGTACCCTTCCCAGCACTTTGATATCTTCCTTTATTTTTTTGTATATGCTGGTCGCATGGGTCCGGGATATACGTTCAGCCTTCCCCTTGCAGTCGCTTCGCAATCCAAATCGTCGTTGGTTCGTCTGTTCCTTCCTAGATTCCTGGATGTTGTTGGGATCCATCACGGCGGTCGAAGCGAGACTGGTAGATTTCCAGACTGCATAAGTCCCGCCATCATTCCAACGCCCTGCCTCGACCGCTTTCGCGACCGCGCCTCTCAATTGTGATATGTTCCACAGAGGTTAGTACAAGACAGTTGCATCCCTTTGCCACTGCCAGTCTTATGAATATCAATCCATCGACTGCGAACCCTGATTGAAAAGCACAAGCACTACCCTCTTTCTGCCCTTTCGTCCATCCTGAATCGAGATTCAACACTGCTGTACATTCCCCATATCTCCTTTCCTCTTTTGGGCTCAGGGTAAGTTGGGCTTCTCGTTCCTCGAGATACCCCTGAAAGCATACTATCATGACTTCCGTTGTTCTTTCCCATCTCTATTACTGCCTGGTTTCCAAACTGATAAAAACGATAGTTCAGTCCGAGTTCGACGATTTTAAGATGACTATAACGGGAGCCGTTGGCTATCGGCAGCTGGATTCGAAAGATGGCTTCCAAGCGCCACAGTCCGGTGCACTCTCTTCAGGTTTCTTAACGCCCGCATCATCAGCGTCCGAGGGTCGAAGAGACTCCATAGCGTCGTCCCAGTCATCCTTTTCATACTGCCAGAGCTTCACATCAGACTATTCGATACACACCGATTACTCTATCCCCATCACACCAAATTCCGGACGGAGCCTTCTAGTTGACAATTCCTATATCGATTTGATGGCATATGAATCAAGACAGGGTGTCACCGAGAAGGCTTTCCATGGCCTGCCACTTTCTTTATCTTCCAAAACTCCAATATTAGGAGACTCTTATGAGACGTGGGTAATGGTATCGCGGCCAGAGGAACCGTCTTCAAGTCAGACGATGCCTTTCTCACAACATGATGTGCTTCCTGCGGCAGCAGATTTCAGTTTAGCGCTGCGTGCTGTTGTGGATCAGAGACCCAGCCAGGAACAGGTAATGAATACCACTGCCGGCCAAGGCTGGGAAATCCTTCCGGCCAAACAGTGGCCAGAGATGCACCGTCAGCAGCAGTTGATGCAGCAACTGCCTCTGGATCTCGGAAACGAAATGCGGGATGGATGGAATACAGATGTCGTGCCATCTTTGGAACGGTCGCATGGAATGTTTCTAGAGACCGTAATGCCCTCTGATGCCATACTGAAAGGGCAGGATGAGTACATGTACATGTCGGATGGGTTTGAAGACATGAGTACATATGCGAATCCAAGTGCCTCTTTCCCACCGTCTCCACAAGAGGTATGCTTCAAGAGAGAGGAATCCACGGCGATCAAAGGAGAACCTGGCACTGGTGAATCTGACGAAACCATGACAAGGTCCATATACGTTTCACCGACAGGAGGAAAGGGCGTAAAGAAGGAGCGTCGAAGTCGCGGTGTCCCAAAGAAAAGGTCCAAAATCCTCAGGCACAGGCCAGAAATCTTAGACCCCCCGGAAGGCAAATGGTACATCGAACTCGAAGGAGGTATCCGCCGGGACGAGAGAACTGGCAAATGGATTGGCAGTCATCGACAGAAGAAATATGTCTGTGGTGAAATAGTTGGTGGAAGAGAGTGCAGAAATAGGTTTGCCCGGCCAGAACATTTAAAGAGGCATAAGGAGACGCACACAGGAGACCGGAAGTTCTGGTGCAAAATCTGCCAGAAATTGTTCAATAGAAATGACAATTGCCAGGAACATTACTGGACGCACGTCGAACGGCCTGGCAAAAAGACAGGAAGAAATAAAAAAATGTCGCTTCGAGAGGTCGAGAAGATTGCTGGGGATGTAAAGGTGATCGAAAAAATGCGACACAAATGGGCGATGGAATTTGAGCAACTTATGAGGGTTTAAGAAACAGCAGTGTAAGAAAAGAAGGATTTGGGTGCGATTTTTCGGATATAAGTTGTAACATGGCTTTTATTGATACCAGGGTAATAAATTTTTTTCAGTGGTAATTTGGTTAATTTGTCCCTTTCCATGTATTCTAGGGTGCGGTGTATGGGGTAATGATCAATGTGTGCGCGATTTACAAAGCAGCCTGGGGCCGACCAAGTGACCGTCCATGCAAATTGATCGTGAAGCTCTTTTCGGCATAGGAAAAAAAGAGACAGCGAAGGGGCGTGCATCAGAGTTGCAGCAGAAGAACGGGCCGTGAAACGTGACGTTGAAAAGAGGTGTTCGTGCCAGAACAGAACCGAAGATCAACCACGAAATGGTGAGCGCGCTAATGTACTTCAGTCTAGCTCTGATCCTTTGTCGCTCGACTTTCAAGCTGGGCATCACGAAACAGGGGTACAATGAATTGAAATGTGTCGAATTTGTGAATTTAATATGCTTTGAATGTTCCGTTAGCTAGATCAGCTAGCAAAGCCCCGCATCATAATGTGCGTGGAAAGTGTACATATGCACATCTAGATCCTGTTTCATTGCCCCAATGGACAGTCCCCCGTAGTTCCCGTTGCAAATATCTGAACAGAGGGTATGTGGTATATAAGAAGCCTCCAAAACGCCAACGCTAAATCATTGTTGTGGTATATGAAATTGAAGCAAGTGAAGGGTAGTATGAAACCGTATGCGGAACATCTAATCGACATGAAAAACATGCGATGTACAAGCTCGGCAGTCTAATTCGTAATACATGTCTTTCGGAGGAGTACAGAAAACGTGGAATCAAGTGTGTATCAGAAAAGCTTAA
Organism: Zopfia rhizophila CBS 207.26; assembly: GCA_010093925.1. NCBI lineage: Eukaryota > Fungi > Ascomycota > Dothideomycetes > Zopfiaceae > Zopfia > Zopfia rhizophila. Next base: position 3,380,150 of record ML994611.1, read on the forward strand.
AGTACGGCTTCGCCGAGATATCCGAATTCGCTCATCAACTTTTCGAGCTGACTGACCGATGTGATAGGTTCTGAGGTGATAGAAGGCTCCGGGATCGAAGGAGATAGTTTAGTGATGGTAGTTTGGGACGCGGTCGCGTCGTCGGGCAGACTGTAGCCTTTAAATCCGTCGGAAATCCGCCCAAAGCAGACTACTTGTCTGCGAGGAGCAGCATCTGAGTGGTGGATATCCAGTTGAAAGAGATCAGGGCCAAAGGACGGAACATTTAGTTGGAGGAGCGGATAAGCGATGGAACCAGGAGAGTGCGTCGGAGAATTATTATCTCCATGTTCTTCGTTCTCCTTGTTTTCACCTTCAGATTTGTAGGCATTGCTAGAAATCTGGTCTCCGTGTAGGAAATGGTCGGAGAATCGCTGCGGTGTCTCTATATCACTCGAGCTGTTCGTCAATGAGCTGAATGTTGGAGAGTGGACAGTATCTTCATCCAATGTCGGAGAACTGCATGTAATCGACTCCGTGCTCCACACAGAGAAGTGACTACTATGATCTGTATTGGTATTGGTTTGAGGATCAGGCTCCTCATCTTGATCGTTCTGAGTAGGTGAACCATGACATGCAAACAGTGGTGCTGGGACAAGATACCGGGGCAGCTCAGGTAATTCCTTGTCGAGTAATGGCAATTTACGTAGTGCAGGGCTTTTGCCACCACCGCGTCTCGATGAGGGACGCTCATCTGTTGTTGTTGTTGAAATAGGTGCAACAGATGTGGAGGGCTTCTGCAGCACCGGGATAGAAATTTTGTCTGCATCCATACTCTTTTCAAGTATAGGAGAAGATATCCATGGCTCGTTTGGAAAGACGTATTGTTTTGTTCGTCGCGTGTCGGCCGAATTTGCGCGAGCACGACCTGCGTTCAATTTGAACTCAGAGGGTGCATTGGACGTCACGTGGGACCTAGGTCGCTTCGATGGTCGCTCCTCCACGGTCGAAGTGGGCTTCGAGAAGCCGAAGTCAAAGTCTTTAAGAGGATCCACAGGATGTGATCCCAGAGGAGAGAACTCCTTCATTTTTGTGGTGACAGGAGGCGGCAATGATGACGCAGTCTGCGGGATCCGTTGAGATGGTAATGGTACAAGGTCTAACTCCTCGGCGGTAGAGCTAATGAGAGTTGGCGCTCCAATTCGGAGCTCTCTGACATTCCTTGGATGTGCGCTGCATCCTCTGCCTGCAGAATCTGATCGCTTAGAGCCTATGAATTTATCTTTTAGGCCCCTGATATCAGAGAACATTGCATTCGATGAGAGCCGTGGAGACGATGACGCACTCTGAGCTTGTCGTTCAAAACCGGGAGATAGAGTCCGCATTGTAGAGGGATATGTAGCAGATCTCGGAGCCCCGATTGAGTGCATTGAAACTGAGTACGGTTGTTGGCACAAGTCTCCAAGACGTAGAGAAGGTAGGGGCTTTGGAGGCACTGGTGTGAGATACTTGTCGTCAGGATTGCGCGTAAAGGTACTCGACGACGTAGAGCTTGCAGAATTGCTTCTACTCCGTGATTCAGTCGGCACCTCTAGAATATTTAGACGTTGACCTGGGAGTAACGGACAAATGGTTGTCGACGGCTCGGAAGGATTGTGGTACTCATCATCATCGTCGACTTTGTACTATCAAGCCTCATTAGTCGCACTGTAATATCTACAACGTATTGAAGATGCTCACATAGTACCAGTAGGTTCCGCCCATCTTCAGTGCCCCGTTTCTTCTTCCACCAAGGTTATCCAAATCCCCGTCACAGATAATATCCTCGAAGGTGTAGCACCCTGACCAAATGGCAGATCCTCTGCGGCGGTCCCGCTTCATCTGGTAGGGCTTGTCGAAGTTGTCCCAAGATCCGAGCAGCTCTACGGTTCGAGCCGCAGCTGGACCGTCACTATGGAGGGGATGAGTTACAAGATATAAACGCAAGGCCAAGAGGGATCAAACATACAAGAAGAAAGTGACGAGTGTGGTGGATGCCATTGCCAGAGTGCCGGGTTTACCGGGCAGTTAAAGACGAACTTCGGTCTGTTTGTGGAGCTTGGCCGCGTATAATTCCTGGAACGAGCCTGGTGTTTTGCATATATTCCTTGAAATTGCTGTCAAAAATAGAGGGCCATGTCGAGATGCCTGGGGCATGTTTTAGCTTGGACGTTTGTTTGAAGGTGCCGGGGTACCAACCTGGGATACAAAAACGGACAATGATGCTATTGGAAGAAAAGGGTATTGCGTTTGAAAGAGAAGATGAAACCGCAAAAGTAGCTTGACCGATGATTCTGGCAAGGCTGACAGATGCCGCAACGTGCACTTTTCGAATAAGACGCGGAGAGTTTTTGTTATGAGAGATGGGGGGGGAGGATCTTCGAGGGTTGGAAACACAAGCAAAGGATTGAAGAGGAAGTCGTTGTCTGGGCCGCAATCGATGAGGTCTGAGATTGGTCCAATTGGCGCTGAGAGGACGTATGAGAGGAGAAAGTGGCCAGGGCGCTTAATGCAGACGGTGGAATAGGTGGGAATGTGTCTTATGTGAAACAGAGATAGTAGAGACAGTATCCGAGAAGCAGATTGTTGGTTGGTGAGGAAGGAGAGGAGAAAGATGCAAGGTTGGGATAGAAGTCGAGAAGTCGCTGTCAACTTGAAATGTCAAAAAGGCCCGGAAGGCGGAGAGGCAAGCCATGGCGCCTCCCAAGCAGAGAAGAGGAAAGGAAACCTCTAGCGGCGCTGCTGATGAGGCTTTAGGGAGAGAGATTGTTGGGAGTCGAAGCCTCAAACAAGCTAAAGGTCAGTCGGTCCATCTGAGGCGATGCCGTTGGCCGCACAGATCTGGTTCATTTCCTATCCGGCCGAGCGAACCGTGGGGCCGTGAGGCAATTCGTCAGCTGGAGTACATCATGATAGATGAGACTATTGTATGGTGCGTCCACCTGCCTTCAAATTTTCAAAAGCCGGGCAGCATCACAGCGACGTCGTCTGTCCTACGCAAGCCCAGGAAGGAGAATGAGGAGGGGCGACCTTCGCGCTGGAGATCTCAGCTCCCAGTGAGAGCACACCCCCCTGTCTCTGCTGGCCAACAGCTGTTCAGGGACGCTCCCAAATCGCCAAATGCCCTGACTCGATCGACATGCACCCTTCCTCTCGCGAGGACGCCACGGCGCCGGACAGCCCGGAATCTGGGTGCCTTTTCCCTGATTCCGTCCCAAGCGATCCACTCATAGCAATTGATCGGGGCACGGGTTTTTGTCAATTTCCCGATGCCATCGATAAAAACATTGGCTCTCCGCTCCCTTGCTCCTTCAGCTGCAGAAGCAAACTTTCTTTTACTGTAGGAAGAGCATCGTTGACGTGTAGGGGTCGTCGCCCTGCACTCACAACGAATTCGTATTTACGGACAGTTCCCTTTTACAGTGCCAGTGCTCATGCCATTGATGAGATCAAAATTCATGCGCATCGTCTTTTTTACTATTTTTGCGGCCCGTGGCTGTCTCGATATGCCTGCTGAAACAACCATCCTCCACTCCGCTGACGTACCGAGCTTTCAAGTCGATTCCTCACCACAAACTCAACAGCCGCTGCTGCGCCGCAGTATTTGGCCCCCGAAAAACAAACATCGAACTAGAGCAGAAGAACTAAAGATGGGGCCGAGAAATACCAATTCTCGACCTGTTGCTGTTGCGCAACTTTGCTGAACTCGGTGTCAAGTGGAACAATCAGGTTCTCCTGAAATTACTAAACGATCTATACGCCTATCCCGTCTATTCGGTGCCATCCGAGTCTCAGACTTCGGAGTTTCTCCAGCAATATGGATTCACCGCTATATCACGAGATTTCGACACGACCGAGTATCACCTCGAACTTGAGATTATTGATGGTAAACTTCAAGCACTGACAGAAGTAGTGATAGTAGTAGGACCCTTCGTTTCATACCATTGTTGAACGGCATTGCCGTCCTTCCATACACCAAAACGCCTGCAGTTCCAAAGTCATTTTTCAGTTCTCAGGTTCAGTCCTTTTCTAATGCTCTAATTCTCTCCCTTTAGTCAATAAGGAAGGAATTCTCGGCATTTAGAAAGCACGCCATCTACCTTCTATTCCCGAAAGAGTGGATTGCTCTTCTCCAACGCCATGGCCGAGTTTCCGGGCCTCAAAACACTAAACGTATCGAAGAGCTACCAGCCTCATCTTCGATCATCAAACATACATCTGTCGTACGAGATGAACTAGCATTTATGCCCCCGAACTGCGCCACCCAACAATTCTCGTAAACACCAACAAACATCTCAAACCCACGAAACACTCCACAGTCACCATACGGCCGATCGTCAATACTCCTTTAGCTCCCCTCAGCCCACTCCGCCGCCCCATCAAACCTTCGCCTTTTCCTGCCTCCTCCACTCCTTCCTCCCTAGAAGGGCCCATGACACAACCTAGATTCTTCCTGTTACACAATCACTCATGCGACCATCCGCACCTTCCCCACAGCCTATGCCGTGCTTGCACGTGTAAAACGGTTGACTGGCACGTTGCTAGGTGACGTTACAAGGCCTCCGCTGCCTCCTCTTCATCCTTTCATCTCCGAATGCGCCGAATGCTTTTCAAAGTAGCATATGAAGAAATGTTGACCGAACCGTAGTCATTACCAGCAGCTTCCTTGTATCTCCAATCTTTTTCCACTCTGATCCTACTATCCAAACTTGCGAGATAGAGTGACCTCGGGAAGCGGAGAGTCGAACAATAGAGCCGTAAAATATCCGCCTGATATGAGCAATCTTCGGCATTTCCAAATGCTACCCGGATTTCCCTTAAGGGTCATCAAATAACACAATGGGTCATAACAAGTCAATTATATCAATATCAACATTACCACTATTCCACACGACTTGCTGTCTCTCACGTCCATCAATGCCACCCTACTGAAAGCTCATCCCAAGAATATTGGGCTTCCTCCCCTCCAAATCCAAAATCATCTGTCCAAACAACCCATTCGCCCACGAAAACCACTGCCTCGTCCAATGGCTCTGATTAAAACTGTCCACACTCTCATGTATCAAACCCAACCCATCTGTACTACTTAATATCTGCTTCAACTCACCCACAATCTCCGCATCGTCGCCACTAGTCAGAATTCTGACAATAGCAGCCATTGGCCATGCTAGCCCCGGCCCCTGATGCGGCCCTCCGATCGCGTTGATGACGGGCCCGCGCATGAAGTAGGGGTTTGTTGCGCTGAGGATAAGGTTGCGTGTGTTCTTATAGGTCTCGGAGTTTACGGGGTATCCGAGGAAGGGGGCCGAGAGAAGAGAAGGAATGTTGGCATCGTCCATAATTGTTTGGCTGCCAAAGCCATCAACCTCGAATGCATAAATTTTTCCGTATTTGGGGTGCGTAACGGTGCCATGTTCTTCGATAGCATCACGTAGGGATTTGGAGAGGTCCGCCATCTTTTGCGCAAGAGATGCAGAGTTCGAGGTGTTGAGTTTGCCCATGATTTCGGCGGTTTTGGAGAGATAGGCGCTGAACATCATGTTGGAGGGTATGAAGAGCTGGTAGATTGTTGAGTCGTCGCTGGGGCGGAAACCGCTTCTTATTAGGCCTGTTCCGTTGGAGGTGGGGTTTCCAAGGCCATCGTTCGCGAACGTCTCTGTTGCTCGTGTCGTCATACGGGTAAAGCGATATGGGCTGTCGAGTACAGCTCCATCTTCTCCGTATGTAGGCCTCTTCATGTCCTCAGCCACCTTCAACACAGCCTCTATGGCTTTCACCCACGAGAACTTTCCAAAGAACGCCGCATCACCCGTCGCGTTGTAGTATTCCGCGCTAACCTGTAGGAACGCAGCGAGAGAATCCAATTCATATTTGCATTCGAAGACCGAGTCGTTGGAGTACTGAGGGAAAACTGTGTCCTGGGAAGCTGCGGAGTTTTCGGCGATTGGAATCTTGCTCTCGGCGGGAGGTTGAAAGGAATTGCAATACGGACTCGTCAACAAGTATCTAGCCTGCAAATTAATCACTCCCCGATACAGACTGGCGATTGAATTGGGATCGCTCGAAGCATTAAGGAGCGGTAAATACGACTGCATTTGATTTGACGAATCTCGCAACCACATCGCGTTGATATCGCCTGTTATCACGAATGTGAGTTCCTCTTCCGGGTTGTTGGCTGCGTATCCTTTCCATTTTATGGCCGTGTCAAGTGTGTTCGGGTAGGCGTTGTTGAAGAGGCGGTAGAGGTCCGGGTCTTTGATGACGGATTCCATGCGCGCGAGAGTATCATCGACGCCTTGCGATTTGAAGGTTCGACAATCAGGGGATGGGCGCATGTATGAGAGCTTGTATTTCCCTGAGCTAAGCGGCTCGTGGATTTGCGTGGAGTAGTCTACGTAGTCTGGACATTGTGCTGATACTAGTAATGGGATACCGAGAGCCCAGGAGAAGATATTTGGAGAGCGCATTGTGACTGAGGAAGGACAAACAGAGATATGAAGTGGGGTGAAGAGAAAATTCAGGCAGGAACTTAACAAAGTGACGAAATACATGGTTAAGTAGGAAAACAGCATGGTTTAAGCCATGTGCTCAAATGACCCTAACCGGCAGGCACCTTCCATATTGCTGTTCCCCGCTGTTGATCCCATGAGCCGATCCCGGGTAGCTAATGTAACGATGGATGAAGCTATCCAAACTCTGTCTTGGGGACGTGTTTTCCGACGTCATCTTGGAAGAATGAGGTTCAAGACTAGCGCCTTGTCAGCAACCTTCACCCGGGTTTTGCTGCTAAGGATGCCATGGTAAACTGCATTTGAGGTTTGGAGAACAGTGTTTGCGTCAAGACCGCAACAGTTGTATTACCTGGATGAGGAGGGGCTCGTGAGCTTTTACCAGGGGAGATGACAGGCATAAGACTTTGAGGCCGGGGTTGTGAATTGCGGGGATGGGCTGCGGGTGGCTGGAACACCACCGCCTCGGCAAGAGAACTAGGTCAAGAAGAGAAGGGTATTCTCATGGTAACAGCATCACGTTCTGTCAAAAAGCTTGTGGTGTTGTAATTTGCCCGACTAAGAACCATCTCGTATTCAAGCACCAATGATTAGTCAAACAAGGACCTCGAATTCTATTCTTGTCGCTTGCCAGCTGGATTCGCATCCTCGTCGCATTTTGGTGTGTATGGAGCCATCTATGTGGTTTTCGATGAAGCTCCAATTGGATTTCCAAGATAATAATCTATTGGAAGGAATACGACGGATGGTGTTCCGGTTACACATACGAGGCTGATATATTGGTTCCAGAATCAGAATGTGGGAATATAAAAGTCGCTTGCCATTTCCCAGTCATTAACACTTTAGTTGTGGCAAATCCCAATCTCTCGTTACCCTTCTCTTCGCTCGCTAACTTCACCTCACTATGGGTTTCTCCGTCAATGATATTCTCCAAACAGTCATTTTTTCACCCTTAGTACTGGGTTTTCCAGGGTCATATCTGCGACAAAATGACGGTCCAGGTCTGCACACACTCACAGCGTATGTGCCTGGCGATGCAGTCCGGAATGGGTTGAAGGTTCAATACGGCGGATACCTCAACCTCTTTCAGGCGAAAACCGGGCAGTACTGTCCAGGACCACCACTGGTGCCAAACTGCCCAAATGGTACAGACACTGTCTTTGCCAATACATTTTATCCTGTAAGTCTCCAGACTCATGTTCATGGCTGCGGTGGAATCCCGAAGTCCGCGTTCTATGTCCACATTCTCCCCCGTTCACCTTCGGTGGGATAGTACAAACCACACTCCCTTCAACGCACTTCTTCTGTCCCTACGTTGTCAGTAATTATAGCTACGGTATGTTTTAGAGGGCTAGATATAGGTGTATAGACAAGAGGATTACGAATTCAGGTCGAAGTTTGGCACAGGATGCATGTTGAAGCCCAAGATGTAGCTGTGTCCCCCACGGGAGCTCGAAGGATGCTGCACCCCGTGGTTTCATAAGCCGTTGAACTAATGAATTCCATAGTCATCAATGGTCCCGGGTGGCCAAGAGTTCTATGTTGAAGAAGACGGGGCAACGCGGATAACCGTTCAACACTCCCATAGTTTCCCGCCTAACTCATACCCATATTACTATGGCTGGACATGGACTCCACTTCCTGCCGACGCTCCACCAGCATCATCATGCCCGGCAGATGATCCGTTGTACAACTGCGGAACTCCAACCGGTTACTTCACCTTCAAAGCTCCGGATGGCTCGACGGAGTACAAAGGCGGGCTGATGGCTTGCCCGAACAAATATTTTCGGGATGAGACAAGCGTTTATGCTGTCACGCCCAAATTTAACGAAATTGGATGCGTCGAATTGAAGGGACTGGCTACACATGATTACACCGGACCTAATCCTCCTGTTTGGGCCTATTGAAGTGGAGCAATGAGATATTATCAGAATGATCAGGATCAGACTTAGGAATATTGTATTTTCATTCTAAAGGGCCAACGTCTCCTTAAGTGTCGGCGTCGTTATGTGCTTCCTCTGATCCTCCTGGGCAGAAGCTGTGTTTGGAATGGGTGTCAGTCATGAATGCTGAAAAATGCGAGAGCTTACCCTGTCAGAAGATGCTGTATTTATTGTGCGCTTATAACGATAGTAACTTAATGTCTCATAAAATTGCACATTGAAAAGAGGTATGGCTCTATGCTAGATGGGACAAGATTGAGTGCGCTAGAGAAGTCATTTGTGTGCCACTAACTTGAGGTTTCCTGTCCACCCTTAGATCTTTAACTCTGAAATGAAAAATACAACCCCCGACGAAATAAGGTAGGAAAGTTGATGAAGGAAAGCCGCCGCCCTGGAATCGTCCTAGGTAGTGCGCTTAGTCAGGAATTTTAACCGAGCACTCTCCTTGGCGCACACCAAACTGCAGAATCCACGACGACCGACCTCACGATAATTTCCATCTCACGCCGCCCTCCACAACAACACCGCCGCCATGGGTAGGGTTATCAGGAACCAGCGTAAAGGCCGCGGATCCATCTTCACGGCCAACACCCGCTTGAACAAGGCTCCTGCCCAATTCCGAACTCTCGACTACGTACGTTCTTCCGCACACGACATGAAATTTTGAACATGGATAGAATGGAGTTCTAATTGGTACAGGCTGAACGCAATGGGTACATTCGAGGTGTCGTGAAGGAGATTGTTCATGATTCTGGTCGTGGTGAGTATACCTGAGATCTTGGAGGTGGAGAGGCATGTTCTGACGAAATTGGATATAGGCGCTCCTCTCGCGAAAGTTGTCTTCAGAAACGTACAGATCCCATCCATTTCCTAGTATCTCGATGCAACTCGCTCACCAATTCTCTAGCCATACCGATTCAAGCACAACACTGAGACTTTCATTGCCAACGAGGGCATGTACACTGGCCAGGTTCGTTCGATATGTTGGAAATGATGGAAGAATTGGAGAATTGACACCTTTCAGTTTATCTACGCCGGAAAGCATGCCGCTCTCACTATTGGCAACGTTCTTCCACTCGCCTCCGTCCCTGAAGGTACCGTCCTCACGAATGTCGAAGACAAGTCTGGTGACCGTGGTGCGCTCGGTCGTACCTCTGGCAATTACGTCACTGGTGAGAAGAGAATCATGACAAATGTGCAATGCAGTAGGGACTGATAGAATATAGTCATCGGCCACAACTTCGACGAGGGCAAGACCCGTGTCAAGCTTCCCTCTGGTGCCAAAAAGGTTCTCCCAAGCAGTGCTCGAGGTATGGTCGGCATTGTCGCAGGAGGTGGACGAACAGACAAGCCTCTGCTCAAAGCTTCAAGAGCAAAGCATAAGGTATACCTTTCGCATTCAAGCCTTTTGATTAGAACATATCATTGACATCATTTTCGTAGTTCGCCGCCAAGCGCAACAGCTGGCCCAAGACTCGTGGTGTAGCCATGAACCCCGTCGACCATCCCCACGGAGGTGGTAATCACCAGCATATTGGCAAAGCATCTACGATCTCCCGAGAGGCAGCACAAGGTCAAAAGGCGGGTCTTATTGCGGCGCGGAGGACGGGTCTGTTGCGTGGTACCCAGAAGACGAAGGACTAGATGGTGTGATGATATGGGAGATGAGTGCATACTGGGATGTGGTGCGGTCTGGTATTCTCATAACTTTTTATGTGGATGGCGGGGCGTTATGAATCTCTACAGAAAGCTAAGCATCCTACTTGGGAGCATGCTAAGACGCTTGGGAATGCGAAATCAAAAATATCCATCCGGATTTTAATTTGGGAATGTGATGTCAACCTTGATCACCATGTGTGCATACCATTTCTAGTAAAGCTTTCGTGGAGGTGTCAGAATTGGCGGGGACGTCATAAGTGACATATCTCACTTAATCCGAAATTTCAGAGTTTGGAGGTATTTGCGAAGTTGAGTTTGTCCGCGCCGTCGACAGAGCCCTTCAACGTAAGGCCGACTTGTTCACACTCGTTGCAGTCACAAGAAACAAGCATCTTGACGATAAAACCGCCTCTGAATTCTACCATGCTAATCTCATTAATGATGAACTATCCACAATCACGCCCCAACCATCTCAATATCACTTCCATCACTACTACTCTCCATCTCCTCATCCTCATCCCCCCGCTCATCCACCCCCTCCCTCCTCCCTTTAAAATCCAAATCTAGAACCCGATAATGCTTCCGGTCGCTACCGAGTACAACAACAACCCTCCTTCCCTTCCGCCCATTCACAACTATCTTCAAAGGTGTGAATCGGCCTTCGAAAACGTGTTTTACGTATGGCTTCAGACTGGAGGCTGTGTTGAAAGATATGATTTGGCGGAGAGAATTTGGTGGTGCGGCGCCAGAAGGGAGGGTTAGGGAGGGGAGATTGGTGGGAGGAATGGGAGTGTAAACAATTGGGGATGTCGTGGTGGGGGTGTATGGGATCGAGAGGATGAGTGGGGAGCTATCGGATGGTGGCTGGAGGAGAATGAGAACGGCTTTGTCGTCTGCGAATTTTGCGTCTATGATTTCGGAGGTGGAGAAGTCGAGTGTTGTGCTTGAGAGGGTGTGGACGGATTTTGAGAGTGAGGAGATTATAGGGGAATGCGTGAGGCGGTGGATATGGAGGTGGGATTTTGAGGTAGCGAGGACGGTGGTTATGTAGGTTGATATTGTGTCTTCGGTGGGTGACTCGGTGATGGTTAGCTTTTTGAATGCATTTTGGAACTTCCTGTCTCTCTTGCTCTTGGTGTTTGGTTTGGGGGGTTTCTTGGGGAGGCTATGAGTACGGAATCTGGGAAAGGAAAGGCGGCGACTTACTTCGAATATCATGCGCATATCTAGCGCATTGGTGGCTTCTCCGTCCTCCAGCACCAGACCACAATTCATGCTCGTGCTAGCTTCCTGCCACTGCGATATCTGATGGAACAGCTTGCCGCACTGCTCTTTAGAATGCCTCAACACACGATCCAGACATAAGGCCTCTTCTTTGTAGCTCGCCTCCTCTTTCAGCGAATCAATAGCTTTCCGCGTATCATCATAGCCACAAGGCGGAGCTTTCTGCTGCTCCTCGGCTAACTCAGTTTCGGGCCTGAAATAAGGGGCTAAATCGCTCTTCGTGAGTCCGTATCTTATATACTCAAGCACCATACCTATATCGACGCCGGGATCTCGACTCTCCATTTCCTCTCTGCCCTGGCTCCCTGGTTCTGTCGCTTCAAAGTCGATTTCATATCGCAACCATTTGCTAAACGTTGCAAACTGTCTCTTTTCGTCACCAGCGTATAGGAGCGCGGTGTGAGCCAGCAGACGGAGGTTCGAGAGCAGAGTTAGGAGCGAGGTAAAGTCTGTGACGGGTGCGCTGAATATCCACCCTGAATCATGGTACTGCGCAAGACCGCGGAGCCGGGAGATAACTATGGAACAGCGGTCCAGAGCAGGTAGCAGATTCTCGTGTAGAAGAGCAATCAAGGTGGTAAGGGAAGACATGACAGTGTGGTCCCATCGCTTGTGTCCCTGTGCCGAATATTAGAAACTCTATCATCAATATCGAAAGAGAAGAGAGTCGTGACATACTGCTTCTGCTAGTTCATCGACAAGCCAATTTTTGATGGTCGGTGGGCAGTTGCCAGTGCATGCGAGGTGATACAAATTCTGCACCAGGTCGCCTAGTTTCTTCTCCTCAAGCGTTTCGGAGATGTTCATCATGAACTTTGAAGGTAGATCTTGCGAGTGCTTCCAAAAGTTTCGGACTCGCTGAAGACACTGTTGGATATACAAGAGCAGATTTTGAAGCTGTGCTGTCTTGGATGAGATAAGGTGGAGGTAAACACCTGCTGAAGGCACGAATCCGAGCGTCAGAGGGACAAAGGCTAACAGAGTCCGACCTTGGAGCTTCAACTCCATCAACAATCCATGACTAGAGCTGTACGGGTGGCTCGCATGAAGAAGTTGTTTACTCAATTCAAGAGGCCACTCGGGCGGCAGGCCCACATCAATGGTCTCTAGTGAATCGTAGATAGATGGATGAACCGTTCCATTTTCCATGCATCTGACCAGCATATCCACTGCATTGTGATCCTTCATATGATGGGAGTGGAAGATAGCATCGACCTGAGCTTGAGAACTAAAGGCTCCAGCATCCGCTTGCTGCATCGGCCTCATGAAAGGCGTGGTAGGCGGTAACGGTATGGCAGGAAGCTTTGCGAGCAACGTCTCCATATCTGTCATCGCCAGTTGATCTGGGAGATCTGGTGCAATATTCAAGGCTTGGAGGTCCGGCTGCCGTTGCAGAAAGTCATCGAGGGTGATGTCATCTTTAAAGGCGTCCCAATCCTCTGTAGTTTGGGACGTGAAATCTATACTTGCTGCACTGCCATTAGTCTTCTTCTTGCGAATGCCAGTCCTCCTCTTGACAGCTTCGACGTTGATGAAATTGAGACCCCAGCCAATGTATTGGATTCGGCGGCTTCCTTGAGCTGTGGCCGGTGGAGGAACGTCCTTTTGAAGTATCTTGCCTGTCTCAGCAGAGATGATGTCCATCAGGCCATCGCTCCAAGCGACGGCGATGGATTGCCCGTTAAATTTCCAGCAAATAAAGTCAATGCCAGTGCGGGAGTTTTTCCTTTTTATACCGAATGACCTCTGGCCGTTGATTCTGTAGACGTCTAGATTCTCCTCATCAGTCACAACAGCAATCAGATCCATTGTCGGGCAATAGGAAATCAGGTGGGGACGAATAGGATGTAGTAGAATCTTCTCTGCCTGCTGAAGCAGCTTTGGCCCCGTAGAATGCTCTATTCTGCCCGCCATGTTGGGGGTTGAAGGCTGCAGATGGGAGTTGAAGGTGTGAATTGATGTTGTCGCGACTTAACTCAAACCCGCCTAGCGTGACCGCGAAATCATGTGATTCGACTTACCACAACTCCTCAAATATTCAAAAACGCGTCAATACCATCTTTTCATCCCATCTTTTCTACCGCATTCAATGACCTTTCTCTCGAAGACCATACTTGGACAGGGACAAATTTAGAATGTCCAACTCGGCAGACGCACATAAAACCTGATAATACATAGCCATCTGTACGTGTTTGTTTGCTTTACTCGAGAGAAATGGTTGTTGTGGAGTCTTCTTTATGGAGCACAGCGAAGTAAAACTAGAAACAGGATATCAAAACACGGCAGAGCTTATCTGTTAAGGTGCTTCTGCACAGCAATCATTGAGCTTACGTCGGACCAAAAGTCCAACTGATATCAATGTCATGATATTTAGTCCATGATGGAATATTGCTATCCATTCAGCTATTCTAGCTGTTAGCATTCCTTTCGCACAAAGAATTGTCTTCTCCCGAAGCTAATATTTCCCAATGCATCTGCCGTCCCCTCAGTCCTCCCCTATATATAAACCCCTTCTCCATCGCGCCCATCCTCCCCTTCAATCTGTTTCCAAAACCACAAACATCCTTACCTATGCACTATCCAATGTCCATCACCATTCATCCATAAAACAATGTACTTTTCCACCTTCCTCATCACAGCCCTCGCCCTCCTCCTCTCTATCCTCGCAACCACTATCACCGCCTTCCCTCTAGCCCTCCTTCGAGATCCTGGCATCCCTATATATCCATCCATCAATCCTAACGACCTGGACGATAACACCTATCCCTTACAGACATGCCCCTCGCTAGTCATTCCTCTCGCAGACTCAGACAACACGCCCTCATATCTTCAGCGAAGCCAACTTGACGGCAGCCTTATCTTTGGGCCGCCATCAGATCGCTGTGGGTTTCCTTGGGAATTTATTTTCCGGGAAACAAGAATGATGATGATGGTGGCGATCCCGATTGGTAGCGTAAGAGAAGGGGATGGAGCCTCGAGTTGTATCCACTCATTAAGAATAAAATGCATCATTTAGCACTCAGAAAGGAAACAATCATCCCCATCTAAAAGACGCTAGGAAACAGTGCGTGTAACCTAGGTACATACGCATTTCTACGTTTAGGTACTCATCTACTCGTTGATAATTCTAGATATGCCTATCTCTCGGCGTTAAAACAGGATTTTATTTATCGAACAAGTTGCTTGCGTTTACCTGGCGAATATGGTTTCTGCCGCTATTTAATGGGTTCTGGTTCGATCAAGATACTTCCACAGTGCCGAACTTAACACACAGACCACTCTGTTGCACATGAACCTCACGAAGGATGACCTGCCTAATTTACTCCACTAGAAAAAGACGGGTGCCATAGACTAATTTCCGAAACGCAGCGAAAAAAAAAAAAAAAAAGGCCCCAGTTAACCCCTTCAGCTCTCAGTACTGGACTTTTCTCTTACACAGCATCCACTGGGCTTGGCTCTCCCTCTCTCACACAAACCAACAAATTCCTCCTATGCTCTGAATGTCCATCTGCACATCCACACTCGCCTCATTAAATCATCCTCCTCACCACCACCACCAACCAAAACTCTCTCCCTCCTCCCACCATTTTCAATCACCTTCATCCTTTCCAAATCAAGCTCCGCCTAATCCCAAAAGCCAATTATCGTCCGTTTCAACCAGCAGTATCGCCAACAGAGGATTCGCCTGACTTAGATCGTTGTTATTAAGGTCGTCGGGGTCAACAGTTGGATTAGTAGGGGCGCCGGGATCTTTTGGGAAGGCGAGGGGTGAGGCAATAATATCTCCGATCCAGAGGACAAAAAGAAGGGCTCTGAAGTGCATTTTTTGTTGACTTGTTGTGATGGGAATGGGGAAGAGGGGGAGGGGAGGTGTTTTGGAAGAGTGTACGTATGCGAGGAATGAGATGAGATGCAGGTGTGATGATTTATATCTTGATTAGGGATAGAGGAAGAGGAGGAGATAAGGATATGAAGTTGCTGGTATGGAGGGGTAGAGGTACGAATCTGGATGCATCCCATAGGTTTCAAGGGATAAAAGAAGACGTATTGGGTGCAAAAGCGGGTGTTTCGGGTCCCCAAAGAAGGAGCAGGGAAGCCCAAGGTGCAGCGGATAGGAACAATAGTCTGGCCCAAAGAAGAGCACCATGATAGAACAGAAAAGGGGGTAGAGATGCCCCACCCATTGCGGAACTGGTACAACTACACCATGAGGTCGACATCGGCAAGACTTGCCGCTGACATTACGAACGGGGAGCGATCGGTTATACGAAGTTAAGAGTTTACTTACCACATCCACATCACATCGAGATTCTGTATGCTCTGGAGTACGTTGAAATAACCACTTCTAATTGCCTTACATTGCTCGCCTGTTCCCGGTGAACATAATCATACAGTTACAAAGCTCCCGTTCCAGGGTGCTTCATCCCATGAAGCCCCCCTCATGCCGTGAATGCAGGTGAAGCGTAACCCCAACTCCCATAACCCTCAATATCAATGCATTTCCGTTACGAAGCAAAACTCCCAATTCCATCCAAGCCCTCAAATCTTGAAAAATCCGGCCCGACACCGAACCGCGAGGCCCAGCCATGCGATCTCTTTAGTGGTCCGTATGCTGTATATACAAGCTCCCTCATCTCACTCAGAACCACGCGCTTCATCCTTTCATGTTGTAGTAAAACCGTCTCTTACAAGGGGAATTTTTACCGATTCGACCCCTTCGCCCCGGTCCTCACCGTCTCCTTCTTAACTCTCGCACTCCCACCACTCAGGACCCCATTCTGCCCTCTAACCTCCTCATCGAAACTCGTCCTCTTTCCCCCCGCATCCGCCTCATCCGAATCCTCCGCCAAATCGCCCAATTCAAACTGATTCTCGACATCATAATCCTGCATCAGGGCTCTTCTATCCCCCATACTATTTCTCGCACTTCCATGACCACCTAAAAATGGGCTTCTGAATCCAGATTCGGTGCTTCGGCGCGATTGCATGCTTCTTCTTGTAGGGAAGCCCGAGATGCCGTCTGTGGGAGGGGCGTCGGAGAAGTGGTTTCCGAGAGCGTTCTTGCCATCGGGATCTTCGCGCGAGAGATTGAGGAGGTAGACGCCGGAGAAGATGACGAGGAAGCCGCAGAGGAGGGAGATTGTGTTTACGGGGGAGGTCGTGTTGAAGCCGCGGAAGAGGAGGAAGGAGGCGATGAGGGTGCAGGTTGTGAAGGTTACGTAGTAGAGAGGATTTACACTATTCGGATGTCAGCTTCATCCCAACCCTTATCGTACACTTGAGCGGTTACACATACATGTTCGTGGAGAATTGACTCAGGGCCTTATTGAAGTAGTTCATCTGCGTGAGAATGCAAACTACGATCATTATCACGAAAACGTAGGTTGAAGGGTGTGTGAATTGGTTGTTTCCGGCAAATGTCATTTTCAGAGCTATGCCGAAGGCTTTTATGGCCATGATGGAGACGGAGCCAGTGGTGGAGCAGATGGAGAGGTATATGAGGGGGTTCTTGCGGCCGTGTTTTGGGGCGATTTTGTATATCATCAGGACGGAGAAGAGGGCGACGAAAGCGCAGTAAAAAAGGAATCCTATTGGAAAACGTGTTAGTTATACCCTATGAATATTGGACACTATGGATTCAAATCCAAGGGCAGAGCAGCTTGTGCATACCAGGCTGAATGGCGAAATGCAGAATCTCGTCAATGGACTGAATCTCCTTGTCTGGTGGCGCGTGGAGCACGATGATGACGGACCCTATCAGACATATAGCGCAACCAATCTTTCCTAGCGATCCTAACTTCTCTTTCAAGAAATATGAACCTAAGACAGCTCTGTTCCTGCGTTAGTGGGAACCCTGAAAGCCTGAGGAGATGGTACAAACCCAATGAGTACAGACAACGCTCCCAATGGTGTCACCAGAATAGCTGGCGCGAATGCATATGCTGCGAAATTAAATACTTCTCCGAGAGCCACTGTATACGGTCAGTCGGAGTACTTCCTCGTTGGAAAGGATGCGCTCACTAGTTACGATACCCGCCCACCACACGGGATTCCGCAGATATGCGAAGCCATCTCCATCAAATCCATGCTTTTCTGCCGCGCTGTTCAATCCTTTCTTCGTTATAACGAAACTTGTACCAATGGCTAGTGATGAGGATACAGCCAGCGTTAAGCCAACATATCTGTCCACATGTGAGTGACTTCATTCCCTCGCGCAGGACGGATGCGCAGGCGGTGCATACTTGTCTTCTACCATAATGCCACCAGAAGGCCCTCAGGACCTGTTACTTCACCCTCCCGCAAATTGTAGCGATTTATTGTGTCGTGGCTCGCGCGAAATGGTTGAGGTGCGGCCCTGGTATGCGTCGTCAATTATCGATAGGGTCCGTGAGCGGAGGCCGAGGAACCAGCACCGCGCAATGGACACCTCAGCAATTTAGCAGATCGAAAAGTCGGACAACGGGCAGCAGCGATGCTGGTGTGAGAGAGAGTAGAATCGGTTCGCGTTTCACCAAACGCCTGGCTATGGCGTGTTCAAGGCTTGAAAGTGTTTTGACAGGGCTGAACAAGCGGATGGTTGATTTACGTGGCCGGATGAGCGAGCGACAGGCGGATAAAGCGCAGGCGTAGCGTTCTGCGACGACCTTCAGGTACAGGGCAGAACCGATTTCAGAGCAAATGAGGGACGTTATTCTTCACTCAAAGAGCAGTGGCGATGTGTTGCAATGGTTTTCGCACCGCTCGAGAGGTTTCAAAGCTTGATCACCGGGGGCACACAACAGGGGCTGACCGCGGGACCCGTGCTATCTTTGCGGTGGATCCGCTAATGAATTCGAGGCGGGCTGAGGCCTCAGGAACCGCCCACTTGTGTCGCCCGAAATGGGGCCCCTGCAGCAGATGCACATGGGCTGGTCAGAACTCGAGACGCCTAGGGGCACTCTCACACACTGTCTTGTAACTTCGTCATCGCATTTGACAACTCGGCATCTTGGTAGGGAAATTTGGGGTAGATTTGTACACGACAACCATAGTCCAACCATCAAAGCAGTGTCCAGAGCAGAAAGCCTGGCTAACAAACCAGCCCGTCATCGTCTATCAACACTACTTTTGCGCCACGTATCACTCCATTATTGTGTTCATGACTTCTGATGACCGAGCAGCACCTGTCCAAATTTGTGCAGCACTTACTGGGTATTAAAAGAAACCATGAGACCCATCGAGGGAAGTCATAATCCAGTGGCGCCATGGAAAATACATCCGAGCACTGCCACCTCCCGTATGACTTCCATCTCCGATGTCGAAGACGTAAGAATCCGAAAAACCCCTCCAATGCACAACCAAACACCAAACTCCGCTCCATGCATCCCATAAAGCCTCCCAATGCAACTTTTGTCCCAGGGAATATGTACCATATAAAGGAGCGATGAACAAGCTCCCTTCTCGCATCAGGTCGCATGGCAGGTTGGTATGGTATCGGCGGCGACTTCCGCAGTGGCATCATGGAATAGAATAACAGAAAAACTTACCTGAGAAAGCGAACATTCAACTAGCTCAATTCGCCGAGGCGTCGATATTGCGATTGACGAACCCAAAGGGATAGTTAGTCTCCTGCGAGGTTAGTTGAACGCAGTCGAAGCTGCAGCTTCCGGACGGCCGAAATCAATAGAAGAACATTGATCCGAAAGCGACAATGCAGAGGATGCCCCAGAGGGTGTCCGTATCGTTGGCGCTGTAAGTTAGTGTAAATGGGGAAGTTCGAGAGGCGGGAAGGTAGGGAATTCTTTACGTGCGCGGCCGCTTGGTCCCTTTGTTAATGTGTTAGCCCAGAACAGTTTCGAAGACAAGAGAGGGGCAAGGAGTATACTGACCTGATGGACTGCTGGAAACCTCATCTCCATCATCAAGCTCGGCCAGCGACCTCTTCCGAGCTGACGAGCCTGGGCGATCTGGCTCCGTTGAAGCCAAATTGACATTGGATTCGTCAGCTGGTATGTCCTCCTCTTCTTCACCAAAGTCGATGAGATCGAAGTTGTCCTCATTAGCGTTGGCGTGTTGCTCAAAGCCAGTATGTTCAGCTGCGGTTGTTGCAGGCTCATCATCGAACTCAGGGTAGTCAAAATCGCCATGGTCTTCGTTTTCCAAGTCCACCACATCGCCTTCTCCCTCGCCATAATCATCACCTTCTACATATTCAGAATAGGTGTAAGACTCATTCTGTCCCTCTCCTGCAGCATACTCGCCATGTTTATAGCCTTTAAGGGCGGTATCTTGGGCCTGTTGTTCGTCGTATAACTGATTCTCGTCTTCTGGGTGTTCACGCTCGCCAGCAAGCTCAAGTGGGGGCCCCTCTTGACCGTATTCATCATACCCTTCATCTTGTGCAGGAAAGTCTTCATCAGCGAATTCTTCATAATTATGTTCGACAGTCGACTCCTGACCATGAAGCCGTCCAGTATCATCAACGAAGTTGTCAAGCTCCTTACCGTCCTCATACGTGGCCCCTTGGTTGCCTGACTCATCGCCGACAGCACGGTTGGGAGACACAGCATCGCCTTGGATGGTGGACGAGGCTGAGGATGGACCGCTCTGGGAAACATGGTCATCTTTGGTATTGCCCGGAGAGTCTTCCTCGTCGTCGCTGTAATCGATTAGATCTTCCTCCGGCACTGTCGTAGATGGTATAGAAGCTTGATGGGGCTGGGTTTGCTCTGACTCGGCAGTTTCGTCTGCAACCGGACGATTAGCATCCTCAGCTCTGTCCTTGAATTCCCGGGCACCGTCTTCTGGAACAGTGTGTGCTGAATCATCGTCGTGCGATGCAATCTCCTGAGAGTCATAGGCCTTACTGGCATCTGGATAGTGGTTGTCTTCGTATTCCTGAGCACCATTATAGTCGCCAGGTCCAGCGTAATGCTCATCTCGCTCGCTCGTTCCATCTTCGAATTGCTCTTCAAAGTTCTCTTCTTCACCAGGCAATTGTTCCTGGAAGCTCGTCTCATCGTGTTCTTGATCATCACCCTGATCATCGTTCTCGCCATAGTCCTGGTCATGTTCTGTGACAGGAGCATCCTCTGACTCTGAATGATATCCGGGGTCATGCTGTTGCAGGTGAGTTAGTTGGGAGATGCCCTTTCCATCCCAAGCATCCTCTTTCAGCTGGTTCAGTCGAGACGAGAATCTCATGCTAGTGGTTAATTTCATGTAGAATGGGCCAGGTTCAGAGGCTCCATCATTGTTTTGTAGAACCAAATACGTGTCCAGGATGTCCGCAAGATTGCAGGTACCGTCCTCGCAATGACATGAGTCCTGAAACCCCTTAGCAGAGAAAAATAAAAAAATACGAAAGACAACTTACTTCATGAATGAACAGGCCAAGATCGGGCATGCGCATCTCCAACTCCTCGTCATCGGTAACATCATTACCAAGCACTTCCCTACAGGCCTGGAACAAACCACGGAAGCTTCCACGTGCTAAGTTTTCGTCGTTCAGAAGATATTGATCATTCTCACCGTGAAACAAGGACATCTCCGTATCTTGGTAGACAATCATGATAGGATGCAGGCGGGATTGGCGGGGTTCATTATTGTCGTTGTATTCATTGTCGTTGGCGTCATTGCCTGCGTCAGCATACTCAGATTGACTATCGAAATTCGCTTGGGGGTCAGTGACATCCTCCTGTTCGCTGCCGTGATGGGGCTGGATGTTGCCTTCACAGTGTTGGCTAGTAGGACTCTGAGTATTGCGATTCCCGTGATATTCTTGAGCTTGTTCGTCCTCCAGAGTAGCTTGGTGAGCAAGCGATGCCCGCCTCGACGTAGAATGGGAGTTTGTAGCACGGGACAGCGCAGGTGACTCTGCCTTAGGGGAAGGGAGTTGTCGGATCTCTGTGTATGATTGCTGGGCGACAGCGCCCGGAGATTTCTTCTCCTCCTCTTGACCTTGGACATTATGCTGATTCGCTTGACCCGCGTGTTGGTCTTCGTCTTCGGATTCGTCATAGTCAATCAAGTCCTCGTCCTCAGCTTCGGTACCAACCGGTTGCTGCACAGTGGCGGTAGACTCCGGAATATGAACACTTGTGACGAAAGCTGGCGGATTTTTTACGGTCAAAGTGTCACCGTCATCAGACATGACTTTGTCGTCAAATAAAAACAGATTATCCGACTTCTGTTGTTGGCTCCAGTCCGATCGCGCGTCTTCCATGTCTAAGTCATCGCCTTCCTGGTTGCCGAGCTCGGAGGCCAGATCCATCTCATCCGTACCCGTGATAGCAACGTCAGGGACCAAATGCGGATTGAAAGCAACAGACATTTGATCGTTGTTTAGGGAGTCTTACACGTCGGTGAGTGATGTCGAGTCGAGGTGGAGGCGTTGATGTTGTAAACGAAACTGTGTGTCCAGCTGGCGACTTGACAGTAGCAGCAGGTGCCAGAGATGGATCGCACGCTCAGTACAACTTACGAATTAATAATGACGGCGTGAGTTGCTATCCAACGCATCACGACGCGTAGAGCGAGAGCAGTGGTGGTAGTTGTTGTTGTCGTTGAGGCAGTGAAGTCGTTGAAGACGAGGAGAGGCAGCTGGCAAGCAGGACAAAGGCGCTAGTCTGGCGACCTAGTGTCTTGGCACCCCCCAACCCACGATAGCGGAAGTGGTAAGAAAGCGTACTTTTACCAGGCGACGCGGAGGGGAAATGATTTTGCAGCCCTATACGATAGCTATAGACACATTTTTAACAAAATGAAATGGCCGTGTTTGAGGGATCTCCAGTTTGGACTAACTTTGCTGGATCCACAAGGAGGTAAGTGTGGAATGAGCTTATGTAAGGGCGATCCACGACGCCAAGGCCGATATTCACACATCGCCAGAACCACGAGTCCAGCAGGAGGAGCTCTGGGCCAGGCATCCACCCTATAGACCGCCGAAAGCACTGTTTCCCCGTTCATTAACAAGCACCGCTTGCTTCTTTGTCCCCTTCTCTCCAGTCCCCACAGACAGGCTCAAATTCGGAGTGCTCTGCGATTGCCCTCTCTAGCCAACATCCCCTCCCAACACCTCCAAGGTATCACGGCTAGCTACGATACTGCCTCCCAATCTTGAAAATCCGTGCAATTGGGCAATTTAAAGGCCTTTTGGAGAGATTGGCGTTGTCATCATGGTAGAATACCCCTCTCTACTCTCTGGCACTCCAGACTTGACTTCTAGGGCTTAACTGAACACTCTAGGTCGTCCTAGCAGCCTCAATATGTACACGAGGCGGAAAAGCCGTACTCTCGCGCCAGTTCCGCGAAATGCAGCGCTCCCGTATCGAAGCACTCCTGGCCTCCTTCCCCAAGCTCGCCGACTCCGGTACCCAGCACACAACCTGCGAGCAAGACAACGTACGCTACGTCTACCAGCCACTCGACGAGCTCTACATGGTCCTGATCACCAACCTGCAATCCAATATCCTACAAGACATTAACTCACTGCATCTCTTTGCACAGGTCGTGTCCTCAATATGCAAGTCTTTGGACGAGCGGGAGATCTTGAAGAATGCCTTCGAGCTACTGTCCGCCTTCGATGAGATCGTTACATTGGGCTACAGGGAGAACCTTACCTTAACCCAGATTAAGGCCTTCTTGGACATGGAATCCCATGAAGAACGCATCCAAGAAATCATCGCTCGCAACAAGGAACTCGAGGCATCCGAGGAACGCAAACGCCGCGCCAAGCAGCTCGAAATGCAGCGCAAAGAGATGTCACGCTCTTCCCGCGCAACTGGTGGCATCGGTGGCGGCTCCGCCCGAACTCCCAACTACCCAACCTTCACCCCTAGCGCTCCGACTACGGTTCCCGACACATACGAGAGCTATGAAGCGGAAAAGAAGAAGGCGAGCAAGCCACTTGCATTGGGTAAGAAGGGAATGCAGTTAGGAAAGAAAAATAAAACAACCAATATCTTCGAGCAAGTGGCTGGTGACTTGCCTCCAGAAAACGAGCCGCTCGTTTCCTCTCCGAAGGCAGCGGCTCCTGCAGCGCCAGCCAGCGCCCGCCAATCGACGTCTCTCGACCGCGAAGCAGTGCACATCACAACCTCGGAACTCATCTCTGCGCGCCTGGATCGCGAAGGCTTGCTAAAGTCGTTCGAAGTGAAAGGAGACTTGCAACTCAAGATCACAGATCCAGCCTTCACGCAAGTCAAGCTCGACGTTCAAGCCGGTCAGACCCGCGGTGCACAACTGATAACACATCCGAAAGTCGACAAGGCAACCTTCAAGAATTCAAAAACCATTCAGCTCGCGGATGCCAGCAAAGGCTTTCCCGCAAACATGGCCATTGGCGTCATGAAATGGAAACTTGCACCCAAGCCTGAGGACATTTCGGACCCACCCATCACGTTCCGTGTCTGGGTTGAGGAGTCTGGGAAGATGTTTAATATCACGGTTGAGTATGAACTTACGGGCAGTGACGCTCTCAAGGAGGTCTCGGTCACCATTCCTTACTCTACGGATGAACCGAATGTCTCGTCTTTCGACGCTGTATATGAAGTCTCAGGTGACAGTGTGGAATGGAATATCGGTGCCGTAGACGAGGAAAACAGTTCCGGCAGCTTCGAGTTTGAAGCACAGGCTGACAGCGAACAAGAGTTCTTCCCGATGAGAGTTCGATTCAACAAGACTGCGCCTTTTGTGGACGTTGGTGTAAGTTCTCCCTATTCTTCCTCCATCTCTTCTTCTTTCTTGGTCTAGCTTGGGTGGGATTGGAGATGGGATTGGGATGGCTACGTCTCGCTTGCCCGCCAGCTTCCAAACTCCACTGCGCAACAGCACACAGCTTCCTCACATCCTTAAGCAATGTGAGAAAGAGGCTATTCTGCGTCATGGCAAATTTCAGCACGGAACATCCCCTTCCTCTACAATATTTTCCGAATGGTGTTGACAATTTGAACAGGTCTCATCCGTCACACTCATTAGCATGAACCAGGATATCAATTTCTCAAAAGATATCAAATCCGTGGCAGATATTTACGAAATTGTATAGACGTGCTACGATGGAGCTGGTTTTTGGGGTCATGGAGGGACATTGGGAAGTAGAGGACATGAGAAGTCACATGTGCAACTGTCACGAGCGGAACGAGATAGGATAGGGAATGAGACGACTAGTGCCAGCATAGACAATGTCAATGAAACTGAAAAATAAACGGAATGTACTTCAAATCTCACCGCTTCAGAGACCCATAAAAGGAGTATACCTACTAAAAATATCCGCCCTTCAACATAAAACAGGAAACCCATTTTTTAAGATAAGAGAAGCCATACTTCACCTTCGCATCTACATCTCAAAACACCACCACAAACGCAGCAAATCAGGACTTTGTTTCTCCCTTTCCTCCCCAATTACCTACCCAGCATAACGCTGCAGCTTGAACAAGAAGCCCTCAATCAAACGCTCCCTCCGCCATAAAAAACTGTAAAAAGTGTCTATTTCAATGCACATACCCTTGGCCCATTCCCTCCTAAAGCATTCTAAATTATACTCTACAATCCGGGAAATATCGTCGATCTTATACTCCGGACACAGTAGTCAAAATCAGGGGAAAGCTTTGCGACCTTCAGTCCCGTTCGCTAACAAGTCGCTAGACTACTTCAACCGGATTCACTCGAAGCATTACTACACGTCGACGGCAGATTAGATTCCCCATAGAGGGCGCGATGGTTCTCGGTTAAGGGAAGTGACTTTCTCTCTTTCGTAAGAAAACGTCACTTCAAAATACCAGCCGCGCAGCTAATGGAGCAGTATCAAAATTCTTACTTCTAATGATATCTCACAATTCCTCAAATATTCTGGGACTCGGTGAGATAAATTGTACTACCCTCTCCTCTCCAATGATTTCACATCGCAACATTCGACGTTCTCGCACCCGTTCGAATCACCTATACAGTGGAACGAATATCTACGAAATGAAGATAACACCTACACTAAACGTGCGTGTAAAAACTTAAAAAGGCCTTTACGGCCGGGGCTATAGTATTGTGTCATACACAATCCTGAAACCTTCATGTTTTGTGAGGAATCGAACTTACAGAGCTAAATGCGATTCCAGAAATTTTATATATACGACCTTGCAGAGCTAACTTTTAGTCGTGGATGCGTACTCATCGTGCTCTATAGGAAGCAGATACGGGAAAGGAAATATGAATAGTGTCCGATTAATAGTTAGGATATACAGCCAAGAATAGGTTCATAGCATTATGTCTCTCGAATTATAAACAGCGGTCTAATTCCAACTCGCTTTACTTCCTACACTCAACGCCTTTTGCACTTCCCGTTCCAATTCCACTCTATTTTTTTTTCACGTACAGCATAGCCATACGTAGCCCACCAAACCCCATACACCGGCCGGAAAAGCCTGGCCTTGATGTCTGAATGCAAGCCCACCACCCGATCCAAGTAAGCGCCATAATCACACAGTTCGGCCGTCGCCGACATGGAAAGAAAAGACTTCGCTCCAAAAGCGTAGGATCTAAAGTTTTGCACAAAGGAAGGGAACATCCCAAAAGCTGCATCCTCAAACCATTGCATCCGACCAGGAGCTGCATACCCGGAAATCGAATTCCCGTGTCGGCGCGCTGAGCCCTGAACCTCCCCCACTCTGCTCTCCATACAACTCATTATTACCCATGTCGACTATTACACCTAACCCATCCTATCCGCCTTTCTCACCCAACCCGACAATCTCCCCGTACCACCCGGCAACAGCCCGTCAAACTCTACCGCCCTCGCCTCCTCCACATCCTTCCACCCTGTCTCAAGATACCACCCCGCATTCAAACCGGCCAATTCTGCTGTATCTACCTCTTGCACAATTTCTCCCAGAAGCGGCCACTTAGCACTCAGCATGGCCGGGGCAAGGGCATTATACTTCTTCGTGAACAGCGGATTCCTGATTAGTGGATTCGCGGGCTCAATAGCTGTCTGGTCGACCTGGACGTATGGGAGTTTAACGTAGCCGCATGAGATGAAGTGGATGGATCGGAGAGAGGTGCGGCGCTCGGGGTCGGCGAGAGAGTGCTCGGAGTTGAAGTCTGAGAGGTTGAGGCCTGGGGATATGATGTCGAGGATGTACATCCAGGAGCCTACGCGGGGCTGGGATTGCAGTATCGTTTGTCCATTTTGTGTGGGTTGGGGGGCGACTGGGGCAGGTGCCGGAGCAGGAGCAGCAGCAGGTTGTGGAGCTGGCATTTGCGCTTGGAGCCACCAGTGCGCAGCCACAGGCTGATTCTGTTGGTTCTGCAGCTGGATCTGGCTCTGCAACTGAGCTTGCAACACGGCAGCCTGTCCCTGAGCATGAAGATTGTTCTGCGTCTGCAATTGCTGGATCTGCAGTTGCAAGGCTTGGATTTGAGCCTGCAGAAGCTGATGAGGCGTGACGGGATTCTGATTTATTTGCTGGTTTGCTGGCGGATTTCCTCCAACGGGGGGAAATCCGAGCATCGGGCCACCTGCATTGACTGCTGCTGGTAACATATGTGCTGCTAGCATGCCGGCTACTTGCCCAGCCACTTGTTGCGCATGATGTTGCGGCTGCGCGTTTGCCTGCTGTCTGAGCATCGCTGTAAGAGAAACTGAATCCAAGACGAGCGTCTTCAAGCTGAGCTTGTCATGTTGCCGTACTAGTTCTTGCAGAACGGGAGGAGTGATCCAGCAGTTCTTTAGTGTGAGTTCCTCGACATGCGGGAACTGAAGCAATTGTTCTCTGAAATCTCCGGGGTTCTGCTCGAGTGTAGAGTCTGCAGGCAATAGTGGAGCGGGCAATATGTTTCTATTCCTCGCATGTACGCCTTCAGCATGTTCTCCACCAGTTGCCCAACCGAACGTAAGCTTCCTGATGTTTGCGCGTCCGCTAATCATGAATTTCAAAAGCTCGTAGAAGGGGTCGATACCATTAGACGGGCTGATTTTTGGTGTCTCAACGAATCCGGCTTCGTCTTTGACGACATTGCGCCACCCGGGTATCACCTGAATTCTGACGTTCTTAAGTCCCGGCAAGGCATTCCAGAAATCTTTGCGGCTCATCATAGCTACGTATCGGTCAGAAAGCTGCGATATGTTGAGAGTATGGACCTCTTTGAACGTGATGGGATTATCGATGATGGAAAGCATGTACGACGACAAGAATGCTCGCTGCGCCCACTCGGTCTCTAGTAGCCATTCCTTCTGAGCCTTGGTCAGGTTGGCGGGAATGATCGCGTTGCGCAGTTGACCTGCATCAGTAGGGAATACGCTAGATGTGAACAAAAGTCCGGTACCAGGTGATTGCGGCGCTGAAACAAACCGTTCCAACACATCCGGATCCTCGAAGGATGTTGGTATCTGTATGTCGGCAGAGTCGTGAGGGATGGCTTCGTTGATAATGTGCGGATCCAAGAAAGGCATCTCTGGCTGTTCTTGGAGCACATGGTTTGAGTACTCGAGTAGTGCTCGTTGATTTGACTCCACTCTGTAGAGCGTAGCTAGTTTCACATCACTCTCTGCGGCTCGATGGCATGATTCAATATAATCCCAAAGGTCTTTCTGCGCTTGAGCACGCCGATCGGGAATCTTCCCCAAGGTGCCGAAAACTTCAGGAAGTCTCTGAAAGATTCGGGCACGAATTGACCGATCCGGACCGTGAAGCCAACCTAAGCCGCTATTAATCGACAAAGCTAACTCTCGAACCTTAGCAAGCTCAGAAAACGCGATTTTCATCCTTGGTGTCTCGTCAGCGGCAGACTCCAGACCTGCAACGTCCTCAAACCGGCGATATTCATCATATGGCCATTCATAGCTTCCCCAAAAACTTGTATGGCGCTCGGTCAGTGTCTTCTCCGGTGGCTTCGCGAGTGCATCTTCGTTGACCTCAAAGCTCATTCCGTAACGAAGAATATGCTGACCAAAACCTCTAAAGACGTCCAGTCCGTGGCCATTATACACATCGTCACCGTTAGCATTCTTCCAGAAGAGTCCATTGTTAGTTGAATTTTTCCAGAAGAGGTGACTGTTAGGAACAACCTTCATCTTCCTCTTTCCCTTGATGTCCTGCTTTTGCTCTTTACCGAGCATGCCGTAAATCTCCGTGTTGAACGGCACAACCACCGTCTTGAACAGGACTTGTGAGACATGCCTATTGAATTCGCGGCACACCAGCCGCATCGCTTTGATATCATCGCGATTTAGGTATCCAGCGACCTCTTCGAATAGTTCGGTGGGGAACTCACCGGCTGGCCAGACAATCTGAGCTTGTGGCACGTCGGTCTCTGGAGGGGGCTCAGGGTCAGGTGATCTCACCTTTAACTTCAGAATCTTTGTCGGACGAAGCGAGTCTCGGAAGCTAAATCGTTTGGCTCTGGTTGCTGTTGCAGGAAGAGTTCGCTTCTCCTGGCCAAGTAAGAAATATTGTGCTGGGAGTTTGGCAGCGTCACGGATGTTCGGCCATACATCATTTGCTCCGGGGTGGGGAATGCCGGTGTGATAAAGCATTACAGACACAGCTCCCTTTTTGACCAATGTCTTTATCAGATCCTTTTCGTCTCCGGGCTCGAATTTCTCCCTAGGCCGCTTCATAGCTCCGGTCCCTGCTTTCAACCGCGACAGAATGCTCAAATCATCAATGGAGGATTGTGAGGATCGTGCCGCTAGTCGTGAGGAGAGACGGGAGAACTGCTCGTCACTTAGCTCCGGAAATTCATCTTCGTCTATAAATCCCACCCCTGCCATATCCATGCCCTGGTTTCGGAATGATGGTGATATTGGCCGTGTGGCTGAAAGGGAAGCGATGTCTAAACTTGTCAACACGTTAGAGAAGCTAGCGTTGGCTTCATCGTTGCCGTACGGCGTCGACGCAAACAGGGCAGATTCGTAGTCAATTATACCCTCGCGAGTGTTATCCCCGAGGCCCGGAAGTAGTGATCGAGATCCCGAACGCGGATTATGATTCTCGTTCCCAGCACTTCCACGACGTCGACCAGCTTCTAATCGAGAAGGCGATCCTGTCGGTCCGAACCCAGAATTACTTCCACGGCGGCGACCACGAGAATTCAAGGACAGTCTCGAGCCTCGTCCCCGGGCGGGCAAACCATTAGAATGGTAGGGACTATCTGCAGAGGCAGACGATTGTTCTCCGCTTGATGTGAATCTCGGTGGTGGGGCGCTGTAATATCCGAATCGGGGCCGTGTTGGTTGCGTGGAGTGACTAGGAACTTGTTGGTTCTATTTAGTGCAGAAACTTATTAGCAAATGGCTGGTGCAGATAAGTGAAGTATGAGTGTTTGGGGATGGAGGTGGAAGGCTGGGTGAGGCTCTCTACAGTGACGCAATGCAGAACACATCAGAAAAAGAGATGTACAGAAACTGCAGGAAGAAAAGAGTTATATGGGAACGGCTAAGATTATAGCGTGTGTATAACCCCTTCAAGAAATAAACGTACCTGTTCAGAAGAATTTGTTGTCACCCAGTCGCTGTCGCTTGAATCACTCGCCCATCCAATGTTATCCCGGTATAAGAGTGAAGGTCGCCGGCAAGAGGACGATTGCTCCGGTGAAATTGGACTATTTCTATTGCCCTCCATGTTTACGACAAATTCTTTGGCGGTCGGCTGGGCCCGCAGAGGTGGGAGAGACTGAGGTGGGCAGGAAAAGCTGCGGATGCGTATAAGGAGCAACGCGAGCCGGATTTCATGGATGCAGTGGGGTACATGTAGAGATTATACATGTACACAGGTCACAATCCAGGTTAAACAGAGTGCATTGAGTGTAGTGGATAAGGTTGTAGTGTTGATCACAGCGGAGTGGGAAGGTTGCGAGTTGATTGTTTCTTTCACGATCTCGACTTGAAGGCGTCTCCCCGCGACCACGAATGATGCGCAGGTGCAGGCGCGTGCCCCTCAGCCGCGCCTCATGAACGCTCCCGACAGCCTCACAGCAGCAGCACAGGCTACGCCACAGCCATGCATGGATTCGATGCAAACAATAATCCCTTCGCAAACTCTATCTCATCGTCCATGATATTGAGACAGATGCACCCCAGTAGGGATGTTTGATCTGGAGCGCTGCAGGGAACGGTACTCAAAGGGTCAAAGCACAA
The DNA here is from genome assembly GCA_010093925.1 of Zopfia rhizophila CBS 207.26. Taxonomy (NCBI): domain Eukaryota; kingdom Fungi; phylum Ascomycota; class Dothideomycetes; family Zopfiaceae; genus Zopfia; species Zopfia rhizophila. Next base: position 3,410,668 of record ML994611.1, read on the forward strand.
ACCAGCAATCATTGGAAACCAGAGAAAGAACCGTTTGATGACCACTATCGTCTGTTAAATCTGCATGCCAACAGTCAAAGGACACCTTCAAACCCCCCCCCCCCAACCACTCGTAAACCACCCGTATGACACTATGAAAATTAAGGGAATTAATACAGCTTGTCCTCGAAGGGATGAAGAAGAAACTCTTAGCAATGAAAGCAATGACAATTGAAAGGTTCAGCAATCAACAACCTCCGGCCTCTAGCGCTATGCTACAGATTGCCACCTATGACTCCGATACGCCCAAGTCGTGCATGAATCGCGTAACAGATCACCGCAACTGATATGCAAAGATGTCGTGACTGTGCATCAACCGGCCCTCCTCGTCCTCCTCATCTAGAATATCTTCCTTCGCAGTATCACCCGCCAGATACTCGAGGAACTCCCTCCAAGAGTGGTAGATGGTCAGGTCCAGAGTTCGCGGGCACCATACACATATTTGCCATTCGACGGCCATGGCCTCTTCTTTGCCAGCATGGAAGTATTCGAGAAGCCTGTTGACATGCTGCCGCTGCAGCTCATTGAGCTGGGCGTAGGCTGCGAAGAAGCTTGCCCCTATCTTCTTCCCGTATTCCGGCTCGACAAGCCAGACAAACTTTGAGTCCTCCCCGCCATCATTGACCTGGATCACACGATCGAGAATCGCCCAGTCTACCTTCACACCCAGGTTAGGGATGTACACGATATCCACCGAAGCTTCGTTCCATATCTCCTGTTGCTCCGAGGCATCGAAAACGTGGACAGCATCTGTACCGAGCAGCTTGGGTTCGCCATAGAAGCCATTCCAGTATGATTCCATTCCGTTAGTCAATGATAGGAACTCCTTGTAATCGTCGGGGAGCTCATGGCCGAGCTTCTTTTCCAGCGCCGCAATCTTTTCCTTTGTCGCTCCCTCATGGAGAATGGTGTCGGGGGGCTCATCCGGATCATCGACATCCATCTCCTCCCAAACGGCGTTTTTCAAAGTATTCTCATTACACATTTTGATCAAGTCCTTCATAGGCGTATCTTTGAAGATCCTTCGAGCGCCCTTCTCCAGTCGTTCCTTGAATGTTTCAAACACCTTGGTTTGGAGGGCGGCAACCTTCTCTTCATCTACCCCTATGGCGTTTGCCAAAGCCTTGTCCTTCAGCAACTGCCATACTTGTCGCGATTTCGAAAGATCAACCCAGGTCGAGTGAAAGTTGTCCGCGAATGTCTGAAGGACTTCAAGCGCCTTCTCTTTCTCACCCATGAACAGCGCGAGATCGATTGCAGCCGTGAGGTCATCTGGTCGGATTTGCGCATCGCCCCAGGCATCCATTTTACCCTCTCCGGTTGCCGTCGCAATCAACTTAGCCAGCCCCTCTTTAGTCGCATTTGTCTCCCTCTTCCAAAGAATGCGCTCAGTTTCCAGTTTCGACAGGGCCCCCGGCGTGCGTTCCTCGGCTGGAACAGAAGCGGGCCACAGGCCAGTCGCCTCCCAAGCAAAGTACAACCCAGGACTCCATGACGACTTACAGCCCTTGCTGAAGCTCTCAAAGAGGACAAAGAGTTCAGTCGCCGTGTCGATATAACCCAAGAGTGCAAACTCCAAGGCTACATCGAAAAGATTTCTTGCGACATCCCAAGGATCCTTCTCCCGCAGAATCTGGTGCTGATCGAATTTCCTCCCCATCCGGTGCGACATACCTCGTCACAATCTAAAGCTATTGTTAATGGTCCAGAGACCAAGTGACGATATGTTTGACAAGAAAAAACAATGATAGAGAAGGGGCGCTAGGGGAGCACTTTAAAGGGAATAGGGTCAATACTTATGGTGTGGAGCAGCACTGACTCGCCGGCGTGGATCCAACGATTCGCAAGGTCTCACGGCTCTTTAAGAGCTGACGCCTCCATCAGCCACTCGTCTCATTTCAATTCGCGCCGATGCATAGCGATCCCGAGCGCAAGTTTTCTTTTGCTTCGAACAGCACTATAACCTAGCTGGGGACGCTAGACCGGTAAACGGGACGGGAGGATCCTACGCTAGTACCCTTAAGTCTGGGGTTGACGTCGGGGAGGCTTTCCCCTTGCATAACTTTCGATATATTTGATGCACAGGGAAGCCTCCATCTGGAGCCTCGATTCATTTCCACAATTCGGACAATAATGGCAGATGCTGGGAGCAGAGAGGTACCGAGGGCGCACTGGAGGGGGGTCTAGAGTGGGAACAACCGAAGTGCGGCAAGTCAGTTTCAGCTCAATTTGTGGCGCTCCCGATGCGTGGGGGCATCCTCTGATGTTCCGAGGATTTACCGGCAGCGCCCTTGTCCCCTGTTGAGATAAGAAATTTCCTTACACAGTATATGGTCGTAAAATGAGATGTGATCACACGGCACTGTGGTTGCTGAAAAATTGGTGACATACTGTGGTATCCGGCCAGAGTTTCATACATTGGCAGTGCGCTGCATGAGCCCCTTGTGGCGCATTAATATTTCCATACACCAATCAGAAAGCAGGCTGCTATAGAGGGACACATTTTCTTGAGCAATCCCACATTCAGATTGGTGTAAATAATTCTACGCAGGTGCCGGGGGTAAAGAAGTGCAGACCGCCTTTGGGCAGAAATCTGAGGATTATGACGGGTTGATTGGTGGCAGAAAAAAGCGGTCTGCACTTCTTCCCCCGGCACCTGCGTATGGCGCTGCATGGAAACACTCCGGCAGCGCACTGACAATATACAAAACTTTGGCCGGATACCACAGTCCTTTAAATGCGCTTCGAAACTTTGTTTTACCTTCGAACGAGATTTTTTGCGCCTCAGAGAATCTATCGCAAATTGTCAGGTCAGCTGTTATGATCATCCTTGACAAAATTGTGATGTGCCGAGCAGACAGGGGCCACTTCTTGCCCTGCACGTACGCACACAGGGTCTATGGCAGCGGAGCCGATTGGTTTCCGTTGCTAACCTGCATCGCAGGCAACCGGAAACGGAAAAAGGAAAGGTTGGTTCAAAAGCTAAGTGAAAGTGGTTTCGCGGATGCTCTCCCGACTCCTTACGTCTTTCTTCCGGACTTCTTGCCATGATCCTCGTCCAGTGGTGGTGATCTTGGGCCGTTGCATGCCCTCTGTTTTCGGGTACAAAAGCAGCGCTTGCGTCCTGAATCCCGGAAAAGTCCGTCCGTACGAGCACTTAGACTTTAGCAAGCCGATCTTAAGACAGACTTCAGGAAGCCATTGGCGCTAAAACTCCATATCTAATTCTTTAGACCGTACGCTTACCTTTCGCAGAGAACTACGACTTTCTGCATCGCAACCCCTAAACTCCGACACTGCTAATAAGCATCTTCGATTCATCTACGTATTACCCTGCGCATAATCTCGCAGAGAAAGCGTCGATTCGCTATCCAGAAGGTCTTTCGCGACATGCAGCAGTCGGATAAAGAACTGAGTCACAAAATGCCGACAGCATCTGCACAGCAACCCCCAACGACAAGATCAAGGTCGATCGGATGACGTTCAATCATTATTAGCCGCACTTGAACATCGCTGGATGACTGCATCTGACATGAACAGGTTACATGCCCTAATGCAGACGATATCGACGTGATGGCGACTTTCTCCGAAAAGTGTTTGCTTTTCGCAGGTTACACATGCCGTCAATAGCTCTGTCGTTTATTCATGTGGCCCTCTCTGTAGCCTCCTAACGATTAAGGTTGGCCTGCACAAGGGAAAAGACTAGGAAGTAAAAAGGAAATAGGGCTCGCTTTCTAAATTGAAACGGAACGTTCCGGGCGAGAACCAAGGTATGCCAGAGTAACAAAGCTGCCCGATTATGGCGCCTAGGCATCTCGACCCAAAAGTCTACAGCCACTTCGAGGATGGCATCATTGGGACTACTTCATTGGACACAGCTCAGCAATGGTCTTTTCTCGCAATCATATACAAGACAATCATGACCTAAAAACCTGCAAGACGGAGCCAGATGCAGTAAATGCTGAACATGGATACACGAAAAAGCGCCAAAGAGTAGATACAATGGCAAATAGACAGAATATCTCTTTCAGAGCAGAAAAGAGCCTTTCGGAAATGTTGATAGGTGAGATTAGCTCATGTGTCGTCTTCAATTCTAGGATTCATTAGAGGAACGGAGGATTTATCTGGTTTATGCTATGAGACGAGCTTCCGTTTCTTCGCGAGGTCATCCTGTGTGGCGAGAAAACCTTGTCGTCTTCGAATATCATCGCGCACTGGTTGTATGTGGTGGGAACGTACTGCATTGGAACTGTGTGAAGCGATTTGTATGGAATCCAGAATCGGCTTAGTGGTAATCGATGTCGCAGGCGCGTTGTATCTGCCTGTCTACCCATCATGTCATCCAACCTCCTGTTCATATTCGAGACTCCTCTCACCATTTATCCGTCACCACTCGACGTCAGCACAAGAGGGAAACGTCGTAACGCATTCTGTTTTCGGAAAGGTGGTTCTCCCTGAAAATTTTCTGAAACGCAACTGTAAGGATATGAGCACAAGTGTAGTGAAGAGGATTGCATTGTTGACTGAGGATACGCATTCCCTATAGAGATTTATATGTACAGGATGAATGCCAAGTCGGGAGAGCATCCCTCCGACCAGGTAACGTGATAGCGTGGTCTCACAGCAACTAATCCCAACAAACAAACACGGCCCACAAGGCAGCAGTAAATTTATATATTCAACCCTGAGCTTACCCTTCAAATTGTGCAGCACCGAAACGACTTCGGTTATTAAAATCTTTCGTTCAGCTTTTATCCCGTCCCAATTCCCTTCAATTAGTACAATTGACGAGTTTTCCTACGAATATGACGTACACATCTCCCACAGCACCCCGACCTCTGCTTCTCGACTTACCACGCGAAATTCGTGATGAAATTCTTCACTATATTGTTTTACCTCAACACGTGTTTACTTCGACCCCAAAACCCAATCCGTACTCCTTGCATCGCTCGAATAAGACTGAGGGGACCTTTATCGATACACGAATCTATCTCCCAGCACGGTCACCGACAAACGTTCTGGGTGTATGCAAGCAATTGCATGAAGAATGTCTGGAATTCATTGCTTGCATTGCGAACTCACATCGTCCAGCACCAATTTCCGATCCCCGGCCGGTAGAAGAAAGCCGGAGTAATCAGCTCGCCGCAAGAGCAAATACCGATATCGAAGAGATATCTGAGAGGAAGAAAGATGATGGGTCTGTCCGAATTACTATGGAAATCCTTCGACCAATTCGCGGGGCAATGGGATTTTATGTTCCGACTCGAGATGAGCTTTCTCCCCGGTTCATGGCCTTACTACTGCTCCTACGGCAAATCAAGAGAGTCAAATTCATCATTTGGGGAGGATGGGACTGGTGGAGAGGACCCAAAGAAACACTAAGTAAGGTTGGAAAATGGGAGAAGGCTAGATTCCAACGCACGACATCAGACCCGACAGATGAGCTTCAGCAAGCTCCCAAAGCAGAGTTTAGCGCTACTCAGCCTGAATCTACCAAGCCAGATCAATTGTCCGTTGCGGTTGATAGAGTCTTAAGGCATCTACCGCTTGTCGAGGACGTCAGTATCGATGTACTAATGCATGTATCAGATTATTGGAATTGGGATCTCCCGGAAGTCAGATGGGAAGGCATTCAGGGTTGGCTAGATGGTCGAATCTACCCGAATGATGAGAGAAAGTTGAAGAGGGTGTACAGAAGATTGATTGCCTGCAACCCGGCCGCTCCCGCCCGCTTTCTTACTTTCTATCGCAAACTCGAAGTGTGGGAAGATAATGGACGAAGCGGTACTGGTAGGCTGGTGCATATTTCAGAAGGTACAGCAGAGGTAAGTGTACTATTTGCCCGGAGTGTAGTGGGCCATGCATTGACTATATAGGTTCCTGAGGAATGGGATGACGATCAGCCAGAACCACAATTCACAAAAACATACGATCGGGTCGACTAGGCCATCAGTGTCCCGTCTAGCCCCACTGCACCCTGTAACTTCCAGCGTTATAGGCATATAAACTAGCCTAAACTCTCTTACTAGTCTCATCGATTTTCTACAATTTCTTGTTCCGTTGCATTTTAACCTCAGCTCTCAAAGGTTGCATCTAGACGGCGGGATTTCAATTTGCGACCTCGCCTCCCATAAGCTTACTAGGAGCCTAATCTTCATTATGTCTTACGAGCAGCATCCAAGATATCCAAAAGTCCGCTCATTGTCCATTTATTTTCATGTGTTACTGTTTCTTTGCCAATCAAACAATCGGCCCACTATCGTTGTTTTAACCTAGGAAAAATGTTTCTCGAACGTCCGGGTATCCCGACGTTCGATTTAAATTGTTAATTAAGCATCGGAAGATTTCCCTGAAACAATGGACTAATTGTGGGGAATCCCGGTCCACCTATTGGGATCTATAACCTCTCCAGCACTAGTGATTTAAAAGTTTACGCGAGGGTAATGAAAGGCTTGTAGGGCTTTTAGGCGCGGAGATTTGAGTTGAAAAAGAGATCCTTTTCGCGGGGATCTACAATTTCAGGAGAAATAGTGTCGGTACACACGTACGACATCCGAGATAGTGGAGAAGCACTTCATTTTATTTTTCCGTAAGCCATGGTGCAATGCCTACGTTACCTAACCCTTCAGCATTATGCTCCACCTCTGCTTTAGGACATATATCATGAGTGAAATGCCCAGACTTGTTTCTAGTCTACATCTCTGCGAGCCCTATTGGAAACTTGATTCCAATCCACTATGAAGCTCTCCACTCTTCTCGGCTTCGCCAGTATGGCAGCCCTCGCACTCGCGGCGCCAACAGCCACCATCGAGAAACGCGCAGATATGTGTGGAGATTGGGACTCTCAGGTCACCGGATCCTACACTCTCTACCAGGTTTGCAACCCCTCTTTCCCAACCATATACATCCATATTCTAACATTCGGCTCGAGAATCTCTGGGGCAAGAGCTCTGCCACATCCGGATCCCAATGCTCCGGCATTGATGGCCTTAGTGGCTCAACCCTGAAGTGGTATGCAAAATGGTCATGGTCCGGCGGGTAAGCTCGGCTTCCTACGCTCTTTTCGTCTTCCCTTTCTAACATCCACAAAGTCAGGGCCAGGTAAAAGCATACCCCAACGTCGTAACATCTATCACTCAAAAGGCTCTCTCTGCCTACTCCTCAATGCAGTCGTCTTGGCAATGGAGCTACACTGGTTCTTCTATCGTCGCAAACGTTGCATATGATCTCTTCACCTCTAGCACTGCCTCTGGCTCCGCTCAATATGAAATCATGATCTGGCTCGGCGCACTCGGCGGCGCTGGACCTATCTCTTCTACTGGTCAACCAGTTGCAACCGTTACGCTTGCGGGCAAGAGTTGGAAGTTGTACAGTGGGAAGAACGGACAAATGCAAGTGTTTAGCTTTGTGGCGAGTAGCAACGTCAGCAGCTTCTCCGGCAATTTACTGGACTTTGTGAATTATCTAGCTAGTAACCAGGGGTTGAGCAAGAGTCAGATTCTGCAGAGTGTGGGTGCGGGGACTGAATCGTTTACAGGAAGCAATGCTGTGTTCACCACGACGGGCTATAGCTTGTCAGTTACATAAAGGGTTGACACTACTTACCCGGCAAGCAACTTTTGCTCACGGAAGACACTGAGAGTCCAGGGTAAGTTGCATGATAGGTGATCGAAAAAGCGACTGGGGGAAGGCAAGAAAGCCAGACATCTTCTTGTATTTAAATTTATCAATTAGTAGTATATATTCTTTCTCTCCAAGTTCCAAAACCCTTCCCTCATCCTCAGAATCCATCCCTCATCCACGCCTCCTCACTCAAGGAGCAAAATCGCAATAAATATGAAACTCCCAATACCTCCCCTGCCCAACACACCCATCACTCCCCTTTTCAAGACACGTCCAAACCCAATCCGTATCATCAAACGCCCACCCACTCTCCCCAACCCCCTCCTTCTCAACCTCAACATGCATCGCAACATAAAACGTCCGATCATTACTACACAGCGTACTACAACCCGGTGTCCTCCTTCCCAGTCTCAACGGCCACCCATTATCTTGCAGAAGACTTCCTACTAGCGGAATGCTACAAGCCACCTCTGATTTAGAGGAGGTGATTGTGCAGTGCCCGTTATCGGAGCGGTAGGGAAAGTTGCTGTAATCAGAAGAGAGGAAAGTGGTCGTGTAAGTGAGTTGGACTTGAGTGGCCGTATAGGTGAGGGAAGGCATGGTAGGGAAGGTTATGATTATGGCGGTTTTGTTGGTGTCGAAGGTTGTGCGAACATCTCTGTAGGTTGGTGTTAGAGGGGTGGAGAGAGAGGGAGAAAGGTGGAGGGTATTGCCGCCTGGCCAGATGCTGATGCAGCCCGGGTAGGTTGGTGTTCGTAAGTCCAAGGAGGGAAGATTTGGTGCGTGTGGAGAGATGTCATGGGGGAGAGCGGAAATGCTGGATGTCCATGTTCCAAGGATGGCAAAGAAGAGTGTGCGAGATAAGTTCGGCATGGTAAGAGGATCGATGTGGTTCGATTCGTGTTTAGGGTAGCACGATCCAGTGTAAGGAGATGAAAAAAAGCACACTATTTAAATGGGTTGCGGAAGCCGATTTATACTTCACCGAAGAATATATTGTTACCTTCAAACGAAGCAAGAAGATAAGATAGATTGCATAAGGAATGCAGGTGGGAACTGGTGTTCCGACAATCTAGACTTGTTCGACAGTGCGATTTCACAGTTTGGTAAGCAACGAAAGCGGTGGAAGGGCTTACCTGCATGTAGGATGTACGATCATTTTAAAAAGGTCAGCGAGTTACCGATTAGGGTAAATTTTCCCCATGTGTATATGCAGAGGTTTCCTCATTCTACCTTGGGTGGGATATTACCAACTACATTACCTCCAATACCCTCATTCTGGCTTTATCCTGCCCCGTACTCATGGCGACAAGAAACTTTGAATAGCTAGGGCCGGGTACCTAGACAGAAGAATTTCCGATTCGACTGGAAATATAGCGTAGGGTGCAGGTTGAAGCCTAAGATGCATATATCGTATGTGTGATCTTCTGTATATCTTATTGGAGCTGGAAGTGTGTTGTATATACCTCGTACTCGTATTCTGTTCCTCTATCACATCTAAGGAAGCAACCCATTGTTGCGCACTTGAATGAATTGATCAACAGCACTGACACGAGATAATTCGAAGATTCGGCACGAAAAAGTTGAAGGAATGACAAATTCACTAAGACTTCACTTTTCAAACACAATGTATGATCGAAGTTTGTTACAGCCTTGATAAGATCGGATACGTCTATTGGTGGCTGTCCTTGGCGCGCATGCTGTTATTTAAAGACACCGTATCCGTGTAGCTAGGGCCTCGATATATCGAACTTCCTCTAGTATGGTTCGATGTGGTTGACATGCTGCGTATTTACGGTGAACCCGAGCTCCCGTGGATTACCGTTCTTCGAATTCAAATGGGAGGAAGGTTTGATTCCGGAAGCGCCTTGCGATTATGTTCCCCCAAGAGCGCAAAATCCTTAATCGATTGTAGGATGCTGAGCGAGCATTGAGTTCAGATACACCTATCGGAGAGTGATAATTGCGTCAATTCTTCGTGGCGATCCAAAACGAGGGTCGGTAAATGTTATGCAGCATACTCAGTGGGTTTGAGATGTACCCGGTCTCAATCTTTCCGATTTCATGCTTCTCGATCGTAAAGCCTAGATGCTCGACTATTTTGACCACCTCCTCATCCGTGAGCTCAACTGAACCAGGGTCGCCAATGCCTGCATCGATGGGCTTCTGTGCATTCTTCGACTTCTGAACGCTTTCTTCGCCAGAGCATTGTAACCTCGACGCATGATGCCACAGGAGCGGTCCGAGATTTATCCAGATACCTCCAACCTTGAGACAGTTTCTCACGGCTTCAATATATCTTATGATATTCGGTGCGGTATCGATGAAGAAAACAGTGGTGACGGCATCGAACGTCTCATGGAAACCTGGTTGGTTATACAGAACACAAAAGTCTCCAGCTGACATGCTCATTCGCTCAGAAGCGGGAACACGGATTGTCTCAGAGGGTTGTGCAAGCTCCGTTCCTGGATGAACATCTGGAATCTGAAAAGTTTGGAATTGGTCCTCGCGCTTGAGATGGTTGGAACAGTTTAGAGCAAATGGTGCAATTTTATATTGGCCCACCTGCGTCATGTGATTCAAGACGAGCGAGCTAGCCATGAGCTCGTGGTATGATATCTCGTTCCCTTCCACAGAAAACCCGGCGCGGCATATATCGAAGACAAGCCTTCCGAGCCCTGCACCAGGCACCAGGACTCTAAATGATGTTTTATCCAATTCGGGGGACTTCGACGCTCGGGAGAAGAACTCTGCTTCAAGGGTATCTAGAACTGGATCAAAGCATTTTGCTCGTTCTACAGCGCCCTCGGCACTCCAATCTCGGTAGAATTGATGAACACAGCTTCGAGCTTTGTCCATATCATTTTGTGTGCTATGAACGCCTAAGTGGTCCAATACGGTAGAATAGATTTTGAATTCATCGTGAGCGTCCTTCACGGTTACAATCGAAGCAACCCAATCACTGTCGATGGAAGGGGCAACGAATGCTCGGAATCCAACTTTGAAGATTGCTTCTGCGAGCTCAGCGTTGGAGTCTATCAGGTCATCTAACTTTGACAGAGAATCAAGAATCGAGAAAGGAGGCTGAGATAGGAGAGTCCAGTGCTCCGAAGGAAGAGAGTAGAAGGCTTGTCGGCGGACATGGGTTGCGTTGAAATGTGCTAAGCGTCGATATGATCTACTCATGTGAGTGGTTTGTTACATAGAAAGCTAATGATGAACATGTATTAAAGAGGGACTCTTAAGGTTGGAGGGAAGCTTAGTCTTACCGGAATGAGTCAAGAACAGACAAGAGATGCTTTTGCTCATCAGGGTCAGCGAGCGGATCAAAGTCGCCATTCCATTCTCCTTCTGCCATTCCGCCTCTTTCTGGATTTCGACAATCCCGAATATTAATCAGGGTCTTCTTCCAAAAAAGGGGTCCTACTTTATTCTACCGCCGGGACACGGCGCAGGTCAACTCAAAGGCCTGAAACGCAGTGACGTTGAGGACGTCGTTGCAACTCGCAATGGAAGCTTTAACCCAATATACAAGCCCCTTCCATGATGACAGGTTATCGTTAAGCTGAAAAGGGAGACTGAAGATGAAGGCCAACCTCAGACAGTACATGCAGGTACAAACAGTCTTTGGCATTCACGCCTGTTGGCTCGGCACTGGCGGGGAAATCCGAGGTTTCTCCGAAGCCCTGACGAAGCGCCAACCTCGAGCTAGTGGTGAAAAGCTGACGACTGAAGAATTTCTGAGACATCCTCCGCGAAGCATTTCCGAACGATGGACTCCTCACTTCCCTATGGAACTTCGCCTTCTAAACCAATCGAGGTTTCATTTCCCCTGCCTGGGGGACCTCAAACCAGTATTCACCTCCAGCTGACGAACAACCGCACTTCACTTCTGCTCTTCCTAACAACTACAACCGTTGAATCCTCTACTACTGTTGCACCTTTAGGCAGCTTTGTATATGCCATGCCTAACGTGCGTATTCCTTCGGACCCTTCTATGATTATTGTCAGTGACTAACATGGGATACTTAGCGCACCTCTCCGTCAAATCCTTTCAGCACCGCCCTGTATACGCAAAGCGCGACATTAGACTTTACGACGCGGTTAGCAAAGGTCCTGGCACGAAAGGCTGAGAAGCCTGTGTATGTGGGGAACTCGATTAGTTTCGCGAGTGCAGGCATGGGTGGGACAGTTGAGGAAGAAATGGAAGGGTTTAGGAGATGTGTCGAGGTTGTCATGGATGTCCTAGATAGGGAGAAAAGGGTGGATGAGTAGGCAGGTATTTGCTGAAAAGTGGCACTTCATAATTTAGAAGTGCTGGTTGGAATATATGGCGACATATTGTTAAGTTAACTACCTGGCAAAAAGGATGTCCACCTCACGTAAGTTGGGCCACAGCTCAGAAGTGTGCAACAATGTGCAAGCTGATACATGAGATAGTCGAACATCACTGCGGAAAGGCCAAAAAAAACGTCGACTAGGACACCTCCTTGACTACCTATCGCATTTTTCCCTCATCGAATTGGGACATAGAGCAACCAAGGCTCGCTACTTCATCTGATCCAAGCGCTCTTTGGTACTCTACTTCACCTCCTCAGAAATATCGGGGTTGTTCATGGTCGCCTTCAAGCCGCCAGCCCTGGAAGGTGTCAGTCAAAATCTCGAACTGTTCAGATGGTTGCAACGTACACATTGCCAGAGTTCTTGCCCTCCGAGGAGTGACTCTCGATGTTCCCACCGTTGAATTCCTGGCCGAGGACCTCATAGGAATGCTGCGACTCCTTAGAAGTATCTATAGCCTTGCTAGTGTGAGAGAATCTTCGACGAGGGTCGAGACGTACTGGAGTTGTTGAGATTAGCCTTGTGGCCGCTGACGATGTCTGGGTTCTCACCAGTACGTGCGAAATTATAATAAACCATCTGGAAGCATGCTTCCTTGATTGGACACGTTGATTGTTGCTTGCGGCTAGTGTTCTAGTGTGAAGGATGCTTTAATATATGTTGATGGGATTGCTTGAGCTGATGAATGTTTTCACAGGGAGATAATTGAGGGCTTTTATATTTCCTTGCGACACAGATCGGAATAGTTCAATCTGGTACAGTGACCGGTCTCCTCATTACATGTCAGAGGATGCTGCATGAGATGAACCCCATGTCTTTCGTAGTTCATGCATCAAATGACATGCCCTACTTGTCTTACAGGAGGTCAAAGTTGGAGCCAAGCTATTAAGCTAAGCTGTAGAGGCACGTTTGGCGGACGGCTGTGTCCTCCTAAGCAACACTACTGACGGATGAGGCCAGTTCCCAGGAACGCTATGACATGGCTAGTCCTCTTGCAGTAGGTGAAATCGTCATGACGCCAGGCAGTGGCTTAAAATTGTGCGATTGAATCGTACAAATGGCGTAATATTGACTGCTCTTATGTAGACGCTCGGGGAAGTCACTTTGCGTCCTAGCTTATTTCTTGCCTGCGGCAACTTACAAACCGAGCTGATGTTTGGTGGCTGAAAGTGGTGACGAAAGATAGGAAATTCTGAGGCACTGGCCAAAGTGAAATGGGAAAGTCGAGTGAAGAGATGCTGTTCCTGAATGATCGACAAGAACTCTCGGACCGCTTTGCAGCCCTTGCCCGATCGATCTCAGATCTGACGCAAAGTCTGGTTCCAGGATACAACGTGGATGGTACATTCTGGCTGCATGGCGAATTCGTGAGAGTCAAAAGACGTGCGGAAGTCGAAAATGTGCATGAGACGATGAGCAACGTGAGCTGAATGACGTCTATGATCGTGGGCGTCACAGGATCGGGCAATGAGAACGCGTCAGGAAACTTAGTTCGTTCCGACATCATCAGCCTCCTCTTCATCATCCACTAATCAACCATTCCTCGGTCATGAACTTGGCTTCTGCATTGCACTTGCAGCCCACTTTGACCTATGTATCGCCGACTATCAACCTTTCCCAAAGTTTGAAAGGCATCCCCAATCATGCCCAGCCAACCGGCAGTTGGCAATCGGCTCTCCATTAGCACTTCCACGACTTCGATTCTATCGAGATTTGTATCAATATGCTGCCGCTTCTCGGAAAATTCCTTATGAAAGCATACGTTATTCCTATGTCTCTGAATGTCGTTGGAGTAATACCCCCCTCCTTGCCTGTATATCATCGCTCATATCGTATTACGAATTTCCTTTCTATTCTAGTCATTCTGCTCACGTCTCCAGGTATTCCTCATCTGGTATTTTCTCCATGTCCAGCTGGACTGTGTTCAATATTCTATCATCATCGTACCTAGGTGACATCTACTCCTGAGGGTTAACGACCAGTTTCCCTCTTACCTTCCCTTCAAAAACATCTACACTTGCCTGCTGTACGGCTACCAGTCCTCCATCCCTTCTCGTGAACTTCACTGGCTCAACTAAGTTCTCTTTTAGCACCTTTGGCAGATACTCCCTATACCACCATCCTCGGAACTCACCGTTTTCATCCTTCTGGGCGGCTTTGGAGAACGGTTTGTATATCCTTTCGACATTGGATGGCAGGCCAACTTCACCTCCTAGGACCGACGCGAATCGTCCGCCTTGGGGTTGGAGCAAGGATGCTAGCGCTTTTTGGGAAGCTGGATCACCACTGCCGGTGAAAAGGTATTTATAAGGGCCGAGTGAGCGAAGCTGATCCACAACGTCTGGAGCTTTGTAATCGACTACCTCGGAGGCCCCAAGGCGTTTCTGGCGTTCTGCATCTCTTGGAGAAGCTGTGACGATTACAGTATGGCCAGCCTTTTTAGGTTACTGTTAGTGACTAATATCTAATCACTCTGAAACCAAGAACTCAATACACTTACGCTCTTTGCATATTGCACTGCATGACTTCCCACTGCTCCGCCAGCCCCCCAGACAAGGACTTTCTCTCCATCACTCCCAGTCCCTGGCTTTCCCATCCCAAGGAACAGGTGTAGGGCTCCGACCGCCGTTTGAAGTGGAAACTCAATTAGGACTGCCTGCTCGAAAGCAATATCGCCGATCTGTCATGGAGTTAATGACAATCCTCAACCCTTTAGCGTGGAAGCTACCTTCGCTACAGTTTTAGCATTGCAAATTACGAGCTGCTGCCACGTTCCTTCGCGTCGATTTGTTTCCCCACCTTTTACAAGAGCCTGCGTGTCGAAGACGACACGGTCGCCTGCGGCAAGACCTGTGATGCCTTCTCCTAATTCCTCAACGATGCCGGCACCGCTGCTTCCAAGAACTGCAGGAAAGCTTTCCAATGCCCCAGCACCCCCGTATCCGGATAGCAACATCTTTGCATCTAGGGGCTGAATAGCAATGGCTTGGTTGCGGATCAAAATTTCTCCGGGCGCTGGATGATTGCGTGGAAGGCTCGTCACCTCCAGGGCCTTTCGTGCACCTGGAATGAGCGCTGCAAGATTTTGGGAACTCATTTCGTCTATACGAAGGTGAATGAACCTGGTTTGGAGACAAATCTAGCGTGAAAATTGCCTTCAGGACTATGAGGAGGGGATTTTTGCAAGACCACAAGTGGGGGTTGGCAGAGGTAGGTGTATATTCACGACCATTCCTCCCTCTAATATATTTTTAAAATCGCATTAGCTTGCAGAAAATGCTAGCAAAGGTTTGAAAGAATGATAGTGCGTCAATTATATCACGCAGCTAATTCCGCGCGCTCAGATAAGCTATTTGTCAATCCTTTCATAATCCCAATTTCCATCTGGAACTCCAATCTGCCGAGCAAGGAACTGCATCGTGACATCGTCAAAGGGTCGAAATTCTGTTGTGTAAGCATAGGGTAATCAGCGGACCGCACGAAAGGAAAGTCCGTCAATTAACCCGCCTTGAGAGCTGAAGACCCTAAATTAGGGCATTGGCTTAGAGTCGACCCGTCGACTTCGACAAGATGAATCGAAAGTCTACAAGACGTGAAGCTTTCTGTCGTCAGAAGTTACTGATAACTGTATTAAGGAGGACTGCAGATAATAGAGCACACAAGGACAGTAAGCACCGGACTATTTCTTCAACACCATGCAAATGTATCGTTGATTTTCGCTTACTTCTGCACAGCCTCAGCCACGACGACGATAATAGGACCTATCGCAGCAGACCTATTGGTAGTCCGCGTGCTAGGTAATGAACCCGTGTTCCGAGTAGAAGGAGATGACTGCAGAACCAAGTTGTCTGAGATCAGACAGTTCAACAGCTCCTCAAATTTGGCAATATTCTAGAAGCATTCGTCTTCCACCGCCCTCATTTTCACCAAGGAGCCCTGCCAGGCTAGATCCTAATCACTTAAGCGAGAAAATCCCGCTTACAAAACCTCCGACTAAGGTACTAATCTTGATCTCTCAACACGATTGGATGCCTAATTTGGGACATTATGCTGTTTTGTGGTCTTAGCAATGACCTCATGGCTGTCCCAATTGGGAGACATTATCCTCGAGGCCGGGGTGCGGGCCATGGCGGAAATTTACACAGTAGCTGAGTAACACCCACAATTTCAACGACATCTCGTGTTAACAACAACTAATATTAGACTTTCTCGGACATCTGATTCGTGCGCAGTCCCTATTAACGAACTTTGACCATGACGACTTCCACAGAGTCAGTGCGCTCGAATCACATCGGTCGTCCCGTTAGATGTTTTCTCCTACCAAACGACCTCCAGCTTGCTATTCCGAGTTTGGATAACAACCAAGAAGAAAGTGTAGCAAGTTGAATGATAGGATGGGAGCAAGCGCGCCACTAATCGCGTAAATGTGCCATTTCGAAGGAACTTTGCAGCCTTTCCGTTGAACTGACCAATTTGGCATGCTTACCAGAATGAAGACAAAACATCAAATTCCAGATGGGCCTAGTGGAGGCGCGAATTTCCTTGGTCAGTATAACATGTCTCGGAGAACTTCATGCCGTAAGAGCCACAAGGATTTCGGTTCTCTTCAACGCACACAGGAAATCCTGCATCGGAGGACACATTTCCTTTGGTATACATATCGACCCCATTCGTCTATCCTTGCGCGAACAACCGGTCACCGTGCATGCGGCTCAGAATAAGCATCTGACGACAGCAACCCTAGAGCCTCCCGCTGCCAGATCCACTCTCACTGGATACCTATCCCAAGATTCGCACAACCCGAGCCGGACCCCACCGCGGCTAAAAAAGGTCCTATCCGTTATTCACCTAAGCAGTATCCCGGCTCCTCCGCAATCTGACCATCACCTACTGACCGGAGGACTTTTGAGTATATCGATATCATTCGTCAGTGACCCAGTGATTCGACCCGATATTAGGAAGTGATACTACGCTCTGACCCCCACCACTGTGCTCGGGCCACCAATATCACGATTACTTCATGCTTTGGAGGCTTATGCTACTGAATCTTTTCTGAGTTCAGATTCCTTCTTTCCTGCTATCATCATACGCCATCGTGATCGCGGGATCCGGCCGCATCTTTGGAGATCGTGGCCCCGGTAGTTGGAACGCAGACATATAAAGACCTGACGCTGATCAGTTTCCAAGGTATACAAAAACATCAAGGAATCAACTCATCACTTTTCACTTCACGCCACCGACTCGGAATTCCGGCATAGCGCTTCCCAGCCACCATCGTCATCACTTCAACTCTAGCATTAATCTGGAGTTGAAGCATCACCGCATTCGATAAGACCATCATCATATGAGTAGTCAGCCAACACGATATCCTAATCCTAATACATTGGACTCTTCAAACGAAAGAAACTCTAAAGACACGCCAGTAAACCCTAAGACATCAAGTCAGCAAACCACTGAATTTGACGGCCGCCAACGCGTCGAGAGGAATCCTCAACTTACCAGCCAACTACGCTCCCAATCAACTCCTGATCTCCCCTCAACAGCTTGGAACCAGCCCTCTACAAGCGTCAGTCGGCCAACGCCGCTAATTGTCGTCACCGGATCGCCAGAAGCGATTACTTCACAAGAAGCAACACCATCAACCGAATCCGCTCCAAGACAAGGGAGACCTCTCGTTTCTCGGCACCGGTCTGGAAACAGCTCTTCTCAGCCTCCAAGGCGATCCAGCACCCCTTACTCCAGGCCCCGGTCTCGATCGCAACCTCAAGGGACACGAACAGCCACAGTAACAGCGATGTCTTCAGCATCGTCTTCGCCAGGAAACACCTCTACTTCCGGTCCATCGGGTTCATATGGCTCAGGATCAGGATCTAATCCTTCCTACCATCTTCCATATGCGCCGTTTCCGTATCCAATGCCCGGCAATGCCGCCAATCGTGGTGGCCAGGGAAATCAGGGGAGCAACAGTGGATCGGGAAAGTAGATGAATCGGTTGGCTTTCAACGAGCGACTTCATTGCATTTGCGGGCGTTTTCAATATGACGAGACGGCTTGATATGAGTTCCGAGATACCATGCATAGAACGGGTGTATATGACGGCGCTGGCTCATTGTCTGATCTTTTTCCTTCTTTGTCGCCCATTTCCTTTTCTTTGCTCACTTTGGACGGTCTTTCCATGTCTTTCTCGGTTTCAACGACAGCATCGCTACTCTGCCTATCGGCTGGCCACCGATGGGAAAGAGCAAAATTTGAAACGAATAGATAACTTGGAAGGACAAGACCACGTGCTTTCGCTTCTTCTTTTCTTTTCTTAGATTTGCGCACAGATTGGATAGACTTTATGAAACTGGAAATAACTCCTCTCAGCAATGAATAATTTGAAAAAGATATGAGTTGGTTAGCTCTTAGATGAATTGGAAAGCCCGTACTAGTGTGATATAAAAGAGACGTGTCAAAACCTCGCTAACTGTACCTGGACCTCATATCTGGCCTCCCGAGACACGCAAATGCTGCATACACTCATCACAGACAACAGACTGTGTACTGGAGTGTAGCTCGACAGAAGGGGATTGCCTTTGCGTATGCTGAAAGCCAGCTCTACCCCTCTTCCGTGCCCACGAGTGTCCGGAGGTGAAGATTCAGCAACCGTTCTACTGGAGAGGTGTGATTAAACAGGGACCTAGGCATCTAGCACGTATCTGGTGCTCACGTGGTCGATGAAAGACGGAGTGTGGGAGTCTGGGTGAAGGTGGTTTTGTTGCATTATATAAGCGGTCTTGGCACTCAGCCACGTGCAGCCATCGGTCGTCCTGTCGGCTTCGTCATTGAACCAACTGTTCACTAGGCATCGGGGGCATCTGAACAACTCCCTTTCCATCCACGCAACACGAGTGCAACCCTGTGCCTGTGTCCTTTCACCTTTCTAACCTCTCCTTTACATCTTTTCCCTACCTTACACTACGCCTTCCTGACTGATCCTGCTCTCCTCCGCCTCCTTCCTCTTCTCCGACCGTTTCACATCTATATCCAACATGCGGGCTCACACACCATCCGGCTCTTCTAGGTCAATATCGTCCTCCACACTTTCGCTATCGACGCTATCGACACTACTCTTCGCTTTCCCGTCCCTCATAGCAGGCTTTGACTGCGAAGACATTGCGGCGCAGGGCCAACATTTCAACTTTGGCCCGCTGAGCGGTGCTCACCAGGTGCACTGGTTGCATCATGATAACGTCTCTGGGGTGCACAATAACTATACATTTGCAATCGATATCTGCAAGAACCTTAAGTCCACAGAATGTCCGAAGGGAACTAGGAGTATGTCAAAATTCTATTGATATTTTGCTGCCGTTTGAATGCTTCCTTGACAAGATTTTGCTATGAAATTAGGAATGTGGAAGAGGAGATAGTCTACGCAATTTCGGCCTGAAACACTTGATTATAGCTAATGTCAATGTGCACAGTATGCGGCATCAATCACCGGACGGACCTCGAGAAGGGAAACATCACGACCCATTATGTTCCTATAGCTGGTACCTACACTTTGAATAGCGGCACCGAAATCGACGCCCGGTTCAGCCTCCTCCGAAACTCGAAATCACACTCGGATGCTGGGCGAGAAGGTGTTAGAGCAGAGCTACACGGCGGAAGGTATCCCTTTAAGAAAGGAGGTATGCCCCAGCAGGCTATCATAGAATTTGTGTGTGACAAGGAGAGGACGGGCCTGGAGGGCGATGAGAAAGATGAGGGGGGCGAGGGGGACGACGGCAAAGATAAGAAGGAAGAAGGCAGAGAGAAGAAGCTGAGAAGGAGAGACGACAAGGGGTGCGAAGACAGCAACAAGAGCCTCCGGTTCTGCGGCTATACGTACGAAGAAGAGAAGGACAAGACAATCGGCGTGCTCCGACTCGACTGGCGAACGAAGTATGCCTGCGAGGATGCCGTGGATGAAATTAGCGACGGCCACTGGGGTTTCTTCACCTGGTTCATCATCATGTGAGTATAACCCCCACACACACCCTTCTCGAAAGTATTTCCTCCATATCCCCGTGTGCTGATTTGAAATTCCCCCGTCTCCGCTTATTCCCATGATGATGCTGACGATGATTCTGCACAGCCTCTTCCTCGCAACAGCCTCCTACCTCATCTTCGGCTCCTGGCTCAACTACAACCGCTATGGTGCCCGCGGCTGGGATCTCCTGCCTCACGGTGACACCATCCGCGACATTCCCTATATTCTCAAGGACTGGGCTCGACGCGTGGCCAACACGGTTCAGGGACCGGGCAGCAGGGGTGGGTACAGTGCGGTCTAAATACTATTCATCAGCATTCGCGTGACTGTATGCACAATGGCGTTGGTAATTTCTTGGTCTTGGATCGGATAGGTAGGAACAATCGGAGTCTTCCTATTTACCCTGTGCACTTTTCCTCACCTTCTATATTCCATATGTTTGCCTATTATGGCTTTTCAAAATAACTTTTAGCATTATATTCTGTCGTGAGCGGCGAATTGAAAGGCATACACGTTCGTGCAGGGTTTTAAGGGTACTTGTGGAACGCCCTTTTTATTTGTTGGACTGAGGACGATAGACTTGGAAAACCATTTGGATGGTATCTGGCTACGTGCGGCTGCATGTCATGGGAGCTTTGCAAATGTCCCAAATCTACAGAGCCACTTCTACGTTTCTCAGATGAATGAACAAATCTGCAAACGATTCCGGTTAGTGAATGGTAATGCCACATACATAAATACACAGTGAATAAGAAGCTTCATCTCTCCATCGTACCTAATTCCTCACGGCATCCAGGCCCATTCTCAAGACCTTCATCACAAAAACATCCCCTTCTATTCCCAATACGATATTTCATTACCCGTCTTTCTCCCAACCCTCTAAACCTGCCAATACTGCAACTCACTCCTTCGCAAGATGTTGAAGATTCAAGAATTTGTGAGGCATGCAATACCCATTTCTCGAAATCGCGATGAGCACGGAATGTGAATGTCGAACAAGGATTTAGAGATTTCGGAGTTAGAAAGAGAGGCGAGAAATAGGATCATGAGATTTGATTTGTATTTTAGAGGGTATCAGGGTGGAGAGATGAGTGGGAGTATGGTTTTTCTTTTCTTTTCTTTTCTCCCCCAAGCTGTCAGGGAGGCCATATCATCCGGCGTACGGGATTTACAGAAGCGCATTCGAGGAGATATGTCTTTTGGTGTGCTGATTTTCTTTCGTCATGCGCGATGTGTCATTTTGCCGGGTGAATGGAGGTTCGTGGAGGTGGGTTATGTGATTCGAAAGAGAGGTTCGGAATGATTTTATGGGGAGGGAAGAGCGAACACCAGGTGGTTTTCAGAAGACTGGATTTCAGACTGGATGGGTTAGAGGAAGCATTTCACTCACAGCTATGCTATAATTATTTCGTATTGAGTATCTGGATATGCAATGCAATTGACTCTCACTATACCAAACAGAACATTGTCATCATCACGCTCATTCGAAACCTTTCCATAACCCTCATACAAAAACCATCACCAATCCCCAAAAAACTTCAATCCCCGAATCATCTTCCTCCCATACCCACACTTCTGTCCCACAAGCAATGCCGCAGTATCATGTCCCTGAACATCAACATCCAACTTCCCATCCACACACCCCAAATCCTTACCCGCCCACACATCCGTCACCTGATAACTGCCTCCCCCCTCCAACTCGGGAATCTCATTGAAATCTGCCGTTTTCGTCCTCGTCTCCCCATACGGATTAAACATCAATACCAGAGTCCCTTTAGTGGACGCCCCGCTCCAAAACTCCGCCGGAAACGTTTCGTTAAAAGTCCAGTCCGGATTCGTACCCCATTTATACGGTTTCGCTGGTTTGCCAACGACCTGGTCTTGATTAAATGCAATGAGATACTTGTTCTTCAAGATTTCCAATTGATCCGACGCAATTCTCGCTAAATCCGTTCCAATAAGCAACGGACTCTTCATCGCAGCCCACAGCGCGAAATGGCTTCTACTCTCCTGGACGCTCAACCCATTCCCGACTTCCAACATGTCGGCATCCGAATGGCCCCAGAAGTCGACGTTGTTCAAGTAGAAGGAGTTTTGGTTGAGAATCTGCACGACGCGGCGCCAGGACGGGTTGATGTCGCCAGACATGCGCCAGGAGGAACCTGTGTCGTTGCCCCACTGTTGGACGCCGGCTTCGCCCCATTCGCAGAGCGAGTAGAGCATTGTGCGTGGTTGAGCGACTATTGCGTCGCGCATTATGCGGAAGCGCTCGGCGGTTAGGGATTTGGAGTAGTCGTAGCCGGCGGGGCACATGCCGTCGGGGTTTGTGCCTGCCGAGGTAGTTAGTTGAGGGTATGGGATGGTACATGTGACAAGACACAGAGAAGATGTTATTGAGTTCGAAACAAGGTGAGAAGTAAAGTGGAGTATGGGAGAGGTATGTTGCCGAGACGGTGATCACAGAGAACGAGAAGAGCATTGGTGCGATGTAGGACAGGAATATCGGAAGGACAGCAGAAACTGAAAGGAAAAAACTCACAAGTGCCATTTCTGAGGTCGCCTCTGTTCTCAGGCACACATCCGCGGCAGGAATCCGTCCAGTTATTGGGAACATTGCAGTTGTCATACTTCAGGTAGTCGATCTCCCATTCGGACCACGTGGCGGCATCAATTGATTCGTAGCCAAGACTGGCTTGGTAGCCGGCGCAGGTCAAGGTACCTGCGCTGCTGTAGATGCCGATTTTGAGGCCCAGTTTGTGGATCTTGTCTGCTGTGCCTTTGATCCCGTCTGGGAAGCGGGTTGGGTCCGGGATCAATCGCTTGGTCTTCTCGTCGCGGCGATCTTTGATCTGCCAGCAGTCGTCGATGTTTACGTATTCATAACCAACATCCTGTGAGTGGTTAGTAAATGAATAAATCTTGTTTGGGAGAGATAGTACTTTTAGACCAAGCTCAACCAACTTTTCTGCTGCGGTAGTGAACTGGGATTCGGTAATTTCGCAGTGGTATGCGTTCCAGCTGTTCCACTACCAGTGAGAGTTAGCATTTGAGTTCAGGTAAGGAGAGGAGGCTAGAACTCACACCTAATGCTGGAAGTCTTCCAACGTCATTTTTCAGTATGAGAGGCGTGCCAGCCGGAAGAAAACCAAGCAGAAAGGCGTATATATACCACATGGTGACGAGGAGAATGGAGACAATCAAGCCGGTGGAGATGTAGGTGAGTCTCCATCGTGACAGACGGGGTCGACCTGCTTTTAGGTAGTGATAGTCTGAGGTAACTCCGCATCGCTCCAAGAGCTTTTCCAGACTGAGGTCATAAGGTGCAATCAACTGACGCACAGCATTCTGAGGTCTCCCCGGAAAATTGGGATCCTCCGTCCAGGATTTAACCTTAATATCGCTAATCAACCTGGTGGGGCCAAGCAGTGGTCGGCACTCGGGTGTGGCTGACTGGTTGGCGGCGCTGCGTGTGATCTCATACTGTTCCTGAGTGCAAATTAGATACATGTGCTGAAAGGGCCTTCGATTGGTGCATGATTGTCTATCGCAATGCACATGAAGATAATGCGGGTTCGACGTTGATCGACGGGCGGGGAAGCAATCAAAACGAGTAGAATTTACCGATCGGCATGAAATACCCGCCTTACATGATTGGGGGCTTCCGACTGGGCAATATAAATGTTGTAGCATTTTACTGGTAACGGACGACGAGTATCGAAGTATGAAATAGGAAAGTGACGATTGTTGTTCAAAAGCTACTGCGAGACTTGCTCTTGGACGAAAAAGACGTGCATAAGAGCGATACTCAACAAGAAAACGACGTTACCTTCTCCGCCCACCCCTCTGGATGGACGTGTGATTTCTCCTCTTTCGCCATGCTTTCGGCTATTCGCATGCAATGCAACGATTGGCGGTAGCAGTATACTTAGGTAGGGACAGAAGAGTGCTCGAGGAGCACGCTGTCATGGACAGGAAAGGAAGGACAGAGTAAGAATATCAAGTACCGGGAAAGACAGCACACCTTTGGGAGGAAATATGAGTCCAGCTCATGTGGAGGGAAGGTCAGCAGTGCAAACAAGGTGTGGAGTCCCGGGTTGATCGACGGTCATGTGGTGTCGTGTGTCGTCGGGTGGCTTGGCAGGGTCATGAATGAGGTAAAAGACCGAGATCTTGAGCTTCATCTGACCAAGCTGAGAAAGTCTTCAGCTATCTATCAATGAGCATTTTCAACTATTCTGTCGCAAGAGGTCATGTCAAAATCTAAAGAGCTTGGTAGAGATGGCTGATATCGTGGTGTGCGTCTTTCTGGCTCTGCGCTATAGGGGCTTGGCGAGCGCGCAGAGATGAGAACCTTGGCCTAAACCCTTCTCGAGCAAGCGCAACGGTTCACTCCTTTAGCACTCGACTCGCAAAGTCTCTTCGCCATGGCCTCTCTTCTGAAGCGCATTCAAGACTCCTTCTCACCACCGGCCGAAATGCCTGCGACAACGCTGACACCCCCTATACATCCTTACTACCCGATTGAGGCCGAGATTGTGGGATATTTGGCCAATGAGTGGAACACCTTGGAGCTGTGTGCTATGTTCGCGTCGGGATGCGCTGTCACCTTCACTATTGCCTATTTCGTGGTGAAGAGGGTACGGCCGCAGGTGTCGACCTCTGATCTCATCACTGTGATGTGGTTTGTTCTGTGTAAGTAAAGCCACACCCGGACCACTATACTGCACTCTCCCTCTCTTCTGTGAAATGCGACATTCCTCCACATCCGAAGTCTGAGGACGTCGCTGGAGGCGGTCTACTTCTTGGTATATGGACAATGGCTGACGACAGATACAGCTGGCTGTATACATCTCTTCTTCGAAGGATACTTTGCCTACAACTTCAGACGCATGGGGGGCATGCAGGATCTCTTCGGACAACTATGGAAGGAATATTCCTTGTCAGACTCGCGCTACTTAACCCAAGACGCGTTTGTACTGTGCATGGAAACCATAACGGCGGTCTGCTGGGGCCCATTGTCTTTCCTCACGGCCAGTTTTATCGCAACGGACCACCCTCTTCGATACCCGTTCCAGGCTATCGTTTCCCTCGGGCAGCTTTACGGTGACGTGCTGTACTATGCGACCAGCCTCTTCGATCACTACCTGCTGAACCTGTCGTATTCGAGGCCGGAGCCTTTCTACTTCTGGGGATACTTCGTTTTCATGAACACATTCTGGATTATCATCCCTCTAAGTAAGTTGGGACGATGCGCTCTCGCGATCAATTGAGCTGACATGCAGTAGTATTACTTTATAATAGCGTCAAGGCGACCGGAAGGGCGTTTACGGCATTAGACAAGATGGACAAGGCGTTGAAGGCGGGTGGGGTCAACGGGGCTGCAAAGAAGAGTCAGTAGGCACTGGCTTCTGTCCCAGCCGATTCTTATCATCGCATCAAGATGCGAAGGAGACTCAACTTTTCTTTTAAACGGAAGAGGGGTGGATGTCACAGACGTTTGGAAGCCTTGCTTAACGTTAGCGTGCATTGATACCTCTAGAGCTCGGTCAGACGACGAGAGCATCGCGATGACAGCAAATAATACTAATAATCACTGCTCTGGATCCTTGTTTTGGTACAAGTTTTGACTTTCCGTTCATGCAAGCCTCAAATAGATATTCCGGCCGGACACTGAGTGTTTGATGAATGTGTGTGGCTGCTGTGGCTTTCCGAGTCAGCCACGAGCTGCATTCATTCGCTCACAGCTGAAAGCCAGCAAGGGTCTTTCCCGAAGCTGCATGAGAGGCCAACGCCGCAATGCCCTGTTGATGTCTCCGAAGTGTAAACAGAGGGCTGGGAGCAGACCGAGTCTGGTGCGAAGCAGTCGTGAATGTGTATGCTGCAGTACTCCAATCCATCTCCATAACAATCACACCTTTTTTGATATTCTCGTGGCGCATGCAATTATCGATCTGCGTTCGTGGATTGCGCACATCGAACCGGGATTCCGCAGTGGGTAGCTTGTTTGGTCCAACTTCACTCGATTCGCTCTCAGCTCTCTTGTCGATGCAGCTTAACAACACCCACCTCGACCCGCCTGTGCACCTTCAGACACTTCATGAATACCAAATTTTCACCATTGCTCACTTGCATAGCTGCTGTTAGCATACTCTCGGCCAGCCGCTAAGCCCGCTGATGGTGGCTGTAGACAGGGTAAGCTCCCGCCAAGTTTGTTTACGCTCGCTCCTCCGACTCGAACGCCGCCAAACATCACATCCGCTTCACCAATTGCCAACACCACGACCTCCTACTGACCGTTTTGATGCATTTCAGACCTCATGCCAGTCTCCCCGTCTCCCCAGAACCCCCGAAATTCCATCCATCAGAAGAAGGATGTCCCGGCGGTCAAGACTAAGGCCACTCCCGATAAGCAAACGATGATGAAACCTGTGGACTTTGGGAAGGCGATTGGCATAGACAAGCCAGCCAATGTGCGCGATAAGATACGAAAGTGGCAGGCCGATCTTGAAGGAGAAGACTCTGCGACTGAAAACGCTGTCGCATCCGCGCCCGATGCCGATATCAAACCAGCAGCCTCTTCTAAGCTGCGTGCTACGCCGAAGGCCAAACCGCTGGAGGAAAGGTCGAGTCCAAAACCTACACATACACCCGCAAAATCTGTGGAAGCACTACCAGAGAGACCGAAAAGCGCAAAGAAGCCTGTGCAAAACAAATTGGATGACGATGTACGCATTGCGAGCGCGCCGAGGAAGCGGGTGGTCAGTGACTCACATTGGCGCATGAATAAATCCCCACCAAAGGACACCACGGCTCGACCTTCCCCGAAACAGCTTCCTACAGCTTGGGTGCGACCTGCTGTCAAACGAGCCGAAGTTTCGACACCACCACGGCCAGAATCGAAACCTATAGTGCTATTTACATCAAAAAGCACCGGGCAGAGGAAGCGAAGTGCAAGGCGACGGAGACAGTCACGGCCTTCAAGTTCAGGAAACGATGAGCGACCTAGCAGCAGCGGGTCAGGAAGTGCACAAGGAGCGAAGAGTGGGGATGACGGCTGCACATCGCCGACATCTCCTACATCAGGCGATAAGGTGGAAACAGCCCGAGTGCGCCGTCGCCGTCGTGGAGAAACCTCTCCAAGAGCGTCGCTTTCCGCCGACGATGGAACGCCTGTCAAAAGAAAATCTACTCCCAAATCAGGAAACCTGTCCAGAGATGACCCTACAGAAGATATCAAAATGGAAAATAAATCCCCTCACGTTGAGCCTGTTCTAGGTGATGAAAATCGAGGAAAACGGCGAAGTCATCACAGGAGAGGTCACACTCTGACTCCAGAGGACGCCCCCAGGGATCCCGTGTCTACCGGACGTCGACGCTCACGGAGGAAATCCTATCAGCAGGATCTAGCGCAGGACAATCAAGCGCCTCCAGCGGAGCCGGACATTCCAGAAACTCCACCCAAGGTTTTTGGAAGTCGCATAGAAGCATGGCTCACTGCAACCCCCGATCCATTCGTTGACGCTGATTCTCGAACGAGACGACCGTCAAAGGAATCTATATCGACTTTGGAGCTCTCTCACCACAAGCCAGGTAAATCTGATGTCAGTGAGACCTTCGATGTCAAACATGAACCGGCGGATAATACATTAGACCGTAAGAGTAGCAGACGGCGCACTAGGACCCGAAGCGTGAGCATTAAAGTAGAAACGCAGGACTTGGAGGATGAGCAATCGTCTGTTCCATCTACAGATCGCACCGATGCTCTAGCTCCTGCGAATGATGGAGAAATAACTCCCAGTCCCACATTGAAACGACGTGGTGCAAAACGCAGCCAACTTTCGCCTACAAAGGACAGAATAAAATCATCACCGCTTCGTGAATCAACCATTCAAGACGAAGATGTTGCGTCTTCCGCTCCTTCATCATCCGTCGACCCGTCTACAATGGAGCTTCAGAAACTCCCCATTAGGCCATTCCCAGAAACTCTCCCCATACGTCGCATATTCCCATCAACAGGGAAGAGGTTGTCAACAATTGCATCGGTCGAGACCTTTGCCACTAAAATGCTGGCAGCTCCTCCCTCGGAAGCTGTAGGGTCGGAAGCAATTGAAGCTGTACCGGAGCCAGAGAAAACATTCGAAGAGATAGCTGCCTCTGAATCCGGCGACCAGTTCAATGCGGATACTCTTACTACTCTAAGCCGAAGGAGCACGAAGCGGAGACTTGCCAGTCATGCTGATTTGATATCAGTGCTTTCGATGCCAAGGGCAGGCACTAAGAGCATCATGTCCGCTCGGAGTATCCGAACAAACAGGAGCCGTCTTGCTACTGCCACAATTGGTGATATCATGGACGAGCTTGCTTCAGATGAAATCAAATATATGCGAGAGCTCCGAACGTTGGTCGACGGGGTCATTCCTGTCTTACTTAGCTGTGTCCTGTCCAAATCTGATTCTGCGGTCGCAGCCGGATTGTTTAGTCGTTCTGCCTCCAAATCCGATCCGAATCATGTCACAAAGCCTATAATAGACATGGGTATTTCCCTCGAGCGGCTGAAGAGCTTGCACAGGCGTGTTCCGAAAGACGATCCCGACGCATTCCTCTCCTGGGCGCAGAGTGCGCAAAAAGTCTACTCTGAGTACATCAAGTGCTGGCGTCTGGGCTTCCAAGATGTAGTTGTTAGCCTGGCACCTGCAGATGAGGACCTCTCCTCTTCCACACCGGCCAAGACCATCAACGGCCCAGATGATGCCGCGGCATGGGATGAGGGCCTTCCACGAAATGAGGAAGGCTATGTTGTCAATGGAGATGGGGAACGGGTCGACGTGGCATACATGCTCAAGAGACCTTTGGTTCGATTGAAGTACCTGGCTAAAACTATGAAGGTGAGTTTCGTCTATTCGGTCCATTTTAGAGCAGTCATTAAATCGCAAAGGGAATCAATCACACCAAGCCCTCCGAACTGGCTGAAAAGATGTCGAACATTTTCCAAGATCTGGTTGATGAAGCTCGCAAGCGCTCGAATGATGAACGAGCCCGACTTGAAGACGAGGCTGCTGCCAACATAGACCCGACTCGGGCACGGGATCCGCACAGCCTGGCACCTCTGGCTGGTGTGCGCGTTGACGCAACTCGATGTGTACGAGCTAGGGACTATTTTGACATGCATCTGTTGCATTCAAGTGGCCAAGAAGTCAACTGTCGTGTAGAAATGCTCCTTCGCGATGATGCGCGCGGTGCAGGAAGCAGCGGAGACGTCTTGCTGTGCGAAGTTGATAGCACGGGTCGTTGGCTGTTCTTCCCCCCAATCCAACTTGGTCGCATTTCTGCTCGCAATGGCGAGCTTAAAGGTGAAATTGTCGTCATGATCCGCGGATATCACTCAGACAGCAAAGAATGGAATGAAGTATTTTCTCTCAGAACAGACGACGAGCAGGCTGGGTTTGAATGGGTCCAGATGCTCGGCCTGAACCCGGTTCCACCTCAGCTGGCGGAGCTGAAGCGAGAACAGAGCCTCGTCAATAAAACGCCACGACCAACAAGCAGCCACGCGTCTTCCTCTTTGGTATCCGCCAGAACAGGATCTACGCCTCCGCACAAAAGTCGAACTCCCAGCCCACATGAAATTGATATCCCAATTGGAGAGAAGGCGAATCCTACCTCTAAAAAATGGAGATACGAAACTCCAGAGAGGACCTACAAATCCCGAGAAGTGTCTCCTGTCACTCCACCGAGCAGCGACCACTCAAGGCTGAAAAAAAAATCCTCAAGTCCTGTGTCGCCGCCTTCACCAGTGGAAGCTCGTTTACGACCTGAAGATGGCGTGCTTAGCTCCTCTCCAAGGCCTGCAAGCCGTGATAGCGATGGCCAGCTCGAGCGAACGCCTCGAAGCCTCAATGAAGCGATGATGATGGCCGGAACCGGCTCTCCGACCAGTCTTAAACGCACCAGAGCCAAAAGACTCTCTAGGAATCCCCCTCAATCTCCAACTTCCTCTCGACCGTCAAGGCAGATTGTTCTTGATGATCCATCACCAGAGGAGAATAAGCCACCAAGGAAGTTATCCAAGCGACATCGATCAGAGCAGTCACAAATCCCGACATCTTCATCATTGTCTCAGAAAGGCAAGGCCTTCAGCGTATGGATGCCGTCCTCAGATATAGAGAATTCCGACGAGTCTGATGAAGAGGATTATCCTGTAAGAGGCGCGTATGAGCAACCGAAACGACCGGAAACACACCGACGAGCCTCGTCTGTGCCATCAATGGATCTTCCAACCATTCCGAAAATCAGGAGGACGAGTCAGCCCACGACACCGATTAAGGAACCCTCTCAGGCTAGGCTTGAGCTCAAAGAAGCACCAGCGTCCGCTCCACCAAAACTGGAGAAGAAAATCCCTGAGCCAGTTACGGAAGAGGTTGAGTTGTCAGAGGACGATGACAAGCCACCGCCTGTACCACCACATCGATCACCAAGTCCTGCAACTCCAGTGACGCTGAAAGCGTCCAATACGCCAGTTTTCACGCCGACTCTTCCGGGTTTCAAAGCTCGGCGACGCTCGTCATCTCCGCTCAAGCATGAGTACGAGCCATCAACGGCGACGGAGTCCTCAAGCGAAAGCGAGGAAGAGGCCTCATTGGACGAAGAATCACTTACTTCGGAGTCGTCTGAAGATGAACTTGAAGATGACGTACCCACTCCTTTGATGCCAGTTGGTCAAAACAAGCTCCCCAAGGTCTCTCCGCCAGGTTCGATATACACCCTGCCAAACGGAACCATAACTCCGTCTCAATCAGCTTCAAATACGCCGTATAGGACTGTCCCGCAAGGATCGGGCAAAGCCTCAAAATCAATTGCCGCCATTTTCTCCTGGTTGGATGCTGGCAGATGGGATAGCTTGCACCCTGATGAATGTAGCATTGTCATCACGCCTGGAAAAATAGAGGTGTTCGAAATCACTGCCGCGCATTCTAAACCATTTCTTGCAGATGGCGACGAAATCATCCAACCAGAAGGACCGGGCCCTCTTATTGCCATGGAGCTCACTCCTCTGGTACCTCTCCGCAAATCAACTGCCATTGATATCACAATTCGCTCTCCACTGACTGGTGAGTCCCGCCTCAAACCTAGGGGCAACCATATCATGCTTCGTAGTCGTAATCCGACCGAATGCGAACAATTATATGGCATGATCAACCACTCTCGTATCAACAACCCAACGTACATTGCACTTCAAAATGCGAGAGGACCCTATGGACAGAGCAACTGGGCTGAAGCCATGGACCGTCAGAATGCGGCCCGCTCTACCACAGGTTCCTCAAGCAACTGGTTTGCGGGTACCCTTGGACGTAGAAGCTCTTACCGCAAGTCTAGTACTCGTGCTGCTTCCATATCCGCGGCTACCGAATCTTCCGTTGGCACGATGAATACCGCCTTCAAATCCGCGCTCAACCGTTTCAGCTTCACCAGGAATGGACGCTTCAACATCAAGGGATCCACTCTCGGATCTCGCAGTAACAACAGCTTCGATTCTGGATCGAACGGATCAGGCTCTGGTACCAGCACACCCAACCCAGAGAATGGACGAGCTCCAGGTGCTCCTCCTGGCATCACAAATACGAAGATTCGTCTCTATGAGCGTGAGACTCAGTCTAAGTGGCGGGATATGGGCTCCGCACGTCTTACAATCATGCTTCCAGACCCGGCGACCTCTCACAGTACTATGAGACAGGGTCAAGGCAGTCCCGGCATCCGTAATCCAACTCAGGAAAAGAGAATCTTGGTGATAGGCAAGACTAAAGGAGAGACATTGCTAGACGTCACACTCGGTGAGAGCTGTTTTGAGAGGATTGCAAGAACGGGTATTGCGGTCAGCGTATGGGAGGATTTTGTTGGGCCTAATGGGGAAGTGGGAACTGTGGGTGCGGTGGGAGGTGTGTCGGGGGCGAGGGCGAGGGTCTACATGATACAGGTCAGTCTCTTTGTCAATTGCTATTTTTCAGAGCTAACGAAATAAACAGCTGAAGTCAGAGCGCGAGGCCGCGTACTCCTTTTCTCTGCTAGGCAAACTCCGATATTAGTGCTTAGCCGTTGACATCCCTTGATTCCAAGGTCTCTTCACACTCCAAACGTCTGCATAATAGACACGATTTCCTCTCACGGCTGAATAGTTGGCACTTCTTTTCCTAGTTCGATACCTTTTTCCGCCCATGCATATTCTGCATTTTGTGTGCAACTCAGCCGGCGTCTTTTATATCGTCGGCATATGTCTTCACCCATTTTAGTCCAGCGCTGTTGTCTTTCGTTCTGTGTTTTTATTGAGCAAATTTTCGCCATGGACTCTTAACTGGCATTTCCGGGGTGTTAATGGAATTTTGAGATGGGGACAGTTACTACATGCATTTCCAGGTTTCCATTTCCCTCTCGTCACCATGTGCTAGCTATGCGGCTTTCTTTTCTTTTTCTTTTTCTTTTTCATTTACTTTTCCTTTATTTTCTATCTACCGTGCATGGCTGATGGATTTTTGGGGTTTGGGGGGGAATGGGATGGAGTATGAGGGTAGGCATGATAGATATGTTAGTGTATGGGATTTTGGAAAGATAATACCACTATGTTCAAGCATGTCCTTGATTTCGAGAGTGACGCGAAAGAGTCCTCAGGACCGAGCCAATAATCATGTGTCCACCTTGGAAGACTCAGCGCTTCTCTCCTTCTGCTCGACTATAAAATCTTCCCACTCCCCGGTTCTTCTGCTCTCCACGAATACCGCAGCTATTCTCATAAAACTAAAGCCGCAGTGAGTCAGCTTGTATGGGCGTGGAAGGACTTCAAAAAGAGTCTAGGGAGATGCGCAATGGCTCGTTTCAAATGCAAGGACGTGTTCAATGTATGGGTGACTCTTGGTCCCAAAAAAGGGAAGACCATACACCACGGTTGTGGATTGGACTTGAAAGGGGGAGGAAGTGGCCTTCAAAGCCTTCTCAGACGATGCGGATGGTTTGGTTCAAAACTTCGAAACGCCGATTGTATAGTCGGGCTTTGCCTAAAAGTATGGAGAGAGCACTGAATGGGTGGGCTTTGACTTGAGGTGGGAGTACGAGAAGCAGCGGGTAAGTGGGTGGGTGAAATGGTGGAGATGATTAGCGTTACGAGGTCTAGCGGGTAGTAGGCATCATTTCATCTCTACCGCGATGGGGCAACTGGAAGGGGTGGAGAAAACGGTATAGGTACTTGTCCCGGTGAACTTAGTCCAACTGATCAGTCCTCTTCCTTTCCGGATCTTCTGCTCTCCACGCACTTCAACAATTTTCACAAAACCAAATATTTACATCAAACCATACGATGGTGTGGAGGGAATTCAAAAATTGCTCGAAGGCGGCAAATCGTTCTGTTTAAAAATTAGAAGCTCTGTGATATATGGCTTGGAGTATATCTTTCAAAATAAACGCTGGCGAGGCATCATTGGGTGTAGGACTTGGAGAGAAGGGAGCTTCAGTATTCTTCCCAGAGGATGCCGAGGGTTTGGTTCAAAAATTCCTTTTACTAGTAGGGCATGGGTTGGAGTTAGTGTCTAAATAAAAGAGATGGCCGGGATGCATGGGTATTTAAGCTTGGGCTAGCAGAAGGGGAGAGAAAAGAGGAAAGAGGCGACGAATAGTAATCATGAACGATTCTGATTATTTTGTACGGTAGTAGGCATCCTTTCATTCCCTTCCCCTCCGGTGTTTATTACCTCTAACTATCTCTCGGAGGAAAGGTGCGGAATACACCATAGATGCTTATCGCAGTCCACCAGAACGGCACGTGAGAGTCATTGATTTCCTTCAGATTCATTCCGAAGATACCAGTAAGAACAGATAGCGGAAGATACAAGCTGGCTAACTGAGTCAGCCATGTACTGCGTCGTGCTTGCTCAGCACCGGATTGGGCTTGCTCAATGCTGAGTTTGCTGTCACGCATGCTGATAGAACTCATAAGCGGCTGGAAAGTATCCATCGAGAAACTCTGGAGCTTTTCGGCATCTTCTAAAATCCGTTCTAGGTTTTTCAATCGGATGGCCGAATATGTTAAAATATTCCTTGTCGAGTGCCGGATGTTGTGCAAAATATTCTGAGAGGTTCGGGAAGACCCGTTTCACCGTTTCAGTGACAAATGTTTTGAGGGATTCGAGAAGGTTATAAGCCTTGCGAGAATAATTGAGGAAGCATCAAGCCGCCGAAATTATCAGAGTATTGGAGCCTTAGCGTAGTTCGAGATATACTCTATGGGCCTCGTACAACTCTTTAGGGCCAGCGTTGCGTGTACACGAAACCGATTAAATTTCTTGATTAGCTAAGTCACACTCAGCTGCATTTTTATACTCATATAAATATGAGTTAACACGGCAGTATGATATGCCAGTATTGGACTGAATTGGATATGGACCCTCCTTGAAGCAATCACGCTGAAAATGGTTTGGTTCATGTCAGCTCAGAAGCGCCCTGCTGCAAATTATGCTATTCGAACATGCCATCCATGTGAGCAAATTCAGGATGTGTATGCAGATTCCCTGACCACCCCGTAGATATAACTAGAAGCTCCCAGGGCAACATGTTGCGAGTGGTTAGGCGTAGTTCTCAGATGAAAATCGCCGAATCTCATCTAAACGGCAAGTGGAGGAGAAATTAGAGTAATTCAATTAATCGTAGCTATCCAAAAAGAATACTAGTAATCTTAACACCGCCACTTCTGGCTAAGTGGTCATGCATGCATGGTGTTGAAGCTTGAGATGTGCCCTTCGCTCATTGCCCTTTGGGAACACACAAATACGCCAGCCCTCCAGCTTTCATCCCCACACACTCGATTTTCTTCATTCACTTGGCGCGCTTCCCCTTGTCCTGTTTGGCCGCTTTTTGTTTGCCCTTGACCTTGTTTGTTGATAGCTGAGATGGGCGAGGCGTAGAAGAGGCTCTGGCATCGAGTTCATATGCATCGGGCGCATCACCTCGGGCATCAGCAAGATTGCTGCGAGCAGGCGCCGGAAGTGGATCTATATTACAATTAGCTAAAGAGAACCTTGCCAATCAAAAAAGGACGGGCGATTTACCCTTAGGCAAATCTTAGCCTTCTTCCGTTTCTTTGGGGTCTCTTTTTGGGGTGCGGATGAAGGAGGTTGAGATACTGCTTGAGATGCAGCGTCCTTGAGGACCTTGAGAGAAGGCTTCTTACGCCGACCGCCAGCCGTTGTCAAAGCCAATCTCAAAGGGATATAATATTCAACAATACGAATCAAGAGATAGAAGTTTCAGCAGAATATCATAGAAATGGCGAAGATTGTGATGCGTAGTAATGCAAACTTTTGTTGAGGATGCATTACACTATGTTGGCAGCATTTGGCCATAGATGATGAAATGAACCACGAAACACCCCGAGATGAGCTTAAGGACCTAAGACAGCTAAGGATCTCATCGTAACTATGCTGAAACTACGCTTGTGGAATGCTGAAGCGTAGAATCAGCAGTGTAGAGAGCCTCTGAGATCGGAATGAGCGATTTTGATTACATAACTAACACTCAGGCAATCTACGGTTCTACCCCTCACACCTACACTCAGGGCACAGGTGGTGTTGAAACACGCGGTAAACAGGCATGGCGCCTTCACAAGCCAGCAGAACGTTCTCTCTCTTTGTGTATCAAGGCTCTCTTCTCTACCTACAGCGTCGACAGGGAAGCCATAACTACAGAGAAGGCAGCGTTGGGAATTGCTTCTCGTATGTCTGAAGTTTGATCCTTGGACAATGGACAATCCTGATGATAGCGCCCTTCATTCCTGATACCACATATTATACTAGCGCTAAAAGCTCTGAATTAGTACCGAGGATTTAGTAATGATTACCTCGTATCATGTCGTTATAATCACAGAAATGTGAGCAGTTGACGAATTCTCTGTACCAAATAGCACAAGATACCGTGTCAAAGTGTGAACGAGCAGTCTTGGAGAGTTTCGAGTAACTGTCACTCCACTGGCATCTTCGCCTTTGGCTTCATCTGAGGTGCGCCATTTGAAGGGTAGGAATGTCTCCAATGATAACATTTTCTGAAATATAATGTCGCAGAAACATGGATTTGTCTCATAGAGCGGCAAATGGCTCTGAGGTTTGACATGATCCAATAAAAGCGAGTGAGCCTCGTCTCGATCTTTTCGGCGAAGCAAATGCGCCCATCTACAAACCGAACTTGCAAGGGCAGCGGTTTCGTCAAGAATGGCATAGGACTAAATGCGGATAAAGGAGCTGATAATGTCTGGTACAACTTAGGTAAGTTGAAATTGGATGATTGCAAAGATGTGGACACTAAATCGTCTAGATCAAAGATATTCCAGAGCTCAGCAACGCCGCTGAAAATTACAACACACAGCGGCATTATTTGTCCAGCGGCCTATTTATCCTCTGATCTGGATAGAAAATCTTTCTGAGCAGGGTAGGCAAAGAAGGTGACGCAGGTGCCCATGGAAATGCCGATTATAGGGATGAGTCGTGGTAAGATTAAATATTGAGCCCGTTGAGCTTTGTATGGTTGGTTGTGTTCGTATCACGGTTGGATATGGCAACAAAGAGTAACAGTTTGTTGGCTACAAACATGATCCACGTCGTTGTCGTACAGAGAGGGTTCTATTGGCGGTGTTGCCAAGTCGCATTTAAAGCGTCGAGTTGGGCTCCATACACGTCCATGTTGAGCAGGTATCGAACAAGGGAGTCTATGAGATCCGGAAATTGAAACATCTTTTTGGGAAACCAGCCAGGGATGCCGATGTCTGCTAGGGCTGTGGACCACCCGCCATTTCTAGCATTGTGAAGAGCGAATTGCATATGGAACCAATCTGAATTGTTCCTCTTGTACAAGACTATTGCGAGCAAGATGATGACAGTTGAGAGTTGTAAGGCGTTGTGGTATAACGTTGTGCTGAGCTTTTCCGCCGTCCTTTTGCTGCATCGATCTCGTAAGAGTGTACAAGTGATAGAGCGCGCGATAAATTCTAGAACCGTGATCATAAGGGATAGTCTAACTGAAAAGCATACCTTGACTTCATCTTCTCTTTTGAATTGCCCTGAACTAACTTACGCCAGGGTCTGTCAAACCTGGGTTAGGTGGGATGTGGCATAGGGTGTTTGACGTAATTGTGCTCATCTTTTTTCATTGAGGTAGAATAATGAGGAGAACGACATTATTTGGCATGGCTTGTGGAACAAATATACAACGGTACCTGCGCCACAAAGATCAATGTCCTAGGTCAAGTGTAAACGCACAAGACTTGATGAAAGGGCGCAACTGCAACAAAGCATCACCAATAGCTGCTGATCTATGTCCAGATGGGCAAGAGAATGCTGTTACCTTCGGAGATTGGGAGTATCTAGAGGAAGTCATTTATTGAACAAGAGCTTGATGAATAATGCGAAGCAGTTTGAAGGATAAAACTGAAAAAGGAGTCGAGTGTTATATGAAGTGAAATTCCAACCAGCACAAGAGAATGAGGGAATCCTAAACGTTGTTTGAGATGGAACAAATTTCTTCCGGGTTCTTCTTTGCCTCCATCCTTCTTCCACGGAGCCGGATAAGGCGAGGTTAGGTGTAAGATACACAGCAAACACTTAAATATGGACCTTGTGATTTGTGCCTGGGGATTTAGAGGTCGACTTGATCTGAGTTCGATGACTTCTTGAAACGCGAATGCTGATGTGGTGAGCTTAGGCAGTTAGTTTCCACGACATCGAGGGAGTTCCTGAAGTAGGAAGGGGCTGAAGAAACTCCATCTCTTCTATGCCGAGCCATGAAATGGATAACAAGGCTGAAACGTGTCTGCTCGACTTCGAGGGCGCCATGGTGATGCAGGGGATAGCTACGTGGGTTCGTTCGTGCCCTTGCAAGCGGCACAGCAATAACTACTTGCAAATTTTCATCCAGCACACAGGAAATAGTGATCACCGGACAACGAAGGGAAAATACATGTTCTAGTTTAGTCGATATCTATATCTAGGAAGGGTATGAACTATCGTGCATAACACGTATACTATTCACATTTCCGCTCGCTCTCTGTGCCTATAAAACCTTGGACTTGAAGACCATGGCTTATGCCAAGCAGAGAGCTGAACGTCCCGTGTGAGGGGCGAAGGCGGGATGTTAGGCCCAAAATGGGTGGAGTGGGAGTGGTCGGGCACTCAAAAAAAGTTTGAAGTAAAATTGACGGTCGACAGAAGCTCTTGGAACATCGCATCGGAGACCATATTTGTCCATGATGGGGATGATCAAGCTGAAAGCAAAAGGCGAAAGCAGGAATGACTAGGGGAAACTAAGCAGGTCGGAAACATGAGAGTTGGCTATCTTAATTCATCAATTCTTCTCAAGAGAAAAGTGGTCTTACATCGCCTCGATGCGAGTACCGGGGATGCAAGTTTCAATAACGGCTGTTGCAATGCTGTCGCTGCTGCATAGGAGTGACCGTTTTAAGGAACACATCCGATTGGAAGGGTGAAACGGTGGGTTACATATCCAATCCTGATATATGAAGGAGACATGAGTTCTGAAAGCATCGGCACGTTTTGCGATGGAGAATGCTTTGGTGATGGGGGAGGATAGAATGATGTTGAAGTCAAAGGAAAGGTGGAGGAATGAGCATGCCATGGAAGCGAGCTGCACGTGATTGTCGCCAAGCCTCGATACCTTTATCTTTCTCCACCTTAAAACCTTCTTCAGACTTTAATGTTTATTCTTTTTCATCAGACTTTCGATGGAATTCATCAGATATGCCTCGATCGCACTGTTTGCAGGATGTTCTCGCAGGTGGAAGACATTCATTCTCACACTCTGAGCCTACTAGCAGAAATAGTTTATACAGGTATGCACAGATATGATACCCCTGAACGACTGCAGAACGCCTGATCATGCAAATGCAAATTGAACATCGACCTTTCTGGATCCAAGCGAATACAGAAAACGCCGCCCAAAGTATGAGGCAAAGGCAGACTAAAATGCATCGACTCCACCGTCATACGAGCCCTAAGAATAGCAAAGGTACCATCTGGACCATATCCATCCAGCTGGCTTTGATTGCATTCGCTCCACCCTCCCTTGGCGACGGCGTCCCTGTATTCCTCAATCCTGTCGCAGTCATACTTGCATTAGGCACAATACTCGTCGCACCCATCGCTCTCATCGTAGATATCCCATCATGCACCGTAACCGTGATAGTTCCCTGCGGCGTCTGAAAGTCCGGTGCCCCTGTTGGGGTTGGACTAGCCTCACTCGTCACACTCGAACTCACACTCCCATTCTTTCCCGGCTCCGGTGCAAACGCGAAATTCTGACTGTAGCTCAACACAGGATCATTATTGCCAATATCCGGCTTCAAATAATCGTCCACATACATCTTGAGCCAGAAAACCTTCTCGCCGCGCGGGAATTCTGATCCCGGTTTTGGTATGTGCCATTCGTAGGAGCCGGTATTCGGAGCGTGCGAAGCGATGGTGCCGCAGAATGGGTTCACCCAATGGTAGCATAGTTCGCCGAAGTCGCGCGAGTAGCCCCAGGTTGTTTTGTCCCAGATTTCGAGGGTTACGTTGGCGAAGTGTGAGTTTGGTTCCCAGCGGATTGTGAAGGTGCCGCCGGGGGTGAGGACGTCTTTTTTTGAGGGGCTTAGAATGGGTTGTTGGACTCTAGAGGGTTGCGTTGGTGAGGGTGTGGTTTGTTGAGCTGATACGAGAGGGAGCAAGTGGAGGAGAGTGAGGAGTGGGGAGAAGCGCAGCAGCGTGGCTTCCCGCATCGTGAAATTCGTTTCGTACTGAGGGTCTCAATTCAAGTAAGTTTGAAGTAAATGCAAGTAGATGCGGAAGATGGGTGTAGATCTTCTGCATCAGAGCCTCACGAGAGGCCTGAAGTCATCGTCTCGTCGGATTGCGTCAGGTTGGACTTGGATGAGGCCAGATGAAGTTCTGCAGATCGACCTTCTTGTTTCTCCTCATATCGGAGCACGTTACATTCCCACATATATTATTGTCGCACTCGCGGTATTTCCCATACGACATCGTGATTAATACGGCCAAATACGGTTGTAGAGGCACCTAATTGGATCCCCGCCAATTCTTTCATATAACCTTGTAATTGCGGGTAGATCATGGAAAGCTTGTCTTACGATTTTAACGAGGCTTGAAGGAATTCAGGTTTAGACTTTGAGGGGTTTTGTTAATTTCCCCACACACATACGAAAATATTGGTCAAAGTTAACGCATTTCAGGTTTGGAAGCAAGGATTTTATTCATCGGATACGTACCCCGCGAGCTTCGCACCCAGGCCTGTTCCAAGGCCATGGGTCGCCATCAACTCCATCACTCATATCTATATGTGATTCAAAATCTGACTTTGCTCCTGCCTCACTTATAGACAGAAGTCAACTTGCCCAAATGTAAGTCACCTCTCACATGCACATTCGCTATCCTGCTGGAACTCGCCTAAGAATGGCGCCAACTTGTCAGTCAGTTTGTAAGAGTTGCAGTTCCCCTTAGAGCAGTCATACCCGAAGCAGGACTCGTTGTGTGCCTCGTAGTCCCCGAATAACAGCAATGGTCACCAGCTCCCGAGCCGTTGGATGCCTGGTTGTCATGGACGCATGTCTGGCTGCCAGCGGAGTAAGCGAATGACTCGCAGGAGGAATCTTGGATATCCTTCCAGGCACAGATCTCGCGAGTCGTGCAAGATTTAGATCCAGAGTATTGTTTAGAGGCGACTGGAGCCAATTATATCCCTTCTTTTTGCACGACGGGTTTCCAGTCGGCTTAATGCATGAAGTGGCCGAAGAAGCGCAAGTACGCTGAGTGCTAGAGGGAGTGGAAGATGTTTTCGCAGCGAGAGTGCTTGGCGTCGCGGTTGTGACGGGAAGCGAGGAGGAAATAAAGGATGAGACTGAAGTAGCGGTAGGTCCAGCTAAAGTGGACGGGATGCTGGGAGTCGATGGAGCAACTAGAGAGCTAGTCGATGAGGCAATCGAGCTAGGAGTTAAAAAGGGGAACGATTGAACTTGAGGCGGTTGATGAAGAGATCGAACATGATGCAGGTGAAGAGGGAATCGCGCTAGAAGGTAGAGAAATATCAGAAGTCGAGGTGGTGGATGAGATGGCAATCGGCGAGTTAGTTGAGCTAAACGCCGCTGAAGAAATCGAGCTGATGCGATCGAGCTAGGAGCCGACGAAGGAATGATATAGCTTGAGGCCGACGACGAGGTA
Organism: Zopfia rhizophila CBS 207.26; assembly: GCA_010093925.1. Classification (NCBI taxonomy): domain Eukaryota; kingdom Fungi; phylum Ascomycota; class Dothideomycetes; family Zopfiaceae; genus Zopfia; species Zopfia rhizophila. The sequence continues at coordinate 3,451,933 of ML994611.1, forward strand.
ATCGAGGGAGAAGATGAAGAAATGGCAGAACTCGAGAGAGTTTATGAGGCGGCAGTCGATGTAGCAATCGAGCTAGGAGACTAAGAAATATCAGAGCCAGAAGTCAATGAAGGAACGAAGGAACTCGAGTACGTCGATGAGACAGTCGAGCTAGAAGATGAAGCGATACTGGGGCTTGAGATGGTCGATGAGCCAATAGCCGAGGAGGCGATCAAGCTAGAAGTCGATGAAAGAATGTCAGAGTTTGAAGAGGTCGACAAGACTGTCGAGCTTGAAGCCAAAGAAGAAACGAGTGAGCTGGAGGCGCTTGACCGAAAGATTGAGGAATTTTAGCTAGATGATGAACCAGTGGTGGGACACTTCTGGCTTGATCCAGTCGAGTTCTTGTAGCCCACGCTGTTTTGAACGGTATAGGAATCGGAGCCGTGGTACTGTCCTGAGTTGGTAGCATGGCTGCTATCCCAAGCGCGTGTGTACATACCAAAAAGTCTTAGCAGGAACGTTGTAGGGAATAATTAGATATTCACGAGCAGTACTGTCCCTCGACGTTCCCATTCTTCAGCAAGATATAAGCATTGAAGGACCGGCAAGTTCTCGGTTCCCCGGTCGCTGGAGGGTGCGCGATATTATAATTACTGGTGGCTGTACAAGCAGCGGCACAGAGTGCTGGGTCGAATGAGCCATCTGGGAAGATTTTGAAGCCCATGTAGGTATCATATGAATTGCTGCAATCCATGGGGGCATTTATTGCAGCATTTCCGAGACTGCTCGGGCCATCATATTCAGGAACACTTGGTGTCTTATCCTGAACGTATCGATTCGAGCCTGCAATGGTGATGGTGGAATTATTGTCTGTATATCCGGCGTTGACGGTATTTTCGGGGGTGGCAGGCCCTCTCCAGGAGCCGCACTTGATGATCGTGGCAGAGGGTGGATTTGAGCATGCTGGGCCAATATTTTGGGTGAGATTGCGCTTAAATAGGATGATGGCCATGCAACCAATTTTGCTGTTGTGCTTGGAGGCGCAAGCATCCGTATCATACGAGCTCATACTGGTAAAACCCATGTATCCGTACGCATTGCTCGAGGTTTTCAAGTTCTTGTACATGTCCTTGTACCCAGAGGCTGTTGAGGGGCTGAGAGCGATCGCAGATATTTCAGTGGAGTCCTTGAAGGCGTCAACCGTGTCGGATATCGCGACGGGACTAGTGCCTTAAGACTTCGAGGCACAGTCTCATCGGTCTTCTTGAATAATTTTCTCTTCACCATCCTTGAGGCTATCGGAGTAGCGCCGGCTTGTACTGTGGCCACAACGGATGATGGAGCCGCAGCAGGATTGTAGCATACATCCTGAGACGGCGCACTTTGTCAATCGAGTATATAGAATTCGGAGTATTGTCCACGAGGTCGAAGTTGGTATCTTGAGCTTGAACGAGAGATAAAGCTCCAAGGGGTGTAAGAAGACGGAAAGAATGCATGATGAATGAGTGGGGGAGGAATGGTCTCGAAAGAATGCGAGAATGATAGAGAAATATTTTGAAGGAGATCTGAATGACAGTGGAAAAGGATGTAGAAGAGAATCTAAATGCTACTGGGCGATGAAATTGGCGGACAAAGGATGCAGTCATAGAATGTTAAAGTACCCATCGCAAACCTCGTAGAGCGAAGAAAGCTGCCGTTCATTGATAGTTGACAGTCTAGAAACGCCAGGGACCGAAGATATGGCTCACATGGCCAGTGTACCAGATCAATACCACGTTCTCATCACGTTTTTGAGAGGATCAGTGGTAAAACTTAGTTGTTTCACATGACGTCGAATTGTACCAGCATCGGCCACTTGCCTTAAGTATTGTAGTCTTCAGCTGAGAACGAACAGTCGGTGACCATTCCGAAGGACCTCTCCGAAGGACCTCGTCCTGTCCAATTCAGAAGGGGATAGCTCAGTCTTCTAGCTCAGAAGAATTTGAGACTCCCTTTTTGATACCAAACAAAGTCGTGAGATTCAGGGACAAAAGCCTTCACTGGTAGTATGCTAAGATTAGAGCTGGGATGAGGATGAGGCAGAACTGCAGCCAGATTGCTGGAAACTGGGGTTTGGGAAACAGACACGACAAGCCCAAGGTGATAGAGCGCAACACGGGAGATCAACGTACCACGGAAACTAGATGCAGCTCTCATGGTCTATGTGCAGCTAACTGCACGTTGCTAAAGATAGGGCGGATTAGAAATTCGAATCTGAACCACTGCAAAGTGGTTTGTTACAGCCCTTGGAACCCATCCAGAACCTCGCTCACCCCAATTGATAGCCTCGCAATTCGCTCGGATAGCTCGTTGAGACAAGACTCCAGACGACCCGATCTGGCCAAAGACTGTACCACGGAAACCAGATATACTTCACGTGGTTCACGTGCAGTTAACCGCAGATCGTTCCGGATAGGCGCGGAGGATAGAACCTAGAGCTGTTCGCCCACGTGAGGTGCCTGAGCGGAGGAATTCTGTACATGCTACGGTCATGCCTTCGTGGTATCAGTCCTTTCTATGGAGTTGAGTAGTTAAGAGTGTTGAACGATGGGTCTGCGAGGAAGACACGTGGAAAGGAAGAAGAAAGAAAGCGGGGAGGTCGGAAGTTGAAGTTTTAAGGCTGATGCTCTAGATAATCTTGGCGAGGCTTTTCCCCAATAGGAAGTGCACGATTGCTCCTTTGGCCTCAAGAATATCGAGGAGAGCTGAAAAGAGTCGATCCAAGATGCTCAGCTCACCAAATATCTGCACTGCGGTTCAAATAGGGATCGCAATGCTTCTCGCACAAGTCCCCATTCAGCACCACTAGATCGCACCACAACTCACCATCACACTTCAAACCTGTCCATAGACCATCCCATCACTCAGGAAGGACCAAAACCATATCCTTTTCACTCTATCCAAATACCCACCCACCTCCAACAATAACCTTTTAAGCCGCCTGAATCCCCGCGCTAATCCCCCGCACCGCCCACCCCCCCATCCCGATTTCGGCAAAATTCACATTACAACGATAACGCAGATCTTCCACCACCAAAACTCACTTACCAAAATTCCAGCCCTCCACAGACTCTCCTTCCATGCAGAAATATGCAGTATTTCACATAGATAGTATAACAACATAGCGAATATATTATTATAGCATCCAGATCCTGGCCTATAAATCCAGATTTATGATACAGCGCAGGACAGGGATGTATGAAAGTGGACGGTTATATGAAGATCACGGTCGTATCGCGGGCCCGGATATGAAGATCGTGTGCGCCTGACCTGATGCATAGATTTGCGAGGGTGAAATCGTGAATCGTTTGGTCGAGAGCATCGTAGAGGAGATGCAGAGAGGATACGAGATGGGATTGCGGGGTCCAGGACGACGGGTTTGGGATCAGAGGGTGAATAGCGGTGTGGAGAGGAGGACGTGGCGCAGTTTCTCTTCGTGGAACGGAGGAGGTGGTGCGGTTGACCAGCATAGTGTTTAGGGCATGTGAGTGGCTGTCTGAAGGGTCTGTTGCATGCTTTAATGACGTTGACTGGATAGGAATATGGTAGTTAAGCACGTTTTCGAATTGAGAGTGTTAAAGAATGTTGGACAAGATTTGGGAATGTAGTAAAAGGGATTCAGGAAAGGCAGTTGATGAACAACCTTCAAAATAGGGTAGATATTTTTAGTGTTGAAATTATATACAGAAGAACAGGAAGGCATTACAGTAGGTGTAATGCCAATTAAGAAAACCAGTAGAGGGCTTGACCCTAGGGCAGAGCCGTTGGACTCCAAACTCCTTGCCTTGAAATGGTATATGCAATGCTCCGCCAGGGTCAGATTGACCCGCAAGATCGTCCACTTGTCATTGATCCTCCACGCTTCACTTTTGTTGTTCAAGCAAGTTGGCTCCGTAGCTGGACAGTGCCTGGTCTCCACGTGCCTTTTGCTGTTGCCATCGTGTTCGTGCAGCATCGACAGCGCTGCCTTCGCCGCGTGCGACGACGGTAGTGTATGTGAATGAGAAGGCTAGGGTGGGGCAAGTTAGTCTTGTGAGGGGATGAATTCGGAAGACTGACTAACCGATGAAGGTAGCAAGGGCAGGCCAGAACGATTTTGTAGCGACAGGCATGTTGAAGGTTAGGTTTGAAACCGATCGAACCGATGTACCGGTTTGTGCGAGAGCGTGATTTTAGGTTGGTGCGACGTTCGAGGACTGTTGGTTTCCGATAATGTCTTTGAGGCGATGAAGTAGAAACGTTGAGGTAGAATGTATTTTATATCGATGCTGTGGAAGGAGTGTAGATGGACGAGAATAGGAAGAGAGATACCCAGTATTTGTAGATACGAATAGAAGCTTGACGAACAAGAAAAACACCTACAATAACGGCCACCGCCGATGAAAGGCGACCAAATTATCTTCGTGTAGCGTGATCTTGTCAGACTCGATGCCACTGTGCAATGATGCGAGCCAGCCAGCCCTGAATTGATGAGGGAACGAACCACGGAGTTGGGTGAGAATGAGGCAGCCAAGCAACGTCATTGGCCAGCCTTAGAATCAACCAATGAGGGTACCGGAATCTAATGGTGTGACACAAACATGCGAACGGTTTCTAGAAACATTTTTGAGAGTGAGTCGCAAGCTGGCCTTACCGTTAGTTGTGCACGCTCAGCCTCGCTGGTGTGGTACTGAGGGGTGATGAGACTAGTGGGGTGACTTGGGTGATCCCCAGCCTGACCGTCGTACGATTGTGCTGCGAGATCAACTGAGAACGAAGTGATGGCGGAGTGCCGCATTTTCGACCCGAGTTCTAGGCATCCGGAGTTTTAAAGATATCTTTTCGTGATGATACAGTCAATGAAACATTGTTGCTTGATGAATCTTTTGGATGGAGAAAGCATCGAAGCGGAGCGTAGAGACAGGAGAAGGTAGTTAGCCTCTGCAAATACCGAGCACATGATTTAGCGACTCTTGGCAGAGTGTGGAGCCTCACACCTCGAAAATTGCATCAGTATGCTATAAGTGATGGGTGTAGATATCTCTGACGAGAGTTTACAAATTAAGCTACTATCCTGCTTCTTCATTTAGTGGTCTGTTCCTCCGTCGCAGCCAGGCAAGTTGAACAACCAAATTTTTCGTCCCAGAAAAGTACTGACACCCTTCCTTATATTGTATGAGTAGTCACTCAAAGAACCGGTGATTATGAACAGTTCCTGACATCGGTATACTACCTAGAGCCTACTAGATTGGAGTCAAACCAACCTACACACCGATCTCCTTTAAGGTGCCACTCTGGAACCCAAACTAAATATCTAAGTTGCGCCAACGTTATGGATCCCGCTCTCGCTCAGAAAGAATTCCGGCCTCCCGTGGATCATAAGTTAAGAAGATTACTGCACTTAAAAGGACATTGATGATGGCTTGGATGAGAACTGGGTGATCTCCCCCGATACTTTGGCAAATGGAGATTTCCAAGGTGGGGGCGTCACGTGATAACGTTTGAACCACCCCGAGCTCCAGCTCTGGAGACCTTTTGTCGACACCCGCAGGTTCTGACTGATCGCTTCATTCGATAGGAGTTTCAGACCAAGCATTCAGTCAGAACCGTACTCTGGTAGCAACTGCTGGGATTCAGCCTTGCGCGAAACCAAAAACAACAATCTTCGCAAGCGTCTTGGCAGGGCGCATCGCTGACGATCACCACAGTCGGATTCGAGCTTTTCAGCAAATATGATTCTGTACAAGCATTGCCTTAGGTGCGTACGGACCAATCGGTGGCTCTCGGAAGGCAGAGAAGACGTCTTCTACTGCTGATATTGGGGTGACGGCCAGGTGCTACGGAAGCTTAGTGGCTGTGCTAACGCGAGCAATACGATGCCATGGTTCGGTCCCAATCTGCAATCGCAGAAGTATAAAAGTGAAATACATGCATGTGGAGAGGGGCAAGTTTCCCAACCGGAATTGTTAACTCGAATCTTACCACAATGAAAGGAAGTCAACACTTTTTACTCTATTCGAGCCTCTTCGCTACGTCTCTCGCCTATCTCAACTCTCATGACCTTCTAGCGAAGACCAAACAAGGGCAAGTTAGGGGCTTCAAGGTCAATGACGATGTCAATGCTTTTCTGGGCATTCCTTTTGCGGAACCGCCCGTGGGGCCTCTCCGATGGCAACCTCCCCAGCCCGCGAAGCAGTGGGGCGACGAACAGGCATTTAACGCTTCAAAATTTGGCGACAGCTGCTACCAATTCCATTATTATTACGGAATTTTATCATCAGACGCGAATGGCTCCACGAATGACCCCGTTCTCGTCCAGAACAACCAGTCTGAAGACTGCCTGACACTGAATGTCTTCGTTCCTCGGAACCGTCCTGCCAAGAATCTCCCCGTGTTCTTCTGGTCTTATGGAGGAGGTTTCGTTGAAGGTAGCACTGCGCTCCCCGTTTACAATCCCACCAACTTCGTGGAAGAGACTAAGGATATTATCGTCGTAACGTCCAAGTGAGCATACTTCTCGCACTGTCTGGAAGAATCGATGAGCTAATCAGCTTGATAGTTATCGGATCGGCCTCTGGGGCTTCCCCAATTCCCCCGCTCTTCCTATAACAGGCCAGAATCTTGGTATTCGTGACGTCCGCTTGGCATTGGAGTGGGTTCGAGAGAACATTGCGTCGTTTGGGGGAAACCCCGATCATATCGTTATGGGTGGAGAGTCTGCTGGCGCCGCAAACACAGACGTCGTGACGTTTGCATACCCTGAGGATCCCATCATCAAAGCAGCCATCCTCTCGTCCGGCACTGTTCAAATCGCTTCCATTATAGGCGACGACGAGGCTGACAATGAATTCGTCAGGGTCGCAACTAGTGTTGGCTGCGCAGACTCAGACCGCAAGAAGGAGCTGGCTTGCATGGTTCAGGTCGATGGGTTGAAGCTCAAACACGCCGTGTCCAATCTCACTTTCAATCCCTTTGGAGCACCAAGCGGCGGAACGCCAATGGTCGATAATGTGACGGTGTTTAGTATCGAGGAATATATCAACAAGACCATTGCGGGTGATTTCGCGCATATCGTAAGTATGGGCCCCGGATAAAGACAAAGGTATTGATACTTTGAAGCCAACTTTCATCGGAATCCAGGACAAAGAAGGTGACAGCCTCGGCGCTATCACTCCAGATGGTCAAGTAAATAGGACAGCGTCAGACGAAACTACCAACATAATGTTCAACTGCCCGGCTTCCCTCCAAGCAAGGTAAGTCCTTCCAAGATTCCCGATGTATTTAACTGTATCGAACTAACTCAATAATTCAGTGTACGAAGGGGATTCAACATCCCAGTCTGGCGCTACCGCTTCATGGGCGCCTTCCCGTCTGTCACGCCTCTCTCTGACGTGGGTGCGTACCATGGAGGTAAGACCACAAGCCTGAATCCTTCACCTCCTTGTACTGACCCACTTCTTCAGAGGATATTTTCTTCCTATGGAACACCATCAATGAAATTGCCCCCGGCCTCATCACGGCACAGCCGTTCGAGGTTGAGGCGGCCAAATACCTCCAGAAGGCCTATGCGGACTTCATTCGCGATCCTGAGTCCGGCTTGGAAAAGAAGAGGCACTGGCCAAAATATAACCAGAATGCTACCACGTTGATCCAATTCTTCCCGAATCAGAGTGCGAATGCTGTTCTGGGAGATCCAAGACCGTTTGATGAGGTTTGCTTGACTTTGAGTTAGAGGTGAAAGGGAGCTTCGAGGAAAAGAGGTCGAAGGAAGTGAAGGGCGCACAAAATTTTAGGTTTTCGAAGGACACATAATGGATTCGTACTTTCTATAGGTAATATATATATATTATTGCTGGAGTCTCTGATGAAGAAGAGAAAGGAATAGAAAAGTGAGAATTCAAGAAGCCTTGGCAATATCAAAACGAGGAAAGTGCGCCTCTTGGCGGTCTTGGGACCTTACACCTCGAATGAACTCAGGTTCTCATCGCACGGGCCACTGTTCAGATTTCAATAACGCGTATCACAACACCTGGTACTATTGTGCTAAATTTTGATACTTCAATGCATGGAATGGCCATCGGATTATTATTTTTAGCCACTCATCAAGCCTCTTCTACTTGTTTGGCCAGTTGCGTATTTCATTCATCCTACGGCCTGCTCTCATTCGTTGAACCATCCCTCTCATCATGATCTTAGTCCTGACAGAGACATCGAATAGGCCTTAGATTTCTGCTTCCATGGTCAATTTTTCTTCTTTAACGCTCCTCCATCCACCGTGATATCTTGCTGAGACAAGGGTTAGCAGCTCGGGCGTTCCGCCGTTACGAAAAGGCAACTTACTCCCGTGACGAAACCCGCCTGGATCAGATACAGCGCAGCATCTGCGATATCTTTCGGTCTCCCAGCTCGATTCGTTGGATGATCGTCAACATCCTTCTCGCTGACTTGGCCTTCCCAATCCGCCCCTTTCTCATCACCTTCTTTGCTCTCATGCGCAACCTTGATCCGCCCTGGTGCGATCAGGTTGACACGGATCCCTAGATGGCCTAGGCTGATAGCCATCGAATGCATCAGGCCAAGCTGGCCTGATTTACTTGCAGCATAGCCTTCTTGGTTTGGATCACTCTGGTGAGCGCGGAAGGAGCCAATATGAATGATGCAGGGGCCGGCACCGTGGACTTTCTGGGCGCCAGACTCGCTGTCAGAAATCTGCGACTTCATATATGGAATGCAAGCCTGGCTCATCGCGAACGGACTCGTCAAATTCGTCTCAATGTATGCTTGCCATTCGTCGAAGGTTTCAGGATCCTCCATCGTCCTCCCTTCTTTCCAGTATGGACTTGCAATGCTACCGTTACTGATCAGAACATCGATCCGGTTGTTGAAGAAGTTTGCAGCCGTTGAGACCTTATCGCGGATGTCGTTCACATCCCGAAGGTTGCATATTGCTGACTCGACTTTGCCAGCCTTATGATATTTAGCAAGATGAACTGTCGTAGTATATTTGAGTTCATTTTCGTCGATATCGAAGATGTAAACGTGGTGTCCGGCTTCCAAGAAGTAACGGGAGAGCGCACGACCTATTCCACGGGCTCCGCCAGATACGATGATATTTTTTGATGACTGGGAGTTCTCGATGGGAGCCATAGTGAGATTAGTATTTTGTTTTGCGAAGGTGAGAACGAGTGTGATTTCAATGGCTGATAAGAACGACAGATATCCACGGAGCATGTATACACAAGTGACGTCACACGCTCGTCACCTTCTAAAGGCCATAATTGGCATCGAATGAGGGAGCATCCGATCAGCTAGAAAAGCGAAGAGGCAAGATAAACATTTGGGAAGAACAATAGTGCGGTGGCATTGTTGGTGCTTTCCGGGTTGATGAGTGGGCGATTATGGCGGCGGCTCCCATGATCCTCTTTTTAATGCCACCACCAACTAACTTGCCATCGCGTTGATCTGGTGAAGTCAGAAATTATGGTACGAATTTGTGTCGAGCTCATGGCACTTACCAACATGCCATCGCTACCTCAGGCTCGTAATATTCTCGATGCGTGTTCTTGCCAAGATGATACAAGCAGTAGTTTTCTGGGCCCGCTGGCACTCAAGTGCGATTCTTATTTGATGGAAGAACTCTTGCGCAATAAGACATCCATATTCTCCCAGCCTTAGGACTAAGCATATCAACCGAGCCTATCGGCTTGCTGAGCTTCTCTCTTTTGTGGCTGACCATCTGACTGCGACTATCAAAGGACACGTATCAGGTCTCGGTCAACCTTATAACAAGAGATAGGTCGCGTACTGTCATAAGAAAGTGTGTTCTTCATCTTGTCAACTTCTGGTTCTGTCCCAATTGTACGACAATGTCGACTGCATGCTCAGGTTGGGGGATGGTCTCATAGCAGGGGCTGTTACAGACCATCAGCAAACTCCCGACGAAAAATATAGAGAGCTTACGTCACGGCGAAGACTTGCGAACGAATGCTGATGTCAAGATCAAGGCAACATATACCGACCACTCTCACGCTACCTTCGGTGCAAACACTATCCTCAAGTCCTCTCTAGCGAGGCCATGCTCCAGCAGTGTTGCTGGTGACATATCGCTGGGCAAACCGACCCTCCTTTCGTCCGCAATAGCTTGCTCATACCTTACCTTTTCGAAGTGGGGCTCCTGGCCTTCATTGAGGAAGAACGCTACCGATTTGAGAATCAAGTGCGTACTGTTACATGGGGAGGGAAGGGGCAGCAAGTGTCGAGAAGCCAAAGTACTGCTAGCAGCACTAAGCTAAGGGCTGGGCATGATACTTTTTTACATGCATCCAAACTTTTGGCTAGCATGGAATATAATGGTGTTGTAGCAGCAGTGTCACGCCAAGTTTGACAATAGAAGGCATTCCAGCGATGTGTAAAGGGTATGGAATGCTCTTCCGTACAGGCGAAATAGTGCATGGAAGGTAGGTAGGCAAGGCGCAAGAAAAGTGGGACATCAAAATGTGCGCCTTGTCAAGACAATCCCAGCGTAATGTTGCGAACGGGATGGTTTGAAGGATTGGAAAATTGCGCACTGCCTGAGACATTCAACGGTAAGACAGAGTTTGGTAGTGGCTAAAGCTATCGCCGCATTCTATTCTTCGGTATGCTACATTTGTTCTGCCTTGCGGTGCTGCAATCATAGACCAAGAACAGCACCGCGACACACATCCGCACTAACGTCCCTCCCTGCGTGCCGAGACACCCTCCGTGCCGAGACATATAAGGGGTACTTTGACTTTAAGCAACTCGATTTCTGCGCATACGTTAATATTTGCCACAGTTCTATATAAGTCATGTACTATAGCTATTTATAAACATCTAAGACCCCTCTCTACCTAAAAATTACGTTCGCATTATTGCCTTCACGCTTAAGATACAAAGAACCTTCTTTTCGCGTATAAAAATGTTCCTTCGTTGCAGCACCACTATCAAGCTCTTACTACTCATGATACTTATAGAGAGATCTTATCCGAACTTAGAGCCTTACAATAGCCTGGTAAGTCATCATCAGCCTTGTGTCTGCTGTTGCGCGCAAATTCATGCAGGGTCGCCACCCCAATCGGTACCTCCGACCGGAGCGATCACCAATCCTGGCTAGTGCGAAACAGCTACATAATCATCACATTGTAATCTACTTACAGCGGCCGCCAAGCAGGCCTGTGGCTGTCATACCTGTGGCTGTGTAGAGTTTTGGCAAGCGGGCCTGCCTTAGCCCCGCAGCCTTGCAATCTAACAGGAGACGCAACCCGCGAGGCGCGGTTTGCAAGAAGAGTCTTAAAAAACGAAGTCACAGAAAGCAATTTTAATCCTTTACAATAAAGTATGGTTAATAAGATTAAAAGTACGACTTTAATTGGGTATGTGACTCATGTCTAGGCTATTATATTACACTAGTTAATATTTAAGACTTTTTTAGTGGGCTGACGATTTCGATGCGGTCTGTTTGTGTCATTAGTAGAGAGAACAAGAACTTAAAGGGTAGAATATAGGACAAGATTTATAGCAGAAGTATTAATAGGCTTAGTACGTAATAGATTTGCGGCATATATTAGAGTGCTAGACGGAGTAATAGAAGGCTTATATAGGGTAATAATTAGAGAAGAGTCTTTGTGAACTGATTTCTGTAGGATATAGTCTATATGTGGGCGTTTAGGCGGCGGTGATGTATATATATTAGACATATCCCCTATATAGGGAGTATCAGGCGTTTGTGCTAAGATATTAAATTAGTATAATATAATAAGTAGATATTAGTAATATCTTACAGGACAGTGTGGGCATGTGTGCCCTGTTATTAAATAATGTTTTTAAAGTAACTAAGTCTAAAAGTTAATTAGATTTACGTTTAGCTAGGGACATAAATTTAGATTAAGGGTCTAAAGAAGATCGCTTAGCTAAGGTAGTAATTAGAGATAATATTAATAAAGAGTCTTATAACGATTTTTCTAGGAAAGACTAGAAGTCAGGAACGACGATAAAGACGTAGTCTTATAGGAGTTATAGTAGGTAGACTATAATATAGTAATTAAGAAAACCAGCAATTCTGCCTGTATAGTTAAATGTAGTGTTAGACTAAAATTAGGTATTTTATCTTTTAGCTATCTTCTTACAGCGCGTTATCCATAGGTTAACGTGAATAAAAAAGATAATAAAAACCTAAAATTAGTATAATCCTTAAAAAGGAGGTCTGGTTAAGTTTCCTAGAGTAATAAAAGTTAAGAGCTATATAAAGCTATATTATTTTCGCTATATCTCTAAGAGACCAGATACAGGGTTATTATAAAAGAGTATAAGACCAAAACCGGCTATTAAGCTAGTAAAAGTAATAATAGAAGATACTATAAGGAAGTTATTTATAGCATTAAATATTCAAGAGATAATGCTGCAGAATTAGTTAAAGTTAGTAAATTTTTAGGTTATTAAGGTATTATTACAGACTCACAGTTAATAGCAAAGGTTTTAAATAATAAGAGGTAAAATAGTGTAATTTTATATATTACTATCTATATCTAAGCTATTATCTGGCTTAATCTCTTAGATAAAAGCATAAAGATAAACTAGACCATACAGGAAGAAGTACATATCATTCTAGTTAAAAGAAATAATAGTTTAGTTATAAATAGATAAGTTGAGACTGAAAAATGCCGAGTAGACATTCTCGTTATTTATTTAAGACTAGAAGGCTATATATTCAGATTTATTTAGCTAAGCTAGTAAAAAGAAGTAGATAATTATAATAGTCTTAAAATTAAGGCCTTTAATCTGCTGCCGCTCGGGAGATATGAATTTTCTTAGAAGTAGAAAATATACTATAAAAAACATGAACATATTGCCGCTAATATTTCTCTAGCTTTCAAATAGTTTGCGTAGATTAGCGTGGGCGTTAATTAATATAAGTAAAATAGACATTTTATACAGAAATATCTTTAATAAAAGTGTTATAAAGGAATTAAAAGTGATGCTAATTTATAATTCTATATAGAGAATAAAGGCGAGCGAGCAGGATAGTAGCTATTAAAGATACATTAAAAAACTAATAAAGAGATTAATAATATACTAGATATAATAAAGCAGTTAAGGAGATTTAGAGTTATTAAAACGTAAATAAAAAGGTCAGGTATAAGACTTATATGCTAGTAGAAGAAAATTAGATTTATATATTAGGAATTAAGAACATAGCAAAAGTTAAGAAGTCACTTATAAGTACTATTATAAGATAGGTTAAAGAAGTAATAAAGGTTATATAATTTTAATCTAGATCTCATCAAACCTATTATAGGTTGAATTGAATTAGATTAAATAATTAAATTAGTAATGCTTTAAAACTTGTTAGTTATACTTTACTTACTTATTCTATTAGTAAAGTATAATACGGGGGTGGCGTTATAATATCTGTAATAGTAGATTTTTAGTAGTGCCTTAAGGGTAGAAATTCACCTAATTAATTCAGTAAATTAGTTAATATAGCTTGACTAGATTAAAAACCATACTAGATAAGATAAAGAATACGGGACTAACGAAAAACAGATTAGTTTAATATAGTAAGAGAAAAATAAAAGTATAATTAGTTATATAAACCTCTAGTTAGGAACAGTGGCACTATTAGTGTAGAGTAAAGTCTAGATAGGGAAGGGTCTAATTTAGAAGAGAAGTTAAGTAAAGTAAGTAAAGACAGTTAAAGGTTTTAAGGTATAAATAAACTATTTAGTTGCCTGGACTAGAGTAATCGGCATAACATAGCAGTCATCAGCTTTAGAATTAGAATATTAGTAGATACATTTAAGGATGTACAGAAAGAGTATAATGCTGGGGAAGAAAGTTATAGAGTAAGTCTTAAAGGCAGGCTCCACCAGGATACGTTTAAGGCTCTTCAGGTTCTAAATATAGAGTCTTAAAGAGAAGAAGATGTGCCTAAGATTATATAGAAGAATATAGAGAGAAAGTATGCGAAGATGAGTCCGAGGGCGGAGGGATACTTAAAGGAATCTAATAGAGTTAGCTAAAAAAAAATATCTCCAGCCGTATAAGAGACGTTTTAGACGGTTAGGTAATAGGGATTAAGAGCAAGCCAGCCCACTAATGTACCCCAATCATGGAATTACCAGTAGAGAACCAGAATTACTGGTGAAGATCTGCTGAAAGTGTCTTTAAACATAACTTACGTGGCATGAAAGGATAGCAAAAGGAATAGGACCAGTCATAAACATATTATTAGTCCTAGATCCATTAATGTATACCAGTCGGGGCAATACTGGCAGAAAATAAGAATTACTAGTAAAGATCTACTGGACGTGTCTAAAGGCATAACTTAAATAGTATAAGAGAATGAGTTCATTAAGGCCTCCGTAAGCATAAGCCAGAAGTTATTAGTAAGTATATAAGTTATTAATTCTGGAAACGTGACCCAGATGGCTTAGGAGAATAGAGATGTTATATCTTATAGAGACTTAAACAGCATAGAGAGAACTACACTCTTTAATTCTCTGAATATAAAGAATCAGGCAAACGAAATTCGGGCAGGTCTTAAAATACGTATATTAACAGATATTTTCCAAGCCTCGCAGAGGGATTATGAAGAGGGGAGAATATAAGATAGATCTATAAGAAAGCAGGCCCAATAACTGATAGATAGATAGTTAAAGGAAAGTAGAGTAGAAGAGCAGTTACTAAAACAAGCTAGAATAATAACTTATAAGGGAAGAGATGAGAATCATGAGAGGAATAGAGATAAGGAGGAAGAAGTTACAGCACTTATACATTCTCTAGAAGAGGAATTTAAAGAGAAAGAGAGACTATTACATAGGGGTATATAGTATAAGCCTATCCTTTATAAAAGAAAGATCTCAACAGTATGCAAATTCTATAACGCTTTTTATAAGCTAAGGATAATGCTAATTTAAATATATATAGTTTACTATTAAAAGTTTATAAGAGCAGAGCTGGTAGAATTTGATTGTAGCTAGTAGATATTAATAAGGTTTAAGATGCGGTATAGTTTGCAGTTTAATTATCATAACTACTTTCCTAATAGCGAAAAGGTTCTTAGATATGTAGAGTATATAAAAGAGTTAAAGAAAAGAAATCTATCACCTACAGCTAGCGTGCATAATTAGCTATGATATGAACATATATTCCCGGACGAGTTAAAGGACTTAATACTGGTTAAAGAGAAGCTTATTACACTAAACTCTTACTATAGCTTTATAATAAAGTTTAGTATTATAAAGGGCCACTAGGAGAGTACGACGTACCTAAAACACATTAAAAGGCATATTACAGTTTTTCTAAATAATGTGCAGGAACTAGTGACGCAAGTTCTACCTTATTTACTGTTAAAAGTAATGAATAAGATTCACGTCTAGTGGTAAGGAGCACAGAAGCTGGCTTCTAAAGATCTCTTAATTCTCTTATTAGTAAGACGCCCTGTTGTTGAACGGGTGCTAGTATAGTTAAAAAGAAACAACCTATTATATACGAATATTAAGATTAATACTGTAGAAATAGAGAGCTGGGGTTCGCTATCTTATAGGATACCTTTTTAGATTTATAAGTGTCTAAAACATAATAAGCTAATAGTTTAGAAGAAGGTTAGAATAGCGCAACTTGTCCCGCCAACGGAGCGCAGTCTTAAGGGTAGAGATACTGTAAATATACAGGAGATTCTAACAACGCTTAACCAAGTACAAGCTATAGGATATAATAAGATGGAGAAGGAATATTTTACTCTAGGTAGTAGTAATACAAAAGAGGAGGATGATATAAACGGCAGTAAAAAGACTATTTAGGAGATTAGTACTTCCGGAATATTCGCTCTGGACGCACATCCTAATATAGAGGATACAGAGAAGCTGCGGTATATTTACGACGCTCTTGGCTATAATTCCATTTTACCAGAAAGGGGTCAGGAGAGGTGGTTAGGGTTAGCGGAGGTACAGAGTAGGAATATGTCTAAATCTTATATCCTTATTTCGCGGGGTGAGGACTTTACGAATTCTAATAATATATAGTTCTTTATAAAAGCATTTTTAATGCTGTTCCCCTTCGGGGGTGGAGGCCCACGCTAGGCTGAGGAGAATATGTTAGAGATAGCAGAGAGTCTAGCTGTAGAGGTCTCCCTAGTAGGAAAGGCTACAGCGGAGAATGCAGTGTCGTTTTAGAATCTAAGCTTAGAGATCTAGGCGTGAGTCATACTTTAGCGTTATAGAGGTCGCTTTACCACGCATAGGGTTTTTACTTTCCTTATTTTTAATATACTAGTAAGGTTTCGAAACCATCAAATCAGCATGATAAGTATAATAAGGAAGGAGTTTTTAAAGATGGAGCGTATTATATAATTGCTCAGCGCAGAGAGGCTAGAGAGGGCAAAGAAAAAGCTAAAAGCTTTAGGAAAGACAACTAATAGAAATGTCAACTAAGTCTTACAGAGTTTATTACTTTACGGATTTTAGTAGTCTATGTCTAGAGAGCTTCGTTTGAGCATGTGGCGTAAAATTAAGTCCCTTATAATTTAAGAGAGGATCCCAGCTATTTAGTTCACACTAAATCCTAATGATATTATAAACCCTGTAAAACTGAGGCTTACGGCATATCATCTTTAGGAGCTTAAAGAAGCGGAAGTATTCCTAACTAGTTTAAACACCTTATATAAATGAGTCTGGTTAGCCATATCAGATCCCCTCAGCTCTACCTTATTTTTCCACAGGGAGATCTCTATGTTTTTTAAGTATTATATAAAGGTAGGAGATTCTTCTGTGTTTAGCCGTATTAGCCAGTACTTTAGTGCTATGGAAATGAATGAGTGGGGTATACTCTATCTCTACAGCCTTCTCTAGCTTCATAAAAACATGTATCTAAATCCTCTTTTAAAAGACGTTAAGGATAAAGGTGGTGGTTCGTATCAAGACCGGGTTATTTAGTACGTGAATAGTGTTTTTATAGAGGTATATCTGTTTCTAAGCCTACTATTCAAATAGCTTCGTCTGAAATAGGAGTAATTACACAGGATTTTGATTAAGAGGCATTCTATGTGGTCCAGACTGAGAGAACTGTGATATTAGATATATCATTAATACTTTAGAATCGCAAGCAATTTTCAACTGCGTTTGAGGAAGAGATGAACTTCTATATAGGTGTAACTCAAGTTTATACCTATAGTCCTACATGTATGAAATACTCTTTTAGTAGACTAGAAAGGATAAGAAATCTTTGTAGATTCAAAGCACTATAGAGACTAGTAGAGAAGACGGCTTTTAAAGAAGGAGGGATGTTAGAGATCCGGCGTAACCACAACATAGTAAATTAATAGAATAAGGCTATTACTATAGGGCTATGCTATAATTACGATATCTACTTTATTAGAACACAGAGCAGGATAATGGCTATAGTATTCTATATGACGAACTATGCAATGAAAGTGGAAGACCTAATATGAAAACAGGTGGCGGCAGCAGCAGAACTACTTAACATCTTAAGAGACTTAAGAACTAGAACCAGGTCCGAGAATAGAGCGCGGCAGTTCCTAGTAAGGGTGGTGAATAAGGTTTTCACGGAAAGAACTCTGTCACAGGTGGAGATTGCTGCTCATCTGCTGGGTTTCCGTACGGAATTTACTTATAACGAGGCCTGAACGTACCTAAACGTCTCTTCCCTTTACTGGGAAATCTTTCGAAGGTGGGACTACCTGAGGTATAGGGCTTATAAGAATAATAAGGAGTTAGTAAATAAAACGGTGATGCTGGAGCAATTAGGTTAAAAAACCACTTTCATATAAGCGTATCTACATCATGGCCTAGTCCTAGCAGCGCTTTTATTATATGATTATATGTTAGTTATAAAGCTCAAGCAGAAGCGTGGTAGAAGTGCTATTTAAAGGGACCTAGAATTTAAAGGCACCTAGCTGCTGTCGAAGACGTGGGTACAGGCATTGCGAAAATCAGGTAAACATGCGGTCATCTCTCTAAATAGCTATCTAAGTATAGACTTCAGTGAACAGGATAAGCGGTACTATAGAAGGTATGAGTAGTAATCTTAGAAGCTACAAACTACTCCCAGTCAGAAAAGCCAATAAATGAATAAGTTAACTAAGTAATTATAGGGCAGCCATGTAATACCTTGCTATATTTATACTCTAGGAGCACTTTCTATCCGATGCTTCTATAGATATTAACTTAATCTAGGAGAGATAGAAGCAATTCTTGTCTCAGAGACTAGCGTCTATTACTAAAAACATCTAACTACTTTATTAGTCTACAGAAGACGCGAAACGTGATGCTAGGCAGTAGGCTAATCTGTCTAAAGATATAGATTCAGCAGCTTATACGATGGATCTAATAACTAGAGAAGGAGATAAGGGCTTAAGGATAATATATAGAGTAGATAATATCAGCAATACAACACGCCTCATTAACATTTTAATAAGTACTATAAGAACTAATTAAATTACGGCTGGTTTAAAGAATATGACGCTGATAGTACAGTAGCTATATTATTTCCAGAAGGTGACGTTATGCTCATCTGAAGATTTACTTACCACTATAGTTTATAAACAAGATATAAGGATAATGAATACTCTGGAAGGGACGTACGCTGGTGCTGATATCCCTAACTAAACTAAGATAAAGTTAATTAAGTCGCAGCAGGTCAGTGCCTCGCAAGAAAGAGAGAAAATAATCCAAGGCATCTAAGAGCACGCGGATAGTCACAGTGCAGCTGTGTACCGTATGCTGAACAGTTTTAGAGAGGGCAACATCAGCATCATACTGGAAGACTTAAAGATAGTAATGCAGAATAGTAGACCATTAACGTGTGTCCAATTTAGTCTGTCTACCTCATTCTCCAACGCTGGAAAGCAGGTAGCGGAGTCGTTCACGCTAAATTAAAGACAGAGTATCGCACTCCGGCTTCTATGTCATCACCTTAATTGCGTGCAGCAGAGTAAGAGAGTAATTCCCCAGCTCTATTAGTTTATTAGGGGAGAGGGCGGTACTGGAAAGTCTCAGGTCATTAAAGCGCTCATTACACTATTTGTAAGAAAAAAAATACTGTATTACTTAATCGTAACAGCAACTTCTAGGACTGCAGCCGCTAGAATCAATAGTATAATAATACACTCTATGTACAATTTCTTAGTGGATATTTCATACAGAGCTTCTGATATTAATTCGGCTGGGTTTACGGCGCCTGCTTTAATGAGTTTCCGCATAGACAAGCAGAGCAGAATAAACTAGCAGGAGAAATATATGCTAATAATTAATAAGATTAGCATGCTTAGAGCTAGAACACTGCACGCCGTAAATAAGCAGCTCTGCGTCCTTCAGGGCTGCATAAAGGATTTCAGTAAAATTCTAATAGTCCTCTTCTACAGAGACTTTCACTAGTTTCGCCCTGTTTAAGAGAGGAGCATCTTAGTCCCCAGTAGTGACTTCCGCTAAAACAAAAAAAAAATAATCAAGATAGAATAGAGATACTAGCATAATAAAGCCCACACACTCTGGAGGAAGTTCACGACAGTGGTAATACTAAATGAACAAGTGCGTGCTATAGGTAATATACAACTTCAGCAGCTACTAACGCGGATCTGAAACGGTATCACAGACTAAAACAACGTTAACTTATTAAACCGCACGTGCTATAGAGAGGGCAGACGGATTCTATAGGAGTCAGATATTACAGTAATCACAGCACTAAACAGAAATCAGTAGAATTTAAATATTAAGGCGATACTGTCGTACCAGAAGCAACACCAGGCACAACTACAGATTTTTATCTCTAAGCATAAATAGAAAAACGGTCAGCCGACAGAGGAGGAGGCGCTCATGATATTAAGCTATAGTAATAACAGCAGCATACTAGTGCCAGCTATCTTCATGTTTATTACAGGTATACCCGTTGTCGTTAATAGAAATACCTATTAAGATTTGAAGCTGGTCAACGGAGCGTATTATAAAGCTCTGAATATCGTCCTTAACCAAGCGTATCTAGGCCACCGTATCTCTGCCAATACCGTCC
This sequence comes from Zopfia rhizophila CBS 207.26, assembly GCA_010093925.1. Classification (NCBI taxonomy): domain Eukaryota; kingdom Fungi; phylum Ascomycota; class Dothideomycetes; family Zopfiaceae; genus Zopfia; species Zopfia rhizophila. Next base: position 3,471,976 of record ML994611.1, read on the forward strand.
TACATTTTGGACCACCTGCTGGTATCATTCTTACGGCAGAATCAATAAAGGATTTTAACTTCATCAGCATGCCGCCTGGCACTATCCTCCTTACCCCACTGAGTTTGAAAATAGAATGCGTGAGGAGGCGTCTATAGTAGAAACACAACATCACTTATAGAGAATTGCCATGTACGGCTGCTTTCGCCTGTACAGACTATAAAGTGCAAGGCAGGACATTAGAGAAGGTAGCGGTCAAGCTACGCGGGATGAGAACAACAAGCGTTAATAAACAGGCAGTCTAAAGCCAATGTAACCCGTATAGCTTATACGTGCAGCTATCGCGATGCCGGTCGCTAGACAGTATAATACTTCTATTAAAGGTGCGGGAGAGATATGTTATTGGTAATACTATACCAGAGAATATAATCACGGCGGAAAAGAGATTGGAGGAGCTCAGCAAGGCTATGATTCAAGAGACAGAGTCATGAGACTAGTCTTTACTAAACTAGCAAGTTAATAAAATATATTAGCAACACCGTTCCTCCAGACAAAGCAGTGAGTAGTATAGAGGGCAAAGGGCGGTAGTGATTTGCGAGGCAGGAGGTAATTATTTGGCGATTTCAGGGCTGTAGAGAGCTACAACACCTAAGGCTTGCAATATTATTGGCGGTTTTTTGACGAGCGGGGAACTAGAGTTACTTGATAGATGCGAATGGACTGGCGTGACTGGACCGGCGCGACTTGACAGGCGGTCTAAGAGAGTTCCATAAATGCGTGGTCCCATGATCCTCAGGTTTTATTTCAGGTTTTATTTCAGGTCAGAGTGTGGCGTTAGATTGTTAGAGTGTGGCGTTAGATTCACGTGAATTTCACGTGAATTAAGTTGAGGGGTGCGGGGCCCTAGAAGCCTTTCGTCTCTTCGTTCCTCAAGGCATTTAACCTTAGCCATGCCTCTAGTCAACTAACTCACCTCTTACAGAATTCGCTATCTCTTAAGCCTGTGGCCGGAGCGGGTCGACCGCCCTCCCTGCTAGTGGTGGCGATCTAAAGTATCTTATGCACAAATATTCTGCTTGTAAGTACTGCTAATTATACCACTTCTGAACAATCCCAATTAATAAACCTATGAAATGATATGATTTGCTTCATAAAGTTACTTAACCTAATTGGTTTGCGGTACTATCAGGATGCTAATAATCGGAACAATTGTAGGACTGACATATTCAGGGAGCACTGGATACGCTACCCTGCATTTGAAACTACAACTTAGAAGCATTCTTTTACTCCAATATAGACACCTACCTATACATTCTTTGATAACGTATTCTTTTCATTTATAGCTACGCTTCTACTGGTTCTAAGTAAGTAAGAACATGGAAAATATGTGGTCATTTACGGTAGGCCAGCAGTTGTTGCTAAAATTATCTGACACTAGCTGACAATATGATTAGAAGGTGAGTATTTGCAATGAGATAATTAAAATTGTACTAAGGTACGACTTCTTAGGAAGTAAGTCAACCTGCGCACATTTACATGCAAGGCTGCTGCTAATGCTAGTGTGTCTGTTGGTGTAGTACGTAAGTTGACCTGCGAACACTGAGATGCGAAGCTGCTGCTAATGCTGGTGTGTCCGGTGGTGTAGGGCGTAAGTTGATCCGCAAACACTGAGATGTGAGGCTGCTGCTAATGCTAGTGTGTTTGGTGGTGTAGTACGTAAGTTGACCTTTGTATACTAAGTTGCGAGGCTGCTGCTAATGCTAGTGTGTCTGGTGGTGTAGGTTGTATGTTGACCTTTGCATACTAAGATGTAAGGCTGCTGCTAATGCTGGTGTGTTTGGTGGTGTAGCGTGTATGTTAACCTTTGCATACTGAGGTGTAAGGCTGCTGCTAATGCTAGTGTTTTTGGTGGGTGTAGGCTGTAAGTTGACCTGCGAACACTAAGATGCGAGGCTGCTGCTAATGCTGGTGTGTCTGGTGTTATAGATGGTAAGTATGCCTCCTGATTGCTACTTCGTGTAAACGCTAGAATTGATAATAACTGGGAAGTAGTACAACAATTGGATTTTCAACTTTGACAATGTCTTTGCACACAACCTTCTCTCAGGTCTATTATTACGTTCGCTACCTGCTACGGTTCACTCTTGTTCCTGCTACAGTGCTATTATGGATAAATCTCATACAGATGCTACTTACAACGCTAGTCTTTCTGATATACGTACTTCTGCAGAAAGCTGTTTGATTTGCAAATTGCTCCTCCGAGCATTTCAGTACTGCCGCAATGATGATGAAGGAAATATCGACATAAAGCGAACACAGTCGGTACTCAGAGCAGAAGCAGGAGGCCCGCGTCTTCTGCGGTTTTGTATAGATCCTAGTCAGTGCCCACGACCCCTCTTGTACACTGGACAGAAACAATACTTATTGCATATCCTTGCCACAGAATACGCTGCCCATACTGAGTCCAGCGCCCCAATTAGCCGCCTAATCCTACCTGAACCTGATAACCTTGCACGATTTTCACTGCTCCGCGCATGGCTTCGTTGGTGTGACGAGTCCCATAGTTGTAACGAGCGCTAGGGTGAATCTAAGACAGCATTGCCGACGAGAGTCCTCTACATCAGTGATCCAAAGGATTCAGGTTATGCTTCAGATTTTGTGCGTCTGGTTTGTGCCTCAGAAACAAGCAGGCAAGAATACGTCGTATTATCTTACTGCTGGGGCAATCTCTTAGTCGAAGAGAAGAAAGCGCACTATACAACCCAGGATAATATTAGCCAACGGTTGAAAGGATTCAGTCTCTTTGAACTACCGAAGACTTTCCAAGATGCTGTTAAAGTGACCCGAGAACTTGGCGTTCTATATCTCTGGATCGATTCACTATGCATCATCTAATACGGGGATGACGGTAAGGACTAGAAAAGCGAATCTGGCCGAATGGAAAGCGTCTTTTCGCAGGCTTACTGCACAATTGCTGCAACTGCGGCTGTTAACTCCAACGTAGGGTTCCTTGAGCGGGACGTAAGCACTAAGTATGTCTATATTCAAGATGCCTTAGGCAAGCAGTTCTATATCAGCACCGATATAGATGATTTTAACAATGATGTGGGCAAAGCCCAGCTTAACAAGCGAGCATGGGTATTATAAGAGGGGGTTTTGGCACAACGAACTATCCACTTCAGCGCCAATCAGACGTACTAGGAATGTGGGAAAGGAGTTTACTACGAAAACCTTACTAGGCTGGATAGGTACGAGCTCTATAACACCTGAGTTGAAACTCTCCTAACTAAGTATTTTCCTCCTCAGCCTCTATAGGGATAAGTACTTCACGCTCGATCCAGACTTCCCAAGCCGGCTCCTTAACTCGGGCAAGGGAGCTATCCTGAACTACATCTCCTTTCTTTTTCAGGATTACTCGAAGCGGAACCTGACAGACCCGACTGACAGATCTATTGCTATATCTAGGTTAGAGGATCGTATCGCAGGTGCCTTAAAGTGTCAAAGCAGATATGGCATCTTCTAGAAGTACCTTCACAGAAACCTCCTCTGGCAGACATCTAACGACAAGATGAAGGAGATTGTGTACGACCATCATGTGCCATCTTAGTCATGGATGGCATATAGTGGAGGCATTCAGTTCATGGACATCCTCCGGGGTAAAGTTGATTGGATTGATCACATCCAGTTTGATAAGGAGTACGAATGCGACCATGCCATAATCTCCAACCTATGGACATTTCAGAACTGTACGATGGGACTCTATGAGGCACAGTATGCGGTCTTGGATTCCGATGGAGCGAAAAGAGGGTGGATATAGTATGACGTTGAGGGCGGTAAGGATCTTCGCAAAGAACAATGTGTTGTCATAGGAAGGAAGAGTAATAGTAGTATTAAGAAGTACTATATATTAGTTGTCAGGCCAACTAGTGTAGATAGCGAGTACAGGAGGGTTAGTGTTAGGTTAATTCAGAGTCACTACGTGGTAGGACAGAGGATCAACGTACGAATTATATGAATGACGTTTACGTATACACTTCGTCTACGCGTATAGCGTTTGACCGTGGAAAAGCTTACCGTAAAGACTACTGCACCAAAAAAAATCTCAGCAGGTCTGCTATAGGCTTTAGGCGATGATTTATTGACCCGCATCCTTCTTACACGAAACGGGTTTAGTGGCAACATAATTAGCGGTACTTACAAGCAGAATATTTTGTGCATAAGATACTTTAGCTCGCCACCGCTAGCAGGGAGAGTGCCGACCCGCTCCGGCCATACCCTTATGAGGTGGCGAATTCTGTAAGAGGTGAGTTAGTTGACTAGAGGCATAGCCAAGGTTGAGTTGGATCGCAAGGCTGCGGGGCTAAGGTCGGCTCGCTTGCCAAGACTCCACACAGCCACAGATGCGACAGGCGTGGCAGCCACTGTAAGTAAATTACACTGGGATAATTATGTGGCTGTTTCGCACTAGCCAGGATTGGTGATTGCTCCGGTTGGAGGTACCGATCGGGGTGGGCAACCCTGCATGAATTTGCGCGCGACAGCAGAGACAAGGCTGGCAATAACTCCCGAGCATCGTAGCGAGGTTCTGAGGCTTGAATAAGACCCTATTATTAGTATTAAGAGTGGTAAGAGCTTAACGGTGGTGCTGTAGGGAAGGAAGTCTGTTTTACTATAAAAGAAGACTCTATGTAAATTAGGCGCGAAGGCGACGATGCAAATGTAATTTTTAAGTAAGAGGGGTTCTAGATGTTTAGGAGTAGCTATAGTATACGACTTATATAAAACTATTGCGGATGCTAACGTGTGCACAGATTCTAAGTTGCTTGAAGTCAAAGTACCCCTTATATGTCTCGGCACGGAGGGTGTCTCGCTACGGAGGGTGTCTCGCTACGCAGGAAGGGACGTTAGCTACGATTTCGCGCTTCGAGTCTATGCTCGTCAAATTCACTGACAACAGAGTGGAAGAGGTACCTGGTACGGAGACATGCGATCATGACGAAGCCTCTTTCCAGGACCAAATACCATGACTAGCTAACGTTTCATTTACAACGATCGGAATAGCACACTAAGCTTCATCGCCAACACTCGCTAGATGTCTTCGAATTCATGCGACGCCGCTACGTCTTTCCTGTCCCTGCTTCTCTGGCTTCTGGATGGATTAAACCGTAGGTATTTTGTCGTGGCTGAAACAAACGCTCCGCGCCCGCAGGTTTTCATGCAAATTTTTTTCCTTTCCCAGTATTGGAGAAGACGTTGAAGCTTCATATGTTGCACCTAATCGGTATGATCGTTATTCGAAACGGGCGCCAACGCAGCACATTGCGGGGTGGTCCGCTGCTGTCCCCCATTAGAATTGGCGCCTCGCTAGAGACTGACAACTTGAGGAAACCACTCATCAGTTCCCATAAGCCTGGCTGTGCCGCTTCGCCTTCGCTTTCCTATTCACTCCTTGTCACAAGTCTGGGCAAAGGCTTGACTGAAGCTTAGCTCCAAATTTTGACGTCGTAGCAAACTCCGTTTAAGTCATTCCCCCGTTCTCGACCCCCGACGCCGTCTAATACTGCCGTTACCGCCTCGCAAGGCTGCCAGCTGGGCTTGAACTTAACTCTGTCATTATATTCTGTCGTTTTCGAGGGCATTTGCAGCCGCGAGACCATTTTGACACCTTATACTGAGCGCGTAGACAGCCTTAGTGGATCAAGCATTGCTTGATCACCACCGTGAAACTCCGAGCTCCATCTCGTCGGCTACCGCACTTAGTTAGAGTCCGCAAATTTGAGGAAGACGAGCGAATTGCGGACGACTTCTCAGTTAGGGGTCGATGTCCTCTTACGTGATGGAGCCAAATAAAGGATAGTACCAGGCGCCTATTGAACCGCGTCGTGAGGAGATCAGGGTTTGCGGCATTATTCCGTATGGCAAATGTTGAAATGCTTCTCAAGTATAAGAAAGCTATCTCTCCACGAAATCAAGGGCATTTCATTCCTCATTCCCGTTCTTCATACTCCTTTAGGTCGACGTGTTTTTGCTTTTGTATTTATTTATTTCTCTCTCTTCTGTGAAGTACCTTTACATTCCTTTTGCTGCCAGACAGTATTTCAACTTCATTCACTCCTTCCATCATGCATTTCTCCACTCTTACCCAAGTCCTCGCCTTTGGCCTTCTGGCTTCTACGCCTATCCTTGCTCATGATGTTTCCAGCAATGAACTAGCTCGTCGCCATGTTGTAAGTCCTCACTCCTATACTAAACCCTTTTATATTCTAGGTCCTAATCGTCGAGCAGGGCGGTCAAGCCAATCTCGCTGCATCCTACGCCAATGCCGTCCGCGCCGTCGAAGAGGGAATCGAGCGCCGTCACCATAAGGGCAAGGGCAAGGCGGCCAAAGCGAATGGAAAGAACAACAACGCCAATGCTGCTGCGAACAATAACGCCAACGTTAACGCCAATGCCGGGAACAACAACGCGGCCAACACTGGAGCTCAAGCTAATGGCAACCGACGTCGTCATCATAAGGGAAAGGGAAAGGGAAATAATAACAATGCGGGAGCAAACCAAAATAATGCTGGAAGCAACAATGCCGGAGCCAATCAGAACAACAACGCTGGAGCAAATGCCAATGCCAATGCCAACCAGAACGCCAATGCTGCGAACCAAAATGCCAATGCTGGAGCGGACCAGAACAACAATGCCGGAGCAAATGCCAATGCCAATGCCAACCAGAACGCCAATGCTGCGAACCAAAATGCCAATGCTGGAGCGGACCAGAACAACAATGCCGGAGCGAATGCCAATGCCAATGCCAACCAGAACGCCAATGTTGCAAATCAAAATGCCAATGCTGGAGCAAACCAGAACAACAATGCCGGAGCGAATCAGAACAACAATGCTGGAGCAAATGCCAATGCCAATGCCAACCAGAACGCCAATGTTGCAAATCAAAATGCCAATGCTGGAGCAAACCAGAACAACAATGCCGGAGCGAATCAGAACAACAATGCTGGAGCAAATGCAAATGCCAATGCCAATGCCAACCAGAATGCCAATGCTGGAGCAAACCAGAACAACAATGCCAACAACCAGAACGCCAATGCAGGAAACAACAACGCCGCAGGAATCCAGAACAACAACGCTGGGGCGAACCAGAACGCCAATGCCGGAACAAATCAGAACAACGCTAGAAACAATAACGCTGCGACGGCAAACACTGGGGCGGCGAATGGAGCTCCGACTGGAAACAACTGCGCCAATCAGCGTCGTCACCATAAAGGGAAGGGAAAGAATGCTGGTGCAAACGGTGCGGCGAATGCGAACAATGCCGCTGCTTGCAACTGATTGGGCATCGAGATATATATAGATGAACTCACAACGAGTTGAGGACCTCAATGTTTATGAGACATTTCCAGTGTTGAGGACCTCAATATATGTGGGACATTTCTGTCCAGTGCGGTGGGAATGGCTAGGTTGGGAGTGGTGAAGGGGAACTTTTCAGAATTATTTCTTTTCTTTTGGTGTTTGGGATTTTATGTATAGCCACGTGCGTGGACGGTAGAAAAGCCTGTACATAGTGTATATATGATGAATCAATCAGGGTATGAGGAAATTGCTTGACCACACATGCGCGCAGAAGTGAAGCTTTCACGTGACCCAGACGAGCGACGAATATGGTCCGTGCGAGACTTGGACTGTCTCACTCCTTTTATTCTTCATCCATCTAACCCGAGCCCAAAAGCATCTCCCATGTCTGGCCTTTCCATTTATCCACCAGGAAATCTACCAAGGCAGCTTTAATCGATCCATGCATAAGTAGCATGGATTCGTATTCCTGCTTATCAATTTTGCATGCGGGGTTATCCACGTAGCTATCTCTTCATAAATGATTCCGGGAGATACAAGCAGTAGCCCGAGAAGTATGCAGGTACAAGTATACATCTTATCCGGGTTTCTGTTTCCATTCTATTCACCTTCATCTTCACTTATCTCAACGTCATGGAAGTATTCCGCTCCATCATCTCGCTACTTCTCTCTTACTTTGTTCTTGGCGTCAACGCGGAGGATATTTGTGGAATGGGGAATACAACATGCATACTCTCAATCGATCCGCTCCAAGAACCATATCCGTACTATTTCCCTCCAAAAAGTAGCGGTGAAACTCCGGCGCTGTTTCCGGTGCAGAAATGCAAAGGGATTACGCTCGAGGAAGCGACGATTGATCAGCTGCAGGGTTACATGAGTGATGGAGTGGTAAGAAGCGTAGATCTGTTGAACTGCTACATGAAAAGGATATGGCAGGTCGACGAATATATCAACTCCATCATCGAGCTAAATCCGGACGCTATGGATATCGCTTCAGCTCTCGATGCGGAAAGGAAAGCGGGACATGTTCGAGGACCGCTGCATGGCATTCCGTTCATTGTGAAAGATAACATTGCGACGAAAGATCAGATGGAGACAACCGCAGGGAGTTGGATGTTGCTTGGAAGCGTGGTCCCGAGAGATGCATTCGTAGTGGCAAAATTGAGGGCAGCGGGGGCGGCATTGATGGGGAAGGCGACGCTTAGTGAGTGGGCAGATATGCGCTCGAATAATTACTCCGAGGGATATTCTGCCAGAGGTGGGCAGGCAAGAAGTCCGTACAACCTTACGTTAAACCCAGGTGGTAGCAGCTCCGGAAGCGCAGCGGCTGTCGCTGCGAACGTGGTATCATTTTCACTTGGAACGGAGACCGATGGAAGCATTATCAATCCAGCGGAGCGCAATGCGATCGTTGGCATCAAGCCCACCGTTGGTCTGACATCAAGAGCTGGAGTTATTCCAGAAAGCATCCACCAAGATTCAGTAGGCACATTTGGACGCACCATTCGCGATGCTGCGTACGTGTTCGATACTATCTACGGCGTTGACCCTCGAGACAACTATACTCTCGCACAAGAAGGCAAAACGCCCTCGGGGGGCTACATGCAATTCCTAACTGACAAATCGGCCCTCCAAAACGCCACCTTCGGCATCCCATGGAATAGCTTCTGGGTTCACGCCGATTCAGAACAACAATCCATCCTCCTATCCCTTATATCTCTCATCTCCTCCGCCGGCGCGACCATAATCAATAACACCGAGCTCCCCAACTATCAGACCATCATCTCCCCCAACGGCTGGGACTGGGACTACGGCGCCACGCGCGGCTACCCCAACGAATCCGAATACACGGTTGTAAAAGTGGATTTCTACAATAACATCAAGACGTATCTGTCCGAACTTGAGAACACGTATATAAGAAGTCTGGAAGATATGGTAGCGTACAATCACGCGAATGATGGGACGGAAGGTGGGAATGCCTGGCCACTTGGTATTCCAGCGTTTTATTCAGGCCAAGATGACTTTCTTGCGAGTCTGGAGTCCAAGGGTGTGATGGATGGGACATATTATCAAGCGCTAGAGTTCTGCCAGCGGAGCACGCGCGAGGAAGGGATCGATGCGGCGCTTGCTAATAATGGGAATCCGATCGATGCGTTGCTTGTTCCTCCGGATGTCGGACAGACGTATCAGATCGCTGCTCAAGCGGGTTATCCGATGATAACGCTTCCAGCGGGTGTTCACTCGGCTACGGGAATGCCGTTTGGACTCGCGCTGATGGGAACAGCGTGGAGCGAGGCGAGTTTGTTGAAATGGGCGAGTGCGATTGAGGATTTGCAGTTTAGCGGTGGAACAGAATATAGGAGAACGCTGCCGAATTGGTATGGGTATTTGGAGAGGAATGTTCCGGTGTTGAATCTTTGAATGGAGGCGTGAGAGGCTGAGCTGATGGTACCTTTAACTGACGAAGCAGAATGCAGCATTATTCCTTGGCTCAAAAAAGGTTTGGATTGGTCAAAAAGCGTGGAGCTATGAATGCTGGAGCCTCGGATGAGTGAGGGAAGGCAAAAGGAAGATGACAGGTCATGACATCAGGTGGATAAGGTAAAGAGATGGCTGAGGATGTTTCTTGCGTCCTGAACTTGTCGTCAGAGTTGGGTCAGCAATGACAGTACTATGACTTCACATACTGACGCAGGCGCAGAAATGGGTACGTTGGGAGTTTGGACTGGTTTGGGGCCTTGCACGGATCGATAAGAGGTACGTTGGGTGTGACGTGACTGGACTCACACCCAAATCTCGATCCCGTAGGAAGGACGCGTCAGGCATGGCCTGACTGGCTTTGCAGATTCATAAGGGTGCCTCGGGCATCCGCTGGTGTGAACTCGTGAGTGTTAATCGTATATGAAGACAACATGAACTAGCATGGTAAGCCCTATAAATCACCCCATCTGAGTACAAGGCCGCTAATATGCTGGGTACAGGTACCACCCTATTGTCTTGGCTTTGGCCAGCTTCTAGCCACACTGATTGCTCACTTACATATCAGTTTTCGAAACGTAAGGTTTGTGGATCTTCCGGTCAACCGAAGAATGACTACGAAGAACATCTCGAACATGACCCCAATCATCCAAAAGTGCAAGTAAATCACGCTCTTAAGCTTTGGTATTTGGGGAAAGACTCCAGGATTCGTATAGAATGTGCTCTTGTCAAGTGACTTGCGGCGGAGGAGTCACGCCGGGAGTATTCAAGGTGTAGGGGGTATTCCAACATTCAATACTCCTATTCTCACGATTCACTTCCACGATACCACCGACAGCTTTCCGACATTGCACGAGATCGGTATAATTGTTACGAACGGTCGGATTTTTGAGCGAGATTCGAACAAGTTTTGCAATACGCATATCAGTTTGCATCATCGACTTTCAGCGGACTAACAGCAATACTATACTTCTTTAATTGCCTTTTGGCGTCGAATACTTCTCGGTCGACTGCTGATTTCCTTTTTTCGATACGTCGGCCGCGGTCGAACATCATTGTTCTTCGCTTCAAGTCACTTTATTACCAAATCGCAGTCAATAATTCACGATGTCCTCTATGTCTCTGGAGAACCGTAAGCACATTGAGCTTATAACAGCTCGCATAATTAGCGAGACAAATTTTCCACCAGGTTATAGGCTGAGATTAGCTGACAATAAGTGTTAGCAATTCTGCGAACCTTTCCATTCCATCGGTAAAGGTTTGACAACTTCGGTGTAGACTTTGTCGGCCATACAATTGTCATCAACCCTGACGAATGAAAACCAAAGCGCCGCAAGAAGAAAATAATGCAGCACGCAGCTCTATTTGGAGGTAATGTGGGTGATGGAATGGCCCCGAACTTCTGAGTGCAAGCGCGTCATGCAATAGAGAAGTTGCTGCTATTGAAAACCTGTTGGAACCTCTACAACATAAAACTAAGAAAGAGCTTACTGGGACGTTCCGGAAATGATTGCGGACCAGAACAAGCTTCTGCGCCAGAAGGAGGATGAGGAGGTTAAAGAAGTAGAGAAGCTTGAGAAGCAGAGCGGGAATTGGACACCTCAGATATGCCAGAATGGAAGTAATTATCCACGTGTACTTTTTAGGTTTTTATTACTAACGATTCTTAGCCACGACCGACGAGAATGCAACGAAAAATGAAGTGACCACGGAAGGCTAGGGCGCAACGAAAGATGAAAAGACCACGAAAGGCGAAGACGCTACGAAAGATGAGGAGGATACGAAAGATGGAAAGGCCACGAAAGATGAGAAAACTATGAAGGGCTAATAGGCCAGTGTGTATGAGGTGAGGAGGACGACGAGGCAGTAAAGGCGAAATGAGGCTGGCCTCACTTTTTCCAAAACGCTCCGATTGCTGGCCTTGTCGCACAACAATACCATTCACAAATTACATCCTTGCGGTAGATACCACTCCTTCTGGTTGTATACTGTGCTTTTTTGTTTCTAATCATGTATTTTCTTTTCCTTGGTTGGTTACGATAGCATCCACTGGCGACCAATCATGGCCGTACCAAATTATCCCATCTGAGTCTGCCACGACTGCATTCTTTCTTTCTTTGTATTTGTATGAAATAATATCAAGCCTCTTCCCTTCTCCTCATATTGAATCTATCTCGCAATTTCTTGCATGCCGCATCCAATTTTTTTTTTTCTTTTACAAGTTCGCCGCGGAGTCAGTCCTTTCAATGACCAGCCTCGTCATTGAAGCTCGATCCCACTCATCGCCTCAGCCGGACGTACAACGCCCCTCGCCCTTCTTACTTTCCAGATTTAGAGTTATTTTGAGGTACATGAAGAGTCCTTTGCTGCTGCGACTCTTTTTTCCTTTCCGCACCTCCCTCGATATTTCCACCTACGACACTCGGCAAGAGATCAAACTCGGGACTGCACATTGCCTTCTCGTTACGAACATTTGGAGAGCATCACGACACAAAATATTATTACTTTCATCCGCCACAAATCTCATTCAGATTCTGTGATACAGCTCTCAGGGACTGTAGTACGGTGAAAACCAGTCTCTGCGAAGTCCCACGCACGAGATTCATAACTCCTCGATTGTGGAAGTGAAGGTACCTATTATCATGCTCTCATACTTGAAAGTAAATTCTGTGGGCTGACAAAACTTCCTTAGCAAGATGTCGGACCCAAGAGCGCGATCACGCAATATGGATGTTACGATCTACAATTATCACACAAGGAGGTTTCCAGAAGATGAGTCAGACGGCGAAATAGAAGAAATAGACATGGAGTATTATACTAAGCCCAGCAACTCCGACCGTGCACATGAGGCAGACGATAGCTATTTCAGAAGTGACCGTCGCCAAACGCATCCTCAGCCTCGCAGGACCTGGCCGAATGATGGACTCTACGAAGAACACCCAGGTTACGGCCGCACCAACTCTCGAGGCTACCACCGGGTTCCACAAGGAGCCCATGAGTATCCAGAACATCAAGAGTACTACGGTACACAGCCTCGATATCAACAAGAGCGCCATCCGAGAATGAGGCGTAGTGAAATTCAGCGCGTCTACTTCAATGGAGCCCGTGATATGGCCTATTTCGCTGTAGACACTTTCGCGAGAGAGCGTAGGCGTGAAATCAGGGCGGAGACAAGGCGAGAGATGGACAACATTGGTGATCGTATGCGTAAGGTGAGCGTGGAATCAGATTGGCTTAGAAAAAGTAAGTTATTAATTCACCTGCGCCAGTTTTTGTGAAGAGATGCTGATTATGTTATAGAGAAGGAGGAAGAGAGAAAATGGGACGAAGAGAGAGCCGCCAAAACGAGGAGGGGGGGTGGCTTGAAACGGTCGAGGGGATTGGATTTTGATATGGATGGAAGCGATTGAGTGGCGATTTGATGATGCTTGAGCATGATGTTCTTGTCTGCGATCTTACTTTTTGATGGACTATTATTCAATCTCCTGACGGGATTTGTTTCTTTCGGTGTGTTTCCTACCTCACCAATGAACTGCATCCTCATATTTTGAACTACTCCATTCCAATATTCAGCATTTGACTCCCCTTCTAAAATCCTGTCTTGTGCAGAATCATAGCCATTAAACATATTCTGTCACTTAAATTACCAATTCGTCCATTGGTGGATTTTTCGCATTTGCATGACGAAAACGAGAAGCTTTTGGTTATCATTCAGCTACAGTCCTTCGAAATGTCGATTCGTCATGTAGCTCGCAAACTACGTTGATATTGGTCATTTTAGTCATAGAGCATCCATCTTTCGACCTCGTACTGACTCCCCGGGGGTTCTCATGTTGGTTCTTAGTTACACTCACCCGCAATTCAGGGGTCATTTCACAGTATTTAAAGCGTCCCTAACCGCTCCACCTTCTTCTTTCCTACAACATCCTAAACACAATGCAACGCATATTCGGCCCCGACACGGCGCACTGAACCGCAAAAGAAAACACCTCTATATCATCTCCCAACGCCACGGCTTTTACTTTTCCCATCTTTGCCTAATCGGCTTTCGTTACCCATTTCCGACGGGGACAGCGACCATCAGACCGATTATCAGACTGGAATTGAGATGGGTTCCCTGACGAAATGTCCGAGTCAGGTATGGAGGGCCGTACCTACTAAACCTGAAAATAGCGCATATATTAAATATAATACTCCTGTATCTGGAACATTAGAAGATAAAAAATCAACGAGCGAAATAGCTCTAACGAAATACGATCCTGCCGCTTGGAGTGACAGGGATGATTCCGAATCAGAAGAGTACAAACTTCTTGATGAAATAGCCGAATGGCTAAAAGAAAAAGGTAAACGAAACTAGCGATGTAAAGGGACTTGGAGATTTTGTTCTGGACACCATCCGCTTGCGCCATATCGGCCCGCACGCGACCATGAGGAATGGTCTCAATCCATGTAAAGAACGCGCAAACGGATAGAGGATGACCAGGAACATCCATTAGTCCGTGTAAAACTCAAAGAGATGATTGCCGGTATGCGAAAAGCATCCTGTTTTAGGACGCGACTACCAAGATTCTTAGCCAGGGTAAATCAAGTGTACGAGGACTAGGAGTACCGCTTTGTAGACAAACTTGATGCAAAAGCTGCAGTGGGCAAACGGTATGGATGTACTTTGTGGGCTGGGCACTGCAATAAGGAAAGGCAGCAGATTTCCCAAATTGTTCTGGCCGCTCCGAGAAAATATCCATGGGTTGAGGTAGCGCTGAGTTGGATGTTGCTAAAGTTGGATGGCAAACTTATAGAAAAATTCAACAAATGGCAAATTCTGCGTAGGAACAGACAGGCGGGAAAGCAACTCAAATGGAAACTTTGTGGATCTGCCTGCCGCGCTGTGGATTCGCTTTCGCCGCCTTCTCTGGATGATTGTATCGATTTCCTTTCAATGGCACGTTCGTTCCTCAATGGGCTGTACAATTGTTTTATTTGGGTTTATCACTCTCTTAATTACTGAATATAATTTTTACATTCTATGCATATGTCTTCTCAACTAGTTTCTCGTTCTCCAGAATTTCTTATTGGTGACAACCTACCTCAGAGCCTTTATCAAAACTCGTCATTACGCATATCACAACCCCTAACGTTCCAAACAATTGAGTCACATGTGTCTTCTGCTCTTGTACCGAGTTATACAACGCCATCGCTCTGACTCTTCATCCCATCCGCAACTCGGGAGTCATGAAGGGGTATAAAAGAATGGCCTCGAGGGCTCTCCCTCCTCATTTCCCCATCAACCGCCACAGTCAACACCTTAGATACAAGACATCGCAATTTTGAAATACTACTTCATTTTAAACACACTACACAGCAACATCACTTCACTTCAATTTTCAGATAGCGGTCACCATTCGCTTTCGACTTCCCAGCACAAGGGGAGCATTTCACTTCGAATCTGCGAAACAGGGGGTCTCCATCACTACTCTATTGATCATTAGAAATATATTTCTGAACGTATTTGCCAGTTCTATCAAATAAGAGCATATTCTACGAGGATCGACGCGCACGAGGGGCCTTCAGTGGACGCGTCAAAACGACCTTTGGAAACTACTGAGTCATATTTCAGAACTTTCTTCATTTCTATCCCTCTCCTATAAGTCCAAAATTTCAGCAGTACGTAATTATTTCTCTGTTTCTTGGTTGATTTTAGTGGGGTGATTAATCAACCTCTTTCAGGAAAATGAGCGAACAAAGGATCAATCTCTACACCATTACCGTTCGACTAGTAGATGATGGAATCGAAACAGATGTGAGAATAACAGAACGAGAAGAGAATAACCCCAGTTACTATTCCGACAGAGAAAAATCTTGAAAGAGAATAGCAGACAATGAGTCCTTAGCAAGGATACGCTGGAGACATGGCCCATGGCAGGAGGTTCGCGACAAACGAGACGAATTGACGACCAGATTGTTGACAGGCTGCGAACTTCTTCTTTCCGGAGGCAAAGAATGAGGGAAGCGGGAGAGAATAATTGGCAGCTGGGGCGAGAGAATGAAAGATACAAGAGGGAGTTGCCACTACACAACCTTGGAGCATCGTTTGGCCGTAAGCCTGGAATTCGTCTCCGTCAAGTTCCGATCTGTTATTAACTTAGCCTAAACTTACTTCCCTAAACAGGAACTTCTAATGGAATATAACCAATTAGAATTATTATGAAAATTACTTAATAGCTAATTAAAACACAGAATATCAAATAGTTGCTGTCACAAATAAGTTAAAGCACGGCATTTTACTATTTCCCCGGGGTCCTTTCTTTTTAGGCCTAGCCTACTTCCTTCGTGCGAGATTGTGCGGTATTGGATGGCGGTAATACTTTAGTCCGACTCCTCTAAAGGGCTATATCTGGCTGGTGTTGCGATGTTCAAGGAAAGGGGTTCAATATCCTCGGTGTGGACATGAGCGCATGGTGACTTGCAATGAGTTGCTAAATTTGGTTCATCGTCGTTTCCTAAAGAGAGACAGTAATGACATCATACACAACGGCGCATGGCCATTGGCGAGTGAATCTGGGGATATCGGTCATGCGCAATGGGGGAAAGTGGGGTACGGAAATCACCCGATGTGCAGTTCCCTAGCTAGTAGATGGAGCCAGAAGCTAGACTTACCATCCAGCGGATGCAGTACCTTAAGCTGCTCAACATGACACCCTTGAGCGCCTCAGCAAGCTCAGCAGCGATCACATGGATAATTTATTGGAACAATTGACCTCCCTATCCTACTCATACTCAAAACCAGAGCCGTCCATACTTATATTCATTCAATACTTATAAATACTACTTGTCATGGTGGTAGTACTGCGCCACATTCCTAACGACACCACTGTAGCTTGCTGGTGTAGAGGTCCTTTTTCACGCCGTTCTTCGTATTTCTATGGTTCTTCGACAGAAAATTTCTCTCTGGCTTGCTCTGAGGTAACCTTACCAGCCGGTGGTTGCTGTGCCCGTGACAGAACATTGCCACTGGATGAGCCCTTCTGGGCAAACGGCTCAACCTGGTCGGTACGCTCGAATCAGAGCGTGCAGAAACGCTTTGAACAGGCTACACTACGGGCCTATGATAGATATCTGAGGATGTAGCGGCACTTTGTCCAGGAATGCATACAACGGGCCAAGTGTTGTGAGAAAGTGTCCTAGAAAATGAACGTACGCCGGGCTATTTCACATAGACAATAGAAAAGCGCCATGCCATCACACTGAAGCATTATGTAATTGTAGCGGGACATAGCGTAAGGCACCGAACCAGTTACTTCCTTCCATTAAATATTTTTGACGAGGCAAGCGGGTCGCACATCACACGAAGAAAAAATATTGAAAGATAACACAAGGGTAAGAAAGAAAACCAGGCCCTAAGAGTCCGCAGCATCCCTCCTTTGTCGTTCTCATAAGTCTTGAGTATTTTGTAAAGATGGCGACAAGAAACACGAGCAAACAAGACATCCGACCTCACCTCTGCTGACGTCTGTCCCGATTTATTTTTCAACAAGACATTGGCTCCAGCTATGCACAACCACGAGACCATTTCTTCGTCTCGCTGCACGGCATATGGAGAGCTGTCCAGCCATCATTATCTTGGGCGTTCATATTTGGCCCTTCCCGGTAGAATATCTCAGCGAATCCACGGAGGCCGTGCATTGCAGCGAAATGCAGCGGAGTCCTTGATTGTGGATCTGCGCAATTCACGGGGACGCCTTCGCTCAAAAGCATCCTTACAAGCTCTAGGTTACCGTTTTCTGTGGTACGGGTCAAAGCAATGGAACCATCCTTGCCGGTAATATGGAATGATTTGCTGTGCTTGATAATGAGTTTCGTCCACTCGCGGGACATTCATCGATTACTAGGTCCAATAGAGTCTTTTCAACAGAGTATTCCATCGGAGTAGGTGTTTTCGACATGGAGCTTGAAGTTTGCTCCGGTCTTCAGAAGTATCCCTGCTATGTCTATATCTCTTCGTTTGATGACAATGCATAAAGGAGTAAGACCGCGGCCATTTTTTGAATCGACCTTAGCCCCAAGATCTAGGAGTCCGACGAAAGCTCCTCTGGTCCGTTGTCGACTTCGACAGAGACTGCGAGGGTTAAAGGAGTGTTTCTGCCGCAATCCACCGCGCTCACTCTAGCACCCGCTTCCAACAGCAGTCGCGCTATATCTGGAGTGCTGGACCGGATTGCTATGTGGAGAGCGGACTCTCGAATATGTCATCAGCCGGGTGACCCATATTTGGGCCTCCGATGAAGCTTGGACGTTGCTCCGTGATCCAAAAGGAGACGAACGAGCTGCGCATCTCGTCTTTCGATGGCTGCAGGTAACTCGCAATAATTCATCTAGTTTCTGCGATCAATACTTCTTTTGAATTCTTGACCCGCCCCGCCCTCGAGAAGTGTAGCAGTTATTAGAATATTTCTGTTCTTGACCGCGCGTAGAAAAGTGGCGTACAAGAGAGGTTATCTACCCTCAATACGTCCGCCCCTCTCTCAAGGGGTAGTTTGACAGTGTTTTGACGACCCAATTCGGTCACAATGAGCAATGGTGTAGAGCACGGATTTTCGGCTGACCGACAATCGGAGAAATGATTGAGATCCAGTCGTTCATTCAGAATAAGAGTCACATTCGGAACATCTTCTGTTTGATTGCGTGGTACAATTGGGTCGCTAAAGCTTGATTCGATTAATACAGTAAAGCCAATTTGGGTCACTCCTGTCGGAGTGCTGTTATCGGATGCGACTGAAAGCCTTCTCATTGTAGGTTTTTGGGTCGCTTGGAGATTGCTCTCAAATTCCCCAGATCAGTGAGGCAGGAGTGTCCATCAATGGGACGGCAATCTGCTCTTCATATTCCACGGCTACGTCAGCGTGTTCGCTGCCCTTAATCGATCCATTAACCTCAAGGACCGACTCACTATCCTTATACGTGCAGCAAGAGCCGAAGAAACATAACCCCAGTCCTGTGCTGAGAAGTTTGTTAGCAACTGCTTGTGCTATTGGACGTGCATTGGCGTCCAGATTGAGCATGTCCCGAATGATTGGAAGAGGGAAATTTTCCCTTTGGTCTCCTTGATCTAGCCTTGCAACCCCACTCAATTGTAGCGTGTGAGTTTTGATAGAAAAGGGTCTGCTCCGAGCCATGAGTTTGATAGTACGCTTTTATCGTCTCGATTGATTCGCCTTTCAGGGTAGAGATCATTTCCAAAAAGGCGCAACCGAGGGACCACACGTCTGAGGAAGTGTTCCGGGGCCCGCCTGCACCGACCTCTGGTGCGCAGTACCTTGGAGTTTTGACGATTTCGCCAGATGTCGTACTCCTTGACAATTCAGAGAAGTCCCAGGAGATTCCGAAATGAGTCAGCAGAACGTTGGACTTGTGCGGCTTGACATCTTTGTGCCGCATCTGGCAATAGTGGAGATACGCAAGCGCCGTAGCTAAGTATCTGTAGAAGCTTCGGAGGAGCGACAACCTGTCTTTCGAGCTTTGGCGCAAGAACGATAGAATTCTGAGGTTGCATTCCGCGACGGGTGATACTACTATGGCTAGATATCGCGAATCGGAATTGCTGGCAACAACTTCAATAACATGCAGATGTCTCAATTTCTTCAGGATCGCGAGTTCTCTTTTGAACATGATGCCTTCCTTGGAAGCTCGAGTCCGTGGGAATCGTTTCCTAGCGAGTTCTCTGTGGCTCAATTTGCTCCACACTTTGTCTACTTGCGTATATCCGCCGCTGCCGCATATTCCGAGTGTCTCATAGGATGGATCTTTGCCTTTAGCAAAGTGCATGTGATTGCTATTTTCTCCTTTCTCTAGATTGACAACCTGGTCTTTCGATACTAAAGTTCCGACCTACGGGAACTTAAAAGAGTAAACCGAAGAGAGACGTGGACGAGGTACTGAGGAAAGTACACATACATGGTAGCGAGAAGTCAGGCGTCAAAGTCGAGCATCCAATTCACAGTTATACGGAAGCTCAGCATGGACCGAGAGAAGAAAAGATCTGCTATGAAAGGCCTCCTAAGGACAACCGCATTCCAAAAACGGACAGCATACCTCGAGGACGTCGAGGACTGAGAACGTGAATCAAACCAACGCAAACCTCGCCCTGATCAACCACTATCCAGATATGACGAGAAAAAAAAGTGAATTGAACCCCCATGAACCTCCCCCTGAAGAGTTCACCATCAATAACTCTGCGATGAACCAATTCAAACAGCACGACGACCGGAACGACCCTGCGGTAAATTTCTCGATCTCTATGACCACGGAATCAACTTGTCAGTAGAAAGCCTCCGAAAGTATGATGACGGGAACAGCTCTGCGCCAAAACAGATTGCTTACGACGCCGGAACTGCCACTGCGCCAAAGCAGATCACATACTACCATGATGGGAACATCTCTGCTCCAAGACAAATCACACACCACCACGACGGACTCAACTCTCCAAGAAAACAACTCATATGGCATGAAAGCAGTGATTCCAAAAAGGATACGGGCAAGGCTACGACTCACTACGAAGGATCCCCTACCGCCAAGTCTTCAGTGAATCGGATCACATGGGAGTCTGAGCAGGATACAAATCACGGCGACGAATATCCCACGAACTCTGCTATGGTGAAATGGCAGCCAGATTCCTACGACAAGCGGAATGAGAGCGAGGGAGCTGATGAAAGAACGGATAGGAGTGATGATGACGGCGAATTGCGTGGTGCTAGACAGGCTCTTAGTAATACTTCAGTTCGCGGGGGACATTGGCGAGACTGTGATATGCGTAGGGGGTAGAGGTTTCGGTTCTTTGTACCTTCAAGTTTCACCTCTCCTTTTTGTATTCCCTGTTTCATTTCGGATTACGGTTTCTGCATTCAGTAGACAATTTGGTCTTATATAGATAGATGGGCATACTTATCAATATGAAATCTCCATTCCCATGCCCGCTCTCTGCTCCACTTTAGACGGGAACTCCCCCCCATTGCTCCAGAACCATCGCTGTACTTCCAATTTCAAAAACCCCTTCCCTCTATTCCACGTTCCTTAACTCATTCATCTACCTCATTTCTCCCGTCACACACCTAACCTCCACCTTAAAAACCCTCAAACCCCCTCATCTCTTATCCCTCAACGCCCGTACCCCAAAGACCAGAACACCAACCAAAGCGTCCTCTTCCACTTCTAAATAGAGCATCCCCGCCCCTATTCCCACATTAAGATCTGAAAACATGGGGCAAGAAGATTCTGCACAACCTACTCCTATCAGCCTCAAGTAGTCAAGTACATAAAGAACTTGATGTAAGAAGAGAGAAAACAATTTTGACATTCAGGAAACGCAAAAGCTCAGTGCAAATACTAATTAACTACCCTCGATACTCTGATATTAATAACGTATAATAAGACCGTTGTAGATCCCGCTACACTACACATAAAATGTATATCTCCGTCCGATCCGCCATGACGCTTTTCTGAAGCTGGAAGTTCAAATCACCCAGCCAACTCTATGCTTATCACCCTCCCTCTTCCTACTCACAACCCCTTCATACCCTCCAACCTCCCCAACTCCTCCTTAACCTCCCAAAGCCTCTGAATCGCATCCTTTAAATCGTCCAGGGCCTTATTTGAATCCCGATCCGGCCTTCGCATCCACTTATCTTCAGGCTCCCTCCCCCTGTTCTCAACGACCTCCTTCTCCAACGCCTTGACCCTTTCACTTTCTTTTCGTTGCAGAGCAGAATTCGATCGCAACGACTGTTTACAGCCTGAACGCTGAGAAGGAACAGTTGCGCGGATTGGGAGGGCATCGTTAGTGGGAGCAGAGGGTTGAGAGAATGTGACAGATCTCCTAATCCCCATCGCCCCCGCAGGGCTCTGATTCTGATGTGCGTTATCGGGCCGCGTCGCTCCCACGGCACGGTAATCCGGAACATGAATGTTGTATACTAGAGGCGAATACGGTTCTACAGTCGTTACACTACATCTTCGAGAATAAAATTCATTCGACTTTGATGGTGGTGGCGGTGGTGCGGAAGTGGGTATCCATGGATTACGTTGTACATCTTTCACCCTGTCAACGGTACCATAGCGATTCATTGACCTCGGATCGCGCGAACTGCTGGTCTTTGGTGGTGTTTCTTTCAGATTGTCCAGAGTTGAAGTTGGATTTAGTCTGTTGGAAAGAGGTCTGGAAGTTGCTGCGCTATGATACGGATTTCGGGAAAGGTTCGGCAGACTTTGTCGATATGACAGTTGTCCTCTTGAAGGTTGAGGTCTTGGCTTCTCGGTCTCTAGTGCAGCATTCTGGGGTGTGGGTCGATTGATATCCGTAAACTGCTGCGATATTGAATTGTCGTCCTTCTTTGGGTCGAAAAGATTGTTCTGCGATGCGTATCGTGCCTGGGGATCTTTTTGGTCATGCTTTGATGGATTCGGCAGCCTTCCGGAACCCAATGGTATTGGCTTGTCATCTTCTGGCGCGGCCTTTCGGAGCGCAGATCCATCGAATTTAGCAAATGGATGTAAGATGGAAGGGCTGTACTGCGGAAGAGATCGCGGCTTTGATAACCCCCTTTCCGTAGGTCTTGACTTCGATGCTTCTACTTTAATAGATCTTGACTTCTCTTCCTCACGCTCACGCTCCCGTAGATTGGTCCTCAATCGATTCACCGTCTGCACAAGAATAGCGCACTTCTTGCAGTTCGGTTTCGGCGGTATCCTCTCATTCTTAGCTGTAGCTCCTCCAGCCAAACCAGGCTGCGACGGGAAATTCATATAAGCATGCGTAACTGTCGGGTCATCCTCTCCACAAACTGCGTTGTGCATCTTCAAAGCCGGATCGGACCGCTCAGTCCTCCTGGACCCAGTATTGCACCAATTCGCAACATCTTCCGCCGTCCTCAATGCCTCTACCGAAGGGTTGAATTTAGAAAAGAGGGATGGGCCATTGAAAGCTTCGAAATCTGGTTTGGAAAGGCGATCACTCTTACTAGACTCAAAACTTGATATCCTAGAGAGGGGTTTCGCAATTGGTTCCGTGGCATGCCGACAGATGCCAGGAGCGCGCAACAGAGGTTTTTCTTGTTCGACAGGTGCAGTCGATTTCCGCTCAACTTTCGTATCTCGCAACGTCGACCGGCGTAAATTTGAAGGTTCTCTGATGAAAGGCCAGTGCGCATTTTGGCTGCGGATTATCTCTAACATGGCCTCACCTTTAGGTGCTGTAGTTAGGTTTTCGTAGCCTTTGGAGGTGATGAGTATGTCATCTTCAATGCGAACTCCGCCAACTGGTAGATACCGAGCGACAACTTCAGTGTTGATGTATTTCGAATGCACTGGGTCGGGTAAGTAGAACTTATTTAGTGCGTAGGTTGAGAAGTAGCTGTTCGACATCAGTTCATACTTTGGTCTTCATATTCGGCATCTTACATTCCAGGCTCGACTGTTACGACCATTCCTTCCTCCAGATGCCCGCTTTGTGGATTAGTAGGTGACCTGCACGTCTCCGCATCGTATACTGGGAGATGGAAGTTCTCCGGATACAAAGAGGGTGCCTAAGTACATTAGCAAGAATCGCTATTCTGAAAATACAGTGAAGCTTACCATAGAGTATATAGGATTTTGTTTCGCTAAGGACATTAGATCGCGTTGTCCAACGTCATGAACCTCAAGGCCTACATGATGACCGAGACCATGTGGAAAGAAGGCCCTCGACGTCCCAGCCTTATAAATCTCCTCTCTCGTACCATTGTGCAGGATCCCCAAAGAAAGCAAACCATCAATCGCAATCTGATGAGCAAGGATATGAAGATCCAGATATCTGACTCCCGGAGCAAGGCGTTCGATACAAGTCTCTTGCATCCTCTGCACTAGGCTGTAAATATTTTTGGCTTCATTCGATGGCCACGAGCCCGACAACGGAAACGTCCTCGTGATATCGCTCGCGTAAAGCTCCCACTCGCATCCCGCATCCAAGCACATCAGCTGGCGGTCCTCAAAATCATCGTCATTAGCGTCGTAATGCAGCGTGCCGGCATTAGGGCCGGACGCCGCAATCGGTGCATAAGCTTGATTCTTCGCATGCTCCGAGATACAGACATCAAGGAAAAGTCCCTCAACCTGGGCTTCATTCTTAAACGTGAGGATATTAGCGAGGACTTCTCTGTGCGCTTTGGAGCTGATATCATTAGCCTTTCGAATCAGCTTGATCTCGTGCTCATCTTTAATCAATCGAGCCAAATCCATCGCCGGCTGGAGGGATTTAGAATCGACGCCGGTACACCAGGGCCGAGGTGGATTCTGAGGTTCATGAAGAATGTACACTCTTCCCTTGTAGTACCTGGACCAGTCCTCGATCCAATCGGTCAATTCGTCAGTATAGAAGACATGGTCGATGTCGTACTTTGCGAGCGCTTCAGCAGTAGTAGAGCCTCTACCGTACCAAATCACCTTTCCTGGGTTGATCTTGGGGATGAAGAGTACCAGAGAATCATTCTGGATATCGTATGTCAGATGACAATCCGGTTCATTACAGCTAGTTCATCATCAGACTTCATTCCCATAAACCGAAGAATTGCCACAAACCCGCTCATGTAGTAGAAATACCGTCGCTGACGGAAAGGAGCCGGCATATCGCTGTCCTCATTGTTCCTGTTGCGAGATCCGGGGAGATAGATCAAGCCATCGGGAACACCTAGCTTCTCCTTCACTCGCTGCGCATGCTGCTTTGCTATAATCCATCGTCAATGCATCATCTTCTTTCCGATATTCTTATCAACTCACCAGGATATTTCTCAAAGGGAGATCCAGCCTCCAAATGGAGCCAATAATCCTGCTGCTCCCACTGGAGCCTCTCATGCAAACTCCGTGCGTCGAATTGCTCCATGATATCCGCTCACTTCCCAATCCCTATCGTAAGAAAATTTTCGCGATAGAAGCAAAGGGGAGGTGCTGAGCGTTTTTGCATCAATAAAGGACAACTATGAAGTCGAAACCGGTCACGACCGGTCAACAAAGTGGGGGCCGTGCGTGCCAAGCTAGAGCTCCGGTCAAACAAGGCATCCAATCCTACAACGCACCTTTGCACTCTTCACCGACGAATAAGCAAAGTTATGCGAAATCCTTTGCCAATTTAGCGAGCAGTGGGCAAAGGGGCGAAAGCTATCGTGGTGATTGTCACGCTGACCTTTCTACCGGTGCTGCCCATTTACCCCGCCTGAAAGTTAATCCAACAGTTTAGTGCGCCCATCGTTGCGTGACTCTTGTACAACTCATCCGTGCGACATAGCTACCCATACTCCGTCAGGACTCATGACGGGTAGATACTGAACCATTGTTGGGTGCCTAGCGATGATTTTTACCTGTGGGTTGCAATGTTTCGGGTTCCAACAGCTGAAATCCTTGGACTTGGGGGTGGCAATGATGATCTTTGTGTCTTGCAGGAAGGCGTTTCGTTCGCAAAACCTATACGAACTGTCGAAGGTGTGAAGTGACCGGTGGGAGTATACAATCTTCGTTGCAGTTCTCATCACTCGATAATATTACTCCGAAGCCTAAAGGCAAAATCCCACGTTTTCGCGTTTCGGGATAGCTTGAGTTGGAGCTGAGATGCATGAGAGCTTACCCTGCATCCTTGTGGAAGAAGTCGGCGCGCTGGCCTGTCAAGTCACAGAGCTGTTGAAGCATGCATCGCGATATGCACGCATCAACAACCCTAACTTCTCCTAGCTAGAAAAACACTGCAAAGGCAATTGGAGACATCGCAGATTATGTCGCATTACAATTTCCATTGCACTACAAACAAACTACAAACTACAAACAAGATATTACCATGTTCCAATGCCTCCTACCTCGATCCCCCACATTACGCAGCCTATAGTGCCATTCGTCGCTGCCAAGGCCATCCACTCATGCTCACTTTTTCCACTCAAATCAAATGCAATGGACGTACCTCGAACTGAAACCAATCTTCCATTCTATAAGGAACGTCAACTCCACCGATCCATGTCGGTCTCATCCTGACAGAGAATGTTCGTGTTCATATCGTCGTTTCGTTAGAGAGTGTAAGATATAAACTAAGAAAACCATGTACACCAAAAGTTACAACAGAATTTATGCCAAAGCGACCAAAGCCACTGCGCCTGCCAAGAGCACAGCGAAAGGCTTCCTCGAGGAAGCTGCGCCCGTGAACTGCGATGGAGCCGGAGCCGCAGTTGTAGGGGCGACTGGGGCTGCTGTGGTCTTTGGTGGCGCTGGTGGAGCTGGAGGAGCCTCACTCTTTGGTGGAACTGGAGGAGGAACTACGGGGGTCGACGCTGGAGGCTTGGGAGGAGCCGGGGTCGATGCCGGGGGTTGAGGTGGGACATATGGCGTGGAGACCGGCGGCTTGGGAGGCACAGGTGTCGAGACCGGAGGTTTGGGTGGCGGCTTCGTTTCAGGTGGCTGGGGGATTAAAGTGGTCTTAGGTGGTACCGTGTAGGTCGTTGGGCAGACAGTCGTGTAGACCGAAGTCGTGGTTGTCGTAGTAACGATTGTGGTCGGGTAGCACTTCTCCTTGCAGACGGTCACCTGAATTTCCAAGTTAGCTTTCAATCGAAATAGAGAGCGCTGAGGGACTGACAGTGATGGTAGTCGGGCAAGGAACGGTCACAGTGGTCACTTTAGTGATCGACGTCGTCTTCGTCTCGCACGGAATTGTCGTGTTGGGATAATGCGGCTTGGAGCTCGGAGGAGGCGGTGGTGGCTTCGAGCTGGGTGGAGGATGCGGTGGCTTCGAGCTTGGTGGAGGATGCGGTGGCTTCGAGCTGGGTGGAGGATGCGGTGGCTTCGAGCTTGGTGGAGGATGTGGTGGCTTCGAGCTCGGTGGAGGTGGAGGATAGCAAGTCTTCTTGGTGCATGGTGGAGGGTGTGGGGGAGGAGTCGAGCTCGTGCAAGGAGTTGTGGTATGGACAGGTGGCTGTTCTCGATCAGCATTCAGTCAAGGAACTTAAGAGCTTTCAGGCACTTACAGGAGGTGGAGGCGGCTTCGAGCTATGTGGAGGTGGTTTGGGTTTGCTCGAAGGGGGCGGTGGTGGAGGAGTATACTCGGAAGTCTCGCACGGGGTGCTCGAAGGCTGAAAAGATTAGCTCCAACTCCAAAGATGAAGAGAATCTAAGATCATACAGGAGGCGGCGGCGGTGGCGTATACTTGCTCGTCTCGCGTGGAGTGCTCGACGGGGGAGGAGGATGAGGCTAATTCTCAAGATCAGTTTGGGATCAAGCAGGTGAAGGACATGATCACGGGACTCACAGGAGTATACTTAGAAGTCTCATAAGGGGTGCTCGAGGGAGGCGGTGGGACGTATTTCGAGGTTGAAGGGTATGGGGGCTTCGATGAAGGGGGAGGAGGGATCGATGGATATTCGGTACCTCCCCATGCTGAGACCGTACCCAACAGGGCAAGAAGTGAAAGTGAGTGCTTCATCCTGCTTCAGTTGAACAATGGGCTTGTGATTGGATTGTCGACGAAGGTGGTGAGCGAGCAAACGATTGATATAAACGAAGGGGACAGAGCAACCGTAGCGAGCGAGTTGCAACTGTTGAGGGCTGGGAAGTAAACCAGAGGCTGGGTCTGTTCCACGAAACCAGAGTTACCGGTAGAGGCTCAAGAGGGAGAGAAGGTGCGCACCCTCGACCTAATAAGCACATGGAGGTCCTCCAGCCTTCTGGATATCGGATCGAGCGACGGGCATGCGGTGAGCAACGGCATGGTTGCATATGCCAAGGGAAGCTTGTGTGCTCTGACGTTGTTGTTTGGCGACAATATTAGGGATTCCCCATATCAGTGGAGACGTGTAGGTTTTCCGCCTTAGCAAAGCTGCCACATGGAGAAATTTCTCGTATGAACAGCCGACCATACGGGGCGGAAGTGACTTGAGGCCGGGGTGGAAATCGATAATGGTCGGGCCCAGTTTGTGATAGGCGTTCGACGCCCTGCCAACTAGGCAAACCTAAACGCAGAGAGGAGCCAGTGGTGAGCTCGAAAACATAGAGGTTGCATGGAGGTTGCGGGGATGTAAGCAGTTACGCTGGAGGCGAATCGTGTGGCCTGACTGTTTCCTGCCTCCTCATGCAGCCAGCCCATTGATAGCGGAGAAAATAGTTTGTGGGCATGCATGCCGCTGCCACTCAAACTGAATACGTACCGTTTCTCATTAGGGAGGGGGAGGGGGAAAGAAGAAAAATGAGGTCCAGAATTGCACGGTTGAGCGGTTCGTACGACTGTAAGCAATTGTTATGATGACAGGATTCATGCGGTGGCCGGAGAGTGACCGCATTGCTGTGAGGAGCAACGTATTAGGAACTTCCTGTATTGAAGCATAGAATGCTTTTCCTGAGGACGATGATGCAACACACCACAAAACGGCCCGCCCAGCTCGGTAAGCCCTGCACTGGTCATGATTTGCCTCGTGCGAAGCATAAGCGACAGAGGTCAAAAAGCTTAGGGGCCCAAAATTGAAGTACCTTGGCGATCGTGTTGATCTTCGAAAACTGTTCCATGCAACAGCCTTGGTAAGGGTTCCACATGGGGATGATCACCGAGGAAACTTTCATCGCTGCCTGATGGAACATCGTTGGGGCTCGTAGGCGTAGGATCAGGAGTGAGGACTTCATCCACGATAAGGTTCCGTCAGCTCATGGCTTCTTGGGTACCTACAGTAGAGTTGAAAGTACTCGGTACCGAGTGTACTTCTGCAGCAGGTTGAGAGCTCCAGCGCTTGCTATCGGTTGCTATCGAAACGGCAGGGCACGGCGGGGAGACTGCTGCACCACCAGAAAAGCGGCCTCGGAAGCAATGGACTGTTGGAAGATAGCCCCGGCGCGAACAGTGCAGGGGCTGTTATCGAAATGCCAGGATGGTGCGTGACGGCGGAGGGAAGCGAGGAGGTTGGATGGAGCGGAGGCTGGCAGCTCGGCTGGTAGCTGTGAGGTAACGCTTGCTAACTGCTCCCGACACTTCCAATCCCATCATCATCGACCCACGAGAATCGACGGCTCTCTCTCAACATCAATCATCATTGAAACTTTGGAGGCTCTCCTCTTGTCCGTTCCCCAGTTTTCATTAGCCCCTTGTTCCTGCATCCGCTGTCGTTCGTGGAGAACTGATCTTTTCACTGTACGTCCACCGGTTCGCGATAACCGTCTTACAAAACAGCGCTCGCATTTAGTGTGAGCGGCACATATGCTTCTTCACCGCGCCAGCCATACGAATCCGCATCGGGTCTAGGATACGCAGAGAAGCTTCTCATTTGCTGAGTCTGCGTAGGCAAATCCATCGTCAGCAATCCTATTTGTTTGTGCCTGGCTGCGCGGTCAGCCGAATCACACGTCAAACGGCATGCCCCATAATGGCATCGGCACAGAATGTTCTCGATGCCCATTTCCCTCGTCCATGATTTTCGGAAACGATGATACGGGTTCATTTTTAGAATGTGATAATCGTATCATGTGATGCCGAGTGCCGCCAAGTCACAGGCAGGAAAATATTACGACGTTTTTGCTGAGGATCGCTGACTCGCTGCGACCGTTCCCCAACAAACACTACGCCAAGGTGGTGAGAGGCGGATCCAACCGCCTGATGGGGAAACTTCTAAAGCGCGCCTCAATCTAAATTTCTGACTCTGTCGGCTCCTAAGACCCATCTAGAAGGTTCCAAGTGTCTGGCGCTTGATTGAAAACCTGTTTTGCGGCCTTGGCAAGGCTTCTCATCATCACTGTCACTCGGTGTCAAAGTATTGAAACGGCCATATCGGTCCATGCCAGTAAGTTATGATAGTCAAGCTGCATATTACTTCCGGGGTTACTCTTACTTCGAACCTTGTCGCCAGTCGTTTTTCCACTGCCTCAACTGGTGCCACGCACTGGCGTTTTGCTCTTGTTGGTGAAGTGATTTATTGATATCAGCGATGATATGCTTTCTTTCATCAATCATCCTCTTCGCTCTGGCTGCCGCTGTCCCATCCCTCGTCATACTCCTCTGCAATCACCTGCAACCCGTTACAGAGCGTTTCTCGCTCGTCGAGGCTGACCATCCGCCGCACGATCCGTTCAAGTGATCTGACCTGATCTGCAACTGCGGTGCTTGTTGTCAACCCCGAGTAAACGGCGAGTTTCTTCGACTGGCCTGACCCAACATTGAATACTGATGGGAAGCTGTCGAGCAATGGAAACAGCAGTGGTGCCGAGAACCTTCGTGTGAGTGATTTGTTAGTGGAATAACTTTCGAGAATGGCTTCATGTGGCGGTTCGTATTGTAGTCACGATACCAAACCTTCAAGCAAGCTAACGGGTAGCTTATTCCCGCGAGAGCTCGTAAATGGGCGGAAGCCATGAAGGATCTCGATGTAACGTACCTTTGTACTGCTGGTTCCTCATTGAAGCGGTCTCGACGGTCTCCCCCTCGACCGTCTTCGGATACATTCCACTCTCCTCGGGAGGTCTCCGCTCTACCGAAGATGTGATCCTTCTTTCGCCCTTTGGTCGAAGCAATTTTGTAGTCCTTCGTAAAAACGTCCATATCGAACTCGGCCAATTGGTTGTTGTTTCCACTTTCATCTCGGTGTGATGTCATGGAACCCGCTTTCTCGGCTTCTGCAATTGATGCTTCGCTCTTCCCGTCTAGAACGCCCGGGTCGGCGACACTCAATCCCAGTTTTGCGATCCGCCTTTTCCCGGTGCTGTTGAGCGTCTCTTCCATGTCCACTAGAGTCCCTCGCCTCCCATCTGATGACCTCAATCGGGATGGCATAGTCATACTCTCTAATGCAACAGCCTGAACAGCACCAATATGCCATGGTGAATTGGTATCCATTGAGACGTAAGATGGCAACTTAACGGGACTGTTGGAGACGGGAATATAGACGGATGATTGTTCTGCGAGCATATGCAACGATCGCGCAGAATTTGAAATCTGCTGCAGCCTCTTTTCCTGCTTCACCGTTAGCTGATATTCCAATGGCGCGTCACTCTAGACTTACTCTCGGAACAGTTATGTCCCCTCCCTGTTCTCCCAAACCCCATATCCATATACTCAGCTTCCCATACTCGTCTCGCAGCCTCTCCAACCATCCACTCACCCACCCACCCCAGGCATCATCAATTCCGGTCACGATCTGCAAGCCCTGCATCCCATCGCATTCTTCAACGAATGGTCTTAGATCTCGATCAACTAGGTCGACCTCCCGTTCCAGCTTTTCGAACAGTTCCATGCCAACCTCCCATTTCTCAAACGGCATCAACTTATCGTTGACCTCGAACTCTGAGAGCTGAATCAAAGACTTGGGATGGTAGTAAACCCGCGAATAGTCTGACCAGTAGCGAACAGTTGAGGTGCTCAGTGGTGGGGGCTCAAGGCCAGCTTCCAGGTGAGTTTGATACGAGGATGGGTGTATAGGCTGAGAGCGTTGAATGATTGGCTTTGAAGACCTATTGCTCATAAAGGATTGCTTTCAATGGGTGGGCAGATTCTAGGCTTTCCGTGGTAAAGTCCTCTGATGCGCAAGGCTTCAAGGCGCACCAAAAAGGTAATAAGAGAGTTCAGACGTACCACATCTCATTGCCTTCCAGGCTCCCATCACCTTCTGGTTCATACAAGGCATTAACTTTCCTCATACTCCCGAACGCATCTTTGAGGTCATAGATGAGTGTTCTTGGTGTGAAGGTATCTGAGCCATCGGGGGCGACCCCGGGTCTGAAGAGAATATCATGGTTTACTGGAGACTCCGGCTCGGGAGGATATGTGAAATACGATTCCTTAGAAATGGTTAAATTTTTGAGATGGTTGGGTTGATGAAAGGGAAAGAAAGGTGGCATTTCAGAATGGAGGATAATGCGGGGAGGAAACGGGTTAGGAAAGATATGACGCGGCGAGGAAAAATATGTACGATGTACCGAAGTAATAGACTTCAAGGAATTAATGATGCGAAGAAGAGATACCAACCTGAGCATTCCAGAAATGTGTGCCGAGATAATTACTCTGCTGGCCAAATTGCAAAGTCACGATTTCATGCATTTTTAGATGCTTAGTCGGACTGTTGTCACCAGGCTGGGCCTCTTTAGCGTAGACAAGAGACTTTTGTCGAAGCTGCAGGATGTTCGTTGAATATGTGATGTGTTATGGACGTGTCTTGTTCTGAAGAAGAAATTGCAGGTGGTGATGCAAATTTCGGTTCACGTGAATTCGCGTATTCGTTCCACACCCACGTCGCGCCCCGCATATCCATGTAGGGCTGGAAGGCATTATATATTAGGACGTAGAACGAAAGACCATTGTCTGTGAATGCGATTGATTGAATTATGCTACTTTGGCCAGCTTTTATGGTACTCACTCAATGCCACTCATCCCATCAGCTGAAGCTGGTCATCCGGCGGCCAGCGGGTCTGAGCAAAGCTCAAGCACCTCTTGATACTCTGAAGGTATTTCCGAGTGATCTCGTCACTCATGATATGCGCCGAGTTCTTATCGCTCTCGTGAAGCTTCTCTCGCGCTGAACGTTCATGGATACCAACCATGGTGACTCCGATGGGCCATGCACTACAGATTGTTAGCGTTCAACATCTGAGATCAAGATAGAATGGAAACACGCACGCTTTGCCAATACTTAGTCGCAGATATCCATCATTAGCATCCACATATCTCCTCTCCTGTGCCGCATTGACAATCTCGACGACAGGCTCTAGGATGCCATCTTCGACGTCACCTTTCTCGAGCTTCTTGAAGAGAGGTCGCATGTTCTCCCTCGCTTGAACCATAGCAGTGTATGCTTGCTTGCCTTGATAACTTGTCTTCACTTCATCGGATCGTTGTGCAAGCGCGATATCCCATTCCTTGAGTACCATTGTAAAGTAGCTCGCCAGCTGCCTGAACAGGAATTCCTTCCCTTCCTTATCCAGAGGCAGCTTCAGTCCCACCTTCATATCCTTTTCTGGTACCAGCCGCAGCGTCGTCGGGATCGGCCCATCTGTCATTATCGCCGCCAAACTCTCTGCTCCAATCAGCCTCTTATACCTCCTCAGCCTCTGCTTGTGACTCTCCCCAAACAGCCTTGTCGGTTCATCTAGCGCCCTCAGCTTCTTCACCAGCTCCTCGTCCTCAATGTCCTCTTCCTCCGGCACGGGCGTCCCCTCGTCCTCTTCATCCTTCTTCTTCGGCGGTAGTTCCGGCAGACCCAACCTCTTCCGCCTCTGCCTCTCCTCCTCTTCCTCCTCGAGCTCCCGTTTCCGCTTCGATTCCTCGGCTAAACGCCTCCGCTTTTCTCGCCGCTCAGCTTCGCGTTCAGCCTCCTCCTCCTCAGCTTTTCGTTTTTTCTCTAGCTTTTCTCGCCGCGCAGTTTCTGCCGCTTCCTGTTCTGCGAGGTACGCCGCTTGTCGCTGGGCTTCGACTTCAGACCGTTTTAGGTACTTTTTCTCGGAGGATTCTGGAGGCGCGGACTCCTTCGACTTGTTTATTTGCGCGTTCATTAACTTCGCGAAGTCCATGATGAGGGAGTGAAGTCAGTGTAGTGGGTTGATACGTAGTAATTGACTTAGTGGTGAGTTGTAAAGTTGTCGCAGCTCTTCAACTCACCGGAGCGGGAAAAAGTGTTGCCGAGAATAGGGAAGCTCATTACTTGCGCGTCGCGAAAGCTTGATTTTCATACCAATCTCTCCAATACACACACATAAGAACCTTCAATTCGCATTCTTTTGAGACCTCGCGAACATTCATATCAGTGAATCGAAGTCTAATTCCTACACTCTCTCCTCTCAGCCTTGGCCAAACAAATGGCCTCTCAAGCTCCGACCCCAAAGGTCGACCGCCAAACAACGACGCCCTTCCTTCTACGGTTATTCTACAAGAACGGCGCTTTCCATCGGTAAGTCAAAAATTTCTTTCTCTAACTAATCTCTATTCAGCCCGCCGCCTGCTGCCTGCCATCTGCCGAAGTGAAACGGAAACAACGATTTTCTTTACTTCAAAAGCCCCAAGCAGAGACTACTAACCATTCCCAGACTCGATGAATTCTCCCCCAGCGCGCGCCTCCCCCCGCACCTCGAAATCTACACCTGGCAGACCTGCACTCTCCGTGAACTAACCCACCTCCTGCTCACCGCACTCCCAAATCTCCTCCCGTCCCCCGCAATCGGTACCCGGGTTGCCTTCCGCCTAATCTTCGCTGACACACGCCAACCACCCCGCGACGGTGCCCCAGGTCGCTACATATGGAAAGAGCTAGGCAGTGTCGTGGTTTCTGCCTCACCTGGTCAGGACGGGGAGGATGAGGACACGGAAGATGCAGGAAGAGGTGCAGGTGGAGTCAAAGAAGCATTGAAGAATCTCGACGGTGAACCGGACAAGACGCTTGCGAATGGACGTTTCGTGATTGGAGACTACATTTCTTGCGCTATTCTGCCGCCGTTACCGGATGGAAGCACCCCTGCTGTACCACCGCCTCCGTCGAATCCACTGCCAAGGGGGCCACCGCCGAATGCATATGGGGGTGGAAGAGGTGGACCGAGTCAAAATGGATACGGAGGTAGGGGGGACTATGGGTATGGTGGAGGAAGGGGACGGGGCGGAAGCCGGTTTGACGATAGATTCGATGATAGGCGTGGCGGCAGTGGTAGTGGGTTCCCGTCGGGAGAATGGAGGAGGGGCGAAGCTCCCCCGGGAGGGTACTGGAGGGGCAGAGGAAGGGGGCGTGGGGTTTGGTGAATTGGCATGGGATGATAACGACTAAAAAAAGCTGGATTTTATGCAGTTGATGGAATGGTTCTGGATATGTGTGCAAAGTCAGCCCAGTGGGAGAAGAATAGGGAGACCGGCAGCGAATAGGCTTGAAGGAAGTCTGACCTCGTTGGGACACGAGTACGCCTATCTCGCTGTCTTGGATCTGAATTTAACTGACGGGGCAAATAGGATCAGTAATTTCCCTAAGAAACGCACAGTCGTAGCCATCCTATGCCCCAATTGGATTGTATGAAAGGTTTAATAATGCTGTTATACATGTACATGGACCTTTTGCAAGGCAATCTAATTTCTACACTTTAAGGCATATCAAAGCCCCCAAAACCCCACCCTATTCTTTCGCCTCCGTCTTTCCTTTGTCACCAACCCCAAGTCCTACCCCATTCTTCCTCGCCCCCACAATCGCAGAAAGACAACGCCCAACCGCTTCGATATCCCCAAGCAGAGTCACGTGTCCGCGATCACTACTCACCACCCCACCCCTGACCACAGAATACCCTTCCGGCACCATCGCAGCCCTAGCGAGCACGACGCCATCTCCACTCGCGAATGCAAGCTCATCGTACACATCGGCGCGCTTGATCGCATCGCGGCTTTCTACCTTAGCACCATAAACGGTGGGGGTCGATTTTCCATATATGAGGGCGATGGGAGGGTACGAGTTTGATTTGGAGTGTTCAGGCTTGAAAGCTAGTTCTTGTTTAAACTTCTTGATTTCGGATAGGGTGCGCGTGAGGTAGGCGATTGCTTTGTCACGGGGAATGGTGATATTGGCTAAGGAATTTGTGGATGATGAGAGGGAGGGCTCAGCGGGGTGAGGGTGTGCTTTATTTCCCATTTGGGGGGTGAAGCCGGTTGTATGAGCACTTCCTTCTGCTAAATTTTCTGCGGCTGCGTGGGCTGGATGGGACGGTGATGGTCCGCTGGTAGTGGGACCAGATGTGGATGTCGAGGAACTAGAGTTGGGTGTATTGCCATTCGCATTGCTCCCCTTACTCACCGAACCTTTGCGCCCCAGGATTGGAAGGCTGGGGAGTGCGTTCGACATAGCGTTCAGTATACCACTCATACTGCTATTAGGAAGCGTGTTGAGAGGGGGTAGAGGTGTAGCGATACAGGGTGATAAACGATGCTCAATCCAGGTGTTTATGTCAAAGAAATCGACGGGGTATTCTTCCTTGGTGTGTTTGTTGAAGAAACATTTCCCGTCTAGAGGGAGCAGGGCGTAGGATGTGCGGATCGTGAAGTTCACCTGTGCGGTGAGGACCCGTGAGGAGAGTAGCACATCGTCGCCGTTTCGCAAAGGTCCCAGAATGTTGACGCAGGTTTGGGGGACCCCGGCGTAGATTACACCGGATACTAGTTCAGGGCACTGGTTTATTACGTGTCGGGTTATGAGGCCGCCCAGACTGTGGGCAAGGATAATTGCGCCTCTCTTTTCCGGCTTAGTACCGGGCTGGTTGCATGGCAGCGTCTTGAGATACTTGATGAGGCGGCGGCTGAGGATGTGAGGGGAGAGACGCCAATCGTAGCCGTAGTTATGAATACGCAGAGTCCCCTTCTTGGCATTTTCAGAGGCCCGGAGACGCTTGAAGAGGCGCTTTGCGATGTCCACGGGCCCAATGTGGGTGAGCATGCCGGCAGGGATGATGCGATCTTCTTCAGTTTCTTCGTCTTCGACGTTGAGACCGAGTTCGAGATCTACTTTTCGGAGGTTCAGTCCAACTTTTAGGGGCACCCAGAGCTGTCGATTTGGTGGTTCTGCAGAGCGCAAGATGGAGCCTCTGTAACCCCCGAGAATGACGAGGTCGCCGGTGAGATCTTGCACGGCTCGAGTGAAATAGGGATGCGCCATCGCATTCGCAGCCGTCATACCTGCTATCGAGCCAGCGGAATCTTTAAGTCTCGGTACCCTA
This sequence comes from Zopfia rhizophila CBS 207.26, assembly GCA_010093925.1. Taxonomy (NCBI): domain Eukaryota; kingdom Fungi; phylum Ascomycota; class Dothideomycetes; family Zopfiaceae; genus Zopfia; species Zopfia rhizophila. The sequence continues at coordinate 3,508,487 of ML994611.1, forward strand.
GTCGGAACACCTCTCGCAACTCCATTCGAATTAGCAAGGGAACTTGATCTATTTGCTGGCTCGGTGCTAAATCCTCTCGGCGTCGCACTCCCGTTTTTGAGTCTAAACAAATCATCCCTAGATCCAAAACTGAAGTTAGGCAGCGTGGGAATACCAGGGAGTTTGAAATTTGCATCTTGCCAGCTATCCTTGATTGCTTTTAGCCGGCTGTTTACCTGCTCCTGGACGTGTTCGAAGCGGCTGTCGTCGCCGAGTGAGGAGGCGAAGGAGAGGCTTCGGTAGAGCACCAGTGAGCCTTCTGAGTTAGACCGTCGGAGTTTGGGAGTTGGTTGTCTTTGGATTCCTGGGGTTGGTGCTTCTGGATCTGTGTTTGGGTCCGGGCCAGGAAATGGTTGGCGCTTTCGTGATTCGCATCTAGAGAGCGGACTTCTGCCACCTTCACCTTTGGAGTACCGAGGGCCGTCGTTCTGCGTAATTGGTACATTGTCTGATGTAATTCGCTTGCGCTGACCCACTTCTGCAGCTGTACGGGCCCGAATATTGCTGTGGTCCAGCCCATATGGGACTGAGAAGCTTGGTAGAGAGAAGTTGAGTAGATTCGGAGTCTTCGGCATCGAGGGAAGATTAAATGATTGCCAATACTTCCTCAGAGCCTCAGTAGTCAACCCTCCGGATAGTGCACGCCTTCGATTTCCAGTTGTAAAGCTGTCGCGGAGGGCAGTCCTGTGCTCATCCACTCTTTGAAATCTTTTTGGGGACGCTCGCCATGGTGAAGGCAGACGAACTGGCCGCTCATCTTGCGCTGGTGATGCACTGGTAACTTTATTTTGTGACTCTGCTCCATCGTTCTGCTCACCGCTCGGGCCTTGTTGTTGGGCTCTTTCTTCAATTGTGCCATCGACCGACTGCTGCCAACCTTCAAACAGCCCCCCGCCTTCAACATCATCCAAAGCCGCCGCCTTTTCCGCAGCCGGAGTCTTTGGAGAAGTTAATCGAGTTTGTGCCTGTCCAATGCTAACTCCTATTGCCGATTGCGCATCCTCCAGTTGCAGTGCCTTTTCTTCTGGAGTCTCGTCTTCGGAGGGCGTGAGGTCTGGGTCAACAATGGACGCGATTTGGATCTCGGACAGGGCATTTTGGCGCGCGAGATGCTCGTCGGCAGCTTCAGGTATCGATTCTGCCATTGTCGAGAATATTTTGGTTATCGAGGCCAGGTGGAAGAGACGGGCCTAAGGCATGGTTATCTTTCGTAAAGTGGCAGTGTTCTCGATCCGGAGCACCCGTAAGCTTGCGGCGGCGGGCTTCCAGTGGTGCCACACGAGAAGGAAGGATCAGACATAGTAATTGAGGCGTTGGAGGTGAAGAAACTAGGATCGTCGACAGCAGGAACCATAACCTGCCCCATTCTAGCAACGTCGTCAGTAATGGAAAGCCTGATGATGTCTGTGAGCAGTTGTGAGACGAATGCCAACTGCCCAGCCACTGACGACACGACAAACCGATCTGCCTTTCATCGCCAAGGCATCTTTAACTCCTATTCTCCGTGCCATTCACCTTTCGCCATACTGTCAGCGACTCTCCCATGTTTCTGTGCCTGTTTCATCACCTCATGTCCTTCTGACTGCCTGCGAGATGGAGGACAGACTCCGGTGAGCGCCTGCTGCCGCCTCTCGGCTTCCTTCCGAAATTCGCACACCGATTTTTGTACTCTTCACCGCTTTGTGATGAAGGCCTGCTCACCTTGCTCACCCATGTCCAGGGCAAAAGTCTATTCGTATTGAATTAACTGCGTTTTTATTCTGTCACGCCTCTCAGAATTCCTTCTTCACCTTCATCGTTCACACTAGCGGGATCGCGGCATTGCGAGCCTGCTGCGTCCCCACATGTTCTTCGACATCCCTCAAGGCAAGACGAGGACAAGGTCATTCGTCCTTTTCTCCTCGTGCGTAATATTCTTTTCACACATGTCTGGCCAAGACATCATCCCACCGCATCAGGAAGGGTAGCTCGTGACAGCGGAAGGAACCGGGATACAACCCGCAAGGGTGCGCCAAACATCTCAACACCATCACCGCCATCTCGGGACATCTCGTCCTGGATTTCCATCTAGCCGGTGAGAACCGACTGCAGCCAGGCCTTGCGACACCCTGAGTCTCATCATCCAACCACACTCTGCGTATTCATGTCAGAAACCCCCAATAATCTGCCGTTGCACGATCTCCGCATTCCCGATGCAGGCACCTTGAAGCTTCTCTTACCGCCTGGTCTGATCATGATCTGAGTCCCGCATCTGCTTCCCACATGAAAATATGCTATGCGGGCGGGAAGCGATTGGCTTCTCTATTTTTTGCTGCCGAAGTTCGGGACGAGATAGATTCCCTTATAGCTGAGCTGTTCCTGTAGGTTGTTTACTTACCTATTTGCCTACTTTCAGACCACCTGTCAATCCACTCTTCACGCAAAATCAGTAGTCATGGCTGGCCCAATCCTACTCCCAACTCCTCTTGCCTCCAACTCATTGGCCCTTGGTCAATTACTTTCCGACCCCCTCAACCCATATTCCACTTCCTTCCTCAGCACCGCTACATCCCAAGCCATCCGAGAACCCTCAGTCCAGTCCCGCTACAAAGACGTCGTCTCCCACGACGACGAAGGCCGCCTAGTATCCAGCCTTTCTGGGCGGCCTCTCCCCTCCTCCCAGGAGAACCTCCTCATCATCCAAGCCGACCAAATGGAATACCGATCCCTCAAGCACCCCACCAGAACCTTTAACACCATCCGCCAAGACCCAGACGCGCGCTCCTTCCTCGGAAGTATGGGCCTCCGCAACCAACCTCTCTACTACATCGTCGGCTTGCAACAGCTCAAGAACCCTACGTTCAAGCGAGCTGTTGTCAATGAGGGGCCAGCAGGCGCCTCCGTAACCGAGGCTACGCAGGGGGCAGATCCCAAGATCCGGTTGCCCATGCACGTGCGCCGAGACTCGGCAATGGATCTGGATGAGTGCGGCGGCGGCACTGACGGCATCTTCGGCCTCGAGGTTAGGAAGGTCGTGTGTCATGTCGGGCGGAAGGATGAGCCGCATAGCCTGGGGGATATTGGGTTGGAGTGGACGTATCATGAGTTAGATAGCGAAGACCTTCAGTTATCCATTGGGCTTGGCAAGGCTCTTGATGCGGTCGAACTGAGAACATTGGCGGGGATTGTCAGCGATGACGACTTCTCGGATGCGAGCTATGTTTCCGATTATTCGGATGAAGAGGGGCAGGCGGGGTTTTGATTATACCACTTGCTGTTGGGTAATAGGGCGTCTGAGCAAAATAGGTGTTTGGCTTGGCAAGGTATCAGCGATGCATCCGATTAGTGCATGCTCTTCATGTTTCTCTAATCATTCACGATCACATGTAAATATCAATATCTTCCTTTCTTGTCCATTCTTCTCGGATACTCTCAAATCCTCTTGCATGTTCTTGGGTCCTTGGAAAACACAATGAGTTTACGTCACTTCTCTTACGCTCAACACATACTTACGTAAACATCATTGCACCTATCCGTAAACTCCACTCCCTCAAACAATATCATCCGGATACAACGCGGTTTGGTTTCAGGGCAACAGGAAAGCTTTGCAGAGCAATGATAATTCGCGGCCAAAAGGATGCCAGGTTCAACAATCCACCCAAGCCACGGCCGATACTCAAAACCTTATTCTACTCCTTCGCAGCTGTCACATCTATATTCCCGCTGTGCTGCGATGCATACCGCTCCCACCGGTTCCGGAACGCAATCGCTGAAATCAACTTCTGTATTACCTACTCGACGAAGCTCTCCATCAGCACCATCGATCATCGATTCTCATCGCCATCACCGCCAAACCAACATCCTATCCTATTTTTTCCATCTCAAAAATCTGCCTGAAATCTCACTTCCACATTGTCCGCTTTTTGAATATTTTTGGCACGAAAAGAGACTTTCCCAAGACAATCCATGTCGCCTTTGATGTAATCCTTTAAATCCTACTTCCACATAGCCAGATTGCAGTGCTGTCCTTAGATGCTCAGAGCGACCTTTCCAAACCTCACTCCATGTGATGATCGTTTCGGTATTTTTAATCCCACTCCCGATTCACCTCCTTTTCTAGGTTTTTTTGATCCTGGCGCGTCCTTCCAAACGCAAGCTCATACTCCTTTTTTTTTTTTTTTAATAAATATATGTATATATATAATTAGCTCCACTTCACACTATCTTCGCTCTCAAGCTTCTCTGTTCTCAGAGCGACTGCCACAAACCGCGCTCCATGAAACCTACCGTCCCCTTTTTTTAATCTCTCTTCCACATAACCCTTTTTGATAGCCCTTTAATTCCCAAGTGGACCGCATGGTGACAGATGCTTTGCCCTTTTGAAATCTAGAGCAGGCTACTATATTGTTATTTAGGAAGGTGTGTTTGATGCCGGAAGCAATACCGCATAAGGTAGACATGATCCTGATTCAGTACCCAAGACACGCTACCACGTACAGGCTTTCCCGCTCGTTTTTGTACATCGGTGTCTTTTGGAAGGTTTTTTTTGTGGAAGTGGGATGGAGATCTAGAGTATAGACGGGAGTAGGGAGTGGAGAATAAAGGGGTTTTATATCATTTCCTGGTAGACGGTGCAGGGAAAGAGATGAAGCATGTGACGGTGCCTTCAACAAAATGCGACTCTTCTTCTTACTATAAAACATCACTACTCATTATCATCACCTCAAGACCTACCATATCTACCATTCCCGGTTTCGCGCAATCTGGTCGAACGCCCAAACCACACTCCATTCGGAAGACTTCAACAGATTTAATTCCAAGTTCCACATGGTACCTCCATTCACGCTTTTCGATACCCAAGCGCACCGCATGTAGAGATCACCGTGAGTTTTTGAACGCGGAGCAAGACACTGCATCCCGCAGTTTCTGTTTGACTATTTATTCACACCGTGATTTCTTCGCGATTAGTTTTTTGGAGGCGGGGAAATTGAGCTGTGTGTTTGAAAAAAAGATCAGAGAGTCGAGAAGGGAAGGGGGTTTACATATCTATTCCGAAAGACGGAAAAAGAGAGCAGGAATATAGGTAATTAGTCACATTATATATAATATAATTAGTTGTAAGGCAACTACGACTCTATTTAGCTAATTCAACTTTATAATTATGTTACCTAAGTTAAATAGTTATATAAATTTTGTAATTATTTTAGAATTATAACGAATTACATAAAATATGTAAAAACCTAAAGTTACTAAATAAGTTAAGGATACTGTAAAAAAAGTATGGAAAAAAGGAAAAAATATTTAGTGAGTTTTAAAACTGTATAATTGAAAATGCGGTTTAATATAAAGGTGTAATAAAATTATTTTTATTATAATTTAATGTATATTTAATAAAAACGCGAAATATTAAGTATTAATCTTTTAAACTAATATTTCATATAGTAGTTTATAAAATATAAAATATTAAAATAAAAAAGAGTGGTACGACCTCCATGCCCCATGAAAACGGCGCGGGCCGCGATCGAATTTATCAGCAAGGAGAGTCACACCCAGGACCTACGCGGAAACACACAGCGGTCTACTGGATTTCCCGCAGATGTACAGTCAGGAAGTGGGGAAGCTAGAATGCGGTCACGAAGAAGATAGTCAATTTCCTGGTGAACTATATCTTTGAGGTGGTCAGTCAAGGTTTAAGGGAACGAGGGGACCTGGAGCTTCAGAACATATGAACGCAAGCACGGAAGAGGAGTCCAGCCCTTACTTTGTCTTTCGCGATGCCGGCGGATATGATATACTCATCTGCATCACTTAGCTGCTATACCTATTTAACTCAGTTAACGATGAGAAACTTGCATGAGTGTCTGGATATGGGTATACACTTGCAGAAACCTACTTCTATCCTCAAGCTTCCCGTGCTCTGACTTGAAGGATTCAACACATTCTTCAATCCCAAGGAGCTTTTCTTTCAGGGCTTTTGCTTGTCTATATTGAAAGAACATAGTAAGCCTTAATGCTAGAATTGAGGTGGACAAAGGTAACGAGCCTTGTTTAGCTTCCTCTCCCATCTTCTCTGTTTCTTCACTTTCTCGTCTTGGGCTCATGGCTCGTGCGTCATTATAATCCTTGTGCTGTATTTCAACATATGGACTGTCACGGGACACTATTATGGTGTCGATAGGTTTGCGGCCTCTCACCTTGGGCCACTGAAGCTTATTTGATGAATTGGCTGCTTGTTCGTTTCTTACAAATGGCGATAGAGAAGATGACGGACCGAGCTGCGCACTGGATGATATCATAGAAACGGCGATCATGGCAATGAGAGGAATATCTCTTTCAACAATTCCACAGCAGAGCTACAGAGTGACGAGTCCCATAGCACGTAGCACGCCAATGTGGATGAGAAGGAAATTAGCGGTGAACTGGTTGGCAAGCCAGCGACAATAGGAGTGAGTTGAATGTTGCTGACATGTATACCCACTAAGTTCGATTAGGTACAATATTGCGTGATTAGTGACGTGGAGGAGCACGATCATCTAAAATCTCTTCAAAGTCCGATCTCCATGTTCTGTAGTTGCCATTTATTCAAATTCGCAAGTGATGATGTTGTGTATGGGTGCTGAGGGCCAAGAACCTCTTCCCGCAGCGGGAAGCTTTTTCCATTAGTGAAATAGCCTCGTCATTGCGGTCCTGTGCCTTGAACGTAAATGCGAAATTGTTCATGCTGGTCAACGTATCTGGATGCTCGTCTCTATCACTTGCACCTCCAGCTCTTCGGCCTCCTTCTAGCGCCCTTGATTCCCAAATGTTGACGCCAGGCTGGCCATGTTGAACGCGTCATCGCAGAGGTATAACAGCGCATGCACCGTCGACCTCTGCTTCCTGGCCCCAAAGTGCGTCTTGGGCAGCAAGCTGTATTTTTCCACCAGGAATGCGATCCTCTCCGCCACTAGGGATTCTAGTGCCTTCCCCAACGTCTGGAGGAGGGAGATCGGCCTGTAGTTGTTTGCTACCTTGTAGTCCTTCCGCTTCGATTTCTGCAGTGGCACAATCTTCGCGATCTTCCATTCTCGCGGCACCTTTCCTGTCTCGAGCGATTTGGTAAAGAGCGACGTGGCCTCACCGTCTAGAACGGGCCACAGCTCCTTACGTGCACGCGCTGGAAGACCTTACCTCAGGTGCTCAGACCTCTGCGTCACGTGTGGTGCTAGGCCCGTTCCAGAGGAACGACTCCGCAGGAGGTCTGAGCACCGAGCGGAGATTTGGGTGAGGTTTGCGGGGAAAATATCGCGAACTCACCAACTTCGAGGCTTCGTAACCGTAGCACAACGATCTACTTTTATACCATTTAACACAGCAAAGTATTCCAATATATCTGAAAAATACACCCCTAAAAGCAGGAAAAAATTGAAGTAGGTTTAGCTAAGCTATTGCGTAAAATGGTCGGTTGACACTGCGCCAGCTCCCCCACCAAGTCTACCCATCCACTATATCCGCAGCTTGAACGCCTGAGGAAAGCGGCCAAAAGGCGCCTCCATCTCACAATTCAAGCCCTAAACGTACTGAGAGGCTTACTGACAGCTAGAAACTCACCAGTGTGTTAGAACTGCTGCAGGAGTACCGGTTAACTGTTGGGGAGTTTCTGAAACTCTATTGTACGGATGATATGTAAGGACATCCAAGGGGTACCACACAAACGCGTACAAAGAGAATGTGGAATTGGCTCTTTTTGGATGATAGATTAGGACTTAATCAGGTCTTACTTGACTGTGGCGGCGAGCTAGGAGATCTGCATTTAGTGCCTCTTAGTTGGAAACTTACAGGGGAGCTGGAGGGGCTACTAAGTAACCGGCTCGGGGGGTTCTCTATAGAGAAGCCCGTTCAGGAGTTATAGCTGGGCGTAATGAAGGGGTGGGTTCAGCAAGTGGCGCCCTGCTTATGGGGCTTCTTGCTGGGACTAGTCAACCAACAGAGCTCACATGAAGTTTGGAGCACTGATTTCTCTTCCTGATTGCTTACGATATGTGTAATACTTTGCTTTGCCCGGGCTCCTTAAAAGGGTAGCCTATTACAAGCAGTACTGGGTATATATTTCTATAGTATAGGCGTTAAACGGCGGGTCATTAGTCTTCTTTATAGGCTGGGAATATCAGTGTCTTATAGGGAGCTAAGGGGCTATTTTAACGACTTACAGCCGATTTGCACCGTAAGAGAGTACTGCGATCTCTTAGATATAGAGGCTAATATAATTTAATAGAAGCGACTCACAGACGTGGCAATGGCCTGGCGACACATATTAACCGTTATATAGGACAACTTCGACTTTAATAAAGGCGTAAGACATGAAACTACGACTCGTAAACGACAGCACTTTATAACTATAACCAGTAAAATAATATTAAATCCCACATTGCCCGAGGATGGCCTTAAGCAGGCTATGTATAACCGGTCGGTTCGGCTTACCATAGGATATCTTATTAAGAGCCAGCTTCACAAAGACATCAAGAAGCAGTGCTAATGTTATTAGATTACTGAGTCCTTTGCGTACTTGTACCCTGAAGTATGGAAACTCTTTACAGACGTCAAAGACAGAGACCCCCTTTCCTAGCCTGATATGCTTACTGTGGACAGACTTCCGTCTAAAAAGTATACCCACCTCGCATTCAGCCTGATACTTGAGAACGAAGGTACCACAGAAGGGACATACAACGTAGTTGATAATATATTCAGCAATTATAATGACCGTGATAAGTTCTGTAAGGGTCAGCTTAGGTTTAATACTGACTGTTTTAAGGATAGGTCTCTTTATCTAATAAACGGTGACTAAAAGACTGTCGGTCTATTACAGTCTCTCTAGCGCGAACAGAGCGGCGATAATATTACCAGCTGATCCCATCTATAGTGGTTCCTTCCAGTTCCAGGCCTGTTCCATTTCCAGATGAATTATATGGAGATGATACATGATATATACGGTGGTGCCGATATATTGGTTGAATCTCTTAATTACAGCAAGGTGTATCTAGGGGCTAGAAAAGGCAACCTATCGCTGTTTCACCATAAGGAGGAGGTCTCAATTAAAGCTTTCTTTGCGCGTATAACAGCTGCATTTCAGTTGCACCTAGACTTAAAAGCCTATAATACTGTAGATGAGGCTGTAGATGCCTTTCTAAACAGCAGCTCTAAATGGCATTGCAGGGAGCAAAATTTAAACCGAGTACGCCGCAAATTCTTCAAGATTATAGATCGTATACAGGAAGACGTCTTTACGTACAGCGCTAGAGATGATACTATTGATAAGGTTTTCCGCAATCATATTCGCTTTCTCCAGGACATAGAGGTTTACCTTACGCTCAAATTTGCCATTAAATTTGCCAACATTGGCGTAATTCAGGGTGTCATTATTAGGAGTTGCATGCTTTTTGCAGGCAGTGGTAGAACAAATTACGCCAACCTCTGCTTGTATATGTCACATCTCTTGGTATCTGGTGCAGTAACCCCTAAACTCAGGCGTGCCTTCCTCTCAAGCATGTTAGTAAACTGCAGAGGAGAAGAGGATAGCTGGTTTAAGACAGATCGATTAAACGAGCACCACAATCTATTATTACGATTATTGATATCAGGACGCAAAAGAACAAGTGCTGATACAATAGCGCTTTTTACAAAGGTCTCATTAACCGCCAGTTACACTCTAGATATCCGCGAGGTAGTCGAGCAGCTGCTTGGTAAGAATACTAATAGCCGCCATACCGCTTTAGATGCCGCCTCCGATGTGCATAAACTAGCAGCTACTATAGGTAGTTCAATATACAAGCACACTAAGGGACGCCGAAGCGACTTCCAATCATACGATATACACGCAATTAGAATAGCAAAGCTTAACGGTGGTGTTAAGGTCTCCAAAAAGGAAAAAGATAGTCTGTCTTCTAAACCAAAGAAGCCTTCTTCACGCAGTATGGGATCGTCTAGGCTGGAGGTACCAGGAGAGACATCGTTAGCTCAGGGACGTAAGAGGGTAGAAGAGAAGCGCTATTTACCCATGATTACAAGTTTTAACGAGCGTAATACGTCTTATACTATTGTCAAAGACGATTATATTAAAGAGACTAGTCTATCTTCAACTTTAGCCAGCCAGCTACTCGACTATTCGTTGATGAATACCCCCTTAGATACCATGCTTTTTCAGCCTAGCCAGCCAGACTCTTAAGGTTGATTTAAGCTTTCGGAGCGGAAAACTATATTCTAAAATAACTCATAAAAACTATTACCCGATTTTTATAGTGAAAGAGCTAAATTTTTGAAGTGAAAGAGGTGATTTTATAAGTGCTTAAGCCTTAATATAGCCCGTGCCATTCACTATCACCGTTCTTAGCATATATTTAGTACTATATAAACTGTCAACCTTAATCCTTCCTCTTATACTAATCTACACCTCCATAATAACCTCTTAGCAACTCTATCCAGGCTAAGTCTTTCTTTTTTCCCTTTTTAGACTCCAGCTGACTACACGCAGACGTCGCTTGACTCTCTCTCCTTCTTAATCATACCCTCAGCGCTTCCTTGCAGTCGAAAACTAGCCAGGCTAAGTCTCTCTCTTTTCCCTTTCTCTCCAGGCCCAGCTGACTACACGCAGATGTTGCTTGACTCTCTCTCTTTCTTAATCGTACCCTCAGCGCTTCCTCGCAGTCGAAAACTATCCAGGCTAAGTCTATCTTCTTTTCTTTCCTCTCTAGACCCAGCTAACTACACGCAGATGTTGCCTGACTTCCTCTCCTTTTTAATTATACCCTCAGCGCTTCCTCTCAGTTGAAAACTAGCCAGGCTAAGTCTTTTTTTCCTTTCTGTCCATGCCTGACTGACTATATGTAGATAATTTAATCGCCTTCTTCATCAGACGCCCTCCCTCCATACCCATGCCTATTATACCCCCGTAGCCTTTTGAGGCCTAAACCCTGCGTTATAAATCCTACTGGTAGTACTAGCATAGATACAGTTCAGATTATCTAATATCTCTATCCCTACCGGTTCTCGCCCTATGGATCTAAACGAAGCACGGCCTGGTTCGCCTGCTGTTGACCGACTTTAGATATCTATAGGTTTATAGTTCTAAAGCCTTTAGTGCTCCGTATGCTAAAGTGTGGCTGAACCTTTATAGACTTAAGCGGCTTCAGGCCTTCGATCTACATAGTTTCATACCGGAACCTGTGTGAGTTCTGCGGCAGGCTATGTTAACTCTAGTTAGTATAACAGGAGATGTAGGAGTTGAGCATATTAGGCGGTACCTCTTTATATTAAATCTTAATATAGGCGTCCCTAACCATGATCATCTCTAAGCATTATTATCCTATATTGTAGGTTACTATTGCGCGGAGTTCTGGTGGGAGAAAGGATATAGATAGCACAGTACTGCCGGTAGGGAGACGGCAAATTTTATTAGCTTTTAGGTTAAGTGTTATCTTTAGAGGGAAGTCTGCCCTCCTTCCTGATAAGAAACACACTTACGCCCTGGAGGTGTCCTGCCCTTTATCCCTTTTTAGGCGCTGTAGGGAGCGGAAGACATTAATAGCTTAAGGAGACCTACAAACGTGAGAAGACTGACAATCTGTTGTTAGTAAGGGTTGATTTAGGCCGTCTCTTATTAGAAGCCTGTAAGTTCGGATCTGTTGATATCGAGGACGTGGGAATAGGCGCCAGGCTAGACCTCTACTAGACTCATCACCTACCAGACTATAGCCTAGCAGGTAGTACCTGCCTCCCAACTTACGCGACGGAGCACTCTCATGGGACTGTCAGAGCGGTCCCAAAAACTTCTTACTTATCTTCATACAATCTAGCTTCGGCTTAGCATTGTGTACTGCTCCACCAGCCGAAGCTGGTACATTATTTCAGGCTTTGGCTCTGGTGTTAGGTGTTTATCCCGCCTCTGCGTGTGGACTTGCCTTAAATTTATTTAAACAGGCTCCTGCAGTAGCCTAGGGTCTTGTCATACACACAGTAACTGAAACTCCTGTCTACTGTACCCAGTCCTTGGTTAACTTGGCGGGATGAATACAAATGTGGGTAGGAGAAGAACGTGTTATATTTCTTCAGAAAGCTGGGGCAGGAAATAACCCTACTGGTGTATGTCTATATATACCAGTCCTCAACCATACAGATTTCCAGCTTAAAGAGGAGCCTCCCTTTACTGTGTATTAGCAACCCTATTTATTAAGTAACCTTATATCACTTACAGAGGGGGTTGTGATAATAAAGACTGCGCAATTTAGTAGTGTGCTTTAGCATGTATTTACCTATTCTAGGGCGTCTTTTTATAAGAGGAGCGGGCGTTTTATAGACGCATAGAGGCAGCTTATAGGACTAGTAATTATAGTAAGTTAAATCTACTAAATAGCAGACCCTTAAATGATGGCTACTGGGCGTTTGTAGTACTAGACCATGTAGAAGTACTCGTCTAAGGTTGTCGATTGGCGCTGACTGGAGACAGCGGCTGCTGCTCTTAAGAACTGGACGTTAAAGAAGTGGCTGAAAACGTACTAAGGCTGCCGCCTGGGACGCTGAACTGGCTATCTTAGGGCTGAGATTGACTTAGTAACCCTTTTGTTACGACCTTAAGGGCTTTAAATAGCTCTATAGATAGCATATCCTTATATTCCCATCTAGATATATATTGTAGTAAGTCTGGGTATAAAGTAACTTTGTCAGAATATAGCGCAACGTCCTTTGCTATATCATATGGAATAACTACTTCTGGTTAACGTGGGATATCCGTATCTAGAGGTACTACAATATTAAATGCCATATCTTTGGCCTAATTAAGAAGCTTCTGTAATATATCCTGCTTCTCCTGTGTTAATTTAGGACCATTCTCGTGGTAGATATCTCTTTTTAGTTCAGGTAACTATAGCGATTTGTTGTAGAAAGTACAACAGCGATCTTTATCTGTATTTAAAGTGCGGTCATTTTCGTTCTCCTGAAAGTAGTTATATATAATCTAACGTATACAGCCCTTATTATTTGTGAGTTCCTAGAAACGCATAGGAAGCTCAGTTCTATGCCTTTGTACATTTGTTTTAGTAATACTATCTATCTGAATATCAGATTCAAACTCTCCCTTACTATCCGATCCAGGCGGAGGTGTTGGACCAGGGTCCTGTTCCCTAGCAACATAAGTAAGCAGCCTATTTATAGGTAGGTAGACTTCCTAAAGACCCTTTACCTATTCCTTAAATAAAAATATATACTTTTTAGGCTTACCATCACGGGCAGCCCTTCCCCTGCGCTGGAGAATAATACCAAGGTCTTTCTTTAGCACAGGAAACCCATACAAGACCACCCGCCAGACATCAGGTATATCGACCCCCATACCAATAGCCTCTGTTACAAATACTACCTGAATATTTAAGTCAGGCTTCCTGAACTTGTCTAATATTACCTTCTTTTTCTTATGAGAGACTCAGCGATGGAAGGTAGCAGTTATATATTCAACTATAATAGAAGTATACTTCGTTAGATGTAGCGCTTGCAAGTACTGGTTTATAATAATACAGCTATTAGCGGCGTCCTTACAGCTATTAACAAAGATAATCGTCTTAAGAATTCTTTCGGGGGTAATAAATCAACTATTAAGCATCTGTTGGTCCGTTTTGACATAGGGATCCAGCTGGTTATACGAAATAGATGGCTGCACTACATCGTTAAAGAGAAACCTGAGACTGGCAAAACTGTTGAACGTTCCTTTAATCATATAGCTATATTAGAAGGCAATCTCCTTACGCGTAATCGGCGTCCGTATAATTAAATTATTACCACAACTAAAGCCTACAGAGTTTATTAGTTTGTCTATTATATCCTTATCCAGTGTTGCTGAACAGGTGAACCAGGGGGCAGAGTCGTTAAGTAGCGAGCGTACCCGGCCTAGCTGCTGGTAGGCCTCCTAAAAGTCCTCCCCCCACGTTTGAACAAGATATGCCTTGTCAATTACCATAAGGCCTAACTTATCACGGAATACATAATTAGTAAATAAGCCTCAAAACTTCTTATCAACTGCAAGCTCTGGGCTAAGGATGATATAAGAATAATGGCCAGCACGGGCGTGCTCAACTTCCTGGGTCTAATTAGACATATCAGCATTTAGAACCAATACTGAACTGCCTGCCTACGTAATTACTCGCTCCTGATCGTTTATAATCTTATTTAGGGGTAATATAGCTAATATGATTTTATCCAGGAATAATAAGGAGACCGCTTAGAATATCATACTCTTTCCAAATCCAGTCTTTGCCACTAAAATTATATCTTTCTCTTCCATTACAAGCCGATAGATGCACTCTATCTGTATAGGTCTTAGCGTTTTCCTAAATAATTTCTTGATAATCTTAGTGATTAGGTCAGATCCGTGTTGCTTCTAGTGTTGCTTTAACTACTGCGAGATTTTGCCCTCCTTAAGTCTAGCAATTACTATACAAAGACTTTTAACAGCTCGTTCAGTAGGAGATATCTAGCAATATGATCTTGTTTATATATTTTCCTTTTGAATATTACCTGGTGTATTCTGTGTATTAGTATCCAATAGCTGCGCACGCTTCTACGGGGGTGAGGGGGGGTTTAAGGTAACTATATTATCAAATGCCTCGCTATTTATCTAGGTAATTGGTATAGATTTTACGTGTTTTATAGCTGTAACATGCTGCTGCTGCTGGGAAGTCTGCTTTTAATTTAGCTTATTTCTACGCTGCTGTTGATGGGGGGGCAGCTGTTTTTTAGGGCAGTTGTAAGGTATTAGTGACGCAACTTAACTCCACTGTATAAGAGATAATAGACACATATTTTAAGCCAATGGCTATTAGAACATATAGTAATCATTAGTATAGATAGTTATATAATATAATATCAACATACTAAGTGTTTGGTAGAGGGGCATGGGGTATGCTAGAAATGATGCTAGATTATTATATAGATAAAAGGCACAAAATTATGGCTTTAGCACACGATATCCTTAGTACACTAATATAAAATATTAACAATATTAGGATGAAAAGATTTATATTTAAAATATCTAAATCACCTGGCTCTTTGATTTTTGATTTAAATCGTAAGGCGTTAAGAAACCAAGTTTTAGTGTTTTTAGAGCCTTTAAGTTAATATAAAGCTAGACTGTATTAATTGATTTTCTTTGGCACACTATTTCTAATTACAACAACGCTGTACTATAATTTTATTTATATTTTTAAAATCACGATATTAATATCTCGATTACCTGGCTCTTCGATTTTTTATTTACGGTTTATAGTGTTGAGAAATTCAGTCCAAAGTTGGCCTTGGCGCGAATTTTGACGCGTTTTTTGTATAAGGGCTAACGTAATGCTTAACAAATTTTCCGCTCGGTCCTCAGGCCTTCCGCGTGAGAGCTGAATAAGCCCACGTGACAGAAGGCCTGAGCTTCTGAGGTAAGGAAGACCGTCTCTTCCAGGCGCTTTGTCAGAGCTGGCCCATAATACTGTTGCCGACCTCATGTTTGGCAATGGGCTCCTACGGCAGCTGGTTGTAGCTAACAGTACTTACTATTTACAGGTCACCAAGCGCCCTTGGGCAAAGAGCGAGCAGGATAGGATACGTCTGCTATGAGAGGATAACGGTCCTGAGCTTGGGTTTTAGGTTTTGGGTTTCAATTTTTAGCTTTTCTAACAGGCCCGATGTGTCGATCTGTAGCCGTAATGATCGTATTCTCCTTTAGGAAGGGTATGATCCACTCGACGCTGAAATCATCGGAGCCGATTGTTGTGGGGAGTGAATTCAAGAAGATTTACGCGAGGATGCAAGAGAGTTCGGAGGTGGGGAAGAGGAAGAGATTGCCAAGACGGAACTTCTACAGATGCAGCCCTAAGTTATAAGGGATATGCTGGTTCCCCCGTGACCGAAGGTATGACTAACTTTCATGATTTAGTCGAGTAGTAAGTCAGTAATCTTTTAAATTTAGATTATACTTGTCACTAGTGCCAGACATGGATGATGGATGCTTCCTCAGATGCAGCAGTAAATTTATCTCCACGGAAGGCAACCAAAAATTGTTGATTTTCGACCGTCCGTATGTCCAGCAAGGAGGGGACCATAGCCAATATCCTTTGAAGTAATACGAGGTCGTCCAATTCCCGGAATATTACGAGGCTTTTTGTCCTACTCAGAGCACCAATAGAGACCCAGGGTGGAAAGGCGTAGCTGCAGGAGTATCCAAAGATGTTTCACCGGTGGAAAGGATTGATGACTAGGGTCACAGAATAAGAACCGTTTGATTTCCTTTTCCCTGCTGACTTGCATTCATGTTGCGCAGCCCCTTGAGTCTCAAATAATCAATCACGGCACCCAGCCACTATAGCAGCAAATCAAGACATATTCAGAATCTGATCCTGCCAACATGTGCCGTAATGTTACCTTCACATCCATTCTATATTTTCTCATCTTCTTAACGTCTGTTGTCACCTCCAAGGATCAAGTGGGCAACAATCGCCTTGCTCAGGTCACATCTCCAGCGAAACTTGCCCCGCGCCAGCAATCCACTTGCGTAGCAACAGCGACCCCCTGTCCTGATGGAGTAGGTTGCTGTCCGAGCGGCTACGCCTGTACAACGGTGACTGGAGCTCCTCGCTGCGATCGACCGTGTGGTCTCGGCTATACGATGTGTTCTGGTGGAGGATGCTGCGAACCGGGATATAGATGCGGTAGCAATGACCTTTGTACCTCTACAGGTCCTGCCCTCAGCATCCCCGTTCTGTCGCTGCCAACTTTGACTCCGCCAGGCCCAATCCTCACATCGAATGAGGGGACGTCACATACACCGGTGACTCCACCTCGTCCCCTTTCAACTCCGGATCAGGGGATGTCCGAACCCACGGCAAGTTCAAATATCCAAGAACAGTCTACGGGAACGGCTTCAGAGCCCCCGTTCAATGTAGGGAGTGAGAGTTCAACCGGCCGGGATCGATCAACAACACGATCGAGACAGAGTGTTGATGCTGGACCTACATCTGAACCTCAAGTCGTTGGTAACACTGCTACCTCAACTGCTTTCTCAGCAAATGAAGGCCCACATCCGAAACAAAGTAACACTGTGACTGGATTGATTGGCGTGTTGCTTGGCTTCCTCGGGGTTTTCCTCCCATTTTGAGGACTTCAGGGAGCGTCAGTGACACTGAATAACGAGATAATCGAGTGCTATATATCAATCCCGTGTTAGAGCTGAAGGCGATATGGCGCAGAGCGAACAATTTTATTTCATACAACCTAATAATAGCTAATATCAATGTAGTACCCCTTCTATACTGAATTTGAAGAAACACAAAGAGTTATGAAAAGACTCCTCACTTGCATACTGATGTCGTCGTTACATCCTCTCGTAGTCCTTTTGTGATGCTTGCACGATGTCAGAATCAGACCACTCAATAGCAAGTAAAATACCCATTGTTCTTGTCCCTTTGTCTACGGCAATCATGAATCTGATTAATGGAGAAGCTCACTAGCTAGTAAATCGGTAGTAGTAATGCGTTTGATACCATCTAAAATCTTTTTTTGCAAATAGTCATATGCTGTTGTTTGACAAATCGGGTGAGAGGTCGCGGATTCATTGGCCTGATCCCAATCTACGTATTGAAGCACTTCACCTGAACTTGCTCTAGTCTGCGGTGCTGCTATCTGTGGTTGCCTGCGATGATGGATCTATTGTCCATGTTTGGGCCACTCCACTCCACTGTCTCATTTTTAAGGACATGATCGTGGGTCTTCATCGGGTGTCCGGTATCTGAAGCGGCACTCCTCCTATCGTTTGTAGGAACGGGCACGTCTACGAGCAGCTAAATCTCCCTAATTGATTTGGTCCTGTCCTCCGTGCCTATTATGCGTTGTACCTGAGTTAGCTCCGTATTATCCCTCCGGAGCACGACGCTGTATCTCACTTTGCCTTTTTTCATAGACGCGTCTGTGAATATCTGAACTTCTTTACATTGCGCACCTGAACACCGTTTCATAGCCTCCTCTCTATTTAATATGATGTTCACCAACCCTCCTCATGGCTGCCCCATGGACCGGCTGCGAAAGCTTCGATGGTTTCCCTGTTAGATAGGAAGCCCGGCAGGGACAACACCATATGAATAATTGTGGGGTGGTGGCATCTGTAAGACCTGGCTCGGGCTGCTCTATCTAGAGATTCCCAGATCAGGTTGGTTTTGAGGAGCGGGCGGGCTCTCACCCAGAATTTCGTGATTTTCTGTCTCAGTCGGAGAGAGGTAGGGGGATGTGTGCCTCCGAGCACGTCGCCAAGACGACTAAGGTCTTCTTCTCCCGCCTTGAACGGAGTAACCCAGTCAATGAATCCGTTTTCTGTGGTATAAGAATAGTTTTTATATATACGTTACTAGGACTTTAGTAAAAATGCTATAATTTACAGCGTAAGCTTTTTTACCATTTTAAAATACCTTTTTTTAAGTTAAATAACATACGAAGAAACTTATTACGCCAACGTAGATAGTTTTCTAATAACAGCGCATTTTAAGTAGAAATAAGTCCAACCACCTAGAAGTTGTGCACCCCTGGTACTCGCACACCCCACCAAAATCAATAGATTGAACAAAATGGTAAATTACATCAACGTAACACGCTATATTTGAAATACGATTCATGGACATTAATTTTTGCCTGTTCCACAAGTGCAGCAGCCTTTCTAGCTTCCTCTTTTGGCTTCTTTTCAGCCCTAGCCGCCTTAGCAACCTTCTGCTCTTTCAGCGCCTGCTTGATATTATTGATGCCACAGAACGTCGCATTTAGATCAGCTACTATTTTCTTTCTTTTATTTTGGCCCTGTAGTTCCTCCAGTCTCGATTTAATGCCTTTAATCTCTGCGTCCTTAATCGCAATTAAAGTCTAAAGCTTGTCAATGCTTTTCCCCACTCTATGCAGTACAATATTGGTCTCGTATGTAAGTAATTTAGCCTTTTGTAAAGCTGTATAAGCTTCTATTATATATACCTCGTGCGTAAGAGTAGTAAAAATGCTTAGTGCGCTAGATTTGGCGTTGCGCTCGTGTTAGAGTGGTGTAGTAGGCTGCTCTTAAGCAGTCTTTTTTAATTGCGAAGACTTAAAGTCTTTTGACGATTTTCAGAGAACCAAACCAGCTGCTTTCCATCCATTTTTGATAACAGAAGATGTTAATCCTTCCTTCCTAGTCATGCTATAGTACTCAATAAATTGATTCTTTTTAATTGGCGTTGTGTCATCGATGCAAGCTAGCCTGTCAATATAGTTACGGTACTTTGATTTAACAGGCGAGAAACAAGAAAAATCGAGAGGCTGCAATACGTAGATTGCATGAGCTAGAAGAAGATACAAAAAATATTATTCTATATACAATCGTAGAGGAAAGCAACCGTAACGTGGCTTCTATAGCCATTAAAAAGAAGGAGCCACCAATCATCACTATCTAGCTGAGTTTTAGGCAGAAACACCTTGTGTAGCCAATGTAGGGCTATGTAATTTAACGTCTAGTTGTTTTGAAACATAGTGTAGTGCCAATTAGGTATACTTTGAGCAGTAAACTAAGAGGCTTGTAGATTCTTTCCTTTAAAGATGGCAACCGGCCGGATGCATTGCCCGTTAGCACTAACCGCCTCAATTATTGACACCCACTTACGATCTTAAGGAAATTTTACTAGCATGCGCTTTTTTGATGCATTTTCTAGCACGTAGCCTACTTTATATATATTTTAGGTGTTCTTAATTTTGATGTTGTATTTCTTTTTAATAAAATTAATACTAAAAGTAGAAGGCTTGTATAGCCTCTTTTAACGTCCCATTAATGCGAGCTGCTTTAATAGGCTTGCCAATAATAGTAGCAATGCGTAAATTGCGTGCAGTTAGCGTTAGCACCCATCGTTTCCCTAGTGGTTTTTGGTCTCTTTTTTTCGGGCAGTTTCGGGCTGCCATTTCTCGTACACGCGCGTGTGCTAAAGGAAATCCTTGTGCATCCTATTCGAGTATTCAATTACAAAGGTACTTCTCTTTAGTAGAGGTCAATCGCTGTTGACCTTAGTGTGCGACGTTGCGCGTAGGTAGGCCTTTCAATTAATCACGGAGTGTAGATAGAGGAATGTTGTAAGCATTAGTAGCAGCTCAACAGAAGGAAAATTACCGTTATTAAATTCTATAATAGCTAGTTGTATTTGTGGCTCCATGGCATCGCGTAAATTTCGACGTTGACGCGTAGGGGGTGGGCGAAATAGAGGGTATTCATGGATTTGGTTGACTTTGGTGGGGTGCGCGAGTACTAGGGGTGCGCGACTTCTAGGTGGTTAGACCCAGTATTAAGCAGGTTATTATACACGACTTCTTAGCTATTTAACTGAGCGGTCGCCTTAGTCTGCTATCTTTAACTTCAAGGCGGCGTCTTTAGCGCCTAAAAGTAAAACATTAGTATTTGTCTAACAGTAGTTAGATACAGACGATTACTTTTATATGAATTTAGTGCTTATTTTGTCTATTTCCCAACGTCATTTTTAGGGACGGATAGAAAGTAGTAAACCGTTCTAGGATAATTAGGTACTTGTAAAAAGATGAGTGTTTCTCTAGTGCAAACACAACCATACTCTGGCCTAGTCTACACTATGTAAGAAAATGCTTTAAATAATGACTGTAGTAATTAAGTAATGAAATTAATCACGTGGAATATTAGTCTTGCAGAACTAGATTACGCTTTTAAGTTCCATATTATTTAAACTCTCATAGGTATAACCAAGCGAGAGCTTATATAGTATCTTATATTTAATAATAAAGGTAGTAATGTAATGCTCCGTGTTTTAAGCTGTGCTTAAAGTGTTGTATACGTAGAATTAATCTGCATAACCCCTGAGGGGGGGGGGGAGGTTTGTTGTTCCTGCAAGTGCTACGACTGCTAGCTTTGTCTAGTATATTAAGTCTAACGACTTTGCCTGCTTTAGCCTGGGCTTGTAGTCGAAATTTCCATTAAAGTGTTTAGTTAATGTAGAATTGTTTGATAACTGAAGATATGTGGTTCTGAATAGTGTAGGCTGAAAGATATGTACATTAAGCTAAAAAGATATTATCTGTTCTTAGACAGCCTCCCTAGATTCTTTTAAGGTGCGTAGTGAAATGAAGTGCCGTTTTAAGACGAAATTTGATCCCAGAATGTCGTTCCAAATCGCTTTCTGTTGTGCCAGGAAATCCTTTTATATAAGAAGCGTTTTAAATCGAAGTTTGTTATTCGCATTTACAGGGTCGCCCCGTGTTGACAAAGTTGCATTAGTTTAGACGGTGAGGCCTGAGTAAAGATAGGTATGACAGGTGTTAAGGGGCTGGAGTAGCGTTGTCTTGCGAGCTTTCTCTTCGGCCTTTTCCTGCGCCTGCTCTGCTTCTTCGCGTCTGCGTTGTTCCTTAAAATACAGCCTTTTATACAAAGGGTGCGGCTTGTTGCATAACGTTTTTACGAGTTATAATGAGCTCGTTCTTGGCAACCTCATCAAAATTGGCTGTCACAACAAAACAACCAAAAATCATCGAAAATAGGCTAAAATAATCAGGATATTTTCGCTCATCCTATGCACGGAAGTTGTTATTGCCCTGATGTTCAATGCAGAGCTTTACCACGCGTATAAAGTAGTTAGGGTAGAGATGTTTGGCTATATACAACTTTATTGTAGGATCTTTCTGCTAAACTGACTCTACCCATCTCTCTACCTTTTTCTTTGCCATTTGTGAAGAAGATATTACAGTGTAACTATTGATAAAACCTTCTAACCTGCCAAAACAGCGCTTAATTGGGTGTAAATCTGGTGACTAGAGTGGGTAAGAAACAAACTCAATTTCCTTCTTATGAATTATATAGCGGAGGTAACGGCGAGCAGTCTGGTGGAGATAAACGTTATTCTCTATAAAGTAGATTCATAATCCTTAATTCTCCTCCCTGATCGCCTTATAGTATGGAAATACGTGTTTCTTTAATATATTTTCAGCGTACCAGATCACGTTTATATCTTTACCTTTAGTGTACGTAAAAATCTCGTGCTTGAAGACCTGTTGTTGGCAAAACCGCGATAGGCAACCTTGCTACCATGCGCCAAGCGTAGGCAGAACTCAAGGCACCACCGCCACAACGGCAACGTGAGTCATCAAGGATTCGTACTATCGTTACTGCCTAATCGATTATTGTGTATTTAATCAGTCATTACCTTCAGTAAGAATCTAATGCAATAATTCCTTTGAAGACAATATTTATGCTCTTTAAGTATAGCTATTTTATTATTACCGTTTATAATAACCAGATCACATTTATATCTTTACCTTTAGTATACGTAAAAATCTCGTGCTTGATGACCTGTTTTGGTGATTTCCTATTATGTAGGCCCTTTCTGCTGTAGCCTAGGTATTAATGATGATATTCGGCGTTCTTAGCTTCAATTTTGTTGTTGATCTCCTTTAATTGTTTGTACTCAGGCGTGCCAGGAATAAGGGCCTGTTTCTACTATTACTTATAATATAATTGATCTTCTTTATTAGCAGCTATAACTCTAGTTTTTAAGTGATCTTTTTCAACCTTAGAGGTAGCTACCCAGGTAACGTAGGGCCTCTTATATGAGTAGGTAACATAGGAGAATACAGCAGCGCAAATTATAAGGGAGAACTAAGGAGAATTAATATGTATAGTAAAGTTATTTAAATTAACGTTATGACCTTAAGGTATAGAGATCTTTTACTTGCCTCCACAGTTATTAGTGCCTCTAAAAGGCTTTAAAGTCTTGTTATAATAAACGAATATAAGCTTAGGGAAACGCAGGTTGTACTTATTTATTAACTACTGTAAGTAGTTAACTTGCTGCTTCTTATCCTCCTTATCTAGCTTACTCTTTTTAGGCTATACTTTTCAAATAATTGCATAGTCGTGTTTAGGATCTTGGTGCTCCTTTACGACGTTTTCAACCTACCTCCAGCCAAGTTTGTTGATACTAACTTCTTAGAGAACTGGGTGAACTATAGCTACTATTTTCTAGTCTCCTTTATCAATTATCGCCTTGCGCATTTGACTGGATAGCTTGCTACTATCCTCCACCTTTAGTTTCTTGCCAGGATGATTAGATTAAGAAGGTATTAAGGCTAACATTGCGTGAATATTGTCGTCGCCAGCTTAGTTTTAAGCTTGATAGTAAACAGTGCTTGCAGTTGACTTAGGGATGCCTAGATCATCTGCTATTTCGCCGAATTTTCGCCCGCTGATTTTCCTGAGGGTAATTATAGAAGCCTGCTCCTGTTAGGAGACATCTGCAGCGCCTACAGCCCTGTCCTGGGAGCGTTATGTTGACATGTTATTGGGAAGGTTACAGACACTCGAGATCAACTTCATTTGATGGGGTGCCAAGAGCCGTGAGTGAGGCTCTCTTATTGGTCGAAACCTCGCTTATTAAGGAGGGGAAGTCTAAGGGCCCGTGCGCTCGTAAAAACGTTATGCAACGAGCCGCACCCTTTGTAATTGGACCAGATTTACTAATAATCCGGGATGCGTGCTTTTGCATGCTTAGTTATCATAAACATTCTAGAAGCGACTTCAAGAAAAATTCCTGGAGACCACCTCCGGCTGATGCTAAGGACGATTCTACAGGAGATTTCCTCGAGAAATCCAACGAAAAATATCCGTTCGGCAGAGAGGAAATTCGAATTCGATACCGACGAACAGGACGTGGCGAGCCGAGGAAATCTACCGTACTATGTTTCTTTGTTCATCGCTTCCGATGTACCGTAACTAAAAGCACGAAGGCGATAATACGATAAATGGATCCAATAATGAATAGAATCCTGCTCATACATCAGTGTTATTCTCTAAGAACGTATAGGGAAATTAAAAAAGCACATACCACATATCCAGCGGATAATGACCGAGCGTAAACCCCATCCCCCGACTCGCCATATCCAGCATATACAGATAATCCAGCGGCAACAGGTTTTGCGAGACATACGCCTCAGTAAACCACACACCGGGGCTCAATCTCCAAAGACCCTCCAAATGCCACGCTTTGACCTTACTCAACGGCGGTGCCACTCCACCCAGCACACCGATAATCAGACTAGCCATCACCGCCAGCAGCGGCCCGTCTTCGCGTTTAACAAGCATGCCCACGCACGACGCAAGGCCGTACACACAGAAGAAATAGAGCATGTTCGCGGCAAACATCTGCGAGAAGCTCATCAGCGGTGTCGCAAGAATACCCATGAAGACGGAGAAATGCAGCGAGGAGAGGCAGATGCGCGGGAACACGGATACCATTTTTCCGACGTAGTACGCTGACATGCTATGGCCCGACGCTGCTTCACGATTGAAGATGAGTTTCTCTTCGCCGAAGACCTTGACTGCGGGTGCGGAAGCTGCGAGTCCAATCGCCATGCCGCCGAGCAACCCGACTTGCGGGACAGACTGGTAGTCCACGGCCGAGGACAGGATGGTGAAGGGTGGTACATAGAGCCCGCGGAAGAGTTGGCCTTTGGCGGCGAAGGCGGAGAGCCCGATGATGCCTCCTGCCAGCGCGCCGACCCCAATTTCGAAGAAGAAACTTCCCTTGTTGCGGACCTGTTGGGTGATGGATCGCTTGCAGCAGTAGTATGTTTGGGCAGGCCAAGAGGCACCGCGCTTCTGCATAGTTTGTCGGAGACTTTGCTCTTGTTCGGGCGAGGATATGATGGATGGTGAGCGGGTAGATTGTCGGGTATCCGTTGGGTTCAGGTGATGACTATCCTCGAACGTTTGCTCTTCGACATGGGTCCTCCATTCTTCGAGAAGTTTATTGACAGCATTTTCAGACCAAGCGGGATCTTGGGTGTATTCTTGTCCGTTTCCAGTGATTATGTCCATAATGGTATCGGCTGGGTTAGCACGCGTGGGAAAGATATAGCCAAGTGAGCCAAAATAGGTGGCAGCGTCGCTGGTTGGACCTGCATAGATCTGGCTACCGTTCCCGAGGAGTAAGAGATTATCAAATCCGTTAAATATCTGTTCTCGGGGCTGGTGGATGATAGTGATGGTAGTCACGCCGAGTTTGGAAATGGCCTTCAGGAGACGCATGATCGAAGAAGCGGACGTTGCATCGAGACCTGAGGTCGGTTCGTCCAAGAAGATAGCCATGGGCGCTGCAGCGAGTTCCATGCCTATACTGACGCGCTTTCTTTGACCACCAGATATAACGGGTTTATTAGCATCGCCAACACGCGAGTGCTGGACATGGCTCAGCCCAATGCACGAGATTAGCGCATCCACATATTCCTGTATGCCATTATCTCTCCAAGTCATGGGTAGTCTGATTCGAGCGGAATGCAGGATGTTTTCTCGGACCGTGAGCTCCGGTAATAGGATGTCATCTTGCGGGACGTAGCCGATCAGCTTTTTATACTTTGACATGTCTTTATGGTGGCCATTGACTTTTATCGAGCCTCCAGTGTGCTTGGTCTTGCCCATAAGCACGTTGACGAAAGTCGATTTTCCAGCGCCACTTCCACCCATAATAGCCCACATGGACGCGCTCAGAATCGACCCACTAACACCATGCAAAATCTTGTTCCCACCTTTTGCCTCAAATTGCAGGTCCTGGAATTCAAAAGATAGACCGACCTCCTTGGTTTTGACAATTTTAGCAATATATCGCATGAAGACAAGGAAATCCGGATTCGAAGTCAGATCCTCGTCAACATCTGGATGCTGAGACAGGTTTCCAGGCTTCTGGATGAGCTCAATGTCATCCGTGTCAAGATTACTGAGCTCCTTTAAATTCTGGAGGGAGGCATAACTTCGCTTCCTCTGTTTTCTCCGTCTTGAAATGAAAAATCCAGCAGCTACGATAATACCCAGGAGGACATCGAATGTGACCATAAATCCAAAAGGAATGGTGACGATCTGCCGCTGGGACTGGGGTGGACAAACTGCACCTCTGGAACAATGGATAGGCTGATAACTACCCATAGGGCAGAAGGTTCCTGCGTGCAGGGGTTTAGTTAGGTTATACTAAGAGAAAATATAGATTTGTTACCTTTATCGCATGGTATTTTCTGCTTCCCACCTGGAGGACAATAATATCCCGCATCGCAAACGACCGGTTCAAGTACGCCTTGCGGAGGACATGTGCCTTTGGATAACCTAGTGGCCTGGCATGTGTCGCTCGGAGGACAATACTGCGGAGGCTCTCGTGCAGAACTATTCGGACAGAACCATCCAAGACTGCATGTATCGTTCAAAGCGCGGGCCAAAGGGACAGCTCCTGGCGCGTAGCACCCAGTTGTAGTTGTGTTCAATGAGTAAATGACTTTATCAGCCTCTACTGTGGAAAAATTTTGCAGTTTTTGTCCGCCGACTAGGATATATTCTCTGTCAGGAATGAGCGAGGGCAACGCTGAAGGACTTTCTGCTGCGAATATGGAGCTTAGCTGGGAAGCGGAATCATCGAGAGCTGATGGAGTTGGTACGGGTAGCGATCTGGGAGAAATTAGGTCCGCCATAAAGGCTCAGTCGCTCCTGGGTATGATCGTGACGATGAGAAAGAACGAAGAAAATTGAAAGTGGGACCGAGAATATGGTGAATGTTATGGATTGTGATGCTGCTGCGCCACTGACGAAGGATCGATCCTGGAAATCTTACGAAGGATCGATCCTGGAAATTGCAAGACCGTAGTATGCAGTGGGGGCCTGACCGGACTGAGACAGCTCGCTCAGAATTGAGCAAGCGAAGTACGATTTTCCTCGTTGGTTCGTGGTGGATGTGGCCATTTTCGCTGCTAGAACTGGGAATTTCCGAGAGCTTTGCAGAATATTCAAGCTTTGAAGCATCTCGTAGTGAAGGTGTAACGACAACAAACCCAGCCCCCAACGTTAGCGTCCAATCGGGCTGAGCCAGTCTGGTATTATCTCAGCCTTGTTCGTCGGCAGTGTATGTTCATCAAGGGACCCTACTTGTACGTTATGGGACCTTTATAGCCATGTTTTATTTCATAAGTCCTAAGTCTTTATAGGTTGACGGTAAGATTGTAGAACGTTGAAGAGCAGCACGTGATTTTATTTCCTCACCTCAGCAGCCCTGTCTAAAACATATTATGGTGCTTAAAATTCCCATCCAAACGAAATCCTTTAGCCTTCGTCTTTATGCGATGGAAATAGAAATGAGATTGGAACTGTCCGTTTGCATTAAGAGCTCATACACAAGCAAGCGTAGCTAATTAGTTGAACCGCCCACAGGTCAATAGAACATCCTACTAATAGGCCGTGCCTTGCCAGTTTAGTTCTAAACTAACCTAGCTTGTCCGTCCTTAGTCGAATTTAGACTAGTCTAGATTCAATTAAAGGGGCAGATGCGGGAATGCACGAGCCATTTTAAGGCTTAAGAGTCGGGCTTGGCATATTAGGGCTGGAAAGGGCTAAGCCTTGCACGTATCCGTGCACTCATTGGCAAGGCTAACTTCCTCATAGAGTTTGGCCACCCGTTTAGATCAGCCACCCGTTCGGACCACCCAATTTCTCTTAAAACTGCCTAATTAGATCTAGCACACTAGGGTCCTGAGGTGAACACCACCCTCTGTATTTCTAGATTTCTACTGTAAATACATTAAAACTCATTGGTAGTTCCTTTTAGGCTAGCTTTGTAGGCCCTACTTTGCCTCGAAAAGCAGCTGTCCGTTCTTTTGCATCTAATTTCTGCTTTTCTTGGACCTCTCTTGCTTCCATCTCCTTCAAGCACCACTTAATAGTAAGAACTCTCGCGTCACTAAAGTGTTTCTTTGTATAGTTCTTTCTACTTTTCTTCTGCTTCTCAACAAGGCTGTTGTTTAGAATTTGGAGAGCCGATCCATTAGCAAAAGTAGTTAGACTAATATTCTTGACGTATTTAATTGGAGAATGAAACTGATGAGGAACACCTGAAAGCATCTTAATAACAAGCTAGTTAATCTTTGCTGATTGATTTTAAGTTACTTAAATGTCGATGTGTACACTGTTCTTGTTGGTAAAGCTAATAAACAGAGGTGTTTTGGGCCCATACTTTTGAAGAACTGACGAAGGATTATATGGAAGGAGGCCCACCTTTTTCTAAGCTTTAGTAATGTTATATTTTGTAATTGCCTTCTGTTTAGCTTGCTAAAAGAAGATGAGAAACTAGTTATTTGTAATTTGCTTGGTGCCAAAGAGACTATTATCGTAAACCTCCTTCTTGTAAGCCCTTGCCAAGGGTGAGAAAATGCTGACATCAAGAGGCTATAGAGCATGTGTTGAATGAGGAGGTAGACAGAGAGGTATAATCTTTACGTCCTTACAGAACTGTATAAATTCAATTGAGACCTAAAAGTTGTGGCCATCTAGAATTAGAAGGTGATAGTTCCTAACTATTTTAGAGCGGGTATATTAGTTGAAGTGTTGAATCCAATATACGGCTATCTCGTAATCCGTCCAGCTAGTAGGGCTAACTTGAATAACTATATGGGGATTGATAGAGACGTCAATCTATAAGTGTTGAATTTGCTTTCCTAAGAAGATTACAAAAGGTGGAAGTAAAAATCCACTTATTCTAATAGCCTCAATTACAGAGACGTAGTCTCGATTGCCAGGCTAAATACACTAAGCTTTCTTATCTTAAATGTTAATAAGAACCTTACAGCTATTTCTAACACCTTTTATAAGGCACTTCTTATTCATATTATATTAATTTTTGGCCAAAATTCCATATTTGGCCACAGTCTCATTATATAGTGTAAACCACTTCTCAAGCGTATTAGATTTGGTAACGTCTTTCCGAGATTAATCAAGGTAGTAAGCGAGCTTTGGCTTAATTTCAGGATATTGTGCAAGAAAGTTCTTATACCAATTGTGGCCTAGCAGCAGCATATTACCCTGTTTTTGAAAGCAGGTCTCGTACTAAGCCTTCCAAATACAAACTTGTGATTGGCTATCCCTAAGCTGCCATCTGAAGTATACATTACTTTACAGACGCTTCTTTTTGTACAGAGAAATGTTGCTGAGATTATTGAGAGGCTTTGGTAGAGCGCTAGCTGTGATATTGTGATACAAAGGTAGTCCAAGGGACATTAAAGAGCTTTGCGGCTTGACGGAGGGAAGGAACCGATTTTTTGTCGAAAGCGGTGATTGCAAGCTGTATACGAGCTTCTTGACTTAATTGTGCATTGATTGGTGTAGGCAAATCCATAACGCGCGTCGAACCGACAAAATAATAAAGATTTCACCGTCGAGATTCGAACTGGCGATGCATAAAAAAAAAAGGGTTGGTTCAGGCAGGTAACTAATTCGAGCAGGTGGCCAAGAGTCTATAAAATGCTATAAAAGGGTGCGGGAAGAAAGATAGAGACCAGCTAAGCCGGAACTAAATTACTATTCCTTAGACTTAAACCTATAGTACTACGTTAAAAATTTAAGTTACCTAGCTTAAGTGCATGTAATAATTTAGGCTAATAATAGTAAATAATTGACAACAGAGTAAATTCAGGGCCTTTATGGTTCAAGAAGTCGCTTTTTCTGAAGAAGTAGGTGGTAGTAGCCTCTGTGGCTCCCTTGACTGCATTCTTAGGCCCTTGGCAGTCTATGGTAGGAAAATTCACCGTGTTTGGTGTGCACAATTAGATCCTACTTATTTTCAAATTCTTGTTGTAACAATTGACATATCTCAGCTCGTGCGACGCTTGCTTGTTAACCACATGGCTCAACTAGAGGACGGTACGCCTTTGCAACACTACTAGTTCACCAATTTACCGCCACAGGGCTCTTCTCCCGCACCTAGTCCTCCACCTAGTTGCGAAATCTCATGGTCTCCCTCTCCTCTTACTTCCCAATCGCGACCTTAGAGCGTATTTCCGTCAGTTGACGGTAGGACCCCTGCACTACACTGGAACAATGACATGATAGGTTCTATCGTTGTCTGGTCACTGGGGATGCTGCCAGTTACTAGCTACCCATTCGGCCACTGATGTAACCGAGTGCAGGGAATCAATGATGTAGCAACCCATAATTAATTAAATGAGTGGAAGACTCGATCTATATACACAATCGAGGTGGATTGTACGTAAGAGCGTACGTAGGAGTGTACGCAATCTGCTGACGCCATGTAGGCTAGAAGTGAGAGATGGCGAGAGCACTACTTGATGACAAGAGCGCTACTCGGTGACAACTGATATTACATATCGCGGAGAGATCATGCGGCACATACAGGGACCGGCCGCTATTACCTAAAAAAGATGCAGAAGACCTTGATGGCGTGATTCTACGGAACCATCCAGCGGGTTTCGGAAGGAACTCGAAGATCTGGGAAAAGGGTGACACTCCCAAGATGGAAGACCTCACCCCTTCCGCAGAGAGCAGCTTTGTAATGTTATGAAAACTGGGGGGCGACGGAGGCGAATATGGTGTCCAAAGAGATTAAAACTGACTCTTAGTCAATGTGGGTCGATGGGGACAGATTGGATCTGTTAGCCTTAGGACAAAGAAGGGTGAATATGAGATATTACTTTTGTTCCATCGAAAGATATAGTGTCCCTAGCGGTGTTGAAATAGATCGACGGACTCTCTTCGCGAAATGCCGGCAATGGATCCTAAAAGACATTTCTCCGTC
Source organism: Zopfia rhizophila CBS 207.26 (assembly GCA_010093925.1). NCBI lineage: Eukaryota > Fungi > Ascomycota > Dothideomycetes > Zopfiaceae > Zopfia > Zopfia rhizophila. The sequence goes on from ML994611.1 coordinate 3,539,134, forward strand.
GGGCCCGTCTGTCATGCAACAACCAACCTTTCAATAGTCCTATGCAAATTCAGAATCCTCATCGTCTTCTTCCAGAGAGTCGAGGTCCTCCAAATCGGAATTAGTATCGTCAAGCTCTAATGTCGCGTTAGTTTCTGCTTGTTTGCGGCTATTTATGGAATTAATAGTTCACCTGAGTGTGCAAACGTTACATATGAACGCAAAAAGGCGTCCCTCAATGCTTTATAATCTGCTGAAAGTCGCTGAATCGTGTCAAGATCAACCCTGGCCAAGTTGGGAAAGCGCCGCGGGCATGAGTCCCTAGCAGTTTGCCAGCGCTAGCAGGAGATGTAGCCGACCCGTGCCGGCCACACTCTTGTGAAGATCTACTTTTTGAGGTTAAGAAGTCGAGAAAGTAGAGGAAATGGGGAACTGTGGTTGGCGTTGGAACTGTCATGTAGCCCACGTGAGCTAGCACCGCACATCTACAACGCTGTTGAGTGCTTGGCTGATTTCGCGTGGCGCGGTTGCTGAGTTAACTGAACTATGCTGAAACTCCTAAACCTGACCTGATTAGTTCCTCATGATGATCATAGTCTAAACTCGCGATCATTCTCCTCAGACAACCGCTGATAATCCTAGCCAGGATGGGTTGGGCCATTGTTCTGGAACCCAAGGCTAGTCAGAATAGCCCCGATTTGATCAACATCCAGATCCTCATATCTTTGAAACGATTCATCAGAATCATCGTCATCGGAAGGGGTAAAATCTTCGTCTGAATCGTAGCCTAATTTCGATTTCTCTTCTCCCTGCATCCCTATCTTCTGCTTCCAAATTTTTCAAGAAGCCGTAGCCAATGGATTCCGTATACTCTCTCAAAGTACTGGTTGAACGGGCTTATGAAGATCATAATTCTTCTTCGTCTTCTTCATCTTTGACTTGATATCCTTAGGTTTTTGACTAATGATAACTTGGGATTTTCTTTGAGCAGGTGACGGTACTTTGCGCAGAGCAGCCGTATGTCCTAGGACATTAGTGGGGATGGTAGTCACGTTGGCTGGATCAACTGCCAGAGATTTCTCAGTAGTAACTGTGCTGCTGGGAAGGGTGTTTGCATCCGGAACGACACTTTCGACGGTTAGCGTGGCTTTAGCGAGAGGGGAATCCTTGGAAGTACCCTTGGTGGGCTCTTCTTGGAGTTGGCGTGTTTATTAGCAAGCGAAGTGCTTGATTTGCCCGGCATTGTCATCATTATTAAGCAAGGTATGGAGCTCGAGAATAATTTGGATGATGAATCTGTGCTCTCTTTTGAGCGAACAAACAATGTGTCCTATCAAACTGGTTGAAGTTGTATCTCTCGGTAGGCAGGGCGAGCATCGGTGGGAAGAGAGAGCACGCAGATTCCCGATTATGATCTTATGTAATTCTGGACACTGCTGAAACAGTTTAAATATTCTATCACCAGGTCCCGTTCGCCTGGGAATCGACCACAAAAAGTTCCCCCCTTGTTAAGAAACACTTTTGAGTTGTGAGCCGACCCGGAGCTTTGTGAAAATAGGGCAAAAGGCGTGCCATACCTATGAAGAAGCTTGGATAATGTTGTGTTCGATCACTATCGCAGTGATAGGATGAATGCAATGTCTTGGTACCTGCCCACTCGCAGATAGTATGCAATGGCTGAAACCGTTTCACCAAATTGCACGTGGGCAACCAAAATTTTTTTTTTTTTTTTTAATAATACTGCAGTCTCGACGGTACTATGCCGTCTCCGCCGGCCTTAGACGAGATTTCATAGAGGCTAGATCGAAACAACAGGAAGTAAGTCCGATTATAATTGGAAACACGTCGAGACTAGAGGCAAATAAAACTCTGATTTAAAAGCACAAATTATATCGCAAGAAGATGGAAAGAATCAAACCCGCTTTACTCCATGTTTGCCCTTAGCAGAACTCCGCATTTTCCGATGAGAGAGGGAGAGCAGTCACCCAAAACAACGCCTCACTATTTTCAGCCATAATTGACGCCAATTGCCTTCTTGCAAACTATACAATGTCTATGCTCCTCTTCAGGAATGTACTCCTCCATCGTAGCATCCACCACGCAGGTGCTGAAGGGCAATTTTCCGAGTGAAATTCAAATCCACTGCCACCAAAAGATAACCCGATGAGTCAATCGAATATTCAATGTTGAGGAAGAGAGATGGATACGAAAGCAAAGATCAAAGCGGAGATGAAAGCAGAGATGACAGCAGACGGCAAAGATGAACGTAAGTGAGAGAGAGCAGTAGGTTGCGTCCACCCTTGAGGTTTAGGTAGAAATGACCCAGCAATAACTTTGAGCCGTGGTGCATGACTCGCGTAATTTGGGAAGCCTCAACACGGTCAAACTTCGCTCAACCTTCAACCTTCTCTACTCCATCTCCAACCTTCATCAGCATCCAACAAGCTACAATAGCTTTACATCTTCGCGGAATATCTTTTTCCGAACTCGCAAACATGCTCCCTCGACCCATTGACTGGGTCGACAGCGAAAGTCGGCAGCTAGCAGGGTCTGGGCATTCTGGGCAGCGTCATCCCCGCATGGCAATCTTCTGACCTTCCTAATTGCTAGAGGAGATCTACGAATAGCTTAGGCACCTTATCTCGATGACTATTTAAGATGGAGTGCGCTCATGAACGCAATTGAGGAGGCAAAGGCCAACATCAAAATGCAGCTGCTCACTCGGTCCCTCGCGGCTTTCCCCGTTTTTGCTGGCTCCGTCTCGGCTATAAATTTCACTGGGGATGTTCTGAATGGCGTACCGGTCATATCGTATCTCAACATTGACGATGTCCCCACGAGAACAGTTTCGAGATACTACCTGAGGGTTGGCGAGCTGAATGGAGGCACCGCGCTCCATCTACCGGTGATGGTCGCTAGGGGAACTCCTGAGAGCTTGGAAACTGGCAAGAAACTGTCACTGACAGCTGCTATACATGGGGATGAGCTAAATGGGGTGAGAGTGATCCAACGGATTTTTGAACAGCTGCAAGACCAAGTTTCGACACTCAATGGCACAGGCGAGATCACCAAATAGTCGCGTCACTTGGAATCATAGGTCTGACATTATCCGCAGTCATTGCCATCCCTACTGTGAATCCAATGGGTATTTACCTCAACCAACGAAACTACTTCACGGCCAGCGCATCAGGCTTCTTCACCAACGTGAACCGCGTCTTTCCCGGCACTGATTCCACTGAAGGAGGTAATGGAGCGCAGCTCCTAGCTTACAACGTTTGGAACAACGTTTGGGGTAATAAATCTCAAGTGGATGTAGGGCTTGACTTCCGTAAGTACTACTCGATGTAGTTCTATCAGTATCCGCTAATGACTGAAGATACACCGAGCTCTGGCGGCGAATCATCGCTCTGGTGTTACGCCGATTTCCGTCTTCCATATGTTGAGAAACTAGCTAAGCTTTTGCAACCTGACACGCTCAAGATTGACCCGGGAGAGCCGGGAAGCATCGAGACTACCTTTGTCGAAAACGGGATTCCTTCTATTACTGTTGAGATGGGGCTCGCGAAGATATGGAACACAAGTCTCATCGATCGTGGTTTCGATTTCGTGAATCGAGTGATGGCCGACCTCCGCATCATTCCTTTAAACTCAACGGAGAGTTATCGTCCAGATCTGAGTCGAACCTACATCGCGACAACATTTCATAGCATGCCATCCAAATATGGCGGATTCGTGGAAAGACTTGTGTTGGTGGACGAGATGGTGATGAAGGGGCAAGCCATTGCCAATATTCGAAACGCATTTGGAGATATTCTGGAAACGATCTACGCGCCTGCCGATGGTCGGCTCCATCAAAGCCCGATTGACCCCAGTATCGAACCGGGAGCGAGCGCGGGTCAACTGGCATACAATTCGACAGATCCAGAGTGCGCCGATGGATGTATAATATAAAACCCCGATTGCAAGTGTAGTCCACAGTTCGCTAAAACGAATCCATGCTCATTTCAAAACTCCTATCCCATGATCGCAATTCAGTATTAACTTTTCTGACAGCTGACAGAATTCTAAAAGACTTCTCCTGCACCTATCCTTTTCTAACACCGCACCAGCTCCATACTTTAAATCACAAACCAAGACCGTCCCTCAGGCTCGTCTATTCTGATGCCCTCATTTACATTTGTTGTGTAAGTTTCTATCCTATAATTCGTATTCAGCCTGCCCCCTTCCCAATTCAAAGTAACATCGCCGTTCGCCCCACCATCTAGGTGCCTTTCGAACGTGCCGTCTACGCCTGGATGCCCCTTGACCAGACTTGCTAAAAATCAATCAATCAACCAATACCCCCTTGGATTGAATTGATTGCTATTTGATTGATTGATTGCATGTAGCTTACTAATACACTTTTTTTGGCCAAGGCTTTGCCTAGAGGTTGTTTACAGCTCCAAGTCCTCTGAATCCCACTCAGCAAGTCTGTATAGTGTATTAAGGGCGTCGTTTGATAGCTCCGGGGGTGGTACAATTTCATTAGTCCCTGTAGTCGTTAGTCATATGTAACATAAGCCTCGTGGATGTACATACGCCTGAATCCGTGCTTCCTCCACCCCTGTACGCATTGAATTGCTGCAATTAGATGTGCAGATAGCTTCCTCTGCCGTGGCTCCAACATATTGCCAAGCTCTGAAAACTTGCGCTCGCAATCGCAGCTTGAGGCTGGAATTGATAGGATGTCAAGGGCCATCTTTGAGAGCTGGGGTTCAGTTGTACGTAGCGACATCCAATAGGCAAACGGATTAATCAAGTATAGGTGGTCCTAGGGTAGATTTAGCTTATCTCTCTTCTAGCGCGCGAACTCACCAAGGTCTCTATCGTCGACAGAGCTCTTTTGGGGATTCGCGAGCTGCTCAATTTAGTCCTGAATATCGGAAAGTGCTACCTTTTTCTTTGGGGGAGTTGTTGGATCTAAATTGCCTTTGTATGTAGTCTAGAGCTTTATAAAGGCTGCCTTATTGTTATTAAGCTAAACCTAGTGTTTCCGCCAAAAGTTATTACAGTAGAACTTGTAGTACAGATAAAGGATAGTCGCGGCGTAGTAAACTAGCAAATCGTTAAGCTTTAAGTAGTACTTCCAAAGCTTCTTTTAAGCAGCCTTAATATTATACTCCTAGTAATCCTCTAGTACATCTGGCTCATTATAATTAATATTAGTAAGGCCTTCAACCATTGCTTTATACGAGCGTAGGATGTATTCAAATGTAGGAATAATTTCGTGTATTACACCAAATCGACCAGATTTCCCTCTACTCTTAAGTCTTTAGGTTGTATCCTTTAACGGCTTCAAGATATAAATATAGTTAGTAATTACTACCTAATCTACTATTATAAGTCTATTGCCTTTTATTTACAAAGGTACTGTAGGCTTTTTCACTTCAGATGCTTTTACGCAACATAAGGCAGTCTCCTTCCTATATCTCTTGATATAATATTATATATACAAGTTAATTAATAAAGCAATTTCTAAAGCTCACTTAAAGGCTGTGTAAAAAGAGTTCTACTAGGTAAATATAGGCTTAACGATTAATAAAGGCTTAAACGTTTTTTTATTAAAATTCTCTCTAGATAATTACTTAGCGTCCTCTAGCTAGAAATCTTAAATCAAGTTATATTACTAGGATGTATAGATAGAGTTAAGTATATCTATAAGCTTACTAAAAGGGCCTTTTTATTACTACTCCTTAAAAAGCTGTAGTTCTTTTATAAGATTTAACATTTTGTTTTTAAAAGCCTTCTTGTCAATTCTATATATAATTATTTACCTAATAATGTTAACTATATGTGGCCTATATTATAATTATTAGTATTTTAAGTTAAAGCTATATAGCTATAGGGTAAAAGCTGCTTTAGAATTTACAATATCTATTATTATTCTAAAAGCTAATAATTTAAATTTGCTTAAAGAGTGATTATTTTTAAGTAGCTAATTAATAGCCTTTAATTAGAAACGCTAAATATTAAAGTTACTTAAAATATTACTAATTTCTTAAGAAATATTAATACTCTATATAATTAACCCCCTAGAGAGTCTGTTGGCTAGCTAAAAGGCTATAGGCCCTTTTACTACTTAAATAAAGATTATAATTCTTTTTATTCTCTATTAGGTATTATATAGTAGAAGATGTTTATAATATAATATTATACTTTCCCTTTCCCTTTCCTCTTATATTAATAATTTTGTATTGATAGTAGTATTTATATATGAAGAAGATTTTCTAGGGATTCTAGTAAAGTATAATATAATAGCTATAGCTAAAAACCTAGCTTAGCTTTTACTTTAACGTAGTAAGAGACTTTATAAACTCTAGTAATTAATTCTAGTTAATACTATTAAAATTATTCTTGTACAGGCTATTATTCTTTATATTCTTATTAATTAGTAGATTTCTATTTAATATAGCTATATTAACTAAAGTAGGTATAAGGGTAAAGTTTTTAGTAGTAATATCCCTAAGCTTTTACTTAAAGGTAAACTAAGTATCTAACTATAATTTAGCAGCGCGTTTATACTTTATTAATATTAATTTAGATAATATATTATTAGCTAAAAGGATATTAGCTTATTAAGGGAACGCTAGAGGTTAAAAATATATATAAAATACTAGTACTAATTTAGAAACTACCCTATAGTATATGCGTTAAGTCTTAGTGTAAAATTAATACTAAAAAACTATTATTAAGTTACCTTTACTCTTATTTCTGCGGCTTTAAAAATAACTAATTAATATATAATCAATTAATTAATTTACGGCATTAAAATTAAATTAATTACTAAAAATTAGTCTTAAGAATTAAATTAATTAATTACTTATATAATTAATTAATTAATTAATTAATTGCTATAGAATTAATTGTTAGTAAGTCTACCCTTAATATTAATACTATTAGTAATCTATCTCTTCTCTATTAATATTATTTTAGTATAGTTATATAATTTAGTAAGAGTAGTTAATAGCGTACCTATTTACTACCTTTTAGCTATTTAAAGATTACTTTAAAGTAAAGTATTATTCTACTATCTATCAGAACGAAACCTTATATGTTTATTCTATTTTAATTTACTTAGATCTTCTATTTAGGCTTAGAAACTGTTATAATAATTTTAAAAAGTAATTTGTTATATAATTACTTAACTTATTACTAGTATTAATATATATATAAAAGAAATTAAGACTTACATATAAAGGGTGCAGCTTATTGTATAATGTTTTTTATAAGTTATAATAAGCTCGTTCTTAGTAACCTTATTAAAATTGGTTGTCATAATAAAACAACTAAAAATCATTAAAAATAGGCTAAAATAATTAGGATATTTTCGCTTATTCTATGCACGGAAGTTGTTATTACTCTGATATTTAATACAGAGCTTTATCACGCATATAAAGTAGTTAGAGTAGAGATATTTAGCTATATATAACTTTATTATAGGATTTTTCTGCTAAACTAACTCTACCCATCTGTTACAAGTTGCTAACTTACTAACGTAAATTATACTAGCAACAAGCCGTCTAACTGCCTACGTAACACTCAGTAGTTCCCTCGCTTCCGGATCAGATAGCTCGTTAGACTTAGTAGAAGTTGGTTGACTCAGTAGAGGGTAAGAAGGAAGTAATACGGTAAGTTGAGGTTCAACAGGATAGTATTGAACTATATCACTTGAGGTGTGAATCTCAATTTTAGAGTAACTATAAAGAATTAAAAGTAATCGTGAACCGTCTGACGCCTCATACTTATAGTAGATCCTCCGTGCGTACATTGTATACTTGTTGGCAGTATATTAGATACTGCTAGAGGCTACTAGAGCTGCCAGAGGTTCTGTCACCTCGCTCTACCTCTATCTACCAAGCCCTACCTTAGTCACGTAAGTTACTGCTCCTAATCTGTTGGCATGGTTCCGTATCTTTGTTCTTGCTTCTTGGCCTATGCCTTAGCCTGTGCCAGTGCGTCCCGTGCCCGCTTATAATTCTTTCTTTCCAGCTCAAACATACGTTTCTATTTGAGAGCTTTATTGGCTATTGTTGCCAGTTCCTTCAGCTCTTCAGGTACAGTTGCCTTACTGTTACCGTCCGTAACATTATCCCCCTCCTTTAAGTCTTCGTCTCGGAAGATAGTTTCTCCCTTCTATAAGCAGTATAAAGGCAGCAGGTCCTCTACTCTGTGTTTCAGACTATAAGACCCTTAATTCCCTTTCCTTCCTGCCTAGCCTCTCTATAATGACACGTCCTAAGTCGTCTCTAATACGTGCTTGCTGTTTAGCTTCTCAGATCCATAACGAACCCCATCACATGCTAACACCTTGTTTGAACTGTTCCCACCGAGGCAATGATTGCCTGGTGAACCTGAGTTCTAGTCATTACTCAGCCTGTGCTGGTCACAATGTAAAATGCGATCTAATTGTCTTACAACCTAAGTGGGATTATCTTAACCGTGATAAAGAGAAACTCTATTGCTAACTTAATGCTCTTGAGAATCAACGCTCTGAGCTTCGTGCTCAAGAGTTACGACTTCGTCATAAACTTACAAAAGTAGATTCCAAAGAGAAAGAAATGTTTGATCGAGAGATAGCCTTAATTTATAAGGTTCAAGCTTTTAAAGAGGCAGAAGTCTGTTCTCAGGATTAAGAAACTTACACACCATAACCTGCAGTGCCGGCTTCTTTCTAACCTGTTTTATCTTTTCTCTTCTTTGGTTTGGATTAGAACGCGCTGCAGTCGTCCTTTCTGTGGGATACAGCCCTTATTAGTTTATCTAATAGTACTAGTTAATTAGCTCTAAACTGTTCCTCAGATTCCTGATTGGCTCCTACGTATTATCTTTAGGTCCATAACCTTTCTATCTAACTAAATACTTCTACTAATATCTAAACTAATGGTAGTCCAAAATCCGCTAGACTTCATACTCAGTAGTATCTTCCTTAAGTTTAAGTCTTGTTTATAGTTTGGCAGTCGGTGGTGCTGGTTCTAATTTTGAAATATAAAAAACTAGGTGAATTCTTATATCCTTAGGTAGTTGTAGTTTATAATTCATAAGTCCTATTTATCTTTTAACCTTAAATAGCCCTAATTTAATGTGATCCAGTTTTTTCAATGGTCGTTTTATTTCTAAATTTTTTTATAATAGGAAAACCTTATCCCCCTCCTTAAAAATTAGTTCTTTAACTTTAGATTTGTCTTTCTGCTGTTTGCTGAGAACTTCTTTTTAAGTAATTTTTTCTGCTATTTCCTAGTGAAGTTATTATAGTTTATCGACTTTTATTCTTACTAACTCTAATATCTTATCTAATTTTTGTGGTTCTCAATAAGCCGTAGGCTCATAACCATAGTTTATAAAGAATAGTAATTTTCTAGTAATTAATGACTTTATAGAGTTATATACAAACTTAGCTATCAGTAGCAAGTTAATCTAATTATCTTATTACTTATTAATGTACATTTATAGGTATTACTCTAATGTCTAATTTGTCTATTCTATTTATCTATCTATTTATAGATAGAATGCTATTAAGAGGTGATACTCAGCCCCTAGCTTTCCTATAAACATTTTCTAGAATATTGATATAAACAATTTATCTCTATCTATAATGAATTCTCATGGCAATCTATGTTATGCTATTAATAGTTTAATAAGTATAGTTACTAGTTTATCCACTTTAACCTCTATATGCGTTGGTTTAAAGTATACATATTTTATAAATTAGTCTACTATAACTAGTATCATGTCGTACTATTAACCTCTAAAAATGGTTATTATTAGTATCCCTGTGATAAAGTCTATTATGACTGATTCCTATAGTAAATCTAGTAAAGGAATTAATTACATAAGTCTATATTCCTTATATCTTAATGCCTTATTCTTTTTGTATTTAATGCACTCTAAAAGAATATTTCTAACCTTTTTCCATATTCCAGGAATCTAAAAATGCCTGTTAATTCATTCTACAGTTTTCTTAATTCCTTAATGTCTATGCATTTTGGCTGAATGTTAGTTCTTAATAAATTTAGTCTATAATACATCTAGTATATAGATCGTTCCTTATTCTAAATTCTACTATAGTTATCTATTATTAAATTTTCTTATTTACTTTTCCTAGGTGTTTTTGATAATGACTACTATTTTAATATCTATTTATAAGCTTCCTAGGAATCCATCTAGTCTTTATCTAAGTATTATATTATAAATCTCTAATATGTCCCTTATATAGTCTGCTTATTAACTAAGTACGTTAGCCACTATATTTTCTTTTCCTAACTTATAAAGTATTTAAAAGTTAAATATAGAAACTAGTTTCTATTATCAGACTTGTTATTAATTTAACCTCTTAGTTATTATAAATACCGTTAGATTTTTATGATCTAAATACATAATAATCTAGTATTTAGTTCTTTCTAAGTAATGTCTCTATTTCTTAAACACTTAAACTATTACTAATAGTTTCTTATCATGAATGTTATAGTTTAACTTAGTAGTTATAAGTTTATAAGATAAAAAGTCTACTAGGTGTTTACGCCTGTTGTTTTGAACTTATAGTAGAATAGCTCTTATAGCTCTATCTAATACATCCGTATGTATCTCCGTTTAAAGTCATAAATTAAACATCTTTAATATTAGTAGTTATTAGAATATTTTTTTTAATATTATGAAAGCATTTTCCTCGCGTTGTTCCTACTTAAATTATTAATCTTTTTTAAGCAATTCTATTAAAAGTACTATAATTTTTAAGTAGTTCTTAATAAATTATCTACAGAAACCCGTAAATCTGAGAAAAGAATAAACTTCTTTTATGTTCGTTAGTATTAGCTAAGATAGAATATCTTTAGCTTTATCTAAGTTAACTACTATTCTATTTCAGGATACTAAGTATCCTAAGAATTTAACTTCAGTCCTATAGAATATATATTTCTCTGTTTAAATATATAGCCTATGTTCTTTAAGCTTTTGTAATATCTTCTTAGTATACTTAACATATTCTTCTAGCGTTCCGTTCATATATACGAGTATGTTATTAAGATATGCTATTATAAATACGTCTAGGTACTCCCTCAGCACATAGTTAATAATTATCTAGAATGTTACTAGTGCGTTAGTGAGTCCTATTAATATAACTAGGTATTTAAATAATCTATATCTCGTTTTAAATGCTGTCATCCATTCGTGTCCTTTAGCTATTTATATCTAGTAGTATTTATTCTTAATATTAAAAAGGCTAAACCATCTAGCTCCTCTAAGTTTATCTATAAGTTCTAATATTAATGGTATTAGATAATAATTCTTTACCGTGGCTTTGTTTAAGTGTCTGTAGTCAATACATAACCGTAATTTACTATTCTTTTTTAGTATAAAGAGTATTGGTGATGCCATCTTGCTTTGGCTGGTTCATATATATCCCTTTTATTAATTTTCCTGTAAGAATTTTCGTAATTCTTCTTGTTGGTGTATAGGTACTTGATATAATGGTCCTAGTTTCAAATCCGTTCCTTCTTTAAGCGTGATTTTGTGGTCCTGGTCCTGGTAATTGGTCTTTAGCTTCCTTAAAAAACCATTCTCTAAATTCTTCTTGATATTCGTTTGGCACAATAAACGTGGTGTCGTAAAGTGTTGTTTTCTTTATCTATATTATAGCTCTTGTTTATTACTGTCCGTAGTAGTTATTCCTAATTCCTATAGTTTTCCTTTTCTAATTAATAGTTGGGTTCCATCGTGCTAGCTAGTCCCATCCTAAGATAAAATTCTTACTGCCTAGATTCATGATTTTGATGTAGCAGTTATCTGTGTAACCTGCTGCCTTAATAGTCACATTCCTTGTTTCAAGATTAATTAGGCCTTTTCTGAATGTTGCTGGACTATCATCTACGCGTCTTACTCACATAGGTTTATCTAGAACTCTAGTTGGTGTCTAGTATCTCTGCACCTATTTATTTGATATAAGTGTCTCGCTAGCCCTACTGTCTATAAGCGCTAGTGTCTAATTGCTGTTAATACATACGTCTACATATAGCTTGTTTTCGTGTTTCCTCTGGTTCAGTTGTGTGTACATAATCGATATGTCGCTTCTAACCTTTGGTTCTTGGCCCTCCAGTGGCTTGGTCATGGTCCACTGGCCTTCTAGTTTTTTGTCTATAGTTGACTCCTAAATGGCAGTCGTTTCTTCGGTGTTTCCTCTTTCGTTCCGTGGATTAGGCATCTCTGGAGTTTTCGTCCTTAATTCTGTCTTTCAACCCTTCGTAGTACATCATGACTAACGGCTGGTCTGCCCAATTAAGTCATAATTGGATCTATTTGAACTCCGCCGTGTAATTAGCTGCTGACATACGTTGCTTGAGTCGTTAAAGCTTCTGGATTACCTCCGTTTCTTCGTCAATTTCCCTGAAGACAACAATCATTTCTTGTTTGAAGCGTTCGTAATTTCTGAAAGCCTGCTGTACATCACTATTACAATTAGCCAACCCTGCCGCCCCTAGGTTAGGGTCTCTGTTAGCAAGATAGTTCCTTGCTAGTAGTTCAAACCATCGCATGGCTCTGCCTGTCATGTTCATGCCGGCTACCAGAATTCGATCCTGATCCGTTGGAAATAACTTCTGATTAAACCGACAGTAGAGGTCCATTGCTGCCATGAAAGTCTTGAGTTCGTCTCGATTTCCATCGAACTTCTTAGAAGGCTGTATTTTTACCGTACCTCCCTTCTGGACTGCTATAGCTTGTTGTTTGGCTTCGACCTGTTATTGTAGGTTCACTAAAGCATCACATAACTCCATGATAGCTGCTCCTTATTCTTAGATAACCTATTACGCGCTTTTCTGTCCTCCGGATATACTTCTAGTCGTGAATGAAGGTCCTGCCATAACTTCTTCTTCACTACCACTTTTCTCCAACGAGTAAAGTTCTTGCTCTCTCTTGTAATAGGTTGTCATAGACTCTTGATAGTTGGTTATTGGAATCTATCCAACAGTCCTTCCTACTCTCTCGAGATGGTAGTTACAATGTTACAAGTTGCTAACTTACTAACGTAAATTATACTGGTAATAAGCTGTCTAACTGCCTACGTAACACTCAGCAGTTCCCTCGCTTCCGGATCAGATAGCTCGTTAGACTTAGTGGAAGTTGGTTGACTCAGTAGAGGGTAAGAAGGAAGTAATATGGTAAGTTAAGATTCAACAGGATAGTATTGAACTATGTCACTTGAGGTGTGAATCTCAATTTTAGAGTAACTATGAAGAATCAAAAGTAATCGTGAACCGTCTGACGCCTCATACTTATAGTAGATCCTCCGTGCGTACATTGTATACTTGTTGGCAGTATGTTGGATACTGCCAGAGGCTGCCAGAGCTGCCAGAGGTTCTGTTACCTCGCTCTGCCTCTGTCTGCCAAGCCCTGCCTTAGTCACGTGGGTTACTGTTCCCAATCTGTTGGCATGGTTCCGTATCTTTGTCCTCGCTTCTTGGCCCGTGCCTTGGCCCGTGCCAGTGCGTCCCGTGCCCGCTTACAATTCTTTCTTTCCAGCTCGAACATACGTTTCCATTCGAGAGCTTCATTGGCTGTTGTTGCCAGTTCCTTCAGCTCTTCGGGTGCAGTTGCCTTACTGTTACCGTCCGTAACACCATCTCTCTATCTTTTTCTTTACTATTTGTGAAGAAGATATTATAGTGTAACTATTAATAAAACCTTCTAACCTACTAAAACAACACTTAATTAGGTGTAAATCTAGTAACTAAAGTAGATAAAAAGTAAACTTAATTTCCTTTTTATAAATTATATAGCAGAGGTAACGGCAAGTAGTCTGGTAGAGATAAATATTATTCTTTATAAAATAGATTTATAATCCTTAATTCTCCTCCCTGATTGCCTTATAGTATGGAAATATGTATTTTTTTAATATATTTTTAGCGTACCAGATCACGTTCATATCTTTATCTTTAGTATACGTAAAAATCTCGTGCTTGAAGACCTGTTTTAGTGATTTCCTATTATATAGACCCTTTCTACTATAGTCTAGGTATTAACGATAATATTCAGCGTTCTTAGCTTTAATTTTGTTGTTAATCTTCTCTAATTGTTTGTACTTAGGCGTGCTAGGAATGAGGACCTGTTTCTACTATTACTTATAATATAATTAATCTTCTTTATTAGCAGCTATAACTCTAGTTTTTAAGTGATCTTTTTTAACCTTAGAGATAGCTACCTAGATAATGTAAGGCCTCTTATATAAGTAGATAACATAAAAGAATATAGCAGCACAAATTATAAGAGAGAACTAAGGAGAATTAACATATATAGTAAAGTTATTTAAATTAATGTTATGACCTTGAGGTATAGAGATCTTCTACTTACCTCTATAGTTATTAGTGCCTCTAAAAGGCTTTAAAGTCTTATTATAATAAATAAATATAAGCTTAGGGAAACGCAGGTTGTACTTATTTATTAACTACTATAAGTAGTTAACTTGCTGCTTCTTATCCTCCTTATCTAGCTTACTCTTTTTAGGCTATACTTTTCAAATAATTGCATAGTCGTGTTTAGGATCTTGGTGCTCCTTTACGACGTTTTCAACCTACCTCCGGCCAAGTTTGTTGATACTGACTTCTTAGAGAACTGGGCGAACTATAGCTACTATTTTCTAGTCTCCTTTATCAATTATTGCCTTGCGTATTCGACTGGATAGCTTGCTACCGTCTTCCACCTTTAGTTTCTTGCTAGGATGATTAGATTAAGAAGGTATTAAGGCCAATATTGCGTGAATATTGTCGTCGCCAGCTCAGTTTTAAGCTTGATAGTAAACAGTGCTTGCAGTCGACTTAGGAATGCCTAGATCATCTGCTATTTCACCGAATTTTCGCCCGCTGATTTTCCTGAGGGTAATTATAGAAGCCTGCTCCTGTTAGGAGACATCTGCAGCGCCTATAGCCCTGCCCTGGGAGCGTTATGTTGACATGTTATTGGGAAGGTTACAGACACTCGAGATCAACTTCATTTGATGGGGTGCCAAGAGCCGTGAGTGAGGCTCTCTTATTGGTCGAAACCTCGCTTATTAAGGAGGGGAAGTCTAAGGGCCCGTGCGCTCGTAAAAACGTTATGCAACGAGCCGCACCCTTTGTAGAAATGGCCTGGTTTTGGGCCGACGGTAACTGAAACAGTGCCTCGCGGACACCCTTTGCCAGTGCTGCCGTAGGATTCGATTTTGATGCGCGGGTCTGTAACAGAATGCAGAGGATGGATGTAGGAACCACCGTGTGGTGGAATTGAGAGCTATCTAGGTGGTATATATACATCAAAGATGTGGCTTAGTCAGCTGAGTGCCAAGCAGGCAGCAGCAGGCAGCGACGCTCGGTAACAGGGTCAGCTGCAATACCCAACGACAGAAATGTCAGGATCGGAAGAAGATAGAGATGCATGGTTAAGAGTAGATATGAGTGAATACTGAAGAGATGTGAGGCTTTGGAGGAGCAGTGGCGAGGAAAATTCGCGCCCTGGTCTGGTCCCAATGTCCCAATCTCTGAAACAGGAAGCAATGCTCACTGAGGGTTGATATTGGGGTTGAAGAGGGATGGAGGTTAAGGGTCAATGGTGATGAAAGGGAAGAAAAGAATGTAGCGGGTCTGTGGAGTTAGGGGTAAATTAGACGATGGGATTTAGGGGGGCGTTTTGGGCTGAGGGGGGGACGATGCAGGTATGTTTCTCTCTCCCCTTCCTTCTTGTACCCCTCACAGATTTGAAAGGAGTGGAATTCAATAGAGGAATAAATAGCTGATATTAAGTAGAGTTCCGCAGAAGCTACTGTGCAAGGACCGCATTATGGATCGTTTTTCGCACCCCTAGGATCGAAGGTTCATCCAGGGGGAAGAGTGTACTCAGCTTGTGGAGCTGGGATTGTGAATGCGAATTATCAGGCTAGAATTACTTCAATGGGGGAAATGGGGACGAGGTTGGAGCCGCCAGGGGATGGGAAATGGATTGTTGAGACGGATCTGGCGGTCTTGAAGTGTTTTGATTGAGTAGCGTTTTGGAGAGAGAGTTTAGTAGCGAGAAATAGGACATGGGATGTGTGTTGGTGCTTGAAGGTCCCGTAGTGGCATATCCTGACTTTGTACGTCCACACCTTTCTGACCTAAGGCTATCTACAGCAACACTCACGTTATCACATGCTAGTGCCATTAACCCCTTCATCTCTTGGCGGTAAATCAATTAGACCGGCAGCTTCTCGTCTCCCTGGTACATGGGGCTTTCGCATACACAGCCTCTTTTGTTACGTTTAAAGTCTATTGCACTTTCTATTTTTACTGCAAGTGTATGCAGTTGAGAAGAATAAGGTTCACTTAATATCCGTTTTGTAAGGTGATGCTCCACGAAGACATTTTCCCAGCTCAAACTAAACCTCTTCAAGATGCTGCCTACGCAACGAAAAAGGCTGTGCATATATCAGCCCCCTTTATCAATATCGATTTGCCTGATTCAACGAGGCACGTGACCCGGAAGATTGTCTCTCCTAGCTTGTTTCTCAGCTGAACCTGAAACATCTGGCTCAGCCTCATGAGTCAACTCTCGTTCAACAGGAGCTTTCTGCCCTCATGGGCCTACATTGCCTTTGAGGGGCTTCAAATTTTCCATCTACATTCGTTTATACAACTTCAACTACACGCCTCTTCTCCCAGCTCGCAGACCTATACTAATGCTTAGGTACTGCAGCTTTCACATCACCAAGAATTCGCGATCAACACTTCCCTTTGGAACTTATCCTTCAGAAGACGATAATTTACGGATTTAAGGGTTATCGAAGTAGTATTCAGACTCGATTTCAGGAATATGGATACATCTCATCTCAATAATCTTAGCGCCTCAAAAACTTCAGCACGGCGATTTACCCGCTCGAGGAATGGCTGTTGGACGTGTAAAAGACGGCGGCGAAAATGTGACGAGAAAAGGCCAGTATGTACCCAATGCGCCGAGAAAAATCTGGAATGCGCGGGGTACGATCAGCGTTTGGTCTGGGGCGTCGGCATTGCATCGCGAGGTTACAACGCTGGGGCGCAGAAGCCCCGAATAGAGTACCGAACTTGCGAAATGATGAGCCCAGGATCGCTATCTCAGGCGCAATCGTCATCCGATGATGCATTTCCCAATACGAGCATCACCTCCAACTCCCCAAAAGAGCTTGACGAAGATGCGAGCAGCCTACTGCGCAAGTGTAAGAGACAATGTGTCTTATATATGCCTTACTATGACCCAACTGCTAATAGACCTAATAGTCAAAGAGTCCGGTTATCTCACACTGTGTCCTATGCGCTTCGAAGGCGAGGAGAACCCCATTCTTGAAGAGATTCTCCCACTGGCCGACGACTCAAGCTCGCTTATGGCCGGCATTCTTGCCTACCAATCATGCCTTTCTCCGAATCGTGAAGATAAATTTGAGAAATATTATGCGGATGCACTGCGCTTGTTCCGCCAAGATATCAATTGTCCTCTTGGGAGAGTCAGTATTGCAACACTGTCTGCGGGCATTCTTTTGTGCTCTATAGGGGTATCTTCCACTCTCTATCACTTTTGCTGCGCCAACTGACGAATTGTCTCAGATGAACTGCCGCATGCCATGGACAATGCATATTCATGGGCTATATGCGATTCTCAGCAGCGAAAATATGTTCCATGAGCCGACACCTAGTGTCACCGACATTATAGAAACAGTTGCAGTGTTCGATATACCCGTCTTCGTCGTTGGAAGGCAAACACCTCCGCTCTACATGTGGCGGAATCACTGCACTTCCAATATGGACCCTTCCGAAGAGCTCGAGCTTTTAACTGGACTGCCATATAGCTTGCTGTCCATATTCTCCTATATGTCCGATTCCAGCGCCGAGAAGATGTTATGGGGGTGGTCTGGCTGCGCTGGAGAACTTGTCCAATATCATCTCTGGGATGCCTTCAGGTACGCCGGCATAATATCAGCCAGGGAACTACAGGCGCAGATGTATGCTCACAGCCCGGACACTCAGCCCAGCCCACTTACACCCGGAGCGGCGAGTATCAGTGTAGACATTCTGGCCCTTCGAATCCTGGCATGTATAGATGCGGTGCGCCGCGCAATACAGACCGATGCGCCTGGGCGACTATTGGTTGAGAGATCATACCTTTACCCCCTATTTATAGCCGGTAGCCAGGCGAAATCTCTTCCAGAGCAGCAGCCATATATCGAACAGTGTTTCCACGAACTAGCGAACACAGGGCCAGATCCGTATTATGAGACTCCATTGATCGTACTGAAAGAGCTCTGGGCTGGGAAAGGTTCGGCTGAAGAGATAGTAAGGCGATGGAACTGGGAACTTGCTTTGCTTTAAGATGAACGGTTTCTGCGGGTAATTTGACGTCTGCTTAACGTTCTGAGATGTTTTGGGTAGCGAGGCTAGCCCGTTACGGCAGGTATAACCGCTCTCTTGAGTTTAAACTTTTAAACGGATCCCGCGGAAATATCTACTTATCGGAGAATTAAAATCTTCCAAGATTTAATTGATAAAAGGGCAGGCTACGAACGGGTGGCTGAAAAACGGGCCGTTAGACAAGGAGCTACTCCCGATTTACGCTATCCCGTTTACGGCAGCTCGATCCATCCACCCATCCATGCCGCTCTTGGGCCTTCTTCAAGAGCGACTTCACGCCGTTGAATATAGCACGGTCTTTTGGCATCGCAAGTAAATTGCATATCTATACTTCACGTTCAGAAAGACAAGAGTATAAATGCATGAACATGTTCTCCTCGAGAGATACTGTGCCATCATTCACTTGTTCATTCGATGATCCCCTTCCGTTTCCGCAACCCTATTTTCTATCTCCACATTGCGGTAATTACTACTCCTAGTACGCCAGATCTTCTTTTGACTTCTGTTCATTCGCACTCAAGAGTCGGCCTGCTGACGATCTCGAACGCTTTATGGCATCATGGACTTGCCCCGAAGGCCGATATCCGCGCCGACACCCATCGAGGCGGCAAGGTCGACATCACTAGCGACACAGACGTCTCCGGCAAGGCGAACTGGACAGGTAGTGTCGGAGCGCTCTTCCTAGCCAAAAATCGGTGATACCGGGCGTCGATGCTCTTTAGAAATACTCAAAGGTCCCGCGGCGTCAAACACCGACCTCCAAAAATGCAACGACGCTTCGGACAACATCCTGCGCTTTCCACAATACCTCAACGCGCTTCGAACAGTCCCGTATCCTGACATTAGTTCCTCGACCGTTGGCTCCATTAGCGTTTCAGGCGAGAACGCATCAGACAGAGTTAGGATATTTCGTTAGGACGGAAACAATAGCGTGTTCGTGGATGCCAATCATGCCTTCAGCGCCGAAAACTGAATGCCGGATTAAAACTTGGGATCGATGGTCGAGACACACGACGACCGGGAGTATGGAATGGCAGAGCTACGGTGAACTTCAAGATTCAGGACGGCGTGGAGACAGCTACAGATTCTGCCGCCGTTCGCGTTGCTGCTGCCCTTGCGCACCGCCATCGACGGTTCGTCGAAACGGTTCTTACAACTGCTGGCAACGACAGTCATCCTCCCCCAAAAAGATTCATCTCCGACCCCCAAGTATAAGCAACTAAAGCCGGCATCATAAAACCAGTATTCCAAGTCAACGGCAACGACGACATCTGGGTCCAAGATTCCATTGAGCCGGGCTATAACAGCATCCCAGGTCCAAACAGCACCACCTCCCTTCGAATCATGATTCGATCCGCACAGGACGAGCGCATTGCAGGTCGCTAACTCTTTGAGTATCTGCAAGGTGATGGTACTGGAGCCGTACAACATCTTGGCGGAGCTCGCAACGAAATCAACTCGATGGAGGACCTAGAAATAATTCCTCCATACACTCACGACGGGAAGACGTACCCTGCCTGACACATCATCCAGGGCTCTCATGGCACTCAGAACCCGCATATTCTTTCCTATTTGCAAGCACAAGGAGTCCAAGATCCGTTGCTACTGTGTACGGGCTAGCTATTCATCGGCCATGTCGACGAATTCATCCGGCTCCTTCCCGCAAACAATTCGCGTGGATGGGCTATAATGCTGGATGATCCCAACGCTGGACTCGATCTACTCAGAAAGGCGCAGGCTGTGAGTTATGGAGGCGTCAAGGCCTTTTCTTGTAGGAACTCCACTGACAATTCTGGGTTTGGAAAAGTGCCGGGAGATGCTATTGATCGATTTCTCAAGTGAGTGAGCTTGACGAGTGTGAACGCTTACTGTGCGGATCGCATTACGAAGAACTTGGATATTATCAAGGAGACGGGACTGAAGGGTGATGAGCTTATCCGTGTCCAAGCAACCTTAGAAGAATTCGTCGGCTTTGGAGGCTTCGATCCCTCTTCCGGCTGCATCGATACATCACCCAATTCCCCCACCTGCGGCCCAGCATCGAATGTACTAGGCTCTCCTGCTACCCTGGAGGCTTTCGTAAACACCGATCTTTAAACACGCTCAAAGTCGGCGCGCTTTACCCCGGAATGATTAACGGTGTCGTTTGAGCAGCTCGCAGTATTTTGCGCCAAGTCCGTGCGGACTTGTTATTGATGGGGAGGATATTTTGCGGAGGCGGTGTGAGAGAGAAGGTCGGGTATACGGTCAATTATATTGATGATTCGGTTACGCATCATATTGGGGGTGGGAAGGTGCATTGTGGGACTAATACGGTGAGGGATGCCAGTACGAGGCGTTGGTAGTTGTCGTACTTGAGGGATTTTTTTGGGGATGTATGGGGTGGTGGGTTAGAAGTTATGAATGCTCGTGGCTTGCGAGACATAGCCGGTTGAATCAGAGATGTTGGGATGGTTTGAACATCGTCCGTTAGGCATGGATTCGCTTCAGCTACTCGTTCTTCTTAGCTCTACCTTCATAATAACATCCCATCAAAGTAAACATCTGCTCCCTTGTAATAGAGCTGTTCGTTAGTGCTTGAATTTCTGAGAGAGGTATTATAGATACCTAGGTAGCACTCAACTATGTAGACGCGTGACAAACAAGTCGGCGACCGGACCAATTCCTAAGGACAAGACAATCCTGTCTTTACAGAATTATAATAGCTGAAATATGCGAACTTCATTGATTACAGAAGCTGAACTGAAAGAGAACCATCAAGACTTTGAAAAGAAGTGACTTCCCTTAGCAAAACACGGCTAAGCGCTTAGTAGGGAATGAACTGATATGGATTTAAAAGCTTGTGGATTAGTTTTGTCTTTGCGCTCGACCGTCCTTCTATGCGAAGCTGCATGGTTGAATTTTCCAACTAATGTGAGATATCTCGCTCCGTGAAGCTTCGTTGAGGACCTCAATCAATGTGAGGCATCTCGCTTAATCATCTCCCATTCTCCCATTCGCGTTCGTACGTTCACATTCCAACCCCTTCAACTTGAGAAAGTGCTCAGGTGCGTACCTGCCGTCCCAATCGCCATTAACCATAGTCAATTGGAAGGGGCGACACTCATGTCTTCTACGTCACTGCTTCCCCATTCTCGATGGTCCTTCCTAACCTCTTTTCTACTAAAATGATATATAGCATTTGATTTTTTCCCAAGCTGCCAGGAAAGCAGCTGACGTGTTTGCCGGGTTTTGGATGCGAATTTCAATGATACCCTATTGCACCTTCGGGTTTTGGAGTTGTGTTCAATTGCTCGTTCAGTTCGATACCACGATCTCGCCAAGGTCTTTCCTTTTCCTTACGGGCTTCCGTTAAATTATTTTTAATCCTTCGACGCAGTTCTGATGTGGATATCTTTTCTTTATATAGGGTTGGGTGGATGCTAAAAAGGGACTAGCCTTAATAGGAAGCAGTATATGGAGAAAGGTCGTGTATCATCCTTTGTAAGAACCCCGCCAAAAGGTATATAACGAACTTTGTAAGTCATGTCTGTTATCTATCGAAGCGGCTGGCGACGGAAGATTACTATCAAACCCCACTCCTGTGCAGAGATGTGAATGGTGGTGAACGATTACTAAGCCGTACAGACCGCCGGCCTCCGCTGTGCCAAGCATCTTCGACAAGGTTTCTTTTGATGACCATTTACTGACATATATCCTCAACCCTCCCCGACCCCGATTTTCTTCTTGTTAATATTTTAATGACAGCCTCTACAAATGTTGGACGAGGATTCCTCCCCTTTAGATAATGGCGCCAATGGTCTCGATGCCGCCAGGCCGAATTGCAGCGCGCAATGCTGTGCTATGGGCAACTGCTCGTGGCAAACATACTCGCCAGCACTCCATACGAGCATTACATACGTCGAGAGATATTGCGACGAATGCTGCGATTCAGGATCCTCCTGCAGATTTCCCTGTACCTCCATCTGGCCTCCCAACTGCCCCTCTCCCGCCGCGAAAATCTCTCCAGGAGCGCAAAGAAGCCATAAAGCACGCAAAGTCGTTCTCGGAATTCTTAACCGATTCTTTTAATAGACAGCATGATTACCTGCGGATTAGTATCACGGAGCGATGTAATCTACGATGTTTGTATTGTATGCCCGAAGGTAACCCTCAATTCCCAGTGCAAGGCGTTCAATGGCTGACAATGGAATCAGAGGGTGTTCCACTCTCCCCACCTGCGCACCTCCTCACCACCCCCGAAATCTTTTACCTCTCCTCTCTTTTCGTATCCCAAGGCGTCACTAAAATCCGCCTCACTGGCGGTGAACCGACCGTACGCCGGGACATTGTTCCTTTAATGCAGTCCATCGGCTCGCTACGCTCAAAAGGTCTTCGAGAACTCGCTCTCACAACGAATGGAATATCACTACACAGGAAGTTAGATAGCATGGTCGAAGCAGGCTTAACGGGCATCAACCTGAGCCTAGATACATTGGACCCATTCCAATTCCAGATCATGACCAGGAGAAACGGGTTCGATGCAGTCATGAAATCGATAGACCGGATCCTTGAAATGAAGAAAATGGGCGCAAATCTCAAGCTCAAAATCAACTGCGTCGTAATGCGAGGTCTCAACGAGCGCGATATAATACCTTTTGTCGAGCTCGGCCGCGAACAAGACATCGAGGTTCGGTTTATCGAATATATGCCCTTTGGTGGGAATAAATGGAGTCAGGGAAAGATGATCGGTTTCCAGGAGATGCTGGACATGATACGAGTGAAGTATCCAGGGCTACGGAGAGTGCCTGGGCATAAGAATGACACGAGTAAGACCTTTGAAGTTCCTGGATTTGTGGGCAAGGTCGGATTTATCACGAGCATGACGAACGATTTCTGTGGGACTTGTAATCGGCTGAGGATTACAAGTGATGGTAATTTGAAAGTCTGTCTACATGGAAATGCGGAGGTCTCGCTGAAGGACCTGCTCAGGAAAGACAATAATGGAGAGCCCATTGACCAGGAAGCCTTCGACCGAATCAAGAAGATCGAGATGGACCGCCGAGATGGTCGACTAAGCGACGAAACGATTCTCGGATGGGGCGAACGAGAGAGGGAATTGCTTCAAGTCATTGGCGCCGCCGTAAAGCGAAAGGCGGAGAAGCATGCTGACATTGGCGATTTGGAGAATATGGAAAACAGGCCGATGATTTTAATCGGTGGGTGAGCATGGACCCCTTACATTTTTTGGGTTTACGATTAGATGTCATTCATGAGATCATGGCGGTCGCTACGGCACAGGCGTTTCAAGCGTTTTTGCATGATTATTGCTTGTATAATGGTTGCAAAAGACCACAGGGCTTTATAGACACCTTTGATCATTATCCCTGCACGCCCACATCCATCATGTTTCCCCTATACATTTGTGATGGACCGCGCTGACTTTTCACACAGATGAGTCAGCTCAACGTAACCACCCTGACCATACTGAGCGAAGTAACTCACCACAGCAAGGATACAGCTCTCATTCCAATACTTCCATCGTCCGTGCTTGGCCTTGCATCCCACCACCACACCTCCCTTTCCTCTACCCTCCTCTCTACCCAACCCAGCAGCTTGCGCAGCATGCTCGCCCTTTCTCAACATCCTCTCCTCACTGCCAACAATCCAAACCGAAACTGTCCAGATTCACACAGTCTAAAGCCGAAACTAGACACAATTATAAGGCTTTATTTGAACGCAAGTTGCTTAACAAGCTCTCCGGTGTCAATAGCATCGACAAAGATAACCCCAAACTCAACCAAGCCTCTTTATCCGATGGAGTTGCTGATGAAGACACACCGACGTGGTTGAACAAGCAAGCGAAGAAGAAGGCAAGGAAGGAGACCTTGGAAGAGAAGGATGCGAGGATCCAGGGAGATTTGGGGAAGGAGAGTTGGGAAGAGAGAGGGAGGAGGTGGGAAGAGGTAATTATGACGTTGTACAAAGCGAAGGGAAAGTTGGTGGGGAAGGGGAAAGAGGATGCAGCTGAGGATATGGCAATAACGGAACAGGCGGAGAGGTTCGAGAGGAATGTAGACGAGTGGTCAAAAGCGAAGCCTCCTAAAAAGAGGGAGAGGGGTGACAGTCATGAATTGGAGGCCTTGAGTCAGAGCGGTCGTCGAAGAGATGTTGGAAGAGGTGATGTACAGATTAGGAAAATCAACGCGGTTTCAAATTTGATGCAGGACCTGAATTCCGGCGTCACAAATTCGAGCAAGGAGAAAGAAAAGGAGCAAAAAGCTGCCACCGAAGAATCAGAGAAACCACCCGAAGTGGAAAAGCTAGAAAGGAAGATCGAGAAACTGAGGCAGCTGATTGAGCTTGAAAAGTGTCCGGGTCCAACGAAAGATCTGGGGAGTTGGCAGGTTTTCAGTGATAGTAATCCGACGAGCGGGCCTTCCAAAAGGAAGGAGTGGCGAGAGAAAAAGAAGGCAGCCGCCATACTTCGAGGATTACAGAACACAGAGATTGCACAGGAACTTGAGGAAGGAAACCGTAAGGCTCTGTTGAACAGGATGGAGCTCGAGTTGGCGAAGCTTAGAGCAGAATTCCATGAGGAAAAGAAGAGGAAGAAACACAGTGAAAAAAAGAGACCGTTGGAGCTGGAGGAGGAGAGGAAGCGGAAAGAGGTGCTATTGAGGCGGTACAAGGAGAGACTTGCGCAGCTGGTCAAGAAGGGTGCGCCGAATAGCCAACAGGGCTGCCCCTCTGCCCAGACCTCCCAGGCCCCGGAAAAACAACAGGCGATGGGGGAGCAAGGATCTGGGTGGAGCAAAGAGGATGTACAAGCCCTGTTGAGGGGTGAGGATACCACGAATCAGGCTAAGAAATCCGCTGTTTTCGGAGAAGCACACATGCCCAACCCAATATCTCTAGGCTCGCCAGATCCCCAAAAACTTCGCTACTCCGATATAAGCAAATTGGACCACCACAATCCGGCACGTTCGACTGTGGAAGTTCGAAAAATCGACAACGATCTCACCATCAACTTGGCCTTAGGCAAACGGTCGTTGCAAAACCAGCTCTATCAACTCCACCAGAAACTCCAGGCTATTCGTCCAAACCCAAACCTCCTTCCCTACCGAGTCTGGGAATCAAATAACAGGCACGCGCTCAGGTCTTGGCTAAAAGTTCTACTGGCGAAATGGGATGCGCGGTATGATGAGGTCAAGGTTGAAGGCGATATGGACACGGTGAATAGGGTGATGGACAATTTCGTGTCGGAACATGGGCTTGACGTTGACTCGGCTGCGCGGATGGCGAATCATCTCTCGGAAATAGAAAGGAGGAGAAAGGGAAGGGTGGAGCAAAACCCTCAGTTGGACATGGAGGAGTTCGGAGCCGAGTCTGGTGGGACTTGGTTGATGGATGGTGGTGCGCACTCAGGTGCGCCAGAAGTGGCACAAGAAACGGCGAGCGCAAAGAGGGACTCTGGAGAGGGAGAACAGGCTAGAACGATGTATGCTCGAGCCATGCCCAAAAGCAGGGGAAGAGGCGTCTTTTCTGAAGGCATACTGTACAAGTCCACTGATGGATATGGAGATAAGATGAGGTCGCCAAATAGCGCGAGAGCTTATTCAACATCCTCACGCCCACCCTCAAACCCAGCAGAAGACGAAACCAACACGCCCAGCTCATCCGCCGCTCACCTTTCAGACTCATCACACCAATCAACACCAAACCAACTCCCGCACCTTACAGCCTCAGGCTCCGCCCATATGGTCTCCATCTCCTCCAAAGCTTCCACAACGCGCACCGCCATCGCGACCGGCCACGTCACCTTTTCCAACCCGCAACCGCTCTCCCTAATTCGCTCCAACAGCCTCAAAAAAGGAGATGTGCTTTCTGTAGCACGCATCGCAGGGATCATGGCAGCAAAAAAGTGTCCTGATATCGTGCCTTTGTGTCATCCTATCAATCTCTCTCACGTTGGCGTTGAGCTTTGCCTTCTCGATCCGCAATCAGATATAGAATTGATGAAGGAGACGTTGAGAGGGAATAGGAGGTTTGGAGGAATAGGAATCGAAGCGAAAGTCGAGTGTACGGGTCAGACGGGCGTGGAAATGGAAGCCCTGACTGCGGTCATGGGTACCGCGCTAACGGTCGTGGATATGTGTAAGGCGGTAGATAAGGGGATGTGTGTGGGGGATGTAAGGGTGGTTTTGAAGGAGGGAGGGAGGAGTGGGGTATGGAGGGAGGAGGGGTGGGTTTCGATGATGGACCGCGAATGAATATACGATAGGGATTTCGAGGTGGGTATCTTCTTGTACGATACGATGTAGGTGAGCTAAGCATCGGGTGTACAGATCATAGACATACACAAATCTCATTAAGAGTGAATACTATGTAGCGACACTCTTCAGCAGCACACTTATACCTCCGCACATGTGTCGTTTCCTATCCTTTACCCGTATAGCCATCCTTTACCCGCATATATGCGGCATCCCATCTTTCACCTGCATAAATGCAGATTATTCACCAACACGAAGGCAACTTCTTTGCATGTCCTGCCAGCATTGGACTGAAAAACCTGTGTCCTTTCACCTCCTGTAGTTGTGAATCGTATCACTTCGCTTTTAATATCTTAGATCGTAGAAAGTGACTAAGAAGCGTCGGGCTCCATTGTGAAGAAGACTCTTTAAGTTTGCCTCTTTAAGAGAGCCATGGCTATCCCAGCGCAGTCTATTCAACTCGACTTATGGAGTTGGGTAAAGAACAGCGTAACGCGTGGTGGTTCGGTGATGTCAATTGCAATTCAGAGCACAGCACCTAGTGGAATTCAAAATTAATGTCACCTTCGCGTAGAAACATGAAGGGAATTCATTTCCGTTGACTCCTGCAATTTCAATAGATACTACCCATTCTACTCTCCGCGCAGGAAAGACTAGAAACCCGCCGTAAGAATCCACCAAGCTGCACTTCCTCCAAAACGTAGTCTTTATCGTCTCCTGCGATGTCCTATTTTCTTCTAATACCCATAGTTTGCGTATTCAGAGCCTCGTACTACATCCACGTAGCTGGGCGGCTTGGGTTCGTATGGGGGGGGTACCTCCGGGTCATCATGGCTCCAGTATCGATCTGCATCTTCAATGGGGAAATATCGGTTTGTGGACCGAGCTGCGACGGGCCATCTGGTCCCAACCTGCCACCTAATCCGTGCGCTATAGGGTTCTTGAGCCACTGGAGTCCTGGGAAATTCGTACCGAGAATACGACTGCTGGGGTCCTATAGCTAGGTGGGAAATTGGTAGGCGGTTTCGGGTGACTGTGTTGTGGACGTGTTCTCCTCTTCTTTGGCATGTAGGGCAATCTCGATTAAGCCAGATAGGAACTGGTTCGGACTCGAGCTCGAGATATATTTCCCGAAGGCTGCGACCAACTCGACGGGCGTATTTTGTGAGAGTTCGGATGTATGGCATATTGACTGAGAGCGTGGATATGGTTGCAAAGTCAAGAGAGGATATGATGGAGACTGTTGGTAGATGCGTAGCTCGTAGCTGTGCTGATAGTAGATGTGTTATTGGCCAATGTTTCGATGATCGATGTGTCGATTGTCTATGTGTTGGTGATAGATGTGTTGTGGTAGTTTGAGCTGTGAGAGTGGAGGAGAGAGGGGATTTCGGGATTTGCACGACGTTTTATAGATCATGAAAACTTCTGAGTCACATGGGAAATTTACTTGTGGGCCTCCGACGGCCTTCTGAAACAATTAGCAACAGTTTTACATCATTGAAGTCATTTTCCAAGTAGCCTCGACGAAGACTGGTACATCCTACGTCAGGCACACTGAGGTGACGTATTTTAAAGATTAAAAGTCATCAAACAAAATGACAGCTTTGAGGAAAGAAGAGTTCATAATTCTCTATACTTGAATAAAAGCATGTTCTTTAAGAATTATAGGTGGTGGTACGAAAGGTAACATTCAAGATCTACTTTTCACCGTACTATGCGGAACGGTTGTGGTTCTGGGAAGCATCGCCGACGTATTGTAGTGAAAAATATTTAATTTACAAAACAATATCAGGACAACTCTTCTAAGCCCTCCAAATGTGCGCAAAGTATAAGCTTTGGGCTCTTCTTCCCCATTGGACATCAATTCAGGCGCCGCTCTCCATATCTCTTGCCTTTCCACGGCCATGCTCGTCAAATATCAAAGTCAGGGAACCGTATGGCCCTTTAGCACAGCCTTTCTATTAGCCCCCCAATCCTCTGAAAAACGTTAGCCACAACCATAGAATGCTTTGACTCATAAACTCACCAGAAAAGCGTATACAAAAGTAGCGGCTAGCCCATTGGGAAGGACTATCTGCTCCTCATCGTCGAACTCTTCTATACCAAATTCGTCATAATAGGCAACATCAGGACCCAGGTCTTCGTAATAATTGTAAGCGCCGGGCATATACTGCTTGTGCGATTCGATTTGGTCTTCGGAGGCATTTGTTGGGAAGGGGAAGGGGAAGGGGGTGCGGATGTGCGTTGGCGAAGTTTCGGAACCTCGTTTATTATTCGAAGTATTTTTTTAAGGTTTCCCACTGTATTCATCCTGTCTGCAATGAGAAATGCTTGGATGTGTTTGAAGTGTTCAGGGGGGTGTTTTGATATTGCCGTAGAGAGGGCAGTGGAGTGTACTTCGGAAAAGCGTAGAAAGAAATCTAGAGAGAACTATAAGAGTTAAATATGAGTATGTATAGGTGTTCATATGGCCGGGTGGCATATGGTAAACTTTAGAATGGGATCAAATCTTGTAATGTGCGGAAATAATGAAAGGTGTTTACATCACTTTTTTAATCTGCAGCATCATGAACTTCAATTCGCCCATAATTTCATAAGATTCTTATTCTAACAGGAAAACGAAAATTAAATAGCTTTTCTTAAAGCAAAGACGATAATACAACCCTTTCGTGTTCTCAAAATTCTTTAGATAGTTGTTGGGAAAAAAGACATTTTCCCGTATCCTTAGTCGTATCCTTAGTAGTATCAACTCCACATAATGCAGAACTCAATGTAAAGGATTCCTTGGCTTGTACTTGATACCAAGGAATATAAGCAGCGCCAACATTGCGAGGAGCGCAAAGCCCAACAGTCCCCACTTCATTCCGCGCTCAATGGTTTCTATACGACTAGTCTTCGGCCTCTTGAGAACAGTAATCTTATATTTTCTGCGGTCATTGTGGGAAATAACCGAGAAGGGTCTGAGGTCTTCTTCGTCCGGCTGCGTTCGCTTCGGTGGCTGGAGTTCGATGTTCTGGGTCGAATATGGAAGGCCGTTAGGATTGGAATTATTTCGGTATTTATAGCAACTGGAAAGGACACGAGAAAATAGGCCTGGAGGTGGGTTCGGTAGCCTCGGTGGCAGTTGAGGAAAGGACGGGGCATATGTTGCTCTCGTGAATGATGGCATGGCATGTATGGACCGTTGAGTGTAGTTGGGCATTTTGTATGGTGATTTGTGCGATTTAATACGATGTTTGATTTCCGTTGTATCTGAAAGAGCGAAGTCGGCGAATAAAGAACTCTTTATATTTTATGAGGCATTTGAAGTTAAGGGAATGACGATGGCGCGAATCATCTACCGGACCTTAACTCTCTTAGTTAGTCAACGTCACGAAACTTGCTTTGGGATTTCATCATACTTCTCCAAGACTTAGAACATTTAAGCACCTCAACCATTTTCTGCTTTCGTAAAATGCTTAGGGATATTGTGTCTCGCGTGACTGTTAGCACCGTGTGAGTTCCCAAAAATGAAGATGCTCGTAGAAATTCACTTCGGGCCACAAGTACGATTTGTCTTTATAGTCAGAATTTTGTCATCTTGCAATGCGGACTTGGGACAGTTTGACTGTTCTTGAAGGGAATAGCTGACCATGCTAGAATTTTAGTTCTTCATCTGCTCTCCCGAGAAAATGACCTCGGGAGCTCTCATCGTTGCAACTATCGCTTACATCGCCCTTGAGCATTTGAGGCAACATAACACGGGAATCGGGGCAAAGTTCTCAATCACTGGCATATTTTGATGAATTTATTACGGGAATGGACGGGTTTCTATCCCGTTTCCCAGATTTTCGTAGCATTGGTGAAGGACCCGCTCAACTCGGAGAAAGCTAAGGTGGGCGGAAATGCTCTATTTCAGTGTTGCGAATCACTTTTCGGATCATGACGACATGGTTTCCCCCAATATGTCGACTTCCATTACTTTTCTCAGGCATGGGGCTTTAGAACTCCCATTCTCCTCACGTTGGATTTCTTGCTGTCTCAACTTCCTGGTGGCGACAGGTCGTCTCAAGATATATGTTGCCGGAAAAGCGACCTCCTGCTGGTCGGACATACAATCCGCCGGCTTGGCATTACTCCGCTGTATATAGCCTCTGCTTGCCCTCTAAATTTTCAGGTCCTTAATGCAATCTTGCTCGGACTCTCAATCTCGACAAGCTCCATTCCCGGTAAAAATACAACTTCAGAGGTATCGTCAGGGCTATCAACCGACCTGTATGCACACCCAACTACTCGGGAAATGGAAGTCGAACGGTGTGCTCTACGGCTGATGGGGGGCCACTATGGAAGGGGGGGATATATAACCTCGGCTTTTCCATTCCATTTTCGATCCTTCCCATCGCCATAAGCCATCATATCGGTCTTCTCAAGTAATCAAGAGCAATGGTCTTATAACCCTGTGATCATATCCAATCTCCCAATGCCTACTGGCTAGCTCAAGAATATGGTATATGCGACTTCATGCACTCTAGATTAGGCGCTTTATGTAAGCCTTTTCTATTCTAGTCCCAACCACTCCTGTTAAGAATAGGTTTACACAGAGTTCGGGAAGCGATATCTTGGCGAATGAATGTACCATCGCAGCTTAGAACAGCAGTAATCATGATTCACCCAATATATGTAATGGAAAGATAGGAGTAAAGGATGTCATTGGCACTCGCTCTTTCTTTCGCACGCAAAAGGTCGACGGGGTCGTAGAAGGACCTCATACAGCCAAAGCCTTATGCCCATCCATGGTCAGCTGAATTTGACTCGGGTCCAGACTACCTAGGAGTATATATATCTTCTTTGACTGCCATACTTCCCAGCGGTCACAAACAAATCCAGAGCAAACAGTCCTGTCTTGCTATAGCAGACCGTCAAAACACCGCCGTTGGTAGCGAGCTTGGCCACACTGTTTTAGCATGGGCCTCCTCGCAAGCCAGTCAGAACAAACGTACGCATTAGTCTCCTCCCATATATCTAAATGAAACAATGTCTCACCTCCCTTCTCCACAGCGATGCAGAGCCTTTCCAAAAACTTCGAGACCCGACAACAAAATGATGCGCGCCGGCTATAGTGTCTCTACAACACGGAACCACGCGTAGCAAGATACTAACAGTAAATGTAGACAAGGGAATCTCAAATGAAGAACAGTATAGAGCGGCCGCGGAGCGCTCCGGTAGGGCGCAAGGCATGAAGCAACTAATGAATGGCGTACTGAAGAGCAAAACCAATAGGAGAAAACGAGAGCTATGAAGAACGTCGAGGCTAAGGAAGCGGAGGATAGTCGAAAGGCTTTTAGGAGTAATGATGAAGATGATGAGGAGCTTGAGAAGTGAATGATATCCGATGACTAACCGTTCTTTGGTCTTCGCTAAAGTGATCAGCCCAGGGGAAGCTACTTAAGCAGTCAGCCTATCATCTCGATTGAATTTCCTGGAAAATCCCACAGCGCAATGCAAGTGCAGATTGACAGCAAAGTCTGCTTCATGACAACCGTTAGTCATTTACTCATTAGAACCCGCTGAGCAAAGAGGGAAAGAGATTGGGGAAGGGAATGCGAGAATTACTCAGAAGAATCGGCTCAACTGTGGGTGGGTTTGGCGTACCGTTGTGTCGACTACCAGGCAGGATTCATAAAGCCGTGTCGTGTTTGAGATCTGAGTCGTCAGTTTAATTCACAGTCCTTTGCGATATTCAAGCTAATTCGTCGCTAATTGGGACTATAACGAGGATAAGAATAATTTTAGCTTCGAGGAAAGGTGTCTTGAATTCCCACTCACCTGCTAGGAACGTTTCCCCTGCGGTTCTAATTTTCTTCCGCAAGTAAAAGAAGATGACGTGTTTCTTAGGCAATCTCAGGGCTATGATCCTTCCTGCCTCCTTCTTCCCCAAACCACGTGCACGCTCCGACAATGGTTCCTGCCTTGTGAGAACAAGAAGAGTAGTGGCTGCTGGAGGTATGTTGACGCTGTTCCTATCCTTAATTCTATGAACATAAACACCACTTCTCCACCGTCATATATTCTCACTGCTGTCAGCCGGCCATGGCGACATCCTCATCCTTAGGCGACAGCATCGAGTTGGCATCACCATCAGCTACCCAGATCAATCGAGAAGTCTCGGGAAGAGACAACTCCGGCAGAGATAGATCATGGCCCAGTAGAACATGGGCCCTCGATGCCCGTGGCGTGTTCTCAAAAAACCCTCATTCGAATACTGACAACTGCATCTCCACCCACGATGTAGAACGCGGTGAGCCATCTGATCCGCACGACCCGGCTATCCTAGGTCACGATGGCACTGTCGCGGACCCGGGGTCAAGTCCTCCAACACGGCAGCCAAAGAAGCGAAAGGAGAAGCGAGGATACTTACTTTTCCCCGATGAACCATCTTTCGGGCAATGGTTCAAGAGTGCTTGGCCCGACCTTCTCACAATTGCTCTGTCCCTTATCTTCGCCTTGATTGTCTACCTTAAATTCCATCCACTCGCCCCTCGACTCTTCCCTTTCTATCCCGTCTATCCCGAACAAATTGCTTCAGAGTTTAGCTATCCGCTGTGGGACGAATACATTCCAACCTGGATGTCCGCTCTTATCTCCTTCGCTGTCCCATTCGCCTTCATTGGATTAACCTCCATCTTTCTAGTCGGCAGCTTTTGGGACGCCGACAGTGCTGTACGTTCTTTTCACCTACTTCTTGAATGGCTTGTGCTAACATATATGTTCAGATTATGGGCCTCTCTTACGCATTGGTTACCTCAAGTCTCTTCCAAGTCTTCGTCAAGTGGATCATCGGCGGCCTCCGTCCTCACTTCTATGAAGTATGCAAGCCCGGAATACATCCGTATTTGCTGGGTCAAGGTTATCGCGGAATATACAACACCCGATCAATCTGCACTGGTGATAAGAGGGAGATCGATATGGCTCTGATGTCGTTTCCCTCTGGCCACTCCTCCGCCGCCTTCGCAGGATTCATCTTTCTTGCCCTCTACATCAACGCCAAGTACAAGGTCTTCGCAGACTACCACTCGCGTCACTGGCAGCTGATTTTATTCGCGGCCCCGATTTTGATCGCTTTTCTCATGGGGGCCAGCAAGATCATCGATTATTGGCACCATTGGTACGATGTTCTTGTCGGTGGTATTATCGGAACGTTGTTCGCGGTTTGGGCATACAGGATGGTGTACGGTTCTGTTTTCGACTACAGGTACCCAGCTTCATGCCTTTGCGGTATTTGGCGGTATGCTAAATAGAAATAGGTATAACCATGAGCCGCTTCCAAGAAATGTCACAATCCCACCTGGCCAAAAGATGATCCCAACCAGTAACCACACAGCCATCAATTTCGGTGGCTGGAACAACAAACACTCTGCAAAAGGCGCAACCAGATCTAACATTACTCGTGAGACTGACGGAAATATGGGAAGCGACACTGTTCCACAGGTTGATGGTTCGCCCGAGGTTAGAGAGATGCTGCCGGGTATTGTGCCCGCAGATATCCAGAATCCAGAATCGGGACGAGAGAACGGTCAGAATCACCTCGGACTGGACATACCCAGTGTAGGAAGTAGCCTGCATGTTGCTAGTGGAAGGCAGACGCCAGTTGCAATGCCTAGTCCGTCTGGACTGGGAAGGAATTTCTCAAGGCCAGGGAGGATTCCTAGCGCCGGTACATTGCCACTGGTCAGTGAGACTGAGAGTGTGAGGAAGGTTTGATTTGTTGATCATAAGGGCTGGTTGTTCTTTTCGCTTTGGTTTGGAGTGTCGTTTTACCCTGCTGGCTACGAGAGTTGGCTATTCTTTTGTTGAGGGGAATTTGGAATTTTCTTTTGATTGAGGGCGTGGGTGTCATTACTACCCTCGTGCTAGTTCCTGTTTGGATTCCTCGGGTTTAAGTTGACTACGTTTTCACTTGCCGAAGTCCTCTAAATCATCTTTGTTGCTTCGTCCCCAGCATATTTCGACCATCACGTTGCCACATTTTGCTTCCGGTGCTATTCTTCGCAGAGGTACTACCGACTACTTAATCTACAGCAGCAACCTTACTCTGGCACGACTGCGCCCTTCCGACTCCGGTTGAACACAACAGAATACATCCTGGACTTCAACCTGCACTCCCCCCTATATTTTAAGCCGAATATAGAATCCTCATGTCTAGGTATCTAGATCTAGTAATCTAAAAATTTCTGTAGCCATAATTACAGGCGGCGCAGGGCAGATGAAAGGTGTTGGAGGTGACGTAGTTTGTGATGTCCCGCCGGGGTTGAACTTGCACGGTACGCCACTTGGAATTATTATCACTTTTTCCAGATCCAGACCATGATGGCTTGGTAAGGGAATTTCGGAGTCGAGTAGAGATCTAGCCTGTCAGAGAGAGTGTGACATTAATTCTTGAGCGCTCTTTCCTGGGTCGCATCGGAGCTGAAAATTGAGCGGTAAGACCCGTGATAACTACCCCACTCACCGCATTGGCTCAATCTCTGGGATATATAAACCTCCTTTCATTCTCCGTTCTCTTCGCTTCTACACCACAAACCTTTAAGGAGTTACTAAAAATGAATACCCGACCTTTCGATGGACTTTGAAAGTGCCCTTCCCAAATTGAGAATGCAAAGGACTTGGAGTTGGATGCAAAAATTATGGATTAACGCAGGTTGACGGGAATTTTGCTGCCGAATCTGGAAGTTGTTCCTGCCGCTTTAGGAGGAACTTTTCCCTCGATGCCAAGAATAACCCTGGCCACAACTTGCACCAGGTTCCCTGTTCGAACCCTACATGGTGTTTCCCAGAAAATAGAAATCGAAGGTCCCAAAATCGTTCCCCTCTCCCTCCAGAAACGGCGGATATCAAGGATATAATGGTGCTCCCAGTGTGCCTTGTCGAATCCATGCCTTTTCCAGTGCTTAATAGCCATACCCGCCTCTCACTATCGTTCGTTAGAGCAAACGGTGCGACGAGGGCAACCCAGACCACCGCAGTGTTTGTTGCCCCACTGGCACACTCTCTACGTCCGCCAGCTACCCCCTCAACAGCTGAACCTTCCATCTAACTGACTACCTCCCTAGCCGGGCCGCTGTCGAATCTTCTCTACTTCGGCTCTCTCTGACCTCATTCCCACCAAGGCCTCTTCCACGCCGAGCTCTCTCCCCAAATGTCAACCGGTTACCTCACATAAATTAAAATATCTCGGAGGAGGTTCAATAGAAGAAGCTATGAGCATCCTGAGAAGTGAGGGGAGGGAGGTCGCACAGCATTCTGCTGACCATTACCGACAGCACCGGAAACGGCTCGCCAAGAAAGGTACGGTCAAAAAGGACCATGCAGACACCACAAAGGAGAACATCTGGAGGGTAATGGGAAAATGGACACGGTAGGAGGTTGATTTGTATTTGTCTACCATAATGAGCACATGGCTAATTGTACGTCTAGACATTGTGATTTTCTCGGCAAAAACAGGCTTGCTTTCCTTGTGCAATCTACTAAAAAGGATATCATGACGTTCCTTAAATGGATGCTGGACGTCTATCCTCGCATACGGAAGAGAAGTAGCCTGTATGAACACTAGAGAGTCTGGTGTATGCTATATAGAGAGTCGGTTGGCCGTAGCCTGCACTTTAATATGATGGAGGAAGTTAACGATGTAAGAGTCCGTCACCTTTTATTAGAAAGTAATTCTAAGCCAAAATAGTACATTAATGGGTTCCTAACCTAAAAGTACACGCTTAATACGAGCACGCAAGAAAAGCCGGTAATGAATGTTGACGATGTTTATCTTGTAGTCCATTATTACTCGGTCCCCGATACATTAGTATTCCTGAACGAACAACAACGACTACAGGTTGCTCTCTTAATACTTCTCCCCGCATACACCGCGACCAGGCCGGCGGCGTTGGTGTATAAGTCAATAGATAGAAGAAGGCTGAAAGAGCACTACATTAGCTGGGAGGATGGGTCTGGTAGTGACACTGATATCGCCAATGAAATGGACTTGGATTTGGAGGAGATAAAGACACTCTGTTATGAGGACGTGATACTTCTAATGCTGCCAAATCCCAAAGGAAAGCACGATATTATCGTGATGGAGGTGACCTGGAAGTATACGAAAGGGGCGAAGAAGAAGCTAAGGTCGTAAGAGCTTTCATGGAAACTTGCATTTAGGCTACCAACAACTCCTAATAAGACCTTTATTCTTACTGAAGTTGATGATTTCCTCTTTGATTCTATTCTCCTTATGATTATTATTGCAATTCTTGATAACGCATTCAACTTTAAGGTGACATTAGTAAAAAACATCTATTGCACTTGGGTCCACGCTCCACGAAGTAGAATAGAGTTCAAGTGGCGCCAAGGTAAGTTGAAAACTTCCATCTTTCGTCAAGCCAAGCGTACTATTATAGACATTAGAACATTATTTACAAAAAGTCTATGTTATTACATGTTTATATTTCTTTAATACTTAATTTATATTATGTCTTAATTTTCTACAAAATTTTTTTTTAGTAGCAATATAAAGTTTAGTATTATTAAAAAATTAATATAATTAAGTTAAATAGTTATTTTATTTTACTATTATAGTAAATTTTTTTACGGTATTTTTGTTTTATTTTAAACTTAAATTTTTTTCTAAAAGTAATAGTATTAAAATAACTTAATAATAACTTAATAATTTAAACATATTTTAAAAATTTAAAAATATATAATAATAATTAAAAAACTTATAAATATATAAAATGTAATAATTTAAGCTAATAATAGTAATTAAATAAAAATTAACTATATGTATTATAAAAACTTAATAACTAATTTTTATTAAATCAACAAAGTTAAATAGTTATGTATATAAGATAATTATTTTAATTATTTTAAAATATAGTATATTATATTAGAGGGCTTTATGAAAGTGGTTTTTATATCTCTACATAGTAGAGCCTAAGAACCTAGTAGCTATTATTAATATTTTATTAGAATTATATTAATAAACTACTAGAGTAAATATAGAGATATATGTATAGCTATATAATATTAGCATAATAGCATAATAATAGTATAAAAAAATTTTACTAAAAGGGTAAATTTTAGTAAAGGTTTAAAAACACAACTACCATATCTTAACATGTATATTTAGTTATTTAAATTAATAGAAAACATCTCTTTAATAACTTTTTTTTTTTTATTATATCACATCATATCGCACGGTACGTATATACGAAATGTAAGTAATTTATATTTTAAAACTATAAGCAAAAGTAGTCTCCTATTTTAATATTATTTAATAGCTTAAGTATCTAGCTATAAGGACTTTAGGCACCTCTATTACCGGATTATATTCCCTTTCTATTTAGAGAATAGAG